>CM057347.1:104241349-105453763 GCA_030015575.1 Agapanthus africanus | reverse complement strand
TAGGTTTAGGGTAGGTTTGGAAATGTAAATAAATCTCACCGCTTTCTATACCCAAATTAAGATCTATGAGGAGTTATGGTAATTATTAATAAAGGGGATTAGAACCATTCGGGAAGGTGTTTCTTCCTCTAGGTTTTTGTCCTTCCTTTATCGATCCTTACCCTAACCTCCATGGAAAACACGCTCAACCAGGCCTTTATACTACGGTATCACCGCTACCTCTTGGGATAGGGTGCCGTAGGGAGCGGTGTGTGCATGTATGCATGGAGTCCTATTAATTATTTATGATGGGCAAGAAAAGGATGAGAGATCTTCATCTCTCAAAAGCCTTCCCCAAAGCTAATCTTAACAAGCGAGGAGACTACTCGCTCATTAGGGAATTGAAGAACATTCTATCTATCTATCTAGGGCAAGGAATTAAAGATCTATACTAGGAAAATTAAATAAAACTACTTACTTGATGGCTCTCTCCAAACATTTACACAAGACTTGTCAGATCTGAATAGATGAAATGAAAAGAGCCATCGATGCTCTCCAAAAGAAATCTGAATTTTATTAATGAAATGAGGCATACCTCAAAAGAGGTATTAGGGCTTCTATTTATAGATTCATAGAAACCCTAGGTTACAATTTACTCGCACATCTGCTTTTACAAAAATACCCCCTAAGAAAAGACCTAGTCAACGATCCGCGCACCGCCACAAAATTTCGCGCCGACACGGGCACAACCCGGCCGCGGTTCCGCGGCCAACACTCCTGTTTGGCTGCGGTTCCGCGGCCATGTGTGGGGCTTGTGAGCTCTATTTTCTTGGGTTTGGTCTTCTTGCAGTTGTTCTCTGTTTTCTTCAGTTCTTTCTTCAAAATGTCTTATGGTTTTCTTCCAGATCTTTCCAGTGAACATTGTAGTGGACTTTTACCGTTTCTTCGTGTCGCTGCCTTTATGCTTGGTGAACTGTTGTACATTGTTCTTCATTGTTCCTCAAAATGTAGGCGCGATCAAGATTTCACCATTTATCATTCATAGTCTCACTTTGTATCATCTTTTTCATTGTTTTCACTGTTTTTATTCCAAGAACCTATAACATGCAACTAAGTAGCAGACATGGGTCAAAAGCACCTGTTTATTTGTAAAATGACTAGGCATGGGGAATATAATAATGCAATATTATTATATGAACAGTGAACACTGAAAGCTGACTGATGTGCCTGCTCTAGGACCTCGCGTCTCTACCCATCGAGATCTGGTACACACAAGTGAGTCCCGTAATATAGAACACCCTGGTCAAAAATCATGAACTCCGAATCTCTACCCAGCCGAACATGCTCAAGAATTTCAGACAAATGGGCATCGGCGGGCTGTGCCTCACGAAAACGATTAAGTAAAAGTGGACGGGCGCGAACATGAGCAAGCCGTCCCCCCAGTAGAGGTGAACTTAAGCTGTACTCAACGGTTGCACAAGAACTGTAAATCTGCAAAAGACTGTCTCTGAACTGCGCTCATCTGGGACAAGCTAACCCCGGGCCTACGACTCAAAGCATCAGCTACCACAATCGCCTTGCCCTGGGAAATAAAGGATCTCATAATCATAATCCTTCACAAGCTCCATCCAATGGCGCTGTCTCAAACTCAGATCCCGTTGCAGGAAGACGTACATAAAACTCTGGTGGTCCGTGAAAATCTGACACGACTCTCCGTACAAGTAATGTCTCCAAATCTTCAACGCACGACCACCGCGGCCATCTCCAGATCATGAGTGGGATAATTCTGCTCGTGCTCCTTCAACTGTCGGGAAGCATAAGCGATAAATCTATCATGCTTCATCAAAACACAATCGGACCACTCGCGAAACATCACAGTAAACGACAAAGTCGCCCGATCCAGAAGGAAAAGATAGAACTGGTGCAGTCGTCAACCGAGTCTTCAACCATTGAAAACTCGGCTCGCATGCCTCAGTCTAAGAAAGGAACTCCCTTCCTGGTCAGTCCAGTCAACGGTGCAGCGATACACAAGAAATCCTGCACGAAACGGCGGTAAAAGCCGGCTAAGCCCAAAAAGCTGCGGACCTCTGTCACTGAACAGGTCTGGGCCAAAGCTGTACGACCTCGATCTTTCTCAGGTCCATACGAATACCGTCTCCCATAACCACATGACCTAGAAAGTCAACACTATCAAGCCTGAAGGAACACTTTGAGAATTTATCAAATAGCTGGTACTCTCTCAACGTCTGTAAAGAAATCCTCAAGTGCTGCTCATGTTCCTCACGACTCTTGGAATAGACTAGAATGTCATCAATAACACAACAATACACTGGTCGAGGAACGGCCTGAAAAAATCAGGTTCATCGCATCCATGAATGCTGTTAGGGCATTGGAGAGTCCAACGACACCACCAAAAACTCATAAAGCCCGTAGCGCACACAAAAGCAGTCTTCGGAATGTCATCATTCTGAACCCGCAACTAATGATGACCTGATCCCAAATCAAACTTAGAAAAATGTCTCGCACTCTGTAGCTGATGAAAGAAATCGTCAATGCGAGGTAAAGGATGCCTAATCCGCATCATAACTCGGTTCAATTGACGATCAATCAATACAAAACCTCAACTGCCGTCCTTCTTCTTGATGAACAAAATAGGAGCTTCCCCAAGAGAAACACTTGGACGTACAAGTTCCTCTATCTAGCAACTCTGCAGCTCATCCTTAAGCTCTCTAAGCTCCGCCGGCTCATCTGGAACAATGTTGGAAAACTCTTGCACAATAGGAACCTGATCCATCGAATCTACTGTGGCTCCGGTATCACGAATGAAAGCCAAGAATCCTCGACATCCTCTTCTCAAAAGCCGACTAGAGAAAAAGGTTGAAATCAAGCTGTGAGGGGCGGCACCACGGTCCCCCTGCACAACAAGAACTGATTCGCCGGGAAAAAAAATCTAACTGTCTTCTCGCGGCAGTCCACAGACGCATAGCACATAGCTAACCAGTCCATGCCCAGGAGAACGTCAAAGTCCAACATATCTAGAAGGATCAAATCGACGGACGAATCTCTATCTCTTATCCGATTAGCACATGGCCGAAACACGTGTCGCGCAACAAAACAATCGCTAACAGGAGTAATCACAACAAACGGATGATCTAGCATACACAACTCTCTGCCCAACCTCGGAACGAAGTGTGTAGAACAACGAGTGCATAGATCCCGGATTAAACAAACATGCGCATCAAAAAATCACACGAAAAAGAATACCTGAAACCACTACATTAGACGCCCGTGCGTCCCGATGAGTAGAAGCAAATGCTCGTGCCTGCCCTCTACCTGCAACAGGCTATCCTCCTCTAGCATACTATGGTACAATTTCTGACGAGGTGATGGAAACTCCCGCACCGGAAACATCCATACGATGACTGCTGACCCTTCTGGGGGTAAGAGCTAAACGACTGTCCTCGTCCCAAGCCTCTGCTACTCTCGCGAACCGAACGAAATCTGTCACGGCGTCTAAGCATCTGTTTCTGGGCTGATACACCTGTACGAGCCCTCCTCGGTTCCGGAAACTTCTAATGTCTATGGAAGACGTGCCTCATCTAGTAGGGCTGCGTCCACTGCTGCTGTATACATAACACAATGCTGTGTGCTGATAGTAAGGAATAACTGGGTAACAGGGGTGGCAACTTCCTGTCGCTGCACTTGATTGGCCTCAACCAACGATCCTATCATCTGGCGCAAATCCTGCATATCTGTCTCTAGCATAGTGATACGATCTATCGAAGGCGGATCAATCTGCTCCTGTACAGTGAGCGTACCGTCCTAGTCAGTCCTCATCCCAAACGAGTCAACTCTCACCTCGGCTCTCGCTGCCTCTCTCTAAGCCCTCATAATCGTCGGCGGCATAAAGGCTAGAAATGGAAATAGGATTCGATATGAACACGGAAATCGAATCACAAGGATATGTAAAATCATGGAAGGAATTTCAAGCAATAAGTACTAAGGTCACTTAGGCGGAGTACCATGTCGTAAGTATGCCGTGGACATACACACGCTACATCACTCTGCTTAAGCTACCTACTCCATCATACCAAGGTCATCCTACACTCTGAAAGGTAAAACCTAGCGCTTTGATACCAATTTTGTCACGACCCGAAATTTGGCACGTGGCGGCCCTTAAACCACGTAACGTCTACAGGAGTAATGCAATTTAAGTAAGCCGAAAACCCAGCAATCTAAACCATCAAAAGTAGTAAATGATAAGAACATTGTTAAAAGCTTTTGGAAATCTCAAGTAAAAATTTTTAAAGTCCAAATTTACTTTCTTAAAAATTTCGGCAGCACCTCCTTTGTAAAAACTATCCCCGAAAATGGGTACAACATAGAATATAAGTAAAGCATCCACAAACGGGAGCAATTCCACACCCAAAGGCGGAAACAACCACCACAACAGATATACGACACCGTAGCTAAGAAAATGGACGATATAAAGTGACAACAGCATAAAAGACATCCAAAGTCACAAAACAATATACAATATCGTCCTCACATCTGAAGTAGTAGATGGAGAGTACTAGATACAAAGAATATACAAATGAGCATCTTCGGATAACCGCAAAACCCACCTATAGTAAAACTGCACACAGTCAGCCATAGCGGTATCCGCTGCAAAAGATGATACGACAAGAAGAAGCCCTGCCACTACCACTCTGAGGGACACCTGCAAAACACTGTGGCACAACGGGGGGTGAATTGCCAACTCGTGAATAGTAAATAACATATGCAGGTAATCGCAGGTATGCACGTACTACGATAATCTATCACATGCAAGTTGATAGCAATAAATGGCAATATGTATATGTAACAGTCATGAAAGGTACTCTATCAGGTACTACTAATACATGAAGCAATGCATATCAAATAAATTCTGAATATAAGATAAAACATGTCATCCTCACGGAATTCTCATCGTGGCAGGACCAGTGTCCATCAAGACAATCTGAATCCCAATACCAAAGGCACCGCATTCTCAGATCGGCCCTCATATCCTGTAAGTCTCATGGAACTTGAGTGTCCAACATCGACACCCGAAAAACATCATGAAAACATATGCCTATATATACGAATATATATATATATGTGTGTGTGTGTATGTGTGTCCCTCAACGACACATCAAAATCATGGAACCTGAGTGTCCAACATCGACACTCGAAATATCATGAAAACTAGTGTCCAGTATCGACACGTAAATACTCATCTGTCAGGCGCCGTCACCACGACTGGCCATGATGTCATGTCCGTACATAAACTCCGGTCGGTATCCCTACGATAACCGTCGAATTCAAATACTATCATCGGTAGGTACTAGCCCGCCTGCCAGGCTCACCGTTTATACCATGAAAATCACCTCTTGCCCCGGGGAACCATACCGAGTCCACCATGTACCCGCAGACGGTGCCTATCGCTCCACGAATTGGATATCTAACACAAGTCTCAGAACCGAGAAAACTCATGGTGGACGCACTGAAATATTATATCAAGAGGAACCGGGTTTTCAAACAATACATAATTTTCTTGAAATACCCCCACGGTTCTCAAATCCAGAAAATATCAAGTAATGAATAAGAATACTTGCATAGATCATTATGATGATATATATTATATATATATGTACATATATAACAGCGTCCCATACCATTGATATATATATACACACACATATATAACAGCATCCCATACCACTGATATATACCATCAGGAGTAAAACATCCAGAAAACATCATATGAAATCCATATCTCAATGCGTAAATCCATGAAATATAATATATGCAACAAAAAACAGTAATATAAGTATATAAAGGAAAACCGCTATTTAAATGCAACAAGTTATTAAATATATCACGCGGTTCCTAATTTCTCCAAAATCCAACACAACATCATATAAGGGTGAACATGTAGCTATAGCAAGATATATGTGTGTACATGTAAGTACGTATACAAGATGTACAGGTAGCTATATCTCATATGTGTATACACCTGTCAATAATGATACAATTCCCTATAGGCATATGTGTAGCTATAGTAAGATATGTGTCTTTACCTGTCAATAATTATACAATACCCTATAGGTATATGTGTAAGCATGTAGGCATAGCAAGGCATATGTGTAAGCATATAGGTATATAGGTATGCTATATGTCATATGCACAATGGAATCAGAATCAACGTCTCAATGTCCCTAACCAATACAATATCTCATATGTATAGGGATAAGCACGTAGGCATAACAAGGTATATGTGTATGCTATCTTTCTTATACACAGAGGAAATAAGGATCATGTGTCCCTAACCAATACAATATCTCATATGTATAGGGTTGTGCGTGTCATGGCAATTACCGACGGTGTGGGTGTAGCATACAATTAGTGCTCGTATAACATGAACCGTCAATAATAGTGTTATGCCTCATTAATACTATGTCCATATGTAATTGGCAAATGAGGTATGCAATAATGGTACACATGCACAATCAATGTCCATATACTTATAACTAATAATTATGTCATATAATATAGCCCAGACGCATAACGCCATGCGGGCGATTCCCCTATAGATGTTAAATCTACTCGCCGATGACCTCGAGCTAAGTAAATCCGACCACCTGCTTCCTTTTCTTCGCAGCGTCCGAAGTCTCTGTTCGCGATTCTAAAATTTCACAAACACAACACATAATACTAAATATCCCGCGCCGACACAAAGACAACAAAACGCAAGGATAACGTCCACAAGATATACACACTATGCACTTAGTGCACAAAACGTGTACGATATCGGCACAACCCTAGCTGGGAACGTAAAATGACATAACCACCAAGCCTTGACCCTGATCGTACCGATCACGCATTCACAAAACAATATATATCGTGGAATCTAATATATATAATATCGTAACGTCAATAGAAACCCACGCCTAATTTATCCGAAAACCTAGTAAGCAACTTTATATATATTTTAGCTCAAATCTAGAAGTTTAAACCATTCTAGTGATCACAAACAACACATAGTAGCTTACTTAAACCACACAAACCTTTACTACAATTTTAATCTCACCCAAATAATATTTAGTAAAAGTTAGTTTACTATTAAGCTTAATTAGACAATTAGGAAAATAATAAATAACATTCTGACAACTAGGTTAGTTTTCCTTGTCTAAACAACTCACTTAACCATTACAAATAAACAAAACCCTAACTTGATCTTCCAAAACCTCTTCTTGAATTTCTAAACATGCAAATTAAAACCATACTTAAACATCTAATAAGCTAGCTTAAAATATTTAAACAACAACTAAAGTTTAGGGTTAGGATTTTATACCTCCACTTGATTCTAAAACATGCAAAAGATTTCCAAGATAGCCTCCAAAATGCTAACTTTCATGAAGATCCAAGCTTATTTAGGGTTGAAGAATAATTGGTAAGGATTTGTTTTTTAGTTTGTGGGATTATTTGATGATTTTTGATGATTTATTTGAGATTTTAGAAGTGCAAATGGGGTGAGAAGAGAGAGAGGGCAGCAAAGGGGGAGGGGTCGGCCAAGGTAGGAAAAGATGAAGGTTAAAGAAATTGTGTGGAAATTTCTAGCTAAGTTCACAATTAATGCTCAATTAATACCTCTCCCATCCTTGCCACCTCTTAATCATTCTTTTAAAATTTTCCTTTAATTCACACAAATATCTAGATATTTTGGAGAGAAGGTTTAATGCTTAATCTTGTGATTAAATTAGCATAGATTCATATTAGCATAATTAACCCAATCAAAATTATAATTACCACTAATTAAGTGCATAATTAAAAGCTTATAATAATATTAAAATAAAGAAAAATATTTAAGTGAACTAAAATTTTCAAGTGACTTACTAAATACCACAACTAGCAATTTCCTAGTTAAACTAGGTGCAGTTAAGTCTATACCGAAAAAAGAACACTTCTAGATTTTTACGGAAAACACAGCTTATTTTACCTATTAACGGAAAATTTGCCTAAACGATTTCTAAAACGTTACAATCTTCCCCACTTAAAGAAAATCGTCCCCGAATTTAAAATTCTTACTCTGCGTACTTTCAAAGAGATGAGTGCAAATCTTCCACATCTCGCTCGCAGCCTCCCAGTGATCTCCACACTAGACGGGCTACGCCAAAGAACCTATACAGATAGTAAGACCTCTGACCGAAATTTCTCCACCTGCCGATCCACTATAACTATCGGCTGCTGGTGAACGAAAGATCGCATCTAAATGAATGGTCTGGTGCTGAATCATGTGAGAAGGGTCATGAAGATAATTGTGAAGTATTGACACAAGGAATACGGGGTGAATACTCAGAATTTGGGCGGAAATACCAACGATAGGCAATAGTACTAACTTGCTCGAGGATCTCAAAAGGACCTACAATTTGGGACTAAGCTTCCCAAAACTCAACACGCTATTCATCGGAAAAATCCGTAGGAATATATGATCTCCCACTGCGAACTCCAGTCTGCGACAACGACGGTCGGCATAAGACTTCTGTCTGCACTGGGCTGCTCTCATACTGACCTGAACCACTGGATCTTCCCCGTAGTCTCATGACTAGCTGGGGTCCAAAAAAAATCCTGCTCTCACAGAGTCGGTAAAACAGACTGGCGATCGACACAATCTAACATACAAGTCTAGAAAGGTGCCATCTAAGTCGTCTCCTGATAACTGTTATCGTAGGAGAACCACATCAATGGCAAGTGACGATCCCACAACCAACAAACAAATAGTATGCACGCACAAGCATATCCTCCAGAGTCTGTATAGTCCGTTCTGTCTGACCATCAGCTTGCGGATGGAAAGCGGAGCTAAAGCTCAACCAGGTATCCAAGGCCTCCTGAAACTTCTGCCAACGATGGCTAGCGAACTGAATGCCTCTATTGGATACAACGCATGAAGGAACTGTAAGTCCATGTCGAGCACCCCGCGGGATCGCGGGGATGTGGAAAAGGTGAAAAACAATTTTCAAAAGATCACGGCACGGACTTGGACTCCAGGATCGGTGCTAAACCCTAACTAGCAAACTAAAAGTGAGGTTTAACTTAAAGTACAGAAGTTTATACCTCACGATTCCGGTCCTTCTGGTCTTCATTCCTCGTTGTCCTTCTTCTGGTTGTTGACTCCGTGGATCGTTTGGATCGCCGCTCCCTCATCGGACTCCTCAAATCCATGATGATCCACCCGAGGAGATGTGCATCGAACTCTTACCTTAACGGAGGCAACTAGGGCATCAAGGTCGCTACTCATGATGTCGTAGGAGATGTAGAGATGTGTGGATGGATTGTAATATCTATTCTTGCCCTAGATCATTCAACACATAAGTTCACTAGAGTTTTGAGGAAGAAGGTGACCTAGGAGAAAAAGCTAGTGAGGAAAGAGAGTGAAGAATGGAGTTAGTTCTCTACATTTTCTTAACTGAACCATATTGATAATTCCCTTGATAAATCAATATGAATTATCACATATATGGTTCAAGTAACAAAAAATGACTCATGGGCTAAAAACTCACCATGTGTCATAAGAAGCTAAGTCCATTTTCATGCAATTTGCACCTCATTCTCCTATGTCATAATGCATTTTTCATTTAAACCAAAATGAATAATAACAATATGACATGTCACCTTCTAGAAGCATTTTTGACCATTTACAAAAATGCCCCTTGTCCGTACATATGTACCCGTATCTGTATTCCGAAAAATACGGATACAAAAAGACGAAAACAATCCATCAGTACAATACTAGGATCCAGCTTAAAGCAAAGCCCGCTAGTATTGTCCGTCCGAATCATCATTTGCGCACGAGTATACGCACGTGATCGAACCCTGTCGTCAAACCATACGACCTCTACATCTTTTTTCCAATGCAGGGAAACCCTCTGTGTGGGACTCTAAAGACTCGACATTACGCAGGCAGTGGGTTTAACCACAGGTCGCAAGCGGCACTAGCTGTACGCAACGATCCCCAGGTATATGTCGATGAGAAGGCCGATGAGAATAACTCATCCGAACTCCAACTGAGCCTATCTGTGACAATCTCCGTACAGTCCGGTCTGTTCGTCTAAGAGTATCGCATATCGGGCCTAGGGGGCGGTAAACGTCAGACTCCTAATAGCGGTATAAGTCGTGTTGGAGTGTAGCCCATCATACCCTGAGAAACTACTGGAGTACCTACCAGTAATTCTCGCTTGCCCTAGCTAGGGACTTTGTGTAATGGCTCTCCAACACAGCGCGATATCAACCCCTAATACCGGGAGAGACGAATCCTATCTAACCGCCACTGCCTCCAAGTGCTTTGGGATTGCACCCAACTACTACCTGTTTTCATGACTCCTTTGATCCGTGGTAGGGTAGTAATCAAAGTACAGTGGGAACACACTCGAGGCGAAGTGGCAGTGTCAAGTCGACGGACTAAGCTGTACTCATGTCACCTGGGAACTGCTATCTGACGATAGGTATATTACCAACCAGCAGTTCCCAACGAGTCATGTCTGGTGTACTCATAACCTAATGAGCGTCTGCATACTATCTCCAGTACGACGTACTAATGGCTGTGGGACAGACCATTTCCCTGCTGGGATGAGAAGCGTATACACTAGTCTACTCTGGAGTATCGATGCCCTGTATCGATGATATGCTTGTAGACTACCCAGCCCCCACTAGTGTGACTGCCATCATAATGCTGGTAATCAAGCAAAGATCCTAAGGGCTCTACTAATATGTATAAGTGATATGTTAAAAGAAACATATGCACATATTGAAGTAGAAACAAACCAAGTAGCATACTACTATTTTGAGCAAGAATGTTATTACAACTGTGAATATCCCAAGCTTCCATTAAGTAATATACAAACTAGTATGATACAGTAATGGCCTCTAGGGCATATACACTAACAATCTCCCACTTGCACTAGGGCCATGTACTGGCGTATCGAAGACCTATCATCTCGATTAGCCGCTCGAACTGAGTCTGGGGTATGGCCATCGTGAGTGGATCTGCAGTGTTATTCTCCGAATCTACTCTCTTCACCTCGATCTCCCGGGGATCTACGATCTCCCTGATCAGGTGGTACCACCTCAAGATGTGTAAGGATTACTGATGGGACTTGGGTTCTTTCCTTAAAGCTATAGCGCCGATTGTTGTCTCAATACAAAAGTATAGGAGCAACAATGGAAAGAACCACCTGAAGTTCAATTAAGACCTTCCTTATCCAGACTGTCTCTTTTCCGATGTCACAAGCAGCGATCTACTCCGTTTCCATTGTTAAGTCAGCAACGGTGTTCTGCTTGAAGCACTACTAACAGACCGTCCCTCTACTGAAGATAAAGCTATAACTTGATATGGATTTGGAGTCATTCTTATCATTCTAGAAGCTGGAGTCAGCAAAAGGCCTCGATCTGGAGGTCCAAACTGCAGTACACCATGAACATCTCCTTAGTCCTTTTCAGGCACATGAGAATGTTCAATATTCTTTCCCAGTACTTCTCCCCTGGGTTTGACTGATACTGGCTTACCATGATTTCGCTGTGTAAGCAACATCTGGTCTGGTATACCACATCGCATATGTTATAGAGCCTACCGCAGTAGCGTAGGGTATAATCGATATGCGAGCCCTTTCCTAATCGGTCTTGGTAGACATTTCTTTGGAGAAGGTGATTCTGTGACAAGCCGGTAGACTACCGTGCTTTAGAATCTTTCATACTAAAATATTTTCAGTATGGCGTTGGTGTACCTTGACTTTGAAAAAAAAATCCCACTATCCACTCTGATCTATTATGATAGATCTGGATCCCCAGAATGTAGTTGGTATCACCCAGGTTTCTCATGGAGAACTTCTGTGACAAGAATCTTTGACTGATAGTAATATATATATATATATATATATATATATATATATATATACCTAGTTCATCTGGATTATTGATAAAGTCGAATTCTTTGACTTTCTCATTAAAAACAAAAGTTCTAACTCTGCGATGCCTGCTTTAGTCCATAGACTTAAGCATCTTGCACACATACCTGCTGCTCCCACTCTGATTGAAAACCCTCTGGCTGAACCCTATAGATGCACTCTTCCAAATACTGAAAAAGCCATATATACGTTCATCTGCCAGAACTTACAATCATGGAAGACAACAATGTCAAGAAGGATCTGAATGGATTTGAGCATAGCCACTGAAGAAAAAGGTTTCATCATAGTCCAAACTAGGTCTTTGATGGAAAGAACTCTTTACAAGTCTAGCCTTATAGGTTTTAACCTGTCCATTTACACCAATCTTCTTTCTGAAGATCCATTTGCAGCCTATGGGTTTTACCCCTTCTGGAGAAAAGTTCAAAGTCTATACTTTGTTGGTGTATATGGACTCCATTTTGGTCCATTTTTCATCTAGCCATTTTACCGAGTCTCTTCTCTAAATGGCATACTGGAAGCTAGTTGGCACATCATTATCAATAATGCAATCCTCTCTATCCCCGTCTATGAGAAATCCTCAGTTTCTCTCGGGCGGATGAGACTGCCTACTACTTCCTCGGAGTGGCGTAAGTATGTCCGGTTCTTTTGAATCTTCTGGTTCCACCTCACTTTCAGTAATGGTTTGTGGTTCTGGAATTTCTTCTGGTTCTATTGCGCTCCCACTATTTGTTTTAAAAAGATTACTTTTCCAAAAAGTGGGCATTCTGAGAAACAACAATCTTTTGTTCCTCCGCGAAAATAGAAAAAATACCCCCTGGAGTCCTTTGGGTATCCCACAAACTTAAACAGTACTGAGTGTGCCTCGAACTTATCTATATTCTGCTTTTTATAAAAGCTGGAAATCCCTAAATCTTCAGGTACTGAAGATAGGGTTTCTTCTCAATCCATATCTGTTATGGTGTGGTAGGCACAGTCTTAGTATGAACCCTTTTCAAAAAGATATGCAGCTAATCCTAGTGCATAACTTCAGAAGGATGACGATAACTCAGTGTTACTTATTATGGAACGAACCATATCCAATAGGGTTGTGTTCCGTCTCTCCGATACACCATAAAGTTTTGATGTGTATGGAGGAGTAAGTTGAGAGAGATTTCTTTTCTCCTTGTAGGTAATCCAGGAACTTGGCAATTAAGTATCACTACCTTGATCAGATCTCAGTGAGTTGATACTTGTGCCTGTTTGTTTTTCCTCTTCAATCTTGTATTCCCGGAATTTCTCAAAAGTCTCGGATTTATGCTTCAATACGAAGACATGTCCTAACCCAGAGAAATGACCCGAAAAAGTAATGAAAAATAGGAATAACCACTTCATGCATATATAGACATCGGACCCACACAATACTATGTATGAGTCCTAAGAGCTTGCTCGCCCTTACTCCATGTCCAGTGAACAGAGTCTTTGTCATCTTTCCTATGAGACATGATTGACTAGTTACATAAGACTGATATTCGAACGGATTCAAATATCCCTCTATATGTAACTACGTCAACCTTGTTTCAATGATGTGACCCTGTCTATAATGCCATAAGAAAGTCCTATTTGATTCTGGAGACTTTCTTATAAGTGTGTTTTGAACGTTTGAAAACTTGAGCTTGATTTAATACGTACATACTGTTATCTAATATACCTGACCCAATCAATACTTTGATTTAGGTGGATGTGGATTACATCGCTTACATATGTAAATCCTATCCTTCTTTATATGTAAAGATACAGATATGAAATTAACAAGCTTGACTATGTACATATAAACAGTTACGTAGAATCAATAACTGCTCACTTGTCAATTCTAGATGATATTCCTCTACGGATACAGCATGCTTGCTCATTCCGTTAGCACCTCAGAGAGTCATATCACCAGCCCTGATAACTCTACGGTTTCTCAAAGTCTGTGAAAAAATGAGATCCTGATCTGGTATTATGTACCCAGGAAGTAGAGTTATTTGACAAACTGTTTTCAAACACTAACACACCCGAAACCGAAGCCATAACATGCTTCGGATTCTGGATTCTGGCTTTCCAAGCCCTGCATCCCTTCTGCCAATGCCCTTTCCCGTGACGATAGGAACATCCCTTCTTTACTACCGTTAGCCTTGAAACTTTTACCCTTCACTTTTCTTCTACTTTACAGACACTACCTATCGGCTTTGTGGAGGCCTTCTTCTTCTCACCCTTGGGTTTTACCTTGGATCTAGAAGAGGAATATTCCCCAATAAGCAGAGCGGGTGTCTCCCTGGTTTTCTTCAGGGTGCCCACAACTGGAAGTATAACTTTCTTCTCCTGGGCGTAAGTAGAAGGTGGGGACTATAGAAGCAAGTCATCACTCGACTTATTCTCCAACGTGGTCTCCAGGTCCGTGAGCTGTTCAATATAGCTAATCATTATAGGGACGTGGTCCCCTACAGATGATCCGACAGTCAACCTCGCTTGAAGCAATTCCTTCGAGATCTCATATCTTGCGATACGAGGTTGCTCTCCATATAAATTTTTTTTTATGGAGGAAGATAGAAATTAACTCCATCTTCTCGTGCAGCCTCTGGTATGTACCATCAACTGATGCCAACACGAGGCACTTGATATTCGCATAGTCTTTTTCCGATGTCTTACGGATATCATCTGTGACATTGGAGACTAGACCTGGGACGGCAGTTGCGTGACTAGTAATGAGGTGGTCCAGTTTTGTCATAGGTAATGGATATCTGGACAAACCGTTGCCAGTTTTATAGTAAAACTTAGTCATGTTATTATCTAACTGTAACCTAATCTGGTCACCTGGTTGCTGTAATTTAGGAGAGAGAGAAGAATACACTCAGCATGATGCTCTTGCAAGTTTAGATTAGTTTTTAGTTTATCTAAACAGGATGGCTCCTACTATTTCTCGAATCCCTCCTCAAACCATAAAAGAGGAATTAGTCAGGATTAATCTCACCCTACAATACTTGCTTAACTATTCAGCCAGGCTAGTGTTGGTACTTTGAGGGAGGTTTTCCAACGCTTTCGTGAAGTTCCATAATTAAATAACCTCTTTTCCCTGGAGGCGTAGCCCCGCTAACACCGTTCTTGACACTTACTTGGTTTATAGCATTGATCGTTTAGTGGAAAAATCTCCTGAGGAGTAGCATATACTCACAGTAGGATCGGGATCCAAATATCATTGTGTGATAGAGTTGAAGGAATCCTACCAAAATTATCACACTCCAAATGGTATGCAACACTAGCAAGTTTCAGTTTCTTTAGAAACTCCTGATGTGGGTTTTTGCCCCATGCTCTTATGACCTTGACTTTTGCCAACAAATCATAAGTCACATGTCAAGTTCTTCCCGTCATTCTCCAGGTTAATTTGAACCCACCCGTACCTACCCTTGACTTTGGCCAACAAAGCTGTACGATTGTCCCAAACTAACGCATCTATCTATGCTTCATATGAATATCCAACAGCTACCAATCACTATGCCTTGACTTTGGCCAACAAACATAGCTTGAATACTATTGACTATTTATATGAAATGACGGAGGGCTACGAATGGTTTTGGTAAAACCGTGAACGTAGTGAACTTGATATAATCGAAGGAACCTTGATAGTTTTTAAAAGGAGTGGTTTAAGCTCTGCGATTTTAAAAGTTTTGCTATTTTTAGAAAAAACCGAGTGGTTTTGAAATTGTTCCAACGATTCAGCTTTGGTTTGTTTTCTTTGCATTAATATAATGCGTCCTATCAATTTAATCCTACCATTGCAGAAAACAACAAAAATATGACGTATGCTTATGCCATCCGCATTCTCCACTGGGCCCCGTCATCACCCGTTAGGTTACTTAACTAACGACAGAGCGGGGGCTGGACTAGCGCGGATGCAAAACATAAGCAACGCCTACTAGATATCATATATAGATATAATCATTCGTCAGATGCAATGATAGCCATTCCAGATCACAGATGAACACATTGGATATGCTAGGAATATCACATTTCGTTTAAGCCTGTAACGAAAGACGGATTCCACGGTCGTGATGAATAGCCAAACCCCACCCCAGACCAATACGGGTACGGCAAACTACCCGCCAAATTCCAGAAGTGAAGCAGCCTCCCTCAACAAAGTGAGTAGGTCACTCGGCACTTCAAAGAACCCGGTAGTTTGTGTACCCCATCTTGGGTCTATCCTAGGAGCAGAAAACAGTAAAAGGACAATAATACAACGGTGGCTACAACCTCAACACGGATGTGCCCCGCAAAATAATATTACATCAATTTTACAATTTACATGAATGAAAGATAAAAAAAAAGCTCATCTCACATTCCCGGCTATTCATCATTGACGATCCAACAAGTTCATATACACAAACCAAAAAATATGTGCAACTTCAAACTAACAGACATATAGCAATTAGATGAAGTTTAAAACACATATAAACATTACAGAAGAACCGGTTAGCCAAGTACAAGTAGAATTTTGATCGAAAAACATTTTCCGTAACCACCCCAAATGCAAACCAGCATTCAGAAACATACTGGGTAGAAACCAAATATTCCAGAGAACTAAACACCTTAAGAAAGAAATAACAGAAGAAGAATGGCCTGAATCGGCCTTGACTCGGCCGCGACTCCGCGGTGGATCGGTCCGATCCGCCGCGGTTCCGCGGTCGTCTTGGCGATTCAGGGGACCAATTTTCTTCAGCCATCTTAGAAAATCCTGCACGTATTTTTAGTACACCTGAAATAATTTTTACAGCACTTTTAAAATTTGATAGAATGTAGGGTTTTTCGTGTTTTGTTTTCCTGTTTTTCCGACGATCGAAGTTCTAAAGCTTGCTAACGAACTAGTTTGGGTTTAGTAGGCTTTGATACCACTTCAAGTCCATGTCGCGCACTCCGCGGGATTGCGGGGAGGTAGAATAGGTGAAAAACAATTTTCAAAAGATCACGGCATGGACTTGGACACCAGGATCGGTGCTAAACCCTAACTAGCAAACTGAAAGTGAGGTTTAACTTAAAGTACAGAAGTTTATACCTTACGATTCCGGTCCTTCTGGTTTTCATTCTTCGCTGTCCTTCATCTGGTTGTTGACTCCGTGGATCGTTTGGATCGCCGCTCCCTCATCGGACTCCTCAAATCCATGATGATCCACCCGAGGAGATGTGCATCGAACTCTTACCTCAACGGAGGCAACTAGGACATCAAGGTCGCTACTCATGATGTCGTAGGAGATGTAGAGATGTGTGGATGGATGTAATATCTATGCTTGCCCTAGATCATTCAACACATGAGTTCACTAGAGGTTTGAGGAAGAAGGTGACCTTGGAGAAAAAGCTAGTGAGGAAAGAGAGTGAAGAATGGAGTTAGTTCTCTACATTTTCTTAATTGAACCATATTGATAATTCTCTTGATAAATCAATATGAATTATCACATATATAGTTCAAGTAACAAAAAATGACTCATGGGCCAAAAACTCACCATGTGTCATAAGAAGCTAAGTCCATTTTCATGCAATTTGCACCTCATTCTCCTATGTCATAATGTATTTTTCATTTAAACCAAAATGAATAATAACAATATGACATGTCACCTTCTAGAAGCATTTTTGACCATTTACAAAAATGCCCCTCGTCCGTACATATGTACCCGTATCCGTATTCCGAAAAATGCGGATACAAAAAGACGAAAACAATCCATCAGTACAATACTAGGATCCGGTTTAAACCAAAACCTGCTAGAATTGTCCGTCCGAATCATCATGTGTGCACGAGTATACGCACGTGATCGAACCCTGTCGTAAAACCATACGACCTCTACATCTTTTGTCCAATGCAGGGAAACCCTCTGTGTGGGACTCTAAAGACTCGACATTACGCTGGCAGTGGGTTTAACCACAGGTCGCAAGCGGTACTAGCTGTACGTAACGACCCCCAGGTATATGTCGATGAGAAGGCTGATGAGAATAACTCATCTAAACTCCAATTGAGCCTATCTATGAAAATCTCCATACAGTCCGGTCTGTTCGTCTAAGAGTATCTCATATCGAGCCTAGGGGGCCGGTAAACGTCAGACCCCTAATAGCGGTATAAGTCGTGTTGGAGTGTAGCCCATTATACCCTGAGAAACTACTGGAGTACCTACCAGTAATGCTCACTTTCCCTGGCCAGGAACTTTGTGTAATGGCTCTCCAACACAGCGCGATATCAACCCCTAATACCGGGAGAGACGAATCCTATCTAACCGCCACTGCCTCCAAGTGCTTCGGGACTGCACCCAACTACTACCTGTTTGCACGACTCCCTTGATCCGTGGTAGGGTAGTAATCAAAGTATAGTAGGAACACACTCGAGGCGAGGCGGCAGTGTCAAGTCGACGGACTAAGCTGTACTCATGTCACCTGGGAACTGCTATCTGACGATAGGAATATTACCAACCAGCAGTTTCCAACGAGTCCTGTCCGGTGTACTCATAACCTAATGAGCATCTGTATACTATCTCCAGTACGACGTACTAATGGCTATGGGACAGACCATTTCCCTACTGGGATGAGAAGCGTATACACTAGTATACTCTGGAGTATCGATGCCCTGTATCGATAATCCTACGACTAGGGACCTGTATAAGGATGTGCTTGTAGACTATCCAGCCCCCACTAGTGTGACTGCCATCACAACGCTGGTAATCAAGCAAAGATCCTAAGGGCTCTATAATATGTATAAGCGATATGTTAAAAGAAACATATGCACATATTGAAGTAGAAACAAACCAAGTAGCATACTACTATTTTGAGCAATAATGTTATTACAACTGTGAATATCCCAAGCTTCTATTAAGTAATATACAAACTAGTATGATACAATAAAGGCCTCTAGGGCATATACACTAACAGGAACTCCGTGCAAACGTACAACTTATCGAAGAACAACCGAGCAAACTTAGCATACTGAGGAACAATCGCCCAAATGGAGTCAGATCCCCGACTAGATCTGGGTAGACCCACAACGAAATTCATGGAGATCT
Organism: Agapanthus africanus; assembly: GCA_030015575.1. Taxonomy (NCBI): domain Eukaryota; kingdom Viridiplantae; phylum Streptophyta; class Magnoliopsida; order Asparagales; family Amaryllidaceae; genus Agapanthus; species Agapanthus africanus. The sequence continues at coordinate 105,434,751 of CM057347.1, read as the reverse complement.
TCTCCCATTCCTACTCCGGAACGGTTAAAAGTTGCAACTCTCCTGCCGGTCTCAAATGCTCAACCTTAGCTCGCTGACAAGTTAGAAACCTCGAAACAAAATCCGAAACATCACTCTTCATCCCTGTCCATCCGTAACTAACTCTCAGGTCACGTTACATCTTGGTGGCACTTGGGTGAACACTGAAAGCTGACTGATGTGCCTGCTCTAGGACCTCGCGTCTTTACCCATCGGTATCTGTTACACACAAGCGAGTCTCGTAACATAGCATACCCTGGTCAAAAATCACGAACTCCGAACTCTACCCAGCCGAACATGCTTAAGAATTTCAGACAAATGGGCATCGGCGGGCTGTGCCTCATGAAAACGATTAAGTAAAAGTGGACATGCGCGAACATGAGCAAGCCGTCCCCCTAGTAGAGGTGAACTTAAGCTGTCCTCAACGGTTGCACAAGAACTGTAAATCTACAGAAGACTATCTCTGAACTGCGTTCATCTGGGACAAGCTAACCCCGGGCCTATGACTCAAAGCATCAGCTACCACAATCGCCTTGCCTTCGGCAATAAAGGATCTCACAATCATAATCATTCACAAGCTCCATCCAACGGCGCTGTCTCAAACTCAGATCCCGTTGTAGGAAGATGTACATAAAGCTCTGGTGGTCCGTGAAATTCTAACATGACTCTCCGTACAAGTAGTGTCTCCAAATCTTCAACGCACGACCACCGCAGCCATCTCCAGATCATGAGTGGGATAATTCTGCTCGTGCTCCTTCAACTGTCGGGAAGCATAAGCGATAACTCTATCATGCTTCATCAAAACACAAGCGAGCCCCACTCGTGAAACATCACAGTAAACGACAAAATCGCCCGATCCAGAAGGAAAAGATAAAACTGGTGCAGTCGTCAACCGAGTCTTCAACCGCTGAAAACTCAGCTCGCATGCCTCAGTTTAAGAAAGTAACTCCCTTCCTGGTCAGTCCAGTCAACGGTGCAGCGATACACAAGAAATCCTACACGAAATGGCGGTAAAAACCGGCTAAGCCCAAAAAGCTACAGACCTCTGTCACTGAACAGGTCTGGGCCAAAGTTGTACGTCCTCAATCTTCTTCGGGTCCATACGAATACCATCTCCCATAACCACATGACCTAGGAAGTTAACATTATCAAGTCTGAAGGAACACTTCGAGAATTTAGCAAACAGCTGGTACTCTCTCAACGTCTGCAAAGAAATCCTCAAGTGCTGCTCATGTTCCTCACGACTTTTGGAATAGACCAGAAAATCATCAATAACACAACAATACACTAGTCGAGGAACGGCCTGAAAAAAATCTGGTTCATCACATCCATGAATGCTGCTAGGGCATTGGTGAGTCTAATGACACCACCAAAAATACATAAAACCCGTAGCGCACACAGAAGCAGTCTTCGGAATGTCATCACTCCAAACCTGCAACTAATGATGACCTGATCCCAAATCAAACTTAGAAAAATGTCTCGCACTCTGGAGTTGATCAAAGAAATCGTCAATGGAAGGTAAATGTTGCCTAATCCGCATCGTAACTCGGTTCAATTGACGATCAATCAATATACAAGCTCAATTGCCGTCCTTCTTCTTGACGAACAGAATAGGAGCTCCCCTAAGTGAAACACTTGAACGTACAAGTCCCCCTATCTAGCAACTCTGTAGCTGATCCTTAAGCTCCCTAAGCTCCGCCGGCTCATCTGGAACAACGTCGGAAAAATCTCATACAATAGGAACCCGGTCCAGCGAATCTACTGTGGCTCCGGTATCATGAATGAAAGACAAGAATTCTCGACATCCTTTCCTCAAAAGCCGACTAGCAAAAAAGGCTGAAATCAAGCTGTGAGGGGCGGCACCACGGTCCCCTTGCACAATAAGAATTGACTCACCGGGAAAACAAAACCTAACTGTCTTCTCGCGGCAGTCCACAGACGCATAGCACGTAGCTAACCAGTCCGTACCTAGGGAAAACGTCAAATTCCAACATATCTAGAAGGATCAAATCGACGGACGAATCTCTATCTCCTATCCAATTGGCACATGGTCGAAACACGTGTCACGCAACAAAAGAATCGCAAACTGGAGTAATCACAACAAACGGTTGATGTAGCATACACAACTCTCGGCCCAACCTCGGCAAGAAGTGTGTAGAACAACGAGTACATAGATCCCGGATTAAACAAACATGCGCATCAAAAGATCACACGAAAAAGAATACTTGAAACCTCTACATTGGACGCCCGTGCGTCCCGATGAGTAGAAGAAAATGCTCGTGCCTGCCCTCTACCTGCAACAGCCTGTCTTCTACTGGCGTACCACGGTAGAATTCCTGACGAGGTGATGGAAACTCCCGCACCGGAAACATCCATACGATGACTGCTGACCCTCCTGGGGGTAAGAGCTAAACGACTGTCCTCGTCCCAAGCCTCTGCTACTCTCGCGAACTGAACGAAATCTGTCGCGGCGTCTAAGCATCTGTCTCTGGGCTGACACACCTGTACGAGCCCTCCTCGGTTCCGAAAACTTCTAAAGTCTCGGGAAGACGTGCCTCATCTAGTAGGGCTACGTCCACTGCTGCTGTATACATAACACAATACTGTGTGCTGATAGTAAGGAATAACTGGGTAACAGGAGTGGCAACCTCCTGTCACTGCGCTCGACTGGCCTCAACCAACGATCCCATCATCTGGTGCAAATCCTGCATATCTGTCTCTAACATAGCGATACGATCTATCGAAGGTGGATTAATCTGCTCCTGTACAGCGAGTGTACCGTCCTGGTCAGTCCTCGTCCCAAATGCGTCAACTCTGACCTTGGCTCTCGCCGCCTCTCTCTGAGCCCTCATAGTCGTTGGCGGCATAAAGGATAGAAATGGAAATATGATTCGATATGAACACGGAAATTGAATCATAAGGATATGTAAAATCATGGAAGAAATTTTAAGCAATAAGTATTAAGGTCACTTAGGCTGAGTACCGTGTCGTAAGTATGCCGCGGACATACACACGCTACATCACTCTGCTTAAGCTACCTACTCCATCATACTAAGGTCATCCTACACTCCGAAAGGTAAAACCTAGCGCTCTGATACCAATTTTGTCACGACCCGAAATTTGGCATGTGACGGCCCTTAAACCACGTAATGTTTACAGGCGTAACACAATTTAAGTAAGCCGAAAACCCAGCAATCTAAACCATCAAAAGTAGTAAGTGATAAGAACATTGTTAAAAGCTTTTGAAAATCTCAAGTAAAAATCTTTAAAGTCCAAATTTACTTTCTTAAAAATTTCGGCAGCACCTCCTTTGTAAAAACTAACCCCGAAAACGGGTACAACATAGAATATAAGTAAAGCATCCTCAAATAGGAGAAAATCTACGCCCAAAGGTGGAAACAACCACCACAACAGATATACGATGCCGTAGCGAAAAAAATGGACGATATAAGGTGACAACAGCATAAAAGACATCCAAAGTCACAAAACAATACACAATATCGTCCTCACATCTCGTCTCTAAGTCAATACATGAAGTAGTAGATGGAGATTACTAGATATAACGAACATACAAATGAGCATCATCGGATAACCGCAAAACCCACCTATAGCAAAACTGCACACAGTCAGCCGTAGCGGTATCCGCTGCAAAAGATGATACGATAAGCAGAAGCCCTGTCGCTACCACTCTGAGGGACACCTGCAAAACACTGTGGCACAACGGGGGGTGAGTTGCCAACTCATGAATAGTAAATAACATATGCAGGTAATCACAGGTATGCACGTACTGCGATAATTTATCACATGCAAGCTGGTAGCAATAAATGGCAATATGTATATGCAACAGTCATGAAAGGTACTCTATCAGATACTACTAATACATGAAACAATGCATATCAAATAAATGCTGAGTATGAGATAAAACATGTCATCCTTACGGAATTCTCATCATGGCAGGACTAATGTCCATCACGACAATCTAAATCCCAATACCAAAGGCACTGCATCCTCAGATTGGCCCTGATATCCTGTAAGTCTCATGGAACCTGAGTGTCCAACATCGACACCTGAAAATATCATGAAAACATATGCCTGTATATATATATATATCTGTGTGTGTGTGTGTGTGTCCAACAATGACACATCAAAATCATGGAATCTGAGTATTCAACACCGACACTCGAAACATCATGAAAACTAGTGTCCAGCATCGACACGTAAATACTCAGCTGTCAGGCGCCATCACCACGACTGGCCCTGATGTCATGTCCGTACATAACTCCGGTCGGTATCCCCACGATAACCGCCGAATCCAAATACTATCACCAGTAGGTACTAGCCCGCCTGCCAGGCTCATCGTCTATACCACAAAAATTACCTCTTGCCCCGGGAAACCATACCGGGTCGACCATATACCCGCAGACGGTGCCTATCCGCTCCTCGAATCGGGTATCTAACACAAGTCTCAGAACCGAGAAAACTCATGGTGGACGCACTGAAATATCATATCAAGAGGAACCGGGTTTTCAAACAATACATAATTTTTTTAAATATCCCCACGGTTCTCAAATCCAGAAAACATCAAGTAATGAATAAGAACACTTGCATAGATCATTATGATGATATATATTATATATATATGTACATATATAACAGCATCCCATACTACTGATACACACACACACATATAACACCGTCCCATACCACTGATATATATCATCAGGAGTAAAACATCCAGAAAATATCATATGAAATCCATATCTCAATGCGTAAATCTATGAAATATAATATTTGCAACATAAAATAGTAATATGAGCATATAAAGGAAAATCGCTATTTAAATGCAACAAGTTATTAAATATATCATGTGGTTCCTAATTTCTCCAAAATCCAACGCAACATCATATAAGGGTGAACATATAGCTATAGCAAGGTATATGTGTGTACATGCAAGTATGTATGCAAGATGTACAGGTAGCTATATCTCATATGTGTATACACCTGTCAATAATGATACAATACCCTATAGGTATATGTGTAGCTATAGCAAAATATGTGTCTATACCTGTCAATAATGATACAATACCCTATAAGTATATGTGTAAGCATGTAGGCATAATAAGGCATATGTGTAAGCATGTAGGTATACATGTATGCTATATGTCATATACACAATGGAATCAGAATCAATGTCTCAATGTCCCTAACCAATACAATATCTCATATGTATAGGGGTAAGTACGTAGGCATAACAAGGTATATGTGTATGCTATCTTTCTTATACACAGGTGAAATAAGGATCGTGTCTCGATGTCCCTGACCAATACAATATCTCACATGTATAGGGTTGTGCGTGTCATGGCAATTACCGACGGTGTGGGTGTAGCATACAATTAGTGCTCGTGTAACATGAACCGTCAATAATAGTGTTGGGCCTCATTAATACTTTGTCCATATGCAATAGGCAAATGTGGTATGCAACAATGGTACACATGCACAATCAATGTCCATATACTTATAAGTAATAATCATGTTATATAATCTAGCCCAGACGCATAACGCCATGCGGGCGATTCCCTTGTAGATGTTAAATCTACTCACCGATGACCTCGAGCTAAGTAAATTCGACCACCTGCTTCCCTTTCTTCGCAGCGTCCGAAGTCCCTGCTCGTGATCCTAAAATTTTACAGACACAACACATAAGACTAAATATCCTGCGCCGACCCAAAAACAACAAAACGCAAGGATAACGTTCACAAGATATACATACTGTGCACTTAGTGCACAAAACGTGTACGATATCGGCACAACCCTAGTTAGAAATGCAAAACGACATAACCACCAACCTTAGATGTAACGTTTTGAAAATCGTTTCGGTGAAATTTCGGAAAATCGGTAAAATAAGCGGGTTTTCCGTAAAAAGTCAAAATGTAAATATTTTTAATATATAATTAAATATATATATTCTAGCTATTAATTACTAGTATTTGGTGTTTATTGAGCCCCTGGTAAAATTTCTAAATTTCTGAAATTTTTTCCGAAATTAATTATTTTAATATTATTTTAAGCCGTCACTAATACATTTAATTAGGGAAAATTACAAATTGGAATGGGTTAATACAAGTTTTTGCATCATGGCATGTTAAACTAAATTTGTAACATGTTTCTTTTTCTCTTTTGTTTGCAAGGTTAGAAAGTTCTAGGGTTAAATAGAAAAAGGAAAATTTAATGAATATAATAAAGATGATGTGGTGCTAGTTTGACTTAGGAAATTATACAAACACATGCACTCACCCTTCTAGCCCATATATGGCCGAGCCCTTCCCAAATCAGCAGCCATCCCCTTTTCTCTACTTCATCTCTCAAAAAAAAAAAAAAGAATGAATGAAGGGAAACAATAATCAAGAGGTATGGGCTTTTAGACTTGAGGTATGGTATTACTTTTGACTTGGCCACAACTAAAACCCCACTCTCTCAATTTCTCTCCCTTGCTGGCCGAGCATATCCCAGCAGTCCCCTCCCCATTTTTCCCACTTGATTTCCATGTCAAATTTCCATTAAAAATCATCAAAATCCAAACAAAAGGTCACAAATTCAAAGCAATTTCTTCATTCAACCTTTAACCATTCTTTCTTTGGCCAAACTAGCTTGGATCATGGAGAAAAGTTAGCAATTGGAAGGTTAGGGTTGCATGTTAGATCTACAAATCTTGAGGTATAAATCGTAACCCCATATTTAATGAGTTGCTAATTACTTCAATTTATTTAATTTTGATGTTTAATTTGGGTTCTAACTTCAAACTTGAAATTCAAGAAAAGGGAATTGTTACCAAGTGAGGGTTCTTATCATTGATCATGGTTTAATGGTGTATTTATCATGCTAAGCCATAGAAAAACCCAATCTAGTTGCTAGTTTGCAATTTGTTAATTTAAAATCGTAATATTTAAGCTTTTTTAGCAAACTAGGTTTTTTGTAAACTATGAAAATAATTAAGATAAAAATCTAATTAGGGTATTCATGAATTATTAATATTTTAAATTGTAGTTTAATATTTTAGTATATGCAAAACCAAGCATAATTTTAAAATTGTGAATTTTACTTTAAAAAGAGTTAAAATCGATATTTGTTGCAAACTTGAATTTTGAGTTAATAATATTTAGTGAGATTAAAAATATGGAGGTGATTTGTATGACCTAATTATGATATTAAGTGAGCATTTTGGCCATTAGAATCGTTAAAATATTTAGTTTGGGTAAAACACCAAGTTTTGAGCTAAAATGGAAAATTGTGCTAATTTTGTTAACAATGTTTTGTAAATATATATATTTCGATGAGAATAAATTATTGGAATGGTTTATATGACTTGGTTATGATATTGAGTGGATATTGCGGCTGCTAGATTTGTTTAAACGTCGAGTTTTGTACTAAAACGGGTAATTTTGCTTGCTAGATTTTCGGAAAAATAGCTTTTAAAGTGAGTTTGAGGTTTTGTGAATTTTAACCTATTTTATATTATAATTAGTGCTCGTGATTGTGCAAATGAGTGTGTTTGGGTTTTTCTCGATGGTTTGACGTTTGTACATCGACATCGAGGGTTGGTTTGGCTATTCTTGCATGCGTAGGAGATAGGTTTTGACCTATGCGTGATACGCGTGCCGATTTGATTTTCGTATGCCGTTTCGATTTTGAATTTGGGTTTTAATGCGATACGGTGCGCTATGACATGTAGGTACCCCATGTGGACTTCGAGACGACAAGCAAGCGCGTGGCGACGTCGGCACCGGCGAGCGAGGACCAGATGAGTAGATTTATATCTACGGGGAGAAGTCGGGTGGATGACGTATAGCACCCCCGCAGTTCATGGTAATGTATACGAATACGTATACACACATATTTTGATTATATATATTGTTTGAGAGTATTGATGACATAGATGGATTTTTGGTGTGATCGGATTAGTTTAGTGTTGCGAGACCCTAGATTAGAGGTTGCACCACATTTACACACACACACCCATACTTGCATACATTCTTCTTTCATATGTGCTTATATGGGGTTATATTGTTATGTGTTCACATGGGTATGGGACTATGTGTTCACATACTGGATTTGAGGATAGTATTTGGGATTTGAGATGAGTCGATAAGATTTGATTGAGACCGTGAGAACGGTGATATGGCAGGATTCGTACTTGAGATACGTCCTGATATTATAGCGGACCTTGGGACGACGATACATGTGAATAGTGTTATGCATTGAATGGTTGACATGTGATCGTGATATGAGGTAAGATATGTTAAGATATTCATAATAGGTCGCATTAGGCGATATATACCTCTTTATGACGATATATAATGATGATATCGGTTTGTATGAGGCTGTAGATCAGCAGTCAGATCATGATTAGATTGATGATATTAGTATTGTACTAGACGTAGATCAGTACCCCGGATTATGATCTTTAATAAAGAGGATACCAAATGATTAATTTGATGAATGTGATACTGACCTGTACCCAGATTTGGGGATGCCGTACGACGGATTTACGTACGAGCTATATATTGATGTTTGATCCACACTCTTGACTTGAGAATGTCTAATTATAGATATGGTATCGGATGTGATATTATTGAGGCAGGCTCACCGACTAACATATACATGTAGGTATATGTATCGACTCAGAGGTTAGGCAGTTTCTTTACCTTCAGTAGCCAGTTAGCTTAGCCCTTTAGTTTAGTGTAGTTGTTAGACTAGATTTATATTAAATATAGTTTTGTTATCTTTGTTTCTAGTATTTAGCTCCAGCTCATTATTGCTGTTGCTCCGCATCGCATACTTATTGTGATTCATATTCTATTATTGATATCATGCTGTTAGGACACCAACACCATTACCGATGATGCGTATGTACCACGTACACTTACTTGCCGGCTCACACACATCTTCATCGGTAATTGCCATGTCACGTACACTTAGAGAATATTATTGCTTGACTTAGCTTGTTAGATAGCAGTTTTGACATGATATTAGTGTACTTGCCTTATATGCCAGTTTAGACATTGTAGTTATTACTTGTCATTTCATGCATACTGTTATTCATTGTTATGCCGCATTCATGGATTCTCATGCATATATTCACTATTTTACGTCCTATTAAGGTTTTGGATTCGGATTTCCATAAGATTTTCTGGATTTGGGGGAAAACCACAAAACTTATACAAACTTCTTTTCTCTCTTTTTAAATGAAAAGCGCGGTTTTCCCATGATGTATGAGTCGTCCACCATGAGTTTGCTGATGGATTTCGAGACCCGATTCGAAGAGTTGGATGAACCGTTTTGGGTACATGGTGGACCCGGTAAGGTACCCCGGGGCAAGAAGTGCGTGGTGATGACGATGTGAGCCTGACAGGGGAGCACTACCTACCGGTGATTTTACCCGACGCGTCAGATATCCGGAGGATACCGTCGTGGTCTTGAGATGGATATTAGGGGCCGGTCTGGACTGACGGCGCCCTAGATAGTGAGATTGAGACATACAGAGATATTTGAGATATTGAGGTACAGAGATTGCGACACAGAGATATCGAGATAATTGGATACTTGTTTTGTGTTGATGCTGGACACTGTTTATGCTGATTTCATTATGATACCTCATTTTAAATATACAAAAATCTTACTAAGTTATGAAAACAGTTTATTCAGTACATGCATTATGTTTCATGCAGTCATATATCATCCATATGATATATTGCTACATGAGGTACTGACACGGGCACATGGAATTACACTTGGGTTAGACATGTATCCTAGCCATTATTATAGGCTGCTAGTTATAATTTGAGGATATATTATGATCATATGACCTAGGATTGCGTTGTTCATGCGATTTCTGTTCGTAGATGTTTTTCTACTCACGAGTTGGCAACTCACCCCCATTGTGCCACAGTTTCTTGCAGGTTTTGCCGTACAGGTTTCATTACGGCTTTGCTGGCACTGCTTCTTTTTCGGGTGACTTGCTAGTAGGTGGGTTTACTTGTATCGTACCCATCATTATACCTTGTATATTATTATTCTGTTGTATCTAGAAGTTCCATCAACCAAACATGTATTTATTTTAGAGATAGAGACCACTGATGTTTATTCTTTCGACCTTAGAGTCGCGCGTTGTATTTCTATGGATTTCTTGTTATTTTGAGTTTCCTTTTGAGTTTTGATCCTCGCCCTTGGCGTTGTATATTATATTGCTTGCGTGGTTGTGACCGTCGATTGACGAAGAGTTAGCTCCCGCTTGGGGATGCCTTTTTATTCATTTCGTATACTATTCATGTTGTATCCCGTTTGTGGGCCAGTATTTACAAAGGAGACTCTGCCGAAATTTTCAGGAAATATTTGATGTTTTTAAAAACGCATAATTCGGCTTATGCTATTAAAACTACTTGTTTGAAGTTGGTTTTTCCTTCACTCTACTACTTTCTTGGTTTGGATTTCTGGGTTTTCGGCTTACTTAGATTACGTACGCCTCGAGACGTTTCGTAGTTTAAGTGCCGGTCATGTTCCGTACTTTTGGGTCGTGACAAAGTTGGTATCAAAGCGTTAGGATTTACCTTCGGAGCGTAGGATGACCCTTGGTTGATGGAATAGGTGACTAAAGTAGAGTGACGTACCGTGGGTATTCCGCGGCATACTTACGATACGCTACTCCACTTAAGAAGCCTTAGGATGTACATTTCTTTGCTCAATATTATATTCATTCCTGATCTAGCCTCATCGGTACCAGTTATAGTTTTGCTGCCACGATTACGGGCAGGGAGAGCTACGGCTAGAGTTGCGGTCAGCACGAGCTCGTCACGAACGAGAACTGACCAGAGCATAATTCCGGTGACATACGATTGCGGAGATGTGTCTTTTTACTGTGTTTTCACGCCACGAGCGTTTGATGGATCGCTGTATGAGGTTACTCGGATGTGCTGATCGGCACCAGAGGATTAAGCCAATAATATAGGCCAGCCAGATTTTGATGACCGTTGGCGTATTGCTTATTCATGATGATTGAGGCACTGTTCAGCGTGCAGACGAGTGAGCCAGTTATTGCTGCGAACGACGAGATATCGCCCCAGATGTTGGAGCTATTGCAGTACGAGTTGTACTAAGAGATGATAGAAGGTAGCTAGTCACCCAAGGATGAATGACTAGGACATGTGGTTCGTGCGCCTACCCCGATACGAGGTCATCAGATAGATTGATTCCAGCTAGAGACGACTTCACGCGGAGACGTTGAGAGTCGACAGAGACGATCGAATGTCAGAAACCTATTATTCCAAGTTTAAAGTATTCGGAAGAGCATGCAGGCAATTCTATGGACCCTCTAGAAGAATGAAATCCTAACTCGACTTAATGGCCGTGTGAAAGCCTTTGAATCTTAGGGCTTGCGGCAGTTCCGCGGCGCCATTAGTGAGGCTTGGGTTTGCCCTTCTACGGCTGGACTATCGATACTGTGATATGTACTCGATACTGTTAAACTGTACCCAAGATGTTGAGCTCTTGGGGGATTATGTGGTTTTGACGAATCGATCGGATGGTTCGACTTCATTCGGATGCTAGGTGGTGAGATGCATTTCTTGGGAGACTCTAGATACGAGGATAGCCGTTGGAGCTCAGTCCATGCAGCCACGACGAGACGAGTCCGAAGCAGTCGACATTGGAGAAAAGTGGAGTAAGAGGTTTGTACGAGATCTTGATGAGACGATGTTCCACTCCGCCGACATCAGAGATGCGATACGCATGCCGAGGCATTGTACTGTGATGTACCTTCCAGAAGGAGTCGCGATGAGTATGCAGCCGTTCCGGAACAAGATACAGATATAGTAAAGGACGATGACTTTCGGACAGTTCGGCAGAGATGAGATTTGGGATAGACCTCGACGGGACTTTTCTGGAATAAATTACGAGAAGACTCGGACCCAGGAGTGGTCATGTTACGCACACCAGCAGACCAGAGTTCATGATTATTGACGAGACATGCTATGAGTGACCACGACAGTTGGCCAGAGATTCTTAAGGATGTGCTTGAGCGGGACTATTCCGCCATACTTGATTTCGGTATTTTGGGCGATCTATTCGCATGATTGATTTTGATGATTGAGTTTCATGATAATTGTTTTCATGCACCATGGTTGCACCAATTGAGTATTTACGATTTTTGCACAGTTGTTGCACTTGATATCGTTTTCGTGCCTTGGTTTCTCATGTTTATGATTTTATGGGTTTCATACAGTGGAGTTGATTTTGTGCATATATACGCACATGATTTGGTTTTTGCACTCGGTATGATTCACATATGCTTGCAGTGCAGTGATACACATTTTGTGCACTTAGATGCACTGGACTTCGATTTCGATTGTGATACTCGATATTTGTTTTGTGCACCTTGTGCACCTGATTGGATTTTGCGCATGTTCCGCGCTTGATATTGGATTTCATGATTTCGTGCATGATGGATGCACCTGATTTGGATTTTCACGCATGTTGAGCGCATATTTTGAGATACGATTTTGGTGCACACCAGATGCACTAAATCAAGATTCTTCGTGCATGTCAGATGCACCTGTTTTGCTGTCAGGCACACCTGTTGCCCTTGACAGATGTTTCGTGCACACCCGATGCACTTAGATGTTGTTTCTGTGCATATGTATGGCACATTCATGGATTTTGATTTCCGTGCGCACCAGATGCACATGGCATTCATATATATATTTGGGACTGATTTATGTTGGACCAGTATATTTTATGATGTTTGCTATTTGGTTTAGTACTGAGCAGGACTAGTCACAGGACAGTACCTGAGTATATTTTTGCATGCATTGATAGTTATCGAAGGGATTTCCAAAGAAGAGCTATAGTCTCAGTATTTACCTACGTGTCTGAGATGACACGAAACATTTTATAAAGGAAACCCTTCTGAAATTGCTTTCAAAATGGCGGGACGTGCATATTAAACAAAGGATATATATATGTAGTTATTTTCTTACAATAGACGTCCGCCACTGTGCAGTGCTGCGAGCATCGCACATCGATTTGAAGAAGATTTGGCATGCATTGCTTCTAGATGCTTTAATGATGTATATCATGTTGGTTTTCGTATTGGATCTTGACATTGATGTCTTCCCCATGACTCCGATGATTGCGGGATGCTTGATGGAGTTTTGATTTTGAGTTATATGCTCATTTTTCATGCGCATGCATTGCGCTACGATTTGTTTTATGTATTTATGATTTCGGAGCCCCGACGACTTGATAGTTTTGCTGAAATGTTTTAGTATTTTGGGGGAGTTTTAAATTAAATTCGGGGACCGAATTTCTTTAAGGGGGAAAGATTGTAACGTTTTGAAAATCGTTTCGGTGAAATTTCGGAAAATCAGTAAAATAAGGGGGTTTTCCGTAAAAAGTCAAAATATAAATATTTTTAATATAAAATTAAATATACATATTCTAACTATGTAATTGCTAGTATTTGGTGTTTATTGAGCCCCTGGTAAAATTTCTAAATTTCTGAAATTTTTTCCGAAATTAATTATTTTAATATTATTTTAAGCCGTCACTAATACATTTAATTAGGGAAAATTACAAATTGGAATGGGTTAATACAAGTTTTTGCATCATGGCATGTTAACTAAATTTGTAACATGTTTCTTTTTCTCTTTTGTTTGCAAGGTTAGAAAGTTCTAGGGTTAAATAGAAAAAGGAAAATTTAATGAATATAATAAAGATGATGTGGTGCTAGTTTGACTTAGGAAATTATACAAACACATTCACTCACCCTTCTAGCCCATATGTGGCCGAGCCCCCTCCCAAATCAGCAGCCAACCCCTTTTCTCTACTTCATCTCTCTCAAAAAAAAAAGAATGAATGAAGGGAAACAATAATCAAGAGGTATGGGCTTTTATACTTGAGGTATGGTATTACTTTTGACTTGGCCACAACTAAAAACCCACTCTCTAAATTTCTCTCCCTTGTTGGCCGAGCATATCCCAGCAGTCCCCTCCCCATTTTCCCACTTGATTTCCATGTCAAATTTCCATTAAAAATCATCAAAATCCAAACAAAAGGTCACAAATTCAAAGCAATTTCTTCCTTCAACCTTTAACCATTCTTTCTTTGGCCAAACTAGCTTGGATCATGGAGAAAAGTTAGCAATTAGAAGGCTAGGGTTGCATGTTAGATCTACAAATCTTGAGGTATAAATCGTAACCCCATGTTTAATGAGTTGCTAATTACTTCAATTTATTTAATTTTGATGTTTAATTTGGGTTCTAACTTCAAACTAGAAATTCAAGAAAAGGGAATTGTTACCAAGTGAGAGTTCTTATCATTGATCATGGTTTAATGGTGTATTTATCATGCTAAGCCATAGAAAAACCCAATCTAGTTGCTAGTTTGCAATTTGTTAATTTAAAATCGTAATATTTAAGCTTTTTTAGCAAACTAGGTTTTTGGTAAACTATGAAAATAATTAAGATAAAAATCTAATTAGGGTATTCATGAATTATTAACATTTTAAATTGTAGTTTAATACTTTAGTATATGCAAAACCAAGCTTAATTGTAAAATTATGAATTTTACTTTAAAAAGAGTTAAAATCGATATTTGTTGCAAACTTGAATTTTGAGTTAATGATATTTAGTGAGGTTAAAAATATGGAGGTGATTTGTATGACCTAATTATGATATTAAGTGAGCATTTTGGCCATTAGAATCGTTAAAATATTTAGTTTGGGTAAAACACCAAGTTTTGAGCTAAAATGGAAAATTGTGCTAATTTTGTTAACTAGGTTTTGTAAATATATATATTTCGATGAGAATAAATTATTGGAATGGTTTATATGACTTGGTTATGATATTGAGTGGATATTGCGGCCGCTAGATTTGTTTAAACGTTGAGTTTTGTACTAAAATGAGTAGTTTTTCTTGCTAGATTTTCGGAAAAATAACTTTTAAAGTGAGTTTGAGGTTTTTGTGAATTTTAACCTATTTTATATTATAATTAGTGCTCGTGATTGTGCAAATGAGTGTGTTCAGGTTTTTCTCGATGGTTTGACGTTTGTACATCGACATCGAGGGTTGGTTTGGCTATTCTTGCATGCGTAGGCGATAGGTTTTGACCTATGCGTGATACGCGTGCCGATTTGATTTGCGTATGCCGTTTCGATTTCGAATTTGGGTTTTAATACGTTACGGTGCGTTATGACATGTAGGTACCCCATGTGGACTTTGAGACGACAAGCAAGCGTGTGGCGACGTCGGCACCGGATTCAAAACTAATATACACCTTGAAGGCAACCCCGGATGATACTCTCCCACAGATACAGCTTGAAAATTTGATCCATTTCCTATACGGAGAGTATGGTCACCTTTCCTCAAAACCTTGCTATTTCGCAATCCCTACACACAATTGCAGATATGAGATCTTGAACCGGTATCTAATACCCAGTATGCAGAGTTTATTGAAAAACAGTTTTCGGTAACAAACACACCTGAAGTGGAAGCATCAGCATGCTTCTTTTTCTTGAGATCAGCGAGGTGCTCAGTGCAGTTTTGCTTCTAGTGTCCCGACTTATGGCAGTAGAAGTATTCTCCTTTTCCTGATACTGCGGCCCCCGATTTGTCTTTCCCCTTTGCATTTTTGATTCCACCTCTCGGTTTGGTGGGTTTCATCTTCTTCTTTCCCTTGGCTTTATCTTTTAGGACGGAAGAGAAATATCGGCTAGCAAGTAGAGTGGGAGTTTTCACCATGTTTAGCATGCTCTCTGCGCTTCTCAACATATTAAGAAGTTCAGGAAGTGAGTTCTCCAAATCATGCATGTTGAAGTTCACTATAAATTGAGCATAGGCAGGGGGGAGAGACTGTAGAACTATATCAATATATTGTTCATTTTCCATCGTCCATCCTTAAGTTCTTCAATAAGCCCTATCATCTTCAGGATATGATCTCCTACAGATATGCCAACAGCCATCCTCATTTGAAACAGCTTTCTTGAGGCCTCGTAACGAAGAGCACGAGATTACTCCCCATACAACTCCTTTATATGGAAAAAGATAGATTGCACATCCATCTTCTCATATTTCTTTTGATGTACGCTATCCATCGAACCTAACGTGAGGCATTTTGTTGTGGCCCAGTCGATATCCCAAGTCTTGCGGATCTCCTTATCCGCAACAGAGGAATCAGGGCCTGAGAGGGAAGGGGCTAGAGTAGGTATGCAACCCTATCATAAGTAAGGGCAATGTTCACGTTCCTCAGCCAGTCTTTATAATTAGGTCCTATCAGTTTAATTTTCTCTAAAAAAATCTTAAGTCATGTCATTGGTATCTGCCATTAGGAGAGAGAAAAGAAAACACTCAGCGAAAGCTCTTGCAGAATTAGATTGTTTATTTATCATATCTAATCGATGTCTCCCACTACTTTTATCAAATTTTCTTTCAAACCCTAAAAAGAAAATTAACCAGGATTAATTATATTCTACAAGTTCGCTAACCGGTCAGCTAGGTCAGTGTCGGTACTCCGAGGGAGGTTCCCCGTGCTATCGCACGAACCTAATTAAAATAAACCTCGTTTCCCTAGAGACTTAACCCCGTTGACACCTACTGGATTAGCTAATTGTAAAGTGTAAAATTTTCCCGGGAGTAACTATTACTCATAGTGGGATCGGGATCCAACTATCAAATAGAAGGTATGCAATCTCATTGCAAATTTCAACACTCGAAATTCCCGATATAGTTTTTACCCTTAGTGTTTAATGACCTTAACTATGGTCAACAAATCATAAGCGCTAGTCAAGTTCTACCCGTCATTTCTTGATTGATTTAGACCCATTCATATGACCCTTAACTATGGTCAACAAAGTCGTACGAATGTCCTAATCAATCGCATCATATGCTTTATAGGAAGACATCACTTAGCCACCATACACTACGCCTTAACCGCGGTCAACAAACGTAGCACGAATACTAAGTACTCAACTTTCTAAAATGGCGGAGGGCTACGAATGGTTTTGATAAAAACCTTTAACGTTTTGAACTTGATATCGTTGTAAAACTAAATAATTTTGAAAAGGAGTGGTTTAAGCTCCGCATTTTACCTTTTCGTGAAAAAACTGAGTATGTTTCAAATTTGATTCTACAAAATCTTTAGATTTCTTTTCTTAACATTAATCTTATTAATGTATTCCCATCATTTAAAGTCCTAACCATCATAGAAGAAACTAAAATAAAACACACATATATGCCATCTGCATTCGCCACAGGGACCCGGGTTTTCACCGTAAGGTTACTTAACTTACGGCTGGGTGGGGTCAGTGTAGGGTTCCTATGAACGACAGCAAGATTTTGGGAGGTATCGTCCATGACATTTTCAATTTTTTGCCGTTTTAAAGAACCCTAAACTAGAATCTTTAACAAAAGAATCATACGAAACAAATTGTAAACTACTTTACAACTAAGTGAACTAGGAATACAACCTTTGTAGTCCGGTCCTTCACTTCTTTAGCTCCTTGTAGTAGTCCCTTCGCTTTAAGTTGCGATCTTGCGGACTCTCGAACGGCTCCACAAGAAGAAAGATGCATGCTTGCTTGAAGTCTTCCAAGCCGAAGATGATCTACGTCGAGGAGTCACAAACCCAAGCTACCCTCTTCACTAATGTAGGATTAGTGAAGCTAACACCCTATACTAAAGTGCTGATCTAGTAGAGGATGTGTAAGTCCATATTGCGACCCCCGGTACTTACGGGGAGGCGGAAACGGTATAAAAAACGAATTTTTATCGCAAGAGGCAACATGGACTAAACTGTGTCGGGATCGTTGTCTAAACTAAAACTAGTTAACAAGCTAAAGAGAGTTAGCTACTATGGAAGATGGTTATACCTAAACTTGAACTCCTTCTTCTTCAAACCTTATAGAGGTTGATGGTTCTCTTTTCGTCGCCTTCTCCCGTCGAAGATGGATCCACCTCGAAGGTTCGACTTTGGGCTCTTCCTCGATCTTTGAGTGAACTAGGGTTTCCGGCTTGCTAAACCTTCATCCTAGAATGAGTAGAGAGTGATTAGGGTTTTCTTTTCTATCTAAAGAGAATGATTCTCAACACATGAGAAGGTTTCTCTTTTCAATAGGAGGAAGAAGATGGAATGAGGAGAGAGAGAGGTTATGATAGAATGAGCTCAATAATTTCTTTCTTGCAACCATATTGCAAAAAGAAATGAATTATCTAAATGATAATAATTGAAATAAGAATAGTTGATGGTAAATATGGAATGACCACTATCATACCTCTTTTAATGAAGTGTAAGCATGAATCAAAGAAGACTTTCAAGGCATGAAAGTGGTCAATGGTCAACAAGTCAACCAAGGTCAACAAGTCAACAAAAAACAACCATAACATAATTCTTATTTAATTACTATTATTAATAGATAATATACAAATCCATTAGGGTTTGGAAAATGATAACTGTCAACTGTGCATACGCACCCGATCCGAAACCCTAATGAAAAACCTCATTCTCCGCCTCAAGCAACTGTGCATACACACCTGCATTCTCGTTCCGAGAAACAAGAATACCAAGATATAAAAGCAACCCCCAAAACATATACCAGTATCTGGCTCAAACCAGAGCCTGCCAGTATAATCCGTCCGGACTCCAAACGTGCACAAGTGCACGGATGAGAACGAACCCTGTCGCAAAACCATGCGACCTCTACTCTGTTTTGCCCAGAGGCGAATACCCTCTGTGTGGGACTCTAAAGACTCGACACTACGCTGGCAGTGGGTTTAACCACAGACCGCAAGCGGCACTAGCTGTGCGTAACGGTCCCCAGGTAGATGCCGACAAGAAGGCTGACGAGGTGAAACCCCATCTGAACTCCTACTGAGTCTGAATGTGACATTCTCCGTACAGTCCGGTCTGTTCGTCTGATACATCGCATGGCGGGCCTAGGGGGCGGTAAAACGTCAGTCCCCCAATAGCGGTACAAGTCGTGTCGGAGTGAAGCCCAAAACACCCTGAGATAACACTGGAAACCTACCAGTATATCTCGCTTGCCCTGGCCAGGGACTACTCGTGTAATGGCTCTC
The DNA here is from genome assembly GCA_030015575.1 of Agapanthus africanus. Lineage (NCBI taxonomy): Eukaryota > Viridiplantae > Streptophyta > Magnoliopsida > Asparagales > Amaryllidaceae > Agapanthus > Agapanthus africanus. Next base: position 105,415,615 of record CM057347.1, on the reverse strand, counting down.
CTAGACACAGCGCGATGTCAACCCCCAATACCGGGAGAGACGAATCCTGTCTAACTGTCACTGCCTCCAAGTGCTTCGGGACTGCACCCAACCACCACCTGTTTGCACGACTCCTTTGAGCCGTGGTAGGGTAGTGATCAAAGTGCAGTGGGAACACACTCGAGGCGAAGTGTCAGTGTCAAGTCAGCGGACTAAGCTGTACTCATGTCACCTGGGAACTGATAACTGACGATAGGTATAATACCAACCTGTCAGTTCCCGACGAGTCCTGTCCAGTGTACTCGTAACCCAACGAGCACCCGTATACTATCTCCAGTACGACGTACTGATGGCTGTGGGACAGACCATCTCCCTCACTGGGATGAGAAGCGCATACGCTAGTCTACTCCGGAGTATCGATGCCCTGTCTCGATAGTCCTACGACTAGGGACCTGTATAAGGATGTGCTTATCGATTACCCAGCCCCCACTAGTGTGACTGCCATCACAACGCTGGTAATCAAGCAAAGATCCTAAGGGCTCCACTAATGCGTATAAGTGATATACTGAAATAAACACAAGTACACATTGAAGTAGAAACAAACCAAGTAGCATACTACTATATTGAGCAAGATTGTTTATACAAGGTGAATATCCCAAGCTTCCATCAAGTAATATACAAACTAGTATGATACAGTAATGGCCTCTAGGGCATATACACTAACAATCTCCCACTTGCACTAAGGCCATGTACTGGCGTATCGAAGACCTATCATCTCGATCAGCCGCTCGAACTGAGTCTGGGGTAGGGCCTTGGTGAATGGATCTGCAGTGTTCTCTTCTGAAGCAACCCTCCGAACCTCGATCTCCTTGCGATCCACGATCTCCCTGATCAGGTGATACCGCCTCAAGATGTGCCTGGATCTCTGATGGGACCTGGGTTCCTTTGCTAAAGCTATAGCCCCGTTGTTGTCGCAATACAGAGGTACTGGGTCAACAATGGACGGAACCACCTGAAGTTCTTTTAAGAACTTCCTTATCCAGACAGCTTCTTTTGCGGCATCAGATGCAGCGATGTATTCCGCTTCCATAGTCGAGTCTGCAACGGTTTCCTGTTTGGAACTCTTCCAACACACCGCCCCTCCGTTGAGGGTAAAGACAAAACCCGACATGGACTTGGAATCATCCTTGTCACTCTGGAAGCTGGAGTCAGCAAAGGCCTCAATCTGGAGGTCTTTTCCGCCATACACCAAGAACATCTCCTTAGTCCTCCTCAGGTACTTGAGAATGTTCTTTACCGCTATCCAATGTTTCTCCCCAGGGTTTGACTGATACCGGCTTACTACACTCAGTGCATAAGCTACATCCGGTCTGGTACACAACATCGCATACATTATAGAGCCTACCGCAGAAGCGTAGGGTATAATAGACATGCGATCCCTCTCCAAATCAGTCTTGGGAGACATCTCTTTAGAGAGGGTGATCCCGTGACAAGCCGGTAAGTTACCACGCTTGGAATCTTCCATACTGAATCTTTTCAGTACGGTGTCGATGTACCTGGACTGTGAAAGTCCTAATATCCTCTTGGATCTATCACGATGGATCCGGATCCCCAGGATGTAAGAGGCATCACCCAGGTCTTTCATGGAGAACCTGTGTGACAAGAAACCCTTGACAGATTGTAGCATAGGAATGTCATTTCCTATTAAGAGAATGTCATCCACGTATAAAACAAGGAATACCACAGTTCTCGCTACAAATCTACTATAGATGCATGGTTCATCTGGATTTTTGATAAAGTCAAATTCCTTGACCGTCTCATCAAAATAGATGTTCCAACTCCGCGATGCCTGCTTTAGTCCATAGATGGACTTAAGCAACTTGCACACCTTTCCGCTGCTCCCACTCTGAATGAAACCCTCTGGCTGATCCATATAGACACACTCCTCTAAATTTCCATTTAGAAAAGCGGTTTTTACGTCCATCTGCCAAATCTCATAATCGTGGAAGGCAGCAATGGCAAGAAGGATCCGAATGGATTTCAGCATAGCCACTGGAGAAAAGGTTTCGTCGTAGTCCAAGCCAGGTCTTTGACGGAAACCCTTTGCTACAAGTCTAGCTTTATAGGTCTCAACCTGTCCATCTACACCAATCTTCCTTTTGAAGATCCACTTGCATCCTACGGGTTTTACCCCGTCTGGAGCAATGTCCAACGTCCATACTTTGTTGGTGTACATGGACTCCATTTCGGTCCGCATTGCATCCAGCCATTTTACCGAGTCAATGCTCTGAACGGCCTGCTGGAAGCTAGTAGGCTCATCATAGTCTATGATGCAATCCTCTCTATCCCCGTCTATGAGAAAACCGTAGTATCTCTCGGGCGGATGAGACTGCCTACTACTTCTACGGAGCGGCATAGGAATGTCCTGTTCTTTTGAACCGTCTGGTTCCACTAAGCTTTCAGTAATAGTCTGAGGTTCTGGAATTTCATCCAGTTCTACTGCGCTCCCACTTATCTGATTTTCCAAAAACTCAGTTTCTAAGAAGTGGGCATGGCGAGAAACAAGGACTTTTTGCTCCTCTGCGTAATAGAATAGATACCCCTTGGAGTTCTTTGGGTATCCCACAAACTTACACTGTACTGAGCGTGCCTCGAGCTTGTCCGCATGCTGCTTTTTTACAAAAGCCGGACATCCCCATGTTTTAAAGGCTTTAAGACAGGGTTTCTTCCCACTCCACATCTGATATGGTGTGGTAGGCACAGTCTTAGTAGGAACTTGGTTCAAGAGATGTGCAGCTGTTTCTAGTGCATATCCCCAGAAAGATCGCGGTAACTCAGCCTTACTCATCATGGAACGAACCATATCCAATAGGGTTCGATTCCTCCTTTCTGATACACCGTTATGTTGCGGAGTGTATGGAGGAGTACGCTGAGAGAGAATACCATTCTCTTTTAAATAGTCCAGGAACTCGGCACTCAAGTATTCACCACCTCGATCCGATCTTAGGATCTTGATACTTTTGCCTGTTTGTTTTTCAACTTCATTCTTGTAATCCCGAAATTTCTCAAAGGCCTCGGATTTGTGCTTCATTAAGAAGACATGTCCATACCTAGAGAAATCGTCTGTGAAAGTAATGAAGTATGAATAACCGCTTCGGGCATGTGTAGACATTGGACCACACACGTCACTGTGTATGAGTCCCAAGAGCTCGCTCGCTCTTTCTCCGTGTCCAGTGAACGGAGTCTTTGTCATCTTTCCCATAAGACAAGATTCACAAGTGGCATAAGACTGATACTCGAACGGATCCAAGTATCCTTCTTTATGTAACTTAGTCAACCGTGTCTCATTGATGTGACCCAGTCTACAATGCCATAAGAAAGCCTGATTGATATCTGGAGACTTTCTTTTGTGTGTATTCTGGACATTGAAAATCTGTGGTTGGTTTAATACGTATATACCATTGCTCAGTGTACCTGACCCAATCAGAACTTGATTAAGGTGAATGTTTACAACATTACTTACAAACGCAAATTCATAACCTTCTTTAGAAACCAAAGATACAGAAATGATATTACAAGTTGCGTTGGGTACAAAAAAGCAATTACGCAAAACCAAAACATGCCCATCTGTCATTCCCAGGTGATAGTCCCCCACGGCTTTAGCATCCATGCTAGCTCCGTTCGCAACTCTGAGGGTCATGTCACCTGCCTTCAAAAACCTACGGTTTCTCAACGCCTGCAAAGAATTACAGATATGAGATCCTGATCCGGTATCCAATACCCAGGAAGTAGAGTTTATAGAAAGACAGTTTTCAATAACATACACACCTGAAGCTGAAGCCGCAACCTGCTTCAGTTCCTGTGTCCTGGCTTTCCAAGCCCTGCAATCTTTCTTCCAGTGTCCACTCTTGTGACAATAGAAGCATTCCTCTTTACCAACAAGCTTCCCCGCTATCTTTGTTGCCTTTTCCTTTCCCTTCGCACCCACTTTACTAACACCGCCCCTTGGTTTGGCGGGGGCTTTCCTCTTCTTTCCCTTGGCTTTCGCCTTGGACCTAGAAGAAGAAGATCCTCCTACAAACAAAGTGGATGTATCCCTACCCTTCTGTAGGGTGCCCTCTGCGCTCCTCAGCAGGTTGAGGAGTTCTGAAAGTTCAACTTCTTTTTCTTGCAAGTTGAAATTCAGTATGAACTGGGCGTAAGTGGATGGAAGGGACTGGAGAATTATATCCGTGTAAAGTTCACTATCCAACGTGGTCCCAAGTTCCGCGAGCTCCTCAGTGTAGCCAATCATCTTAAGCACGTGGTCCGCTACCGATGATCCGACGGCCAACTTTGTCGAAAATAACTTCTTCGACACTTCGTATCTTGCGATACGAGACTGCTCTCCATACAGTTCTTTTGTATGAAGAAATATGGATTCCAAATCCATATTCTCGTGCCTCCTCTGATGGTCATTGTCCATCGAGGCAAGTACGAGGCATCTGGCCTTCGCGCTGTCAATCTCCCAAGTCTTACGGATTTCCTTATCCGCGACGCTGGAGGTGGGACCTGGGACGGGGGGAGCTTTGGTGGTAAGAAGATACCCCAGCTTGTCGTAAGAGATTGCCAATTTGACATTCCTGAGCCAATCTTTGTAGTTTGGCCCTGTCAATATGTTTTTATCTAGAAGTAACTTAAGTCCAGTCATTTCGATTTGGTCGCTGCAGGGGGAGAGAAGAAACACTTAGCACGATGCTCTTGCAAATTTAGAATGGTTTTTAATTTGTCTAAACAGGATGGCTCCCACTGTCTCTCGAATCCCTCCTCAAACCACAAAGGAAGAATTAGCCGGGATCAATCCCACCGTACAATACTTGCTTAACCGTTCAGCCAGGCCAGTGTCGGTACTTCGAGGGAGGTTTTCCAACGCTTTCGCGAAGTTCCTTAATTTAAGAACCTCTTTTCCCTGGGGGCGTAGCCCCGCTAACACCTTTCTAGGCACCTACTAGGTTTATAGCATTGATCGTTTAGTGAGAAATTTCCCGGGGAGTAGCATATACTCACAGTAGGATCGGGATCCAAATATCATCGCGTGACGAAAAATGAAGGAATCCTACCATAATCATCACACTCCAAATGGTATGCAAATCTAGCAAGTTTCAGTACTTATGAAACTCCCGATGTGGATTTTTGCCCCATGCTCTTATGACCTTGACTAAGGCCAACAAATCATAAGTCACATGTCAAGTTCTTCCCGTCGTTATCCAGGTTAATTTGAACCCACCCGTATATACCCTTGACTATGGCCAACAAGGCAATACGACTGTCCCAAACCAACGCATTCTATCTATGCAACATATGAATACCCACCAGCTACCAAACACTGTGCCTTGACTAAGGCCAACAAACACAGCTTGAATACTGTTGAATATTCATATGAAACGACGGAGGGCTACGAATGGTTTTGGCGAAACCGTGAACGTAGTGAACTTGATATAATCGATGGAACGAGATAGCTTTTAGAAGGAGTGGCTCAAGCTCCGCATTTAAAAGTTAGTTTTGAAAAGAACCGAGTGGTTTTTCGAAAGTGTTCCATCGACTTAAACTTGGTTTATTATCTTGCATTAGTTCTTTTAATGCGTGATATTCTTGCATTAGTTCTTTTAATGCGTCCCATCATTTAATTCCTACCATTGCAGAAAACAACCAAAATATGACGTACGCTTATGCCATTCGCATTCGCCACGGGGTCCCGTCATCACTCGTTAGGTTACTTAACTAACGACAGAGCGGGGGCTGGGCTAGCGCGGCTGTAAAACATAAGCAACACCTAAATAGAAAGCAATGATAGACATTACAGATCACAGATGAATACATTGGATATACTAGCAATCCGCATTTCTTTCGAGCCTGAAACGAAAAGCGGATAACACGGTCGCGGTGAATAGCAAATACCCTACCCAAGACCCCTACGGGTGCGGCAAACTACCCGCCAAGTTCCCGGTAGTTTGTGCACCCCACCATGGGTCTATCCTAGGAGCAAAAACAGTAAAAAGAATTATACAATGACGGCTACAACCCCGACCCGGTTGTGCGGCCAAACAAATAATATTATTACATCAATTTACATTTACAATGAATGAAAGAAAAACAAAAGCTCATCTCACATCCACCCCGGCTATTCACCCGCGACAGTCCAACACATTCATATACACATTCCAGCACATTACAGATCATGTATAACCCCGACTAATCGACTTATAGCGATTAGCCGACGTTCAATACATGCAAACATCACAGATATAACCAACATAGTCAAAGTGCAGTGAAGTTCGGAAAAAAATACGGAATTATAGGACCCCAAAAAGAAATTTCTGTTCTGGAAAATCTGGGTACATATAATATATTTTAAAAATCCCAAAACCAACACAGACACACACTGCACGAAAAACGATGCACAGAGGACTACAGAACGCGGCGCTTCCGCGGCGGAAACAGGGGTCACGCGGCGGATGGGCGGCGGCTTTGAGGAATTACTGCATCGTTTTTCTTGGGTGTTCATAAAAAACCCTGAGACGATTTTACAAGTATAAAGTTTTTCATTTTGAGCCAAAAAAAAATTCAACAGAAACTCAGGTTTTTAGTTTTCCGGTTTTGCGATTTTTTTGTTTCCGAACTTCGTTACACCTTACTACCAAGCTAGTTTAAGTTTAGTTAGGCTCTGATACCACTGTAAGTCCATATTGCGACCCCCGGTACTTACGGGGAGGCGGAAACGGTATAAAAAACGAATTTTTATCGCAAGAGGCAACATGGACTAAACTGTGTCGGGATCGTTGTCTAAACTAAAACTAGTTAACAAGCTAAAGAGAGTTAGCTACTATGGAAGATGGTTATACCTAAACTTGAACTCCTTCTTCTTCAAACCTTGTAGAGGTTGATGGTTCTCTTTTCGTCGCCTTCTCCCGTCGAAGATGGATCCACCTCGAAGGTTCGACTTTGGGCTCTTCCTCGATCTTTGAGTGAACTAGGGTTTCCGGCTTGCTAAACCTTCATCCTAGAATGAGTAGAGAGTGATTAGGGTTTGCTTTTCTATCTAAAGAGAATGATTCTCAACACATGAGAAGGTTTCTCTTTTCAATAGGAGGAAGAAGATGGAATGAGGAGAGAGAGAGGTTATGATAGAATGAGCTCAATAATTTCTTTCTTGCAACCATATTGCAAAAAGAAATGAATTATCTAAATGATAATAATTGAAATAAGAATAGTTGATGGTAAATATGGAATGACCACTATCATACCTCTTTTAATGAAGTGTAAGCATGAATCAAGGAAGACTTTCAAGGCATGAAAGTGGTCAATGGTCAACAAGTCAACCAAGGTCAACAAGTCAACAAAAAACAACCATAACATAATTCTTATTTAATTACTATTATTAATAGATAATATACAAATCCATTAGGGTTTGGAAAATGATAACTGTCAACTGTGCATACGCACCCGATCCGAAACCCTAATGAAAAACCTCATTCTCCGCCTCAAGCAACTGTGCATACACACCTGCATTCTCGTTCCGAGAAACAAGAATACCAAGATATAAAAGCAACCCCCAAAACATATACCAGTATCTGGCTCAAACCAGAGCCTGCCAGTATAATCCGTCCGGACTCCAAACGTGCACAAGTGCACGGATGAGAACGAACCCTGTCGCAAAACCATGCGACCTCTACTCTGTTTTGCCCAGAGGCGAATACCCTCTGTGTGGGACTCTAAAGACTCGACACTACGCTGGCAGTGGGTTTAACCACAGACCGCAAGCGGCACTAGCTGTGCGTAACGGTCCCCAGGTAGATGCCGACAAGAAGGCTGACGAGGTGAAACCCCATCTGAACTCCTACTGAGTCTGAATGTGACATTCTCCGTACAGTCCGGTCTGTTCGTCTGATACATCGCATGGCGGGCCTAGGGGGCGGTAAAACGTCAGTCCCCCAATAGCGGTACAAGTCGTGTCGGAGTGAAGCCCAAAACACCCTGAGATAACACTGGAAACCTACCAGTATATCTCGCTTGCCCTGGCCAGGGACTACTCGTGTAATGGCTCTCCTAGACACAGCGCGATGTCAACCCCCAATACCGGGAGAGACGAATCCTGTCTAACTGTCACTGCCTCCAAGTGCTTCGGGACTGCACCCAACCACCACCTGTTTGCACGACTCCTTTGAGCCGTGGTAGGGTAGTGATCAAAGTGCAGTGGGAACACACTCGAGGCGAAGTGTCAGTGTCAAGTCAGCGGACTAAGCTGTACTCATGTCACCTGGGAACTGATAACTGACGATAGGTATAATACCAACCTGTCAGTTCCCGACGAGTCCTGTCCAGTGTACTCGTAACCCAACGAGCACCCGTATACTATCTCCAGTACGACGTACTGATGGCTGTGGGACAGACCATCTCCCACACTGGGATGAGAAGCGCATACGCTAGTCTACTCCGGAGTATCGATGCCCTGTCTCGATAGTCCTACGACTAGGGACCTGTATAAGGATGTGCTTATCGATTACCCAGCCCCCACTAGTGTGACTGCCATCACAACGCTGGTAATCAAGCAAAGATCCTAAGGGCTCCACTAATGCGTATAAGTGATATACTGAAATAAACACAAGTACACATTGAAGTAGAAACAAACCAAGTAGCATACTACTATATTGAGCAAGATTGTTTATACAAGGTGAATATCCCAAGCTTCCATCAAGTAATATACAAAATAGTATGATACAGTAATGGCCTCTAGGGCATATACACTAACAGGATGATGAATTAGGACTTTTTGCTCACTTTAGAATTACTTTTCTCACTTGTTTTAAGCTTATCTCAAAACCTAAAGAGCTCTCTTGAGCTTTGAGGAAGAAGAAGCAAATAATAGACGTGAGAAAGAATGGCAACCATGGGTGGGAAATATCTAATATATCTCATGTAGAGACTTAACCATCAGTTTAGATAATGGTTGGGTTAACAAATATCTAGTATAAGACAAAACTAGTGGACTAAGTCAATGGGTCTCAAAACTTCATGAAGCTTCATGCCATGTGACAAATTTCCAACTAATAATTGAATTACAATAAATAAATAAATCCTACATTATCTTTATCATGGTGTAAGTCTCATACACCCATGTTGTATGTATCATCAACCATGACACATAAATAAAACACAATTAACATATATCACATATATATTAAGTGTGCATATGTGAGAAAAATAAATGCTTAAGCGAGCTAATATTAGTTAATGTAAATTAATATATCAAATATATAATTATACATTAAATCATTAAATCAACTCTTGATTTAATGATCCGGTTATATCTCATATGACCGACTAATATTATTTGTATCATCGAATCAACTCTTGATTCGATAACCCGGCTATACCACATATAACCGACCGATACAGTATCGACTTATCGAATCAACGTTTGATTCGATAACCCAGCTATATCTCATATAACCGATCGATACCTTATCTCACGAGAATAGAATATGATATCATATACTCGTATTAATTTCGGTCTCGCACACATCATATATGTGCTCCTACTTCGTTTTGCCTGAGTGATTAGTCCAAAAATTTGTAGTTTACCGTAATCAGAAACGGCGTCGCATGAAGCTAGCCGGTGAGTACGGGTCGGTCCACAGGGATGGTTAATTTCTGATTTTGTGTTATAACGAGTTGATTCAAATCGTTGTTGGTTTTTTATCGATTGAGTTTAAGACGAATTTATGTGATGAGAAAGAACTCATTAGGGTTAGGTCGAAGGTAGGTGTGTTTAGATTAATGTGTTCACCTCTTTCAATGTCGTGATTTAAGCTTTTAGGAAAGTCACAACAATCAATAGGAAAAGGGATTAGGATGATCGGGAAGAAACAAAGTTTCTTCCTCTAGATCCTTGTCCGTCTTTTCTTATTGATTGATGTGAGCTTCATGGACATCATATAAGTCCGGCCTTTTATACTACGGAACACCGTTACCTTATAGGTAGGGTGCCGTAGGGGGCGGATCGTATATGTGTGCATGAAGGTTTCTTTTAAAAAATAAGTTGACATTGAAGGAGGTGAGAGACATCCATCTCTCACTCACTCCCTTGTTCCTAACCCTAACGAGCGAGAATTTTTACTCGCACATTAGGGAATTATAAGTAAGAAACATTTTTATGTTTTATGTTTTAAATAGTTATCTTACGACAGATTTAGAAATTAGCTAACTAGCAATTAAATGATTCCTAGGGCAAGCAAACAATTATACTAAGGCATAAATTAAATAAATTAAAGACTTACAAGAAGAAGATGATGCTCTTGATTCCTTCAACAAATCTCACTTTTATTGAATATAAAGAGGCATACCATTTTTAAGATCTAGATTACAATTTATAAGTAACTAGTGAAGCTAGGGTTACAGACTCTCGTAGACATGAAGTTACTGATTTAACCCCTAAAAATCCCAACAATGAAACGACACACCGACACAAGAAGTCGGTGCCAACACGGGCACCATATGGCCGCGGTTCCGCGGCAAAGACATGCCTTTGGCCGCGGATTCGCGGCCATTTAGTGAGATTGGCCCACCAGCTTTCTGTGGTTGATTGATCCTCTCTTGGGCTCTCTTCTTTTACTGTTATTTTCTCTGTTGGGCTTTCTAGTATTCTCCAGGTTCTCAGTGAATCTTGTAAGGATCTTTTCGACCGTTTCTCTTGACGTTCGTCTCGGCTTGAGTAGGATCCGTGTGCTGTTTGGTCAAAAATCCATTTCCTGTATCATGTTTGTCTTTTTCACTGTAATTGCTTCAAAAGTCTGTATCCTGTATCATGTAACAAACGATCGTCAAAAGCACCTGTTTACTTATAAATTGCACAAAAATTGGGGCGTATGAATTGCAATATTATGATGTGAACAAATACCCCCAAACTTACCTTTTGCTCGTCCTCGAGCAAATTTATTAGTTTATTCTAACCTAGCCACATTTTCGCAGGGAAACGCGATTGCACTGAGCACGTGCAACAAGCCGTTAAACCTCTAGGTGTCCCTAGTAGGAGGAGCGTTGTCTCCTGAGGGTTTTCAGCGGATTACACCCACAAAATCCTATCAACTTGGTTTTTCGACTTTTGTTCTCCAATTAGGTTTTTCTAACAAGGAAATCTATTATCGTTGACCCGCAAATTATCCACCCATATTCTTCACGCTTGCTCATTATCTAACTTAAGATTACACATATCCTGTAGAATTACCTAGCTTTCGGCATTTCTTAAGTTTTCCTTCTAGAGTTCCATCTCCACTTAGGAATTTCTATCAACTCTATTAAAGACACAAGTTCTATTCTTCATTCCTTTCTCTTATCTAAACTCTAATCACATATCCCCACGTGTGTGTAAATATCACCCCTACACTTGGAAATTCAAATCAAGCAATCATACTCAAGCCCATTGTCCAAAGCACTTTTGAGACTTCGCTTTCACATCCTTCATGCGATTGCTAATACTTCTTGAGGTACCAACAACCGATTACCAGATGCGTTAGCACTTTAAGGCGTACTTCCTAGTTTTGCAATAGCCAAGGCTTTTAGCAGTAGCACCTTTGCTAAATATTTTTCTATTTTTTTTTCTATTTTTTTTTATAGCCTTAAGTAATCACAAAAACCAGTGTCCATTTTTTTCTTTATTCACTCTTTTTTTTTTCTTTTTCATTGTGCTAAGGACGTTAGACAAGAGTATTTCAAGGTCTCTTCTACTAATCCAAGTTTCAAGGTGCGTGTTTGTGCAATTTGTAGGGTATACATTTTCAGAATCTAGACTTAAGTTAGGAACTATTTTTCAAACTTATACTCTAATAAGAGTTTTAATACTTTTCCTTTGTTTCGACTTAGCCCAAGAACTGAACCCAAGATTTGCCTATTTCTAAATAGCCTACAAAGACATATGCTTTCCACAGTTAAACTTTAAGGAAGGTTATTTTTAGGGTTTTTAATTTGCTAAGTCTAAGATTTAGTTTTGCCTAGCCAGTTAACCTATTTATCAAACTCAAGTCAATTAACCAAAAATTGAATACATTAATTTTTTTTTACTTTTTGAAATTTTTCAATTTTTTATGGGTTTTACTGTTTTCTAATTTTTTTTTATTTTTTAAACTTTCAAATTTTTTATGAATTTTTTTTTTATAAAAATGCAATGCAGAAATTAAATATGCAAAAGGAAAACAAAGATATATACAATATGCAATGCAAGGATAACTATATACATCACCTCTAATACCCCCAAACTTGAACCAAGCAGTGCCCTCACTGCCCGGCCCCACGTCGCGCTCGTGAGCGTGAACGTGATCTCTCCCCCCTAGCCAACAGTGTTTGTATCCCCCTCTCAATCTCCGTCAACCGACGGTCGTGTTCTCGTGCCGTTTCCCGAAACTCATCCCGCAAAGAGTCTAATCTCCTCACTGTTCTTCTCATTAATCGCGCATGTTCTTGGGGAGTTAGTTCTTCCCCGCTCGAAGTCGAGCTCGAGCTGGGGGTGTGTGCAGGTATGTTTTCTCCCGGCTCAGTCCGTGTCCAAATATCCGTCAGTCTAGAGTAAGACGACGAGACACCCTCTAAAAGTGGTCGAACTGCGGTACCTTCTGTCAAATAAGAGTCAAATTCTTCGGCCGGGAGGAAATAACGGCAGAGTTGGGTCACGAGCATGGGACATGGATATACACTCCCTCGTTTACCCGAACCTATGGAGTATAGCAAAACTGTGCACATGTCGAATCTAGGGTTTTTCGTCATTAAAGTATGAACGACATGTAAGGAAGGGGTGAAAAAGGTTGTGTTGTGAGAACTTCCAAAAATATTGTTTTGTGCCCACCGGCACACAGTTAAAACATTTGCGAAGAGGGTCCGTGCTTGGATCCCCTTGCGCGGTTCTCGCGCACAGTCATTACCCATTAAAGGAATATAGTCTTCAAAGCGAAGGGGTTGTTCGTGTGCCGGTACACGTGGTATTAGTGTCACCTCGTGTATCATATCCCTATCAATGCGAATTTCATTATTTCCCCAAATCAGTTTAATATAACCTAAGTTGTCTAGGCTATTTTCTTCCATTGACTCATAAAATTGGGTAACTAAGCTAGGGACGGCAAATGCAGATCCATGGTTATAGAGGAGGAAATTCCATCCCCTTTGTGCAATTTCGTGTGGAAAGTATGATCCGTAGATCTCGTGTGCGAACACCGGTGAGAAATCTCTCTCGTACTGCATTTTGTGGGCCATTTTAAATTTCTACAGTGAAGTATATGTACTAACAGAGAGTAAACAAGAATATGTACCTCCCCTGAAAATTTCAGGGGGAGAAGAGTCGAGACGGCGGCGGAAGGGCGGTCTGAGACGGTAGTCGCGGCGGTTGCGCGGCGCTCTGGTGGCGGCGTGTCTCGAGATTTTTGCAGAGGGCAGGGGCGGCGGCTAGGGTTTGTTGAAGATGAAATGTTTAGGATGTGAGGGCAGGAGGCCTCGGGTTCACTTATATAGGGGGAAAAGGGGTGATTTACAAAAAACACCCTCAAAGGTGAGGGTTTTATTCGTAAATGCAGCTATTAATCTGCAGATTTGCAATTTAGTCCAAAAAAAATATTATTATTTTTTTTTTATTTTTTTTTTTATTTATTTATATTATCTTATTTTTATGGTATTTTGGAAATGTACATACAAATGATACACACCCCCAAACTTGTTTGAGATAGTGTAATTGGGAAACAAAATTTGGGGGTGAAAGCGGAGGAAGATCAATCAGTGTAAAGCGGCTCCTGCAAAAACAGGAGCTCCTCCGAAGGATCCGCAGTGAAGAACGGTTTTAGTCGATGCCCATTTACCTTAAATAAGGTACCGTCTTCAGGGTGCTCAAGATCAACCACACCGTGTGGATAAACGGTGCGGACCACAAAAGGTCCTCTCCATCTGGACCTGAGCTTACCAGGATGCAAGTGTAACCGAGTGTCATAAAGTAGAACCTGTTGACCAGGTTCAAAAGTTTTTCGTAAAAGGTGTTTATCGTGGAACACCTTGGCTCGGTTTTTAGCAGTTATGGCATTGTCATATGCCTCATCCCTTAGCTCCTCCAACTCATTCAGTTGCAGCTTTCTGTTGCTGCCCGCATCTCCTAAAGACAAATTTAGCTCTTTGATAGCCCAGAAAGCTTTGTGCTCGATTTCCACTGGGAGGTGGCAAGCCTTCCCATACACAAGCCGATATGGAGACATACCAAGGTCGGTCTTATATGCAGTACGGAAAGCCCATAGTGCATCTATCAGTTTTAATGACCAATCCTTACGGTTTTTGGAAACCGTTTTCTCCAAAATTTGCTTTATCTGCCGATTTGAAACCTCGGCTTGCCCACATGTTTGGGGGTGATATGGCGTTGACAATTTGTGGGTGATAGAGTATTTACGCATTAAGGACTCGAAAGTCCTATTGCAGAAGTGAGAACCATTATCACTTATTATCGCTCGAGGGTGCCCGAATCGAGAAAATATGTGTTCTTTAAGGAATCGAACGACAACTTTATTATCGTTCGTTCGACTGGGCACAGCCTCGACCCACTTAGAAACGTAGTCAACCGCCAACAGAATATACACATTTCCAAAAGAGTTAGGAAATGGTCCCATAAAATCTATACCCCAAACATCAAAAATGTCCACTACCAAAATGGGTTGGAGTGGCATTTCGTTTCTCCGCGAAATCCGGCCCAAATGTTGGCACCGGGAGCAGGTTTTGCAGTATTCAAATGCATCCTTGAAGAGTCGTGGCCAATAGAAACCACACTGTAAAACTTTTTCGGCTGTCTTCTTTGGGCCAAAGTGCCCGCCACATGCTTGATCGTGGCAGAAAGACAGCACGCTCTTGACCTCACTCTCAGGCACACACCGACGAATGATTTGGTCGGAACAGTATTTGAAAAGATAGGGTTCATCCCAGTAAAAATGCTTTACTTGGGACAAAAATCGAAGCTTATCCTGTTTCGACCAATCATTAGGAATCAGGCCGGTGGCTAAATAATTTACAATATCGGCGAACCATGGTTCGCAAGAAACGGTCAAGAGCTGCTCGTCGGGAAAAACGTCAGAGATTGGAAGATCGAGCGTGGGCGAAGAAGGAAGTCGTGATAGGTGATCAGCTACTACGTTTTCACATCCCTTTTTGTCCTTAATGACAAGGTCGAATTCTTGCAATAAAAGGATCCAACGTATGAGCCTAGACTTAGCATCCTTCTTCGCAAAGAGGTGGCGAAGAGCCGAATGATCAGTAAAAACAACGACTGGAGAGCCGATTAAATAAGGCCGAAATTTCTCGAGTGCAAACACAACAGCTAAAAATTCTTTCTCTGTTGTTGTGTAATTAAGTTGGGCCTCATTTAGTGTTCGGCTGGAATAATAAATCACGTGCGGCATCTTATTAATGTGCTGTCCAAGAACAGCTCCAATTGCAAAGTCTGATGCGTCGCACATGATTTCAAAAGGGTGCGTCCAGTCGGGAGATGAGAGGATGGGTGCAGTGATGAGTGAATGTTTTAAAGACTCAAATGCTTCAGTGCATGTGGAGTCAAAAGCGAAGGTCGTGTCCTTGGCCAGTAAAAGGGTCAAGGGTCTAGCAATCTTGCTAAAGTCCTTGATAAACCGTCTGTAAAAACCGGCGTGGCCAAGGAAGGCTCTAATATCTTTGACGCATTTTGGGGGAGGTAGGTTAGAAATCACTTCGATTTTAGCCCTGTCTACCTCGATGCCGTTTTGAGAGATAACATGTCCTAAGACAATGCCTTCTCTCACCATGAAATGGCACTTTTCCCAATTTAATGTTAGGTTCTTATCCCTGCAGCGGGTAAGAACAGCGTCAAGATGGCGTAAACACTCGTCGAAGGAGTCGCTAAAGATGGAGAAATCGTCCATAAAAATCTCCAAGAACTTTTCGACCATGTCTGAAAAGATCCCCATCATACACCGCTGAAATGTAGCGGGCGCGTTGCATAACCCGAAGGGCATGCAACGATAAGCAAAGGTGCCAAAGGGACAAGTAAAGGTTGTCTTGTCTTGGTCCTCTTTGGCGATGGGGACTTGATTGTAACCGGAATAGCCATCGAGAAAGCAATAGAATTCGTGCCCTGCCAATCGCTCGAGCATTTGGTCAATGAAAGGTAAAGGAAAGTGGTCTTTCCTTGTAGCGGCATTGAGTTTCCTATAGTCTATGCAGACTCGCCACCCAGTTTGGGTGCGAGTGGGAATCAACTCATTTGCCTCGTTTGCAATGACCGTAATGCCCGATTTCTTGGGCACGACGTGGATTGGGCTAACCCATTGGCTATCCGAGATAGGGTAAATGATACCGCTATCCAGACATTTGACAATTTCCTTCTTAACCGCCTCTTTCATGATGGGGTTGAGGCGCCTTTGTGGATCTCGTGCTGGCTTGGCATCATCCATTAAGTGTATATGATGTTCGACTATGAGGGGACTAATCCCCTTAATGTCCGCCATAGACCAGCCGAAAGCTTGCCGATTATTAAGTAAGACCGTCAAGAGAGCCTTCTCTTGCTCAAGAGCTAGAGAAGTTGATATAATGACAGGTAAGGTCTCATTATCACCTAGATATGCATATTTTAGGTGTGTCGGCAAAATCTTTAATTCGAGTTTAGGAGGTGAAACAATAGATGGTAGCAAAGGGGTAGTTGTTTCAAACTCGAATGATTCCATCAAAGGTTCGTACCGAGTGTACGCAATAGTGTCGGATGGTTCTACTAACTCATCCGCAAAAGCAAAAGACTCCAAATCAGGTGATGAGTCTTCGAAGTCGTCGACGAATGTAAAACATTCAAAATCATTATCCGCCGCGAAAACTGAGTCGGATTCTAGGAGGAACGCACTAGTGGCGTTAACATTGCTGTGGTCGAATAAAAAATTCTCGAACTCACAGTCCTCCTCCGCGATCTCATTGATCGAGCAAACGTCTAGTACGCTAGCATTGGGCTCAGCAGGCTGACTTCCTAACTTGAAAATATTGAGCTCAATTGTCATATTGCCGAAAGATAAGTTCATTGAACCGTTACGACAATTGATCACTGCGTTGGAAGTAGCCAAAAATGGTCGACCTAGTATAACCGGAATTTGGTTCCGGGGGTTCGCAACAGGTTGTGTATCCATCACTATAAAGTCTACGGGGAAAATGAAATCCCCTACTCTTATTAACACATCCTCTAGCTCTCCCCTAGGATGAGTGATCGACCGGTCAGCCATTTGGAGAGTACAGTGAGTGGGCTTAAGCTCTCCAACGCCCAATTGCTCGTACACAGAATAGGGTAGTAAATTGACGCTCGCGCCAAGATCTAAGAGTGCTCTATTGATATTCTTGTCCCCAATTGTTATCGAAATGGTGGGACACCCGGGGTCCTTTTGTTTTGGGGGAAGGGAATTTACAAGAGCATCACTAATAGCACTGGCCACAAAAACTTTCTTTGGCACTTGCGACTTCCTCTTTTTGGTGCACAAGTCCTTTAAAATTTTGGCATATGAAGGAACTTGCTGAACTGCATCCAAGAGAGGGATGTTTATGCTAACCTGTTTGAACAACTCGACAATCTTTTCCATTTGGGGAGTTGGTTTATTGGATCTCAACCTATTAGGAAAAGGAACATTTTGAAAAGTGGTTGAGTCCAACTTTTGTGGATCAGATTGTCGAGTTGGAACGGTACCTCGTGTAGATGTGTTCGTGTCGTGAGAATTAGGTCCGTTCAAGCTAGAAGAGGTGGAGCCATGTGAAGGGTGGAGAATAGGCTCTAAAGAAGAAGAAGATGGTGAAGAAGAAGAAGAAGAAGAAGAAGAAGAAGAAGAAGTAGTCCCACCGGCAGGGGTGTCATTGTTAATGCCCACATTGTTCCGCAACACTTTTCCCGATCTCAACGTGGTCACCGCATTCATATTATGATTTTGCTGATTGTGGGCAGCATGTGCGTGACCGGGGTTGGGCAACGGTTGAGACGGGAGTTTTCCTTTTTCGCGCTCGCTCAAAGCTGTATTAAGTTGTGCAATTTGTGCCTCAATAAATTTGATACTCTGATCGTGGGAGGCACTATTTTGCACTAATGATTGAATAGAAGTCTCAAGTCTTGCTGTAGACTGTGTAGATTGCTTAAGGAATGCATCTAGACTTCTCTCAAGCGAGCTAACCTTATCATTATTAGGTTGAACATAATTGTTTGGCTGGTAAACATTGTTCGGCACAAAATTGTTCACCTGATTAGGGTAAGGTTGTTGTTGAAATTGTTGCGGTTGATATTGAGTTTGCGAGGGTGCTTGTTGTTGTTGAGGAGGAGGAGGTCTTTGAAAATTATTATTATTTCCTTGGAATTGTTGATTTTGGTTCCAAGCGAAATTTGGGTGACTCCTCCACCCCGGATTATACGTCGAAGAGTACGGATCGTTCCTTTGTCGTTGCTGAAATGCAGCATTGACTTGATCCTGTCCTTGAGTGGATGCATTATAAGGACACTCTTCAGTTAAGTGCGATGGATCCGCACAACAAGCACAGACAGTTCGTGGGGGCATAGCAGGGGCAGGAGAAGACGACGAGATTTTGGTCTCGATCGCTTCTAGCTTTTTCGTAAGAGCGGCCATCTCGGCCTTCATAGCAATCGACATCTCTATTTGATGTATGCCCGCCCTAGATTGACCACTAGAAGTTGATGTGGTCTTGGTGCTCTCCCACTGTATTGTCTGCTCACTAAGATCCTCGAGAAACTGCCACGCCTCATCATTAGACTTAGAGAGAAAATGACCTTGACAGATGGTTTCTAGCAACTGCTTCGTTGCCGAGTTCAATCCCTCATATAATGTTTGGCAAAGTTGCCAACTTTCTATCCCATGGTGAGGGCATTGAACTAGTAGGTCTTTAAATCTCTCGAAGCACTTCCAGAATGGTTCGGAGGGAAGTTGTGAAAATTGAATTATTTCATTTCGAATTCTGGCAGTTTTATGGTGAGGATAGAACTTTTTCAGAAAAGCCTTCACAAACTCATCCCAATTTCTTATGGAATGTGACGCGGTGCTATATAGCCACTTCTCGGCTAGGTCACATAAGGTGAAAGGAATGACCCTTAGCCTTATAGCGTCGTCACTTAATTGGGTTGTCTTCATCATGCTGCAAACGTTTTGGAATTTATTAATGAAAATATATGCATCTTCGGATTCCAAACCATGAAACTTAGGCAGCATATTGATGAAGTGTGGTTTTATCTCAAAATTGTCCCCATTTGCCAGTGGGGGTGAAAGACATGTGGGTAAAGAAGTGCGAACGGGGTAGAAGAGATCCTGGAGCGCAACTCGTGCGGGCGCTACAACAGGCGGTAGATTCGAGTTATTCGCACCTGGCGGAGGTGGAATCATTCCCGTCGGTAAGGTATCGTTGGGGTTGAATCCCGACATACCTTCGAATGAAGAATTTGAATGTGGAGGTAAAGAAGTGAACGGAAGATCGACGAAGGGTTCGTTGGTCGGTACCAACGAAACGCGGAATAATCGGGCGTTAGTATCCCTAGTCCAAAATGACATACACTAAAGGGTAGTGCAGTCAGAAAAAAAAGAAAAACAGAAGGTGGGGGTAAGATAACGTCAGTGAGAAGAAGTGGTGGAAGTGAGGTTCAAGTTTCTTTAGCGGCAAGTTGCAAGTTTTTAAAAGATTTTATTATTTTTTTTTTATTTGTGAATTTTGCAAGGAAGTTTTTGAAAACGGACTCGTGACACAAAAAGTATCAACCACACATGCACAATCAGGCCTAGATCTAGGGTCGCCTAGGTCTACTAGACAGCTCCTAACTAGGGCTAGAAATAGACCTCAAACCGCCTCTTCACGGACAAATACGGCCAGGTAAGTGGGAAGGAACCACCACTACAGTGGGCCTAATTAATAACCACTAGCCTAGACACCGCAATGTCGGTTAGGATAAACGGCCGATGCCTACCCTAGTCCTTTTCCTATTGAGCTCGCTGTCCTTAGGTCTGAGTCTAATCTTTTTTTAATTAAAGGTGGTCGATGCAAAATGCTTTAGGTGTTTTCTGGGGTCCTGGGAAGGGTGATGAAATCCCCACCCAATCTGAGTTTGGTCAAATAGCCCCTTAAGTCCGATTAAAATATGCAAAACAACAATTCACTTGCAATCAAATTTTTTTTTTAGCGCGGCGCAAAGAAACCTGCAGAAATCTGTTATTTAGAAGGGGGAGAAAGACTCTTTACGCAAAGAAATCCTGCAGAAAGATTTTTAACAGTGGATATATGGAGGTTACAGAGGAGAGGGAAAGAGAACAAACAGAGCAAATTTGAGATGCTGACGTGGCATCACAGGCGCGGAACCGCGGTAAATGGGGTACTTTTGCGGCGTAAACGCGGCAAAGAGATGGGTTCAGCCTCTGGAAAAATTTCTGTGGCTCTGTACTTTCAAGTCCTCTCTGTTTTTATGTCTCCTTTTCTGTTTTGACCTTCTGTGAAATTCCAGATCCAAAAAGTTCTTATTGTTCCTGCAAGATTCAAACGAGAAACCCTTCAAACAGATAAAGATAATGAAAAGAATTTTTTTTTTTTGTATTTTGTATTTTCAGATTTTTATAATTTTAAAATTTTATATCAACCCGAAATCATACAAAAAGAGAAAATTACGCCATCCCCGGCAGCGGCGCCATTTGATTAGTCCAAAAATTTGTAGTTTACCGTAATCAGAAACGGCGTCGCATGAAGCTAGCCGGTGAGTACGGGTCGGTCCACAGGGATGGTTAATTTCTGATTTTGTGTTATAACGAGTTGATTCAAATCGTTGTTGGTTTTTTATCGATTGAGTTTAAGACGAATTTATGTGATGAGAAAGAACTCATTAGGGTTAGGTCGAAGGTAGGTGTGTTTAGATTAATGTGTTCACCTCTTTCAATGTCGTGATTTAAGCTTTTAGGAAAGTCACAACAATCAATAGGAAAAGGGATTAGGATGATCGGGAAGAAACAAAGTTTCTTCCTCTAGATCCTTGTCCGTCTTTTCTTATTGATTGATGTGAGCTTCATGGACATCATATAAGTCCGGCCTTTTATACTACGGAACACCGTTACCTTATAGGTAGGGTGCCGTAGGGGGCGGATCGTATATGTGTGCATGAAGGTTTCTTTTAAAAGATAAGTTGACATTGAAGGAGGTGAGAGACATCCATCTCTCACTCACTCCCTTGTTCCTAACCCTAACGAGCGAGAATTTTTACTCGCACATTAGGGAATTATAAGTAAGAAACATTTTTATGTTTTATGTTTTAAATAGTTATCTTACGACAGATTTAGAAATTAGCTAACTAGCAATTAAATGATTCCTAGGGCAAGCAAACAATTATACTAAGGCAGAAATTAAATAAATTAAAGACTTACAAGAAGAAGATGATGCTCTTGATTCCTTCAACAAATCTCACTTTTATTGAATATAAAGAGGCATACCATTTTTAAGATCTAGATTACAATTTATAAGTAACTAGTGAAGCTAGGGTTACAGACTCTCGTAGACATGAAGTTACTGATTTAACCCCTAAAAATCCCAACAATGAAACGACACACCGACACAAGAAGTCGGTGCCAACACGGGCACCATATGGCCGCGGTTCCGCGGCAAAGACATGCCTTTGGCCGCGGATTCGCGGCCATTTAGTGGGATTGGCCCACCAGCTTTCTGTGGTTGATTGATCCTCTCTTGGGCTCTCTTCTTTTACTGTTATTTTCTCTGTTGGGCTTTCTAGTATTCTCCAGGTTCTCAGTGAATCTTGTAAGGATCTTTTCGACCGTTTCTCTTGACGTTCGTCTCGGCTTGAGTAGGATCCGTGTGCTGTTTGGTCAAAAATCCATTTCCTGTATCATGTTTGTCTTTTTCACTGTAATTGCTTCAAAAGTCTGTATCCTGTATCATGTAACAAACGATCGTCAAAAGCACCTGTTTACTTATAAATTGCACAAAAATTGGGGCGTATGAATTGCAATATTATGATGTGAACACTGAGCCAGTGAAACCTCTGTGTAGGACTCTAAAGACTTATCAATACGCCGGCAGTAGGTGATGATCACATCAAGCACCCACAAGCCGTCAGCGGTACTAGCTGGACGTAACGGTTACCCGGGTATTGAACGATCAGAAGTTCAGCAACCTAGCCCGCTCTAACTCCTGCAAAAGCCTGTCAGTAACACTACCGTACAGTCCGTTCTGTCCGTCTGATATGTCGCATATCTAGTCTAGGGGTGGTAAACGTCAGACCATAATAACCGATAAGTTGTGCCGATGTGACGCTCATAGGGTCGAGAAACTACTGATAACAATTATTAGTAAATCTCTGTATCAACCCTGGCCAGGGACTTTCCTGTTATGACCAATCGAGCACAGTGCAACATCAACTTCCAATACCGGGAGAGACGAATCCCCTTCTATCACTCATTGCCTCCATATGATTCAGGATTGTACCCAAAAGCCACCATTTTGTACGTTCTTTTGAACGTGGTAAGGTGGAAATCAAAGCACAGTGGGAATCACACAAGACACTTTGACGATCTTGGGTCTACAGACTAACCTGTACCAGTGTCACCGGAGAACTGCTATCTGACGATAGATATAATACCAACTAGGAGTTCTCGGCGAGTTCGTTCAGTGTACTCAGTCTCCACTGACCACCCGTATACCATCTTTGATGTCAAACATCAATGGATGTGGGATCATCCATCGCCCATCATATAGGTCAAGATACGTATACGCTAGTCTACTCTGGAGTATCGATGTCCTATCTCGATACTCCCATGACTAGGAACAATTATAGGGTGTACTTGTGGACTACGCTTGGCCCCACTAGTATGATCTCCATCAAAGTCCTGGTAGTCAAGTACACATCCTAAGGGCTTTATCAACATGTGAGAGCAAGACAGCATCACTTATATAAGTCAACATGTTAAGATAAAGAGCAACCAGATAGCATACTATCATGTCGAGTAAGAAAGTCTTCCCTATATATGTCCAAGCATCCACTACAATATACATCCCATGTACAGTAATGGCCTCTAGGGCATACATATAACTAACAATCTCCCACTTGCACTAAGGTCATTTGTTGCAGTATTTCATACTCAACAGTTATAGCAGTGGTTGTAGTATCCCATACTCAACCATCCCAAGATCTCTCAAATAGTATTTGGGAAAGCAGGCCTTGGTGAGTGGATCCGCCGTGTTAACCTCAAAATCTACTCTCCTTACCTCAATCCCTTAAAGATCAACCATCTCTCTGATCAGGTGATACTGTCCTCAGAATATGTCTGGTTCGATGATTGGGCCAGGTGTTCCTAGGCTAAAGCCACAACTCTATTGTAGTCACAATAACAGTTATTGGACGCTCAATGGTAGGAACCTTGTTCATCTCATGAATAAGAAATGTCCAGACAACCTCTTTGGTAGCATCGTTGGTAGCAATGTATTCAGCCTTTATCATCTAGTATGCCACGGTATCTAGCTTGGAACTCTTCCAATCATACCGTCCCTCCACTGAGGGTAAAGACAATGCCCGCGACTGACTTTCAGTCGAACTTATCACTCTGGAAGCTGGAACCAAGAACTTTCTTTTAGTGCTTCTCAAGTACTTAAGAATGTCCTCCACAGCTGTCCAGTGATTCTCCTAAGATCCGATTGATTCCTGATCACTACACCTAGTGAGTCATCTACATATGGTCTGGTACATAACATCACATACTCTGATAGAGCCTACTGCCGAAGCATAGGTTATCCCTTACACGCGAGCTCTCTCCAAATCAGTCTTGGAAGACATCTTTTTAGAGAGAGTGATTCCTGAGTAAGTGGACGAACCATCACGCTTAGAATCCTCCATACTAAACCCCTTTAGTATGGTGTTAATGTACCTAGATTTGGGACACTCCCAACATCCACTTAGATCTATCCCCATAGATCATAATCCACAAGATGTAGTAGGTATCATCCAGATCTTATATTGAGAATCCTCGTGATAAGAGGAGTTTGACCGAGTGTAGCATAGGAAACCATTTCCTATCAAGAGTATGCCATCAACGTACAATACGTGTAAGACAACCTCACTCTATACAACCTTCTTGTATATACAAGGTTCATCTACCATTTTGATGAAGTCAAACTCTTTGACTGCCACATCAAAACAGATGTTCCAACTCCGCGATGCCTGCTTTAACCCGTAAAGCAACTTGCACATGTTTCCGCTGCTCCCACCGTCTACGAAGCCCTCTGACTGTGTACTTATAGACACTCTCTTATAAATCACTATTTAGAAAAGCAGTCATGACACCCAACCGCCAGATATCGTAGTCATGGTATGGAACAATGGCAAGTAGGATCCGGATGGACTTAAGCATAGCCATTGGAGAAAAGGTTTCGTCATAATCCACACCTGGTCAATAAAGAAAACCTTTTACAACAAGTTTAGCTTTGAAAGTCTCAACTTTTCCATCTACGCCAAGTAATCTTCTCAAGATATACTTTCTCCTGATGGGGATTTAATCCTTCAGATAGAGTAACCAAAGTCCATACTTTGTTGGTGTATATAGATTCCATCTCAGATCACTTAGCATCCAGCCATTCTTACAGAGTCCCCACTCTTGATGGCCTGTTCGAAACTAGTTGGGTCATCATCTCATGATGCAATCCTCGCTCCCATTGTCATAGAGAAAACTGAAGTATCTCTCAGGTGGATAAGGAACCCTACCAGATCGACGGAGTGGCTGAGGTCCGTCGGGAGCTATTGAATCCTCCGGTTCTATCAAATCATCAGCTGTAGTTTATATAGCTGGAACTTATTCTAGTTCCACCTCATGACCACTAATTTCTTCACATGAAATTCCTTCTCTAAAAAGGTGGCATGTCGAGAAACAAAACACATTTTATTCCTCGGTGCGGTAGAAGATATTCCCTTGCGAATGCTTAGGATATCCAACAAACTTCCACAGAATTGACCTTGCCTCGAGCTTGTCCGGATTTTGCTTTTAGACATGGCCGGACAACCCCAAATCTTAACTTACTTAAGACATGAGCTATTCCCATACCATATCTCATATGGAGTGGTAGGCACCTGATTTGGTTGGAACCCCATTCAATAGGTATGCAGCTTCTTAAGTGCATAACACTAAAAAGAAACAGGAAACTCAGCAGTACTCATCATAGAGTGCACCATATCTCATAGGGCGCGATACCCCCGCCCCGACACACCGTTGTGCTGTGGTGTATTCGAAGGAGTAAGCTGAGAGAGAATCCCATTCTTTATTTAGAAACTCCAGGAACTCCATGCGCAAGTATTCGCCTCCTCGATCACATCGAAGGACCTTAATACTTCTACCCGTCTAGTTCTCAACTTCAAGTTTATATTCCTTGAATTTCTCAAAAGTTTCAGACTTGTGTTTCAACAGGAACACATGTCCGAATCTTGAGAGATCGTCGATGAATATAATAAAGTACAAAGAACCAACCTTGGCATGTATAGACATAGGACCGTATACATCATCATGTATCTGTCCTAAGAGTTCCGTAACTCTTTCTCCGTGTCCTGTAAACGGAGTTTTGGTCATTTTGCCTTTGAGACATGACTGGCAAGTGTCATAAGATGATAATTCGAACGAATTCAAATATCCATCTTTATGTAACTTATCTAGTCATGTCGCATTGATATGACCTAGTCTACAATGCCACAAGAAGGATTCGTTCATTTCTGAACTCTTCCTCTTGTGTGTGTTTTGTATGTTAAGAACCGTGGTTTGATTTAGAATGTATATGCCATTAATTAACGAGCCTGATCCAATCAATTTTTGATTTAGGAAGATGTTCATAACATTATCCTGTACTACAAAATTATATCCTTCTTTACTTAATAAAGAAACTGATATAAGATTGCATATCAGGGTCGGTATGTAATAGCATTCATTCAGAATCAATGTATTACCATTTGGTAATACAAGGTGATATTCGCCAACTGCTTTGGCTGCAACATTTGCACCATTCCCTACTCTTACCGAATGATCACCCTCTTCCAGTTCTCTACCTTTCCTTAGCCCATGCAACATATTACATATGTGAGATCCCGATCCGGTATCTAATACCCAGGACGTAGAGTGTACTAAGAAACAGTTCTTGGTGACTAACATACCCAAAGAAGATGCATCAACATGCTCATTCTTCGTTTGGGCGGCGTGGGAATCTGGATATGTCCCTATTCCCTGTTCAGTCTTATAACAATTATAAGAAAGAACGGAACCAACGTTCCCCTGCTCAGCATAACAAGCGGGTTCGGTCAACACATCCATATTATTATCTTGATTAAGGCCTGACATGGTCGCTACCTGGAGAGAGAGAGAAGAAAACACTTAGCGTATGCTCTTGCAAAGATTAGATTGGTTATTTATCTTATCTAATCGATGTCTCCCACTGCTATTCTTAAATTTTCCTTCAAATATTAAAAAAGAAAATTCAGCCAGGATTAATTGCATTCTACAATTTCGCTAACCGTTCAGCCAGGCCAGCGTCGGTACTTCTGAGGGAGGTTCCCCGTGCTTTCGCACAGACCTAATTAAAATAAACCTCATTTTCCCAGAGACGTAGCCCCGTTGACACCTTTCTAGACACCTAATGAGTTAGCTAATTGTAAAGTGCAAAACTCTTCCGGGAGCAAATTTTGCTCATAGTGGGTATCGGGATCCTACTATCTCATAAGTATGCAATCTCATTGCAAATTTCAACACTTGAAATTCCCGATATTACTTTTACCCCTAGCTACTTATGACCTTAACATGGTCAACAAATCATAAGCGCTAGCCGAGTTCAACCCGTCATTTCTTGATTGAATTAAACCCACTCGCACGACCCTTAACATGGTCAACAAAGTCGTATGACTACCCTAATCCAATCGCATCACATGCTTTAGTAGATAAGCACTAATTAGCTACCGCACACTATGCCTTAACATGGTCAACAAACGTAGCACGAATACTAAGTAGTACTTATCTGAAATGACGGAGGGCTATGTCAGGTTTTTAAGAAAACCTTTTGCATAATGAACTTGATATAGTTGTAGAAACAAGTGATTTTTGAAAAAAGGAATGTTTTTGAGGATTTTTACTAGTTTTGCTAAAGGGGTTGCTCCCGGTGAAGGGATCTTGGCTCTTTCCTTATCGAATAAGGTGCAGGATATTTCATAAATACCACTATGCAAAGCAAGAACTAAAAGAAGCAATCAAAAGACAAAACTGAGTAGGTTGTAGCATCTGCTAGCTTTTGCTAAAGAGGTCACTCCCGGTGAAGGGATCTCGGCTCTTTCCTCATCGAATGAGATGCTGGATATTCTACAAGGAATACCGCTATGCAAAGCAAAAACTAGAGCTACCCTTTTTGAAAATATGATTCTACAATATCTTTTAGGTTTCTTTCTTTTCATTAATCTCATTAATGAAGTCCCATCATTTAAAGCTTCCTAAGCATCACAGAAAATGAAATGAAAATATAACGTATGCTTATGCTATCCGCATTTGCCACAATGTCCCGTTATGCACCGTTAGGTTACTTAACTAATGGCATACCGGGACGGGACTAGCGCGGGTGCAAAATATAAGCAATGTCTATTATATATCTCATATATAATATACAGCCATTCATCTCAGAATCCATAGCAATCACATCACAGAATATCAGCAGCAGAAGATAACATATGAAATAATGGATATACTAGGAGGTCCGTGTTTTATTTTGAGCCTGTATAAAACACAGATTCCACGGTCGCGATGAATAGCCAAACCACATCCCTAGATCCCTACGAAAGCGGCAAGCAACCCTACCAATTATAGAGTTAGGAGACCCGGACTCGACTCCTCGAATTGGTCTCCCATTGGACTCTAAAACTCGGTTACTTATGCTCCCCTCCTTGGGTCTATCCTAATGCGGAAAAGTAAATAATATACAACAATGGTGATATCAACCTCAACCCGGAAGTGCCCCAATAAAAGAATATTATATACATTGAATTTTACATGAATGAAAATAAAAACTCTCATCTCACATAAAACCCCCGGCTATTCAAAACACGACGATCCAATATAACATATCACATCAACACATAAAATCTCATGTCATCAATATAAGTAAATATGCGTATCCCAATTGTTGTTGACACATAGCAACGAAACTGGCGATACACTATATATTACACTTACGGTCGCAGAAAAGAAAATGTCAAACCACAACATTTGGAATCCATAATAACCTTAGACATCATAAACCCAAAATATCACATACTTTGGATTTCATGCCTAACTATATGAATTCCACATATTGTATCACATTCCACAAATAGCTAGACGATGTCAAAAATTCCGATCGAATCAACAAACACCCAAAATTACCCAAAAAGCTCAACACTTGAGCGTAGTTTAAAAATACTCAGTACATGCCACAGCTCCTATGAACCAGCCGTAGAAGGGTCAACCAATGCCTCACATGTGGCACCGCTGAACTACCACAAACCTTAAGGTTTAGTGGCGGTTCTGACGGTCACATAATCGAGTTAAGGTTTCGTTCTACTAGAGGGTCCACAGTATCGCTTACATGATTTTCTGAAAGTTTTAAACTAAGAAAAAATCCAACACTTGGAAAATTTCCGGCGAGGGTTAAAATGGGTATTTGATATCCGTTCGAACTTTTTAACATTGTCTAAAATAACACGAAAAACTGTTAGAATTACGACTACAAAAATTTCCGGCCATTTTTCGAGCTCTTGGACAAAAATTTATGCTGTGTTCATGTTGCATCTCATACAACATTCTGCAGTTGTTTAAAAAAAATTTTAGAGCACGTTTTAAAATCGACAGAAACTAGGTAATTTTGTTTCAAGTTTCGGAGTTGTTTCGGTTTCGTAATTCTACACAATCCGTCTAATTCTTTAGCTAGGCTCCGATACCACTGTAGGGTTCCTATGAACGACATCAAGGTTTCGGGAGGCATCGTCCATGCCATTTTCAAATTTTTGCCGTTTTAAAGAACCCTAAACTAGAGAATCTTTAGAAACAAATTGTAAACTACTTTACAACTAAGTGAACTAGGAATATAACCTTTGTAGTCCGGTCCTTCACTTCTTTAGCTCCTTGTAGTAGTCCCTTCACTCCAAGTTGCAATCTTGCGGACTCTCGAACGGCTCCACAAGAAGAAAGATGCATGCTTGCTTGAAGTCTTCCAAGCCGAAAATGATCTACGTCGAGGAGTCACAAACCCAAACTACCCTCTTCACTAATGTGGGATTAGTGAAGCTAACACCCTATAATAAAGTGCTAATCTTGTAGAGGATGATGAAGTAGGATTTTTTGCTCACTTTATAATTACTTTTCTCACTTGTTTTAAGCTTCTTTCAAAACCTAGAGAGCTCTCTTGAGCTTTGAGGAAGAAGAAGCAAATAATAGATGTGAGAGAGAATGGCAACCATGGGTGAGAAAATATCTAAAATATCTCATGTAGAGACTTAACCATGAGTTTAGATAATGGTTGGGTTAACAAATATCTAGTATAAGACAAAACTAGTGGACTAAGTCAATGGGTCTCAAAGCTTCATGAAGCTTCATGTCATGTGACAAATTTCTAACTAATAATTGAATTACAATAAATAAATAAACCCTACATTATCTTTATCATGGTGTAAGTCTCGTACAACCATGTTGCATGTATCATTAACCATGACACATAAATAAAACACAATTAATATATATCACATATATATTAAGTGTGCATATGTGAGAAAAATAAATGCTTAAGTGAGCTAATATTAGTTAATGTAAATTAATATATCAAATATATAATTATACATTAAATCATTAAATCAACTCTTGATTTAATTATCTGGTTATATCTCATATGACCGACTAATATTATTTGTATCAACTTATCGAATCAACTCTTGATTCGATAACCCGGCTATACCACATATAACCGACCGATACAGTATTGACTTATCGAATCAACATTTGATTCGATAACCCGGCTATATCTCATATAACCGATCGATACCTTATCTCGTGAGAATAGAATACGGTATCATATACTCGTATTAATCTCGGTCCCGCACATATCACATATGTGCTCCTACTTCGTTCTGCCTGAGCCAGTGAAACCTCTGTGTAGGACTCTAAAGACTCGTTAATACGCCGGCAGTAGATGATGATCATATCAAGCACCCACAAGCCGTCAGCGGTACTAGCTGGACGTAACAGCTACCCGGGTATTGAATGATTAGAAGTTCAGCAAGCTAGCCCGCTCTAACTCCTGCAAAAGCCTGTCAGTAACACTACCGTACAGTCCGGTCTGTCCGTCTGATATGTCGCATATCTAGTCTAGGGGTGGTAAACGTCAGATCCTAATAACCGATAAGTCGTGCCGATGTAGGCTCATAACGGGTCAAGAAACTACTGATAACACTTATTAGTAAATCTCTATATCAGCCCTGGCCATGGACTTTCCTGTTATGGCCAATCGAGCACATCGCAACATCAACTCCTAATACCGGGAGATACGAATCCCCTCCTATCGCTCATTGTCTCCATGTGATTCGGGACTGTACCTAAAAGCCACCATTTTGCACGTTCTTTTGAACGTGGTAAGGTGGAAATCAAAGCACGATAGGAATCACACAAGATTCTATGACGATCTTGGGTCTACAGACTAACTACCAGTGTCACCGGAGAACTGCTATCTGACGATGGGTATAATACCAACTAGGAGTTCTCGGCGAGTCCGTTCAGTGTACCCAGTCTCCACGGAGCACCCGTATACCATCTTTGATGTCAAACACCAATGAATGTGGGATCATCCATCGCCTATCATACGGGTCAAGATGCGTATACGCTAGTCTACTCTGGAGTATCGATGCCCTGTCTTGATACTCTCATGACTAGGAACAATTATAGGGTGTACTTGTGGACTACGCTTGGCCCCACTAGTATGATCTCCATCATAGTCCGATAGTTAAGTACACATCCTAAGGGTTTTATCAACATGTGAGAGCAAGACAACATCACTTATATAAGTCAACATGTTAAGATAAAGAGCAACCAGATAGCATACTATCATGTCGAGCAAAAAAGTCCTCCCTATATATGTCCAAGCATCCACTAAAATATATATCCCATGTACAGTAATGGCCTCTAGGGCATACATATAACTAACAGTCAGGACTAGCGCGGATGCAAAACATATATAGTGTCTACTAGTATATCAAATATATAAGTAGCATTCGTATCAGGCAGTTTATATATTATCACATTACAGAAACAGCAGAAGCAAATATATGAAAATATAGGATATACTAGGAGATTCGTGTTTTAGATTAATCCAGTAATGGAAAACACGGATTCCACAGTCGTAATGAATAGCCAAGCCCACACCCTTAGACCCCTATGAGAGCGGCAAGCAACCCTACCAATTCTAGAGTTAGAAGACTGGTCTCGACTCCTTGAGATGGCCTCCCACTGGACTCTAGAACCCGGTTACTTATGCTCCCCTCTTTAGGTCTATCCTAATGCGGAAAAGTAAATAATAAACATCAAATGGAGACAGCAACCTCAATCCGGAAGTGTCCCAATAAAACAATATTACATACATTTATTTTACATGAATGAAAAAGAAAAGCTCCCATCTTACATAAAACCCCCGGCTATTCAATCACGACGATCCTATATATCACATCTATATAGCAACAGAATATCATTAACATAAGTAAATATGTATATTCCTAATGTCGTTGACATATAGCAACTAGATTAGGGATATATATTACACTTATGGTCGCATAAAAGAAATGATAAACTATAATGATTGGAAACCACATCAATGGACATCATAAACCCGGATTATCGCATATTCTAAATTTCATGTCACATGTTTTAAACCTTACATTTTAAGTCTTGAATTGAAAACTTTTTTCAAAAATAAAGTTGGGCAATTCAAAAAAAACCTAGAATTATTGAAGGCTCGTCGGGAACATTAGTTGATGGCCGTGCTCCCGAAGGAATCAATTAAGTAGACTTGGGTGGAACACCATCGCCTTGAGCACCTTAGTGGATGCTCTAGGCCATAAGGTTCTCCTATAGTTACTTGGATGAGGCGCAGGAGCGTGGCTATTTACTATTGTTTTCTGGCGAGCATTCATGTATAAAACTAGATTACGATGGAGTTTAGATCCAAATCTAAATTCCGTGGCAATTATTAAAGCAAGGCTAAAATGTGAGATTTGTAACACAATAACTAGTTTTCTCAAAACCACTCAATGTGGATTCTAACTATTGTATCACATACACAAATGATCTAGACGATGCTAAACACTTCGATCGATATTTCAAACTTCAGCAAAACACAGATACCTCAACAACTTGAGCCTCAATAAAAATATCCAGAAACCCATAAATGTCACAATGGAGCAGCAGAAGAAAGACGAGCCCATAACTCTCTAAGTTAGCCGCGGAACCACGGCCAAACCGTGGGTTAGGCCGCTGTTCTGCGGCGACTTAGAAGAGAGAGGGTCTCGAAATTCTTAGGGCTCCATATAATTGCCTGCATAATTTTCTGAATATTTTTAATTTGTAAAATACCAAATTTTGGAAAAATGGACAGAAACTTGAAAAAGTTCAGGTTTTGAACTTCGATCGAACATTTTAGCGTCGTTTAGACTACCCTAATGCAAGCTTGGCTCTGATACCATGTAAGTCAATCTTAGCACCACAATCAAGGGTTTCAACCTAAGAAGGTGAGTAATTTTAATTTTATTGGGTGCTGAGTTAACTAAACCATGAATCAAACTAGAGATTAGGGTTACTAGCAAAAGAAAAGGATGTAAATATCTAAGTGAAAAGAACTACAACCTTTATAGACCACTCATTCTCTTCAATAGCTCCGTATGGAAGTCCTTGAGCTCCTCTTTGGCTTCTCTTAAAGTTGGAACACCTTTGCTTGAGGCCTTCGTTGTCTACGATGATCCACCACGGAGCTCCTAACACTCAAACTCTTTACTTCACTAAAGAAAGAAGAAGTGAAGCTAATAGCCTACACTAGTTTGCTAAGCTAATATAGATTGATGAAGTGGGATTTTTCTCACTCAAAACCTTTCTTTTTCTTCTCTTTTTCTATCGTAGAAGAATATCTAAAGAGATAAGAGAATGAGCATGAACTCTTGGCTAAGTGAAGCGAACCTTGGAGATAAGATATATAGATAGATTTGACAATAATAAATGAATAAAACAAAAAGAAAGAGTGAGTCATGGTCACTAGAGTTTTGTTTTTATAAGCCATGACTCGTTCTTTGATTTTGTATTTATTTGTTTATATTTATCAAATATTTCTAATATCCTTTTCCATGTGATTCTTACATTGCCATGTTCTATGTATCATCTACCATGATACACACACACACACACGTGTGTGTGTGTAATCATTTATAAAGAAAGGATTTACAATGAGTAATTAGTAAATTATTAAATCAACACTTGATTTAATAATTCGGTCATATCATATATAACCCGACTAATATGAAAAGAAAAACCGCTAGATTAAATACGGTATCATGTACTCGTAGTTAATCAAGCTCCCACACATATCTCCATATGTGCCCCACTTCGTTTCGCTTGAGCTCAGAAACCCCTATGTGGGACTCTTAAGACTCGTCAATACGCTAACAATAGGTAACGATTATATCAGATACCCATAAGCCGTCAGCGGTACTAGCTGGACGTAACGGCTACCCAGGTATTATACGAACAGAAGATCAACAAGCAAACTCATTCAAACTCCCGTAGAGCTAATAAGCAATACTTACCGTATAGTCCGGTCCCTTCATCTGATATGTCGCATATCGAGTCTGGGGTTAGAATCGTCAAGCCCCAATAATTCAATAAGTCATGCTGATGTGTGGCCTATAACCAATCGAGAAATTACTGATAACCCTTATTAGTAAATCTCATCAGCCCTAGCCAGGGACTTACGGTTATAGCTAATCGTGCATAGTACAACATCAACTCCCAATACCGGGAGAGACGAAATCCCTCCTATCGCTCACTGCCTCTATGTGTTTCGGGACTGTACCTAAAATCCATCTGTTTGCACGACTCAATAGAGCCATGGTAGGGTGGAAATCAAAGCACAGTGGAAAGCACACAAGATACTATGACGATCTCGGGTCTATAGACTGATCTGTACAAGTGTCACCGGAGAACTGCTAATTGACGATAGGTATAATACCATTTAGGAGTTCTCGACGAGTCCATTCAGTGTACTCAGTCTCTAATGAGCACTTGTATACAATCTTTGATGTCATACACCAATGGATATGGGATCATCCATTGCCCCTAAACAGGGTTAAGAAACGTATACACTAGTCTACTCTGGAATATCGATGCCTTGTCTCGACACTTCATCGACTAGGAACTTTTAAGGATGTGCTTATGGACTACACATGCCCCACTAGTATGATCTGCATCATAGTCATGTTAGTCAAGCAAATATCATAAGAGCTTTATCAACATGTATTAAATAGACAGTAAATATAATCAATTGAACATGTCAGGATCAAGAACAACCAGATAACATACTATCATGTCGAGTAAGAAAGTCCTCTCTATATATACATGTTCAAGCATCCACTATAATATACAATAATGACCTCTATGGCATACATATATCTAACAGGCGTAACGGACGGTGAGAATCTCGCATCGGCTCGCTCTATGCGACCGCTATACAAACCCCTCTTCCAGACGATTCAGGTAACTTGAATTGAATCCAATACGCCACTACTCTGACTCAATATTCCCTGGTACTTACTTGATCATCGGAGGGTCCTGCAATGGTTTCCCACCCCGGGACTTCCTTTGCAGGTAGCTCGGCGTCAACAACCCATTAAGATCCACACACTCAATCTTCCACAACAAATCTTAGCTGTTCAGCCCTGCTGGCCGCAAGATCGACGGAGGACAACATCTGAGGGAGATTCTGACCTCCATTAGTTGATACCGTCTATGGGAACGCTTTCCCACCTAAGAAATTTGATCTCCCGTCTTCAATTCGATAGCCAGCGATAATCGCAACGATCCCCGCACGAGCCACCCCATCCTCTATAATGGAGGCGAGGGCGGTTCTAGTCCACCTCCCAACATCGTCGACGCCTTATCTGCGTAGATCTACAGACTCACGGCGATGGTGGACACGCTCGCTCGTGTTCAAACGGCCGGCCATGCCCACCAAACTGTCGTCCCTACTCCTTGAAACGATGGCATGCATGGAGTGACGGAGGGGCGCATTCAGGCCTTCGACTTTGCTCATGCCCATCTCAATGTCACGTAACACCGGCGTGTTGATTTCGGCAGTCACGACCCCTATACGAGGAATGATTTCATGACTCATTGGGCGTTGGACAGTTCGACATCGAGATCTCAAGAGTGACCAGACTATCATTTCAATGCTCACTGCGCTCTCTCGCCCCCTGAAGAGACGTCGGTCAGGTCACCTGATTCCAAACATGACCGACGTCACTACATTCATCGAGACCGTGCACATGGTGAATGTCGGGGCCAACCATGAAGGGTCCGTCCCGAGGATCTGAGAAACGTGATAGAACGAAGCCGAAACCGCTCCATCGTGCAAGCCTAGAGCAGAGATAGCAGGCACTCCAACTATAGAGAATCTTGTAAGTCGATGTCACATACCCCACGGGTTTGCGGGGAGGCGGAACGAGTAAAAAACGATTTTTTCAACAAGGTAACATCGACTCGAACTCCAGGATCTTAGATAAACCATAACTAACATAACTAACTAGAGATTTTATCTACTATGTAAGAAGATTATACCTAAAGTTTCAAGTCTTTCTTGTCTTCTCGCTGTCCTCCTTCACCTCACAATCTCCTTGGAATGGAAATTGGATAGCACCTCCTCGTCGGCTTCTCGAAGTCGTAGAAGATCCACCCGAGAGTTCCAACCTTGAGCTAAACCTCCAAGTTGAGGCAACTAAATCACTTGGTGTGCTAAACTAAGTAACCTAGAATGAGTAGAGTGCGATTTTGTGTAGCTTAGTCTCATAAACCCTTGATTCTCAACATATGAGACACTAGGGTTTTTGAGAGGAAGAAGGAGAGAGTGAACTTGAGTAAAGAGAAATGTTTTGATCAAATGATAAATGAAAATGGAATGGCTAGCTTGACATGACTACAAGCATGGCACAACAAAATATCTCACAAAAATATCTAGGTCACAAAAACATCTCACAAAAATATCTAAGTCAAAAAGTCAATCCAAGTCAAGTGGTCAACCCAAATAGCCATGCCACAATTTACCAAAAATAACAAATACTTTTCTCCACCTCATATTTGTTTTAATCAAGTTAATGGTCAAAACCCTAATGAGGTGTCTCCTTCTATAACCCTCTCATCCGTATATACATACTCGCATCCATGTTCCGAAAAACATGAATACAATAAGACGAAACTAATCCAATAATCAAATACTAGGATCCGGCTTAAACCAAAGCCCACTATTATTGTTCGCTCGAACATCACACGTGCACAAGTACACGTATGTGATCGAACCCTGTCGTAAAGCCATACGACCTCTATATCGTTTAGCCTGAAGCTGGGAAAACCCTCTGTGTGGGACTCTAAAGACTCGACAGTACGCTGGCAGTGGGTTTAACTACAAGTACGTCAGCGGTACTAGATGCACATAACGGCTACCCAGGTATCTGTCGATTAGAAGGCCGACGAGCAAGCTCATCCAAAATCCTACCGAGCCTGTTTGTGGCAATCTCCGTACAGTTCGGTCTATTCATCTAAGAGTGTCGCATATCGGTCCTAGGGGAGGCAAGCGTCAGACCCCTAATAGTGCAATAAGTCATGTCGGAGTGCAGCCAAAAACACCCTGAGAAACTACTGGAGTACCTACCAGTAAATCTCACTTGCCCTGTCTAGGGACTTTGTGTAATGGCTTTCCGAAAATAGCGCGACATTAACCCCCAATACCGAGAGAGACGAATCCTATCTAACTGCCACTGCCTCCAAGTGCTTCGGGACTGCACCCAACTACTACCTGTTTGCGCGACTCAATAGAGCCGTGGTAGGGCAGCAATCTAAGAACAATGGGAATACACTTGAGGCGAAGTAGCAGCGTCAAGTCAATGGACTAAGCTGTACTCATGTCACCTGGGAACTGCTACCTGACGATAGGTATAGTACCAACCAGCAGTACCCCATGAGTCCGTCCAGTGTAACTCATAGCCCAATGAGCACATGCATACCATCTCCAGTATGACGTACTGATGGCTGTGGGACAGACCATCTCCCCTGCTGGGATTAGAAGCGTATACACTAGTCTACTATGGAGTATCGATGCCCTGTCTCAATAATCCTACGACTAGGGACCTGTATAAGGATGTGCTTATAGACTACCCAGCCCCTACTAGTGTGACTACCATCGCAACACTGGTAGTCAAACAAAGATCCTAAGGGCTCTATCAATATGTATTAGCGATATGTTAAAAGAAATATATACACATATTAAGATAGATACAAACCAAGTAGCATACTACTATATCGAGGAAGATTGTCATAAATCCGTGTATATATCCTAAGCTTCCAAAATGTAATATACAAACTAGTACTATACAATTATGGCCTCTAAGGCATATCACACTAACAAACCCTCAGGGTACCAACAACGAATCGAGGTCTTCAAGAAGAAGATTGAGGACATGTGGCTCGCCACCCATTCGCTTGGAAGGTCGGCGAAATACTCTGCGGATTCTCTCACGAGACCCTTCCCAGAGCAGTTACTATGTGAGCGTGTCTCGTCTCGAAACAAGCCGTCCAAGGTGGCCCTCTTCGACGGGAAGTCTGACCCAAAGGACCATTCGGACGCGTTCACAACGGACATGAGTTTCCAAGATAACTCGGACATGGCTCAGTGCCGAGCCTTTCCTACCACCCTCATCCGGGCGGGTGAGATTGGTTCCGCGGCCTTGCTCCGCGTTCAATCTCAACCTTCAACTAACTGGGTACTCAGTTCCTCGGTTATTTCATCGGCAACCGACGACAGAAAAGGACGGTCAACTACCTGCTCACTATCAAGAGCAAGAATAGGGAATCTTTCAAAGGTTACGTCACCCAGTTCTATAATACCCTTCTGGAAGTACCCGAACACCATGACGAAACGGTCATCACTGCCTTGAGATCGGGTCTTAGTCACAAAGAGTGGCTCCGCTCTTTTGCATTAGCACAACCCAAGACCATAGGCAAGGTAAAGGTCTGAACCGAGCGGGAGATCCAACTCAAATCTGAGGTGAACGCCAACCTACCCCGAGAAGACCGGACAGACCGAAAGAAACAGGACCGGGAGGAGAAGAAAAAGACCGATCGTCCGAAACCTTATTATTCAAGATTTCATGAGTACACCTCTCTGAAGATCTCCCAAACCCAGCTGCTAGAGGAGGTAAGGAGCGAAAGATTCTTCAAGCTGCCACCGATGACATGAAAGCCGGGCAAGAAACTCCGCGGCCCATATTGTACCTATCATCAGACGCAAGGGCACCCGACCAAGGATTGTAAACAGCTACGCGATTATATCGAGGAGCTGATCCACTCCGGTCACTTGGCAAAATACCTGCGAGACAAACGCCAAGCAGATAGTAGGCAAGCCGGCCAATTTGAAGCGAAGAGCTAACGATCGGGTAGATCATGGTTGTCACTGACTGACTCGAGTCTGAGCAATAAGGGCACCCACCGAATCCGGTCATTCAATTCAGGGCCGGCGGGTAGCTTCCTGCCCGTCAAGGAAAGACCAGCTCTTCACTCAAGTAAATGAAGCTCGGATGTGCCTATAGGTAGTTGACTAAAGTGTTGGATATGTATGCCCTAGAGGCCTTCATTGTATAGGATGCTAGGGATATGTATGTACATGACAATCTTGCTCGATATGATAGTATGCTATTTGGTTTATCATTATCTTAACATGTGATATGCTTTACTTGTTATTTCATATCTCGTATACATGTTGATAAAGCCCATAGGATCCTTGCTTGACTACCAGCGTTGTGATGGCAATCATACTTGTGGGAGATGGGTAGTCGATAAGCACATCCTTAAAATGTCTCTAGTCATGGGAGTATCGAGACTGGGCATCGATACTCCAGAGTAGATTAGTGTATACATATCTAGACCCTGATGAGAGGCGATGGTTGGTCCCGCGGCCATTGGTGTGGTGCACCTAAGATTGTATACAGGTGCTCACTCAGGGTGAGGACACTAGACGGACTCGCCGAGAACTGACTAGATGGTATTATACCGGCGTCAAATAGAAGTTCTCTGGTGACATGAGTGTAGATAGTCTATGGACCTGAGGTCGTCATTTGTCTCGTGTGAGTTCCCACTGTTCTTTGATTACTACCCTACCACGACTCTACTCAGTCGTGCAAACAAGTTTTAGTTGGGTACAGTCCCGAGCCACATGAAGGTAGTGAGCGATTGTTGGGGATTCGTCTCTCCCGGTATAGGGAGTCAATATGGCACTGTGTTCGGTTGGCTAACACTATAAGTCCCTGGCTAGGGCAAATTGAGAATTACTGGTAGTTAGACCAGTAGATTCTCGGATGATCTTGAGCCACATCAGCACGACTTGTCAAGTTATTAGGGTCTGACGTGATCCATCCCATAGACTCGGCATGCGATACTCTCAGACGAGCAGATCGGACTGTACGGAGATTGTCATGGACAGGCTCAGTAGGGGTTCGGATGAGTTTGCTCGTCGACCTTCTTTTCAACAGGTATCTGGGTAGCCGTTACGTACAACTAGTGCCACTGACGAACTTGTGGTTAAACCCACTGCCAGCGTATTGTCCAGTCTTTAGAGTCCCACACAGAGAGTTTCCCTGGTTTAGGCAAAACGATGTAGTGGCAGTATAGTTTTACGTGCAGGGTTCCGATCATATACATATACTAGCTACACAGATATTGTTCGGACGGATAATACTAGTGGGTTTAGGATTAAACCACATTCTAGTATTATATTATTGGATTATCTTTATCTCTTGGTATTCGTATTTTTTGCAGTACGAATACGGGTATGTATATACGGTGAGAGCATTCTTGTAATTTTATAAGATATGCTTCTATGTAACGTTCTAGAAAATCGTTTAGGTGAAATTTCTAATAATCGGTAAAATAACTGGTATTTTCCGTAAAAACCAAGATATACTTATTCTTCAACATAGACTTAAATATACCTATTCTAGCTATGTAATTGCTAGTATTTGGTATTTAATGGGTCACTTATAAAATTGCTAGTTTACTAAAATATTTTCCGTAATTAATTATTTTAAATATTATTATAAGCCTTCACTAATACATTTAATTAGTGATAATTAAAAATTAGAATGGGTTAATACAAGTTTTGTGCATCATGACACATTAAACCAAGATGTAACATGTTGCTTTTGAGATGAATTGGAATTTTCAAGGAGGTTCTAGAAAATTAAAGAAAGTGTTTAAACAAGAAAAGAAAATCAATAATTATGAAGTGAGTTAAAAGATATAAAAAATTGGAGAAGATTCTACACTAACCCACACACCTACACCTCACCCTCTCTCCCTATCCCCATGTCACCGAGCCCCCCCTTGGCAGCCCCCAAAAATTTGTTCACCTCATTTCACTTCACTTCTAGAATCAAGTTTAAATTGAAATGAAAATGAATAAAAGAAAAAAGAAAAGAATAAGCAAAAGAGGTATGGTGTATGTCATGTGAGGTATGAGTTGATTATTGACTTGGACACACTTTCTCTCTTCCTCTCCCCATTTCAGCCGACCAAAATCCAGCAGTCCCCCTTGTTCTTCCTCATTTTTCTTATGCTAAAATCCTCAATTTTCACTCAAAAATCCATACAAAACCTCACTAATTCCTATTTAAACCTCTACCCATTTTTCCTTGGCTATTCAAGCATGGATCTTGGACCATGGAAGCAAGATTAGGAGGCTTAGTTTGCATGTTGATCTCATGTTTGTGAGATATAAATCCCAACCCATATTTAAATTGTTGTTTAATTGCTTCCATGTAGCTAGTTAGGAGTTTAATTATGCTTTTAATGTTAAGATTTAATTTTCAAGAGAGGGGTTTGAATTAAAAGTTAGGGTTTTTATTATTTGAGTATGGTTATAGTAAGTGGTATAACATTTTAAGATATGCAAAATCTAGTGTAGTTGTTAATTTGTAAATTGTTACTTTAAAATTATTCAAATTAGATAATTTTACTAACTAGACTTTTCGGATTTATGTAAATTGATGAGATAAAATTCTAGTAAAGGTTTGTGTGGCTTAACTAAGTTATTGTATGATTATTATGGCCACTAGAATTGTTAAAAACATGTAGATTTAAACTAAAATGTAAGTTGATGCTTACTAGGTTTTTGGAATTAAATTGATTTTAAATTAAGTTGAGGTTTTGATGATATACACCTGTTCAGTCGGAAATAATGCAATCTGTAACACATCAATTTTCTCATTATTCTAATCATCTCAGAATAGTTGATATAAATATAACACATATTACCAGTTTGTCTGGAAAATACTAATTACCCCGTGTTATAAATATAACACATATTACCGACTTGGATCGTCAGCGATTGAGACTTCTCGAGAATATTCTATGTAACCTCCTAGCTTCCTTAAGACGCTCTGTAACCACCTAGCTTCTTCGAGAAGGCTTTGCATAACAACTAAGTTTATGAAAGAAGCTTGATTTGGGGTCTATAAAAGGGGATCTAAGTCTTAATTTTTGGGGGTTACACAATTGAGCCACAATTTAATTCAATACAATTCAATTCAAATTGAGTGACACAACTTGAGATCCAATCTAAATCAAGATCCATTGAGAGCAAAATCAAGCGACAATCGAAAATCCTTTATCGCAACGCCGATCGTCATCAAGAGCAAGAGATCCGCAACCGATCCGCGACTCACGGCGATCGAGCTATGCTAAAATCGACGACAAATTCCCTTTCAAAGGAGTGATCGAGAGCTAGTCTTGTAATCTCAAATCAAGAGGTGTAATTTGAAGAAAATTTAATAAAGGTGATAAATTGTTCATTCTTGCTTTCTTTAAATACTTGCATTATGAAATTTATAATTCTTGATTTTTTTATTTTCATGATGCATGAGTGAAATCTCCGCTTGTTAAGGATTCGAGAGAGATCGGTAGATCAAATGATGATGAATTCCTAAACTAATTTTAAGTCTTATGAGGATTATGAACTTTAGCAAAAAAATATTATCGTTAATGACCAAATTTGGAACGAGATCACCGTTCTTGATTATTTCGTTGCAATTTGAGATTAAATAATTGATGATTCTCTTTGCTAAAGGCTAGATTTGAATGATGATCAATGAAAAGATAAGGGATTGTGAAGGAGAAACCTTAGTTTCTTCAATAGATCCCTAATCTTCATTCATCGCCATCGTTTTCGCCATCGTTCTAGGTATAATTCATCAATAGATAAGATTAGTCATTATTAACATTCATCATTGCTACTAATTCCTATCGATTCCTACATGCTATTCTTCATATTCTTGATAAATCAAATTGATATTGGATAATTTCTTGATTTCTTGATTTTTGATATTTTTCTTGATGTTTCTTGAAAATGAATCTTATAAATCTTGAATCGTTTTCTTGAATTTTATTTTCTTTCAATTCATCTAAAACAAGATCAAATAAATCCTCGCATCTTAGTGGAA
Source organism: Agapanthus africanus (assembly GCA_030015575.1). Taxonomy (NCBI): domain Eukaryota; kingdom Viridiplantae; phylum Streptophyta; class Magnoliopsida; order Asparagales; family Amaryllidaceae; genus Agapanthus; species Agapanthus africanus. The sequence goes on along the minus strand of CM057347.1, from coordinate 105,372,777 downwards.
GATCCGTTCTCATTAACGATCTACATCGACACCGTTATTAATTGCGGTATAAATTCTTTGGTTGTGATAACACTTTTCTTTTCATTCGAATCAATCACAAGAAATTAGATCAATCAAATGGCGCCGTTGCCGGGGATCGAACCCGGGTCACTCGTGTGACAGGCGGGAATACTCACCACTATACTACAATGACCACGATGGACGGATCTCCATTGAACTTTCATAACACCACTTTGCCACCATCCGTAGGTGCGCAAACTCTACCGCGTATGTCTCTCCAAGAGAGATGTTACCCGATACGTGGTCCTCTTCCCACCTGTCTCTCCATTCCACCAGCCAATAGGGATAACTTTGAAATCAAACCTCAATACATCAATCTTTTACCCAAATTTCACGGGCTCGAGTCTGAAGACACATACGTTTTTATTACCAAATTTGAAAACGTATGCGCTATGATGGGTACTTCACAGCTTTCTGTGGATGCTATGAGATTACGTCTTCTCCCGTTCACTTTGTGCGATTTAGCCGAAAAATGGCTTTATAACACAGCTGCACACTCTATCTCAAACTGGGACGAATTCGTCATAGCATTCCTTAAAAAATTCTATCCCAATCATAAGACCGCCCATGTCCGTAGTGAAATTAACCAGTTTACCCAGTTTCCAAATGAACCATTTTGGAAATGTTTTGAACGGTTCAAGGATCTGCTAGTCCAATGTCCTCATCACGGAATCTATAGATGGGATCTGTGCCGAATCATATATGAGGGCATTACACCTGCCACAAAGCAGACGCTTGAAACCATGTGTCAAGGCAATTTCATGTCCAAAGACGATGGTGAAGCCTGGAAATTCCTAGAAAATTTCGCTGAAAACACTTTACAATGGGAAAGCATTAGACCACCATCATCTAGGGAAGGTATTCATCAGCTTGAAGTTTCCATCGCAATGAAAGCCGAAATGGCTGCGATGCAAAAGAAACTCGAAGCTATGGAAAACAAATTTTTATTAGCCTCCCTAAACTAGATGACGATCCCTAGAACCGTATGTGGATGCTGTTATGATCCATCACATCTGATAGAAGAATGTCCTTTGAATTCTCCGTTTCAAGGTCAAGAGCTCACTAATGCTGCTTTTCAACAGCGACCTAGAAACGATCCTTATTCTTCCACTTATAATCAAGGTTGGAGGAATCACCCTAACTTTACTTGGAACCAACACCAAACTCAAAACACGGTTCAAAACCAAAATAACTTCCAAAGGGTTCCTCCACAGCCATAGCATCCACTACTGAGTCAACACCCCTACCAAACACAAACTTTTCAAAATCCATCCAACAATTCTGCACCTGGGAATAATTCTTTCCAAACGGCCGGTACTGAAAACTCATCTGCACTCGAACGCACTTTAGATTTATTTATGAAACATTCCATGCAAACGTCCGATGATATTAAGTCTTTTATCCAAACTTTAACAAAAGACCACGCCTCTCACGGTGAGAGTATTAAAGCGATAGAAGAACAAATTGCACAATTAACTGCTGCGATGAGTGCTAGAGAGAAAGGGAAACTTCCAGCTCAACCACTAGCTAATCCTGGCTATGCACATCATGTGAGTGCTATTACCACGTTGAGATCTGGAAGAGTGCTAGACAACCATGTCGGTGAAAAGATTGATAGTGAGGAATCAATCGATGATACCCCAGCTTCTACTTCCACTTCTGACCCTAGTTCGTCTGCACCACCTTCTTCCGAACCTATTATCCGTTTTCGCCAAGGCTCGAACCCTCAACCCACTTCTTTTAGTCATCCAAAGACGATCCCCACTCCGAATCTGGGATCTTTCCTACCCACATGATCTTCTCCAATGTTGGATCCTACCCTTGTTGCTCAAGCTCCTTATCCTTATAGGTTAAGGGGAAACAGACCAAGTCCGCAAATGGAGAAGAATATTGAAATATTTAAACAGGTTAACATCAATATCCATCTCCTAGATGCAATACAGCAAGTCCCTGCTTATGCGAAAATTCTTAAGGACTTGTTCACTAGGAAGAGGAAGACTCAAGTGCCCAAAAAGGTGTTCATGGAGAGCAATGTAAACACAGCTTTTACCCAACAATTACCAAGAAACGTAAGGACCCGGCTGTCCTACAATTTCTGTTTCTATTGAGGGTAAAAATATTAACCGTGCTCTACTCGACCTTGGCGCTAGTATTAACCTGCTTCCATACTCGGTTTACGAGCAGTTAGGTATCGGAGAGTTGAAATCTGCCCAATGCACTCTCCAAATGGCAGATCGTTCAATTACCAAATCTAGGGATGAGCTTGAGTATGTGTTAATAAAAGTTGGGGAATTTATATCCCCTGTGGACTTTATTGTTCTAGATACACAACAAGTAGCGAACCCACGTAACCAAATTTCTGTGATTCTCGGTCGACCATTTTTAGCTACTTCCAACGCTGTAATCAACTGTCGTAATGGCTCTATGACCCTATCCTTCGGGGAGATGTCAATTGAGCTAAACATTTACAATTTGGGAAGTGTACCCTCTGAACCTTCTGCTCAAACATGTTCTGTCGAATTAATGGATGTCGACAGCAGCGAAATTGAACAGCTTCACGATACTGATCTAGACTTCTTTCATACATTGTTGTTTGACGCAAATATGTATTATACATATACGGACCCTTCTTTTGAGTTTTCCGGGTCAACATCTAACGCTGATTATGAACCTTTTATTGAGTCTGAAGATCACTTTGCTCTTTCTGATGAGATTATTCTTCGGGGTATCGATGAAAGTTTTGAGAAAATTTTCGCTGATGAACTCGCATTTTTAGAAAACACGGAAGTTGTGATGAATAAAATCCAAAACAAAGAAGTTGAACGACCTTCCTTTCTTCTAGACTATAAAGAGAATGCTAGTAATCCATCACAATCATTGAGTTGTCTCTCCAAAACGAGACGCAAACACATTCTATTACACCACTTATCTTTTCCCCATTTCTTCTTGGCTCTATATAATATGTTCTTCCACCAACCGGTGCACTACACTGATAAAATCTTTGAATGGTTGGTGTTGAATTTCGGTCTTTGCAAAGCTTGGTATTGACCAATAACTTTACCCCCCTCTTATGATTTTAAAAGGCTTAACATTGTTTAACTCATGTTTGGGGGGAGGTATAATTTGGGCTCTTAAAAATAAAATTTGTACCCAAAATAATAAGCCAAAAATAAGTTTGTGGGAAATTGTCACTGTCATTTATTCTTGCTCCCGTTAACAATTTTTCCTCCTAAGCCTACAGGTTTTTGAGATTTGAAAGACGACAACAGTGAGGACATTGCTGTAAACAAGTTTAGGGGAGGTTTGTGCTTATTTGTGTATCACTTTGCATCATACTTTGCATAAGCACAACATTTTCAATTTTTTTTTAAAAATTCTTTTATAATAAAAGATTAGAAAGTGAAAAATTACATTTAAAAGATTGGAAAAATTTAAGAAAACCAATAAAATTAGATGTTTTCTTAAACGAAACTAGTAATAAGTAGTTATGATCCGTTGTCCCAAGGGTTAGTAAGATGAAGGAAGTCACTAATCTGAGGATAAAAATAAGTCCAAAAAATAGTTCCTATTCTGGAAGCCAAACATCTGAACGTTGATACCCTACTATACGCACTTACACACGTGTTGAAGCTCGGGACAGTAGAGGATACCTTGAAATGCTCTTGTCTAAAAGCCAAAGTACGAAAATTATAAATGAAGAATAAAAAATGGTGAAGAAAAATGAACACTGGTTTTGTAATCACCAAGGCAGCATAAAAAAAATAAAGCGAGGGTGCTTCATCACCTAGTGCCTTAGACCAACTGGTTTGGGAGTCACTGCTAAGTTTTAGGTGTTGCAAGACGAGGAAAATACTAATTATGCCTGATCAGCAAGCTCATGAGTAATCAGTCGGTTAGTATCTCAAGAAGTATTAACGGTCGCATAAAAAATGTGTGAGAAATTCCATCTAAATATTCATCGATTAAAAAGTACTGAGATGGATGGACAAGAGTATAATAGTTTGAATTGAATTCTCCGAGTGTAGGGATGTCTTGTACACACACGTAGAGGGTATATAATCAGTGTTTGGAAGAAAGGTAGGAATGAAGAATAAAAATGATGTTTTATTGAAGGATGATGTGATTTCTAACATCTTTTCATGACTATTAAGATAGGGCTCATGACAACCGAAAAGCTAGTGTAGTTGGAAACTCTGATTTTCAAAGTCTTTCTTTTACAATTCTTATCTTTATATGTAACTTTCACAGTATTTCTTTTATTATAGGATTTTGTTGGTGCAATCCGCTGAAAACCCTCAGGAGACAACACTTCTCCTACTAGAGACACCTAGAAGTTTAAAGGCTTGTTGCACATGCTCAATGTAGTCGTGTTGCCTACGAAAGTGTGCTAGTTATTTTTTTTCTTATATTTTCTCCTTCTCTTGAATAAAAGAAGTTTTCGAGACGATCAAAATCAAGTTTGGGGGAATTTATTCAGTCGGAAATAACGCAATCTGTAACACATCAATTTCCTCATTATTCTAATCATCTAAAGATAGTTGATATAAATATAACACATATTACCAGTTTGTATGGAAAATATTAATTACCCCGTGTTATATATATATATTCAACATTCTTTATAGGAAATTGTGTGTTTATTACTTCACGCATGATATTGTATATCTCAACACTTTTCATCGAGATTTTGTGCAGAAAATTATTCAGGTCAAAGAACTGGAATCGCAAAATTTGCCGATAAAACGTAGCAAGTTAAAGAAATAAAATCTGGGAGAGGTTCAGAAAAGATAATAAGATTCCAGATGTCACATGAAGACCCAAATACCAACACCAGAAGACCCTATGAAAATGATGCAGAGAGCTCTTCAAACGGCCGCGGATCCGCGGCCGATCCAGCCCGATCCATCGCGGATCCGCGGCCGACTTGGATCGTCAGCGGTCGAGACTTCTCCAGAATATTCTATGTAACCTCCTAGCTTCCTCAAGACGCTCTGTAACCACCCAGCTTCTTCGAGAAGGCTCTGCATAACAACCAAGCTTATGAAAAAAGCTTGATTTGGGGGCTATAAAAGGGGATCTAAGTCTTAATTTTTAGGGGTTACACAATTGAGCCACAATTTAATTCAATACAATTCAATTCAAGTTGTGTGACACAACTTGAGATCCAATCCAAATCAAGATCCATTGAGAGCAAAATCAAGCGACAATCGAAGATCTTTTATCGCAACGCCAATCATCATCAAGAGCAAGAGATCCGCAACCGATCCGCGACTCACGGCGATCGAGCCACGCTAATATCGACGACAAATTCCCTTTCAAAGGAGTGATCGAGAGCTAGTCTTGTAATCTCAAATCGAGAGGTGTAATTTGAAGAAGATTTAATAAAGGTGATAAATTGTTCATTCTTGCTTTCTTTAAATTCTTGCATTATGAAATTTATAATTCTTGATTTTTTTTATTTTCATGATGCATGAGTGAAATCTCCGCTTGTTAAGGATTCGAGGGAGATCGGTAGATCAAATGATGATGAATTCCTAAACTAATCTTAAGTCTTATGAGGATTATGATCTTTAGCAAAAAAAAAGTATCGTTAATGACCAAATTTGGAACGAGATCACCGTTCTTGATTATTTCGTTGCAATTTGGGATTAAATAATTGATAATTCTCTTTGCTAAAGGCTAGATCTGAATGATGATCAATGAAAAGACAAGGGATAGTGAAGGAGAAACCCTAGTTTCTTGAATAGATCTCTAATCTTCATTCATCGCCATCGTTCGAGCTATAATTCATCAATAGATAAGATTAGTCATTATTAGCATTCATCATTGCTACTAATTCCTATCGATTCGTAAAAGCTATTCTTCATATTCTTGATAAATCAAATTGATATTGGATACTTTCTTGATTTCTTGATTTTTGATATTTTTCTTGATGTTTCTTGAAAATGAATCTCATAAATCTTGAATCGTTTTCTTGAATTTTATTTTCTTTCAATTCATCTAAAACAAGATCGAATAAATCCTCGCATCTCAGTGGACGATCCGTTCTCATTAACGATCTACATCGACACCGTTATTGATTGCGGTATAAATTTTTTGGTTGTGATAACACTTTTCTTTTCATTCAAATCAATCACAAGAAATAAGATCAATCAATACCCTATTTCATATATATTTAGTGTGTTGTGAACGCGTGATTAGCGCGATTGGGTTTTTGGTTTGGTAGTTGCCACGTTTTGCGACCCTAGTGGTGATTTGTGGCATTGTCGCGAGCGCGTTTGTGCACTAAGTGCGTGCGTGTTTAGTTCGTGCGCATGGCTGACATGTATTGTTTATGTCCGCGACTATTTATATTTATTCTCTTATTTCCTTGTGTACATTTCTAGGATCGGTGCAGGGGGGTCAGATGTGGCGCGGAAAGGACAAAACTGAAATCGGTGCAGTTTAGCCGAGACGTCCAGGTGAGTAGATGTATATCTGCGGGGGAAGTCGGGTAGATGGCGTATAGCACCCCCGCAATTTCGTAGGGTATGATGTGTTTATAATATATATACCTATGTATTATTATGAGATATGAATACTTAGCAAGAAAGACTTTAGGAGACATGGGTTGGTTTTAGTGTAATTGAAAGAAAGTGATTTTAGTTAGTTCCTTAGTCGCGAACCATAGAGTAAGGTTGACACACACACATATGCACACACGTGATATGGCTTTGGGTGTGTGTGTGTGTGTGTGTGTGTGGATGCGTTGGTGCGCACACACACAAACATACACATACACACATACGCATACATGGGTGATGAGGATAGTATTTGATACTTGGAGATGAGTCGATGTGATCGGGCATGATGCCGTGAGATCGGTTATGTGATTTGGGTCGTGTTATGAGATACGACATGATATTATAGTGGATCGATGGACGATGTGATTTTATTCACACGTGGATATATGTTTGATGGTATTGGTATATACTAGACTATAGATTGGTACCCTTGATTCAGGATATTATGATAATGATACCATATGAATAATGAGGTATATGTGATTATTGACCCGTACCCCGATTTTGGGATGCCGTGCGATGAATTTCACCGTACGAGGTATAATTATGATGATTGATCCGCACTCTTGACTCGATGATGTCGTATTATATATTTTACTGTATGTGAAGCTATTGAGGCGGGATCGCCGACTACTAGATATATCGACTCAGAATTTAGGTAGATCTCTTACCTTTTCGACTAGTTCTTTAGTTTAGTCTTTTAGTTGATTAGGAAGAGGTTGGACCAGGCTCAAGTCATATTTATTTTTAGAAACTAACGAATTTTTCCAAAGACAGCCCGAGGGATATTACGGATTTTTCAAAGGACGTACCTTTTCTTAAAAACACCGTAGCCCCAATTTTCTAAAAACCACAATTCGTACTATTTCAAAGGCCAAAACTGTATGACTCGTATATATATAACTGTATATATTTATATGTTGCGGTTACTACATCTTTTTCCATATATTCATGTTGTTCTTATCGTATTGCATGCTTATACTTGTGATTGCTGTTGTTATTATGAACCCATGTTGTCAGGACACTAGCACTATTACCGATGATGCGTATGTCTACGAACACTTGCTTGCCAGCTCACACATATCATCATTGGTAACTGCCATGTCACGTACACTTTAGAGAATATTACTTCACTGATATAACTTGCTAGCAGATAGTTCTAATATATCATTACTATGTTAGTTTAGATATTGCATCCTCTACATACATATCCATGCACGTGTATATTCATTGGTCATGCAATATTATGGGGCTTTATGCCGGTATTCACTGTTATTGACTCTTGATTATGGGATTTCGGATTTTCCATGAGATTTCTGGATTTGGAGAAACCGCAAGGATTTTATAAACTCATTATCATTTCTAAAGATTGGAATTTGCGGTTTTCTCGTGATATTATGTGAGAGGCGTCCACCATGTTGTCACGCCCCGCTTCCCAGTGTACGGCGAAGTGGACGCGACGAGGCCCACTACGTATATACTCAGAAGTACATACGCTAAGCGTAACTAAGCAATATAAAGTAAATCACAAGAGATGAAAAATATAGAAATAACAGCAACTTTTATTAATAACATTCTTTGTACAATGCATGAAAAGAAAATACAACTGGAATGAAAAGCAATGCCTAAACAGTGACATAACAGAAAATGAAATAAACTGGAAAGAACAAGGTACAGTATCTAGAGCTCTGGATCTTCCTGGAACTGCTCCAAATCTTCACCGGTGGGCTCGATCTCAGCTTGGTCCAACGCACCTGACTATATTCAAAGAAGAAAGAAATAGAATGTCGTCAGCGAACAGGTCGCTCGGTAAGTCCCAAAGATAAGGAAGAATGAGAATGACAGAGTAACAGTATTTTCTAAACTATTATATTGTTGAATATTATGGAACATTGTGTAACGCTGTTGTTTGTAGCTTGGTACAGAAGGATGCCAGTGTATACGAGGGGGATCTCTATATGCTAGAGATCAGGGCAAAAGGAAAGTACAAGGAACCGTTATGCCACGGTACAACAGCAATAGGATTCAGGTTAGGTGTCTTAATCTGACCGTCTCGTGCCACCTTTAACACCTTCCGTACCAATGTACCCTTTAAATCCCGTAGTGTTTTAACAGTATTGTAGTGTTGGAATATGTAATTTGGGTGACTGATCAAAACCATGATATCAGTAAACATGTTGTAACTGTGTAATTAGGTAAATGGAATATCAGGATAATGGATGAATAACCATGGTTTGATTCAGTCAAAAAGAATATTTTGTTAACTGGATTCAGGGAATCATGTATTCAAATTGTGTTGGAATATAAAAGAATTTAGATTGACTTGAATCATATTCGAGTCAGGGATAGTCAGACTCTAACCCGAGTCAGACTAAAAGATAATTTGAAGTTCAATATTAGTTAGGGGCCTTATTGTAATTTGTAAAACTTGAGGGGTTTTTATGTAAAAAGTACTTTTGTATAGTTTTCAAAATACACCTCAAGTATTTATTATTCGTCTTTATTTTTATAATGAATATGAATTTTATTTGTGTTATTCTAGTGAATATATCCTAATAAAAATATTAATTGTTTTATCTGAAATTCATGGTATTTTAGTGTAACTTTTAATCTTGTAATTTTTAGAAAAATGTGGAAAATTTATATTATGATAAAATAGGTGTTTAAAAGATAATTATATATCTATAAACACATGAATAATTTTTAAATGAATATTTTATTTTCAAAAATCTCATTTTCCTTAAATGTCGTATTTTAAACTTTTCGAGACCGAATGCTCCTTGCGGAGGTCTGAATCTTGCACTACTAGCCCGCGGGTGCACAATGAACCGTACTATCCCTAACGGGTTCCCCAAAGGTGGGTTGTAGCGGCGCTTTTCTTAGGTTTAATAATTACTATTCATTTAGAAAAACAGTTTTATAAATATAAGGTATTTATTTGTAAAAGAGTATAGTTTTCCATATTTTAGTTGTTAGGATTTCCTAAGCCAACTAGCCTATTTCTAAGGTCTAAACGATGAGTCATTAGAAGCCTCAAATCGCCTCTTCACCGTCAATTGCAGCCAGGTAAGTGCCAGATAAGTGGGAAGGAACCACAGTCGTGGGCCTAATTAAAAACCACTAGCCTAGACACACTTGCCTAGACACCACAAGACAGTTTAGATAAACGATCGATGTCCATGACCAATCGTGTTTTCATTTTATTAAAAGATTTTATTTAGAAATGTTTAAAGCTTTCAATAAAGGTTATAAAGATTAGGGTATTTTAGTGAAAAGTCCTGTAATTTCGTATTCTGTGTTTTGATATTTATCAACTAGGGTTATATTGAGTGAGTGTAGAGGTAGGTCATTACCTCGTGACTTATTTTAAGTTTTGATGTCGTTTAGAGGTAAAACATGACATGTTAAAGTTGAAGGTATTAAAGCGCAAGAATACGGTATTCGAAAACGTTATCATTTCATGTGTGAAATTCCATTCAAATTGGTTTCTACAAGTTTAGTTATCAAGATAAACCTATTTAGGAGTGAGGGAATTAATTAAACTAAGAAAAATGAACTTCATGGTATTTTATGAAAAGAATACGGTTTTGCAAAGAAGCTATCATTTCATGTGAAAAAGTTTGTTTAAATTGGTTTATGGGTGATTAATAGTTAACATGAATATGGGTAGATATTATGTATTAGGTGACAAGTGGAAATTTATAGAAAAACCGAATCGGAAATCGGTTTGTCCGATTTCCGTCGGGTTCCAAAAAGTTGTATTTTTACATTTATAGAAAAAAGAGATAGAAGGGATGGGACTTACGGTTTGGACAAGCTAAGGAAGCTAAGGGATGTGGTGGTTGTCGATTCGTCGAAAACGTTGCGAAGGTTCTGATCCGGTCGCCGGAATCCGTCGTCGATTTCGGCAGCGCTTCGCTTCTCGCTCTTTGCACCGAGTTCTCAAGAATTTGGTGTAGGGTTCCTAGGCACACTAATGAGGTCTCACAAGGCATCAACCATGCCAATTTCAAAAATTTACAAGTGCCGAGAAACCCTAATACGGATCGTTAACTAGATGTCAAGGCGAAAAGTGAAACTAGTTAACAACTTAACTATAAGAACGGAAATACAACCTTTGTAGATCCGGTTCTCCACCTCCATAGCTCCGCGATGATGTCCCTCCGCTATCCAAATCGGATCCCGGACTCTGGCATCGGCTTCATTGGAAAAATGGGCGGGCTTGGTCGTCGGCTTCGATGCCGAAGATGATCTACGTCGAGGCATCACAAGATCAAGCTCCCACTTCACCAAGTCTTGAAACTTGTGAAGAAAACACCCTATACTACTTGGCAAGAGGTAGAGGATGAAGAAATAGTAAGTGGGTTCACTTTAGAATTGGATTTCTCACTCATTTGCTTAAGTTACCATTGATGGAGCAAGGTTTCTTCATGTTGATGATGAAGAAGAAGAAGAAAAAGAATTATCATCTCATTTTCTAAAAATAGAAAATCATATGAATACTTATCATATAGCAACCATAGTTAGGTGTAGAGAATAAACTAAGGTTAAATTAATGGTTAGGATTAAACATGAAGACAAAATGGTCACTTGGTCAAAGCTTCATGAAGCTTCAACAAGCTTCATGAAAGAAAGAAAGAAAGAAACCATTTTGTTTTCTTTTGCCATTTCTTTTTAATCTAAATTAAAAAGATAAATAAATGATAAAAAAAAACTCTAACCATTTACTTAACCAAGATTTAACTCTTTACACAAACCCTAGCAATCATGTATCATCAAGCATGATACAAACTAGTGCACAAAACTATATCACATATACAATGTGCACGATCGAGTGAGAAAATCCTTTTAAAGTGAACCAATACTAGTTAATGCAAAGTAATATATCAAATATATAACTATGCATTAAATCATTAAATCAACACTTGATTTAACGATCCGGTCATATCGCATATAACCGACTAATATCCATAGTAACAACTTATCGAATCAATACTTGATCCGATAACCCGGCTATATCGCATATAACCGATCAATGTCACAAATCGCGAGAATCGACTACAGTATCACATACTGGTATTATTCTCGGACCCGCACATATCTCATATGCGCTCCTATTTCGTTTCGCTTGAGCCAGGAAAGCTCTGTGTAGAACTCTAAAGACTCGTCAATACACCGGCAGCAGGTGATGATCATATCAAGCACCCACAAGCCGCAAGCGGTCTGCTAAACGTAACGGCCACCCGGATATTGAGCGATCAGAAGATCGACGAGCAAGCCCGCTCACACTCCTGTGAATCCAACCAGTAACACTTACCGTACAGTCCGGTCTCATCGTCTGATATGTCGCATATCTCGCCTAGGGGTGGTAAACGTCAGACCCCAATAGCTCGATAAGTCGTGTCGATATGAGGTCTATAACAGTTCGAGAAACTACTGGTAACACTTACCAGTAAATCTCAGCAACCCTGGCCAGGGATTTCCGGTTATAGCCAATCGAACACAGCGCAACATCAACTCCCTATACCGGGAGAGACGAATCCCCTCCTATCGCTCATTGCCTCCATGTGATTCGGGACTGTACCCAAAAACCACCGTTTTGCACACCCTCTTGGACGTGGTAAGGTAGAAATCAAAGCACAGTGGGAACCACACAAGACTCTATGACGATCTCGGGTCAACAGACTAACCTGTACCAATGTCACCAGAGAACTGCCATCTGACGTAAGGTATAATACCATCTGGGAGTTCTCGGCGAATCCGTCCAGTGTACCCAGTCTCCACTGAGCACCCGTATATCATCTCTGATGTCAAACACCAATGGATATGGGATCATCCATCGCCCATCTGTATGGGTCGAGAAGGTATACGCTAGTCTACTCTGGTATATTGATGCCCTGTCTCGATATACCCACGACTAGGGACCTTGAAGGATGTACTTATGGACTACCATGTCCCCACTAGTATGATCCGCATCACTGTCCAGGTAGTCAAGTACACATCCTAAGGGCTTTACCAACATGTAACAGAGAGACAATCAGTGTACACGTTAAGATAAAGAGTAACCAGATAGCATACTATCATGTCGAGCAAGAAAGTCCTCCCTATATATGTCCAAGCATCCACTACAATATACATCCTATGTATAGTAATGGCCTCTAAGGCATACATATAACTAACAATCTCCCACTTGCACTAGGGCCATCTGATAGCAGTGGTTGTAGTATCTCATACTCAACCATCCCATAAAAGTCTCTCTCTGGGAAAAAGCCTTTGTGAGTGGATTCGCCGTGTTGTCCTCTGAGTCAACTCTCCTTACCTCGATCACCCTGGAGATCAACCATCTCCATGATCAGGTGACACTGCCTTAGAATATGTCTGGATCACTGATGGGACCGGCGTTCCTTGGCATAAGCCATAACTCCATTGTCCCACAATGGTAGGAACGAAGTTCATCTCATGAACTAATATACACCCAGACTGCCTCTTTGGTAGCATATTAAGTAGCGATGTATCCAGCCTTGATCGTCTAGTATGCCACGGTATCTAGCTTGGAACTCTTCCAACATACCGTCCCTTTACTGAGGGTAAAGACAATACCTGCGACTGATTTTCAGTCGTCCTTATCACCCTGGAACCTTTCCAGTGATTCTCCCCAGGATCAACTGATACCATCTCACTACAACTAGTGAGTCTCCTAACATCCATTTAGATCTATCTCATAGATCCAAAATCCAGGATTTAGGAGGTATCACTTTGATCCTATATGGAGAATCATTGTGATAAGCGGAGATTGACCGAGCGTAGCATAGGAAACTCCTTCCCTATCAAGAGTATGTCATCCACGTACTCTACGAGGAACATCACCATACTCCCTATTACCTTTTTGTATATACAAGGTTCATCTACCATTTTGATGATGTCAAACTGTTTGACTACTTCATCAAAACAGACGTTCCAACTCCGCGATGCCTGCTTTATCCTATAAAGCAACTTTTACACGTTTCCGCTGCTCCTATTGTCTACGAAGCCCTCTGGCTGTGTACTTATAGACACCCTTTTCTATAACATCATTTAGAAAAGCTGTCATGACACCCAACCGCCAGATATCGTAGTCATGGTATGTAGCAGTGGCAAGTAGGATCTGGATGGACTTAAGCATAGCCACTGAAAAAGGATTCATCATTATCCACGCCTGGTCAATGACGAAAACCTTTAACAAGTCTAGCTTTGAAAGTCTTAACTTTTACATGTACACCAAGTAATCTTCTCAAGATATACTTGCTCCTGATGGCGATTTAAGCCTTCAGATATAGCAACCAAAGTCCATACTTTGTTGGTGTATAAGGATTCCATCTCAGATCGCTAAGCATCCAGCCATTCTTACAGAGTCCCACTCCTGATGGCCAGCTCGAAACTGGTTGGGTCATTATCTCATGATGCAATCCTCGCTCCCACTGTCATAGAGAAACTGAAGTATCTCTCAGGTGGGTGAGGAACCCTACTAGATCGGTGGAGAGGCTGAGGTTCGTTGGTAACTATTGAATCCTTTGGTTTTATCAAATCATCTGCTGTAGTTTGTATAGCTGGAACCTTTCCAGTTGTACATAACAGACTTTGCCTCGAGTTTGTCCGGATTTTTCTTTTAGACATAGCCCGGACAACCCCAAATCTTAATCAGCTTAAGATATGGGCTCTTCCCTTATCATATTACATATGAAATGGTAGGCAACTGATTTGATTTGAACCCTATTCAATAGGTATGCAGCTTCTCAAGCGCATAACTCCCAAAATGGAAACAGGTAACTCTGTATTACTCATCATAGAGCACACCTTATCACATAGGGTGTGATTGCTCCGCCCCGATATACCATCGTGCTATGGTGTATACGGAGGAGTAATACTGAGAGAGAATCTCATTCTCTTTTAGAATAGTTCAGGAATTCCGTGCTCAAGTATTCTCCTCCTTGATCACATCAAAGGACATAATACTTATACCCGGTTTTTGGTTCTCTACTTCTAACTTATATTCTGTGAATGTCTCAAAAGGTTCGGACTTGTGTTTCAACAGGAACATAGGTCTGAATCTCGAAAGATCATCAGAGAATGTAATGAAGTACAAGGAACCGCTCTTGGCATATGTAGACAGGGGACCTTGCATACATCAATATGTATCAATACCAAGAGTTCACTAACTCTTTCTCTGTTTCCAATAAACAGAGCTGGTGTCATATTATCTTTGTGACATGACTGGCAAGTTTCACAAGATGTAGATTCAAACTGATTTAAATATGCATCTACCTGTAACTTCAGCTAGTCGGGTCGCATTGATATGACCTAGTCTACAATGCCTCAAGAAGGATTCGTTCATTTCTGAACTCTTTCTCTTGTATGTGATCCGTATACTAAGAACTGTAGTTTGATTTAGAACGTCAATGCTTTTAGATAATGAGCCTGAAGCGATCAACTTTTGATATAGGAAATGTTCAAAACATTATCCAACAATACAAAATTTTATCATTTCTTTACTAATAAAGAGAGTGATATGATTTTGTATATCAGGTTCGGTATCTAATAACATTCGTTCAGAATCAATGTATTTGGAATACAGGGTGACAGTGACCAACAGACTTGGCTGCAACACTTGCCCCATTTTCTGTCTCATGAAACTTATCACCCGTTCTCAGTTCTTTACCTATCTGTAGCCCATGTAACATATTACATATGCGGGATCCTGATCCGGTATCATATACCCAGGACGTAGAGGATATTGAGAAACAGTTCTGTGTAACGAACATACCTGAAGATGATGCATCATATGCACTTTCCTCGTTTGGGCGGCACAGGAAATCTGGTAATCCCCAATTTTCTGCTCTGTCTTATAACAATTATAAGTTGGAGCGGGACTAACGTTCCCCAGCTCAGTATAACAAGCGGGTTCGGTCAAATATCCGTATTATTATCTTGATTAAGGCATGATATGGTCGCTACCTGGAGAGAGAGAGAAGAAAACACTCAGCGTGCGCTCTTGCAAGAATAGATTGGTTATTATTTTATCTAATCAGCATGGCTCCCACTGTTTTTATCAAATCTTCCTTCAAACCCTAAAAGGAAAGACTAGCCGGGATTAATTACAAACTACAAGTTCGCCAATCTTTCAGCCAGGCCAGTGTCGGTACTTTGAGGGAGGTCCCCCGTGCTTTCGCACGAACCTAATTAATGTAAACCTCGTTTTCCCAGAGGCTTAACCTCGTTGACACCTTTCTAGACACCTACTTAATCGGCTAATTGTAATGTGTAAAACTCTCCCAGGAGTAACTCTTACTCGCAGCGGGTATCGGGATCCAACTATCTCATAGAGGGTATGCAATCTCATTGCAAATTTCAACACTTGAAATTCTCGATAATATTTTTCCCCTAGCGTCCTATGACCTTGACGGAGGCCAAACTACCCATAGTCCGCTAGTCAAGTTCAACCCGTCATTTCCTGATTGAATTAAACCCACCCGCACGACCCTTAACGGAGGCCAAACAACGTCGTACGAATACCCTAATCCAATCGCATCATATGATAGCAGATAAGCACTAGTTAGCTACCGTACACTACGCCTTGACGGAGGCCAAACAACCGCAGCACGAATACTAACTAGTACTTATCTGAAATGACGGAGGGCTACGACAGGTTTTTCTGAAAACCTATTGCGTAATGAACTTGATATCGTTGTAGAATCAAATGATTTTAAAATGGAGTGTTTTTTAGGCTTTTCTAGTTTTGTTAAAGGAGTCACTCCCGGTGAAGGGATCGTCGGTCCTTTCCTCTTCGAATGAGGTGCGGGATATATCATATATATCACTGTGCAAAGCAAAAACTCTTAAAAGCAATCAAAAGACAAACCGAGTGTGTAGCATCTTCCAGTTATTGCTAAAGGAGTCACTCCCTGTGAAGGGATCTCGGTCCTTTCCTCATCGAATATGGTGCAGGATATATCATATATACCGCTGTGCAAAGCAAGAACTGTAGCTACCTGTTTTATTTTTGAAATTCGATTCTACAACAACTTAGGTTTCTTTTATTTCATTAATCTCATTAATGAAGCCCCATCATTTAAGTACCTAAACATCACAGATAAATACGACGTACACTTATGCCATCCGCATTCGCCTCAATGTCCCCTCATGCACCGTTAGGTTAGGTAACTAACGGCAGAGCGGGACAGGGCTAGCGTGGGTGTAAAACATAAGTAACGCCTATATAATATATCATATATACTATATACAGTATCCATCACAGAACATCACATGATCACATCACAGATATCGCAGCAAAAGAAACATATGAAATATTGGATATATTAGGACGTCCGTGTTTTCAATACGAGCCAGTATAAAACACGGATTCCACGGTCGCGATGAATAGCCAAACCCACACACCTAGACCCCTACGAGAGCGGCAAGCAACCCTACCAATTCTGGAGTTAGGAGACCCGGACTCGACTCCTCGAGTTCGTCTCCCACTGGACTCCAGAACCCGGTTACTTGTGCCCTCCTCCTTGGGTCTATCCTAGTGCGGAAAAGTAAATAATATACAAAAAGTGACAACTTCCGCAACCTGGAAGTGCCCCAATAAAAGAATATTACATACAAGTTTTTACATGAATGAAAATGAAAAACACTCATCTCACATAAAAACCCCCGGCTATTCAAACACGATGATCCAATATAACATATCCAGCAACACATAACATCACATGTCATCAACGTAAGTAAATATGCGCATCCCAATTGTCGTTGGCATATAGCAACGAAACCGGCGATATCACATATTACACTTACGGTCACAGAAAAGAAAGTGTAAAACTACAACAGTTGGAATCCGCAATCTCTTTAGACATCGCATGCCTAATCAAATGAATTCCTTAGACATCGCATGCCTAACAATTATAAACCCCGCATTTTAGTCTCATTATCGAAAACTCTTTTCAATATCGAGTCGGGCAATTCAATCAAGATTCCCGACAGCCTGATCGAATGCTCGTCGCAAACTTTAGTAGGCGGCCGCACCCCCGATACCGTCGACGAAGTGCACCAAGGCGGAACACCGCTGCCGCGAGCACCCGAACGGACGCTTTCGGCGACGGGGTTCTCCTACAGTCACTTGGTCGGGGCTATGGAGTGAGGCTATCTATTAAGTTTACCCGGCGAGTATCCGCGTACGCTACGTGATTGCGACGGACTTTTGATCGCATCAAAATTCCGTGGCAACCGATCAAGTGAGACTAAACTTCTATGTTTATAATATTCATTCAGTTATCTCATAACTACTTGTGAATTCCAATTATTGTATCGCATTCCAGATAAGTAGAAAATGTTAAACTTTCCGATCGAACAGTCAAACACCCAAGTTTTCCCGAAACAGCTCAACACATGAAACAAGTTTAAAAACATCCAGTTCATGCCTCAGTACCAACGGTTCAGCCGTAGAAAGGTCAAGCCAACGCCTCACATGTGGCACGCCGTACTACCCCAAACCCTAAGGTTCAAAGGGCAGTTCAAGACGGTCACATAATCGAGTTAAGGTTTGTTGTCTTCTAGAGGGTCCATCGCGTTACTTGCACTACTTAGAACGTCATTAAACTACGGAAAGATCCAACACTTGGAAATTTCCCGATAGGGGAAAAGATGGGTATTTATATCCGTTCGAACTTTTTAACATATTCTAAAATTATCTGGAAAAGCACCCAGACAAAATTAGACGATCCGATCGAAAACACCGAGTCCCCAATACAACCCAGAAAATTCAACTCTTGAATAAATTTTAAAAATTCCCATAAAACTCAGCATTTAAATAAAGAAGTTACTGTGCAAAAATGGTTGACTGAAGAGACTAAATGGGCGCGGAACCGCCGCAATAGGCGGCTAATGCCGCGGTTCCGCCGCGCTTTAGACAGATCATTAGGTAATTTTTGCACCGTAATTCTTAGAATTTCCTGCTGAATTTTTTAAGCATTTTTAATTTTGAAAAAACCACTTTTTCAGAAAAAGTCCAGAGAGGGTTAAAAGTTAGGGTTTCGGGGTTCGACCGGGTTTCTAACATCGTCTACGCATCGCCTAAGGCTCTAGCTAGGCTCTGATATCACTGTTGGGTTCCTAGACACACTAATGAGGTCTTACAAGGCATCAACCATGCCAATTTTGAAAATTTACAAGTGCCGAGAAACCCTAATACGGATCGTTAACTAGATATCAAGGCGAAAAGTGAAACTAGTTAACAACTTAACTATAAGAACGGAAATACAACCTTTGTAGATCCGGTTCTCCACCTCCATAGCTCCGCGATGATGTCCCTCCGCTGTCCAAATCGGATCCCGGACTCTGGCATCGGCTTCATCGGAAAAATGGGAGGGCTTGGTCGTCGGCTTCGATGCCGAAGATGATCTACGTCGAGGCATCACAAGATCAAGCTCCCACTTCACCAAGTCTTGAAACTTGTGAAGAAAACACCCTATACTACTTGGCAAGAGGTAGAGGATGAAGAAATAGGAAGTGGGTTCACTTTAGAATTGGATTTCTCACTCATTTGCTCAAGTTGCCATTGATGGAGCAAGGTTTCTTCATGTTGATGATGAAGAAGAAGAAGAAAAAGAATTATCATCTCATTTTCTAAAAATAGAAAATCATATGAATACTTATCATATAGCAACCATAGTTAGGTGTAGAGAATAAACTAAGGTTAGATTAATGGTTAGGGTTAAACATGAAAACAAAATGGTCACTTGGTCAAAGCTTCATGAAGCTTCAACAAGCTTCATGAAAGAAAGAAAGAAAGAAACCATTTTGTTTTCTTTTGCCATTTCTTTTTAATCTAAATTAAAAAGATAAATGAATGATAAAAAAAAAACTCTAACCATTTACTTAACCAAGGTTTAACTCTTTACACAAACCCTAGCAATCATGTATCATCAAGCATGATACAAACTAGTGCACAAAACTATATCACATATACAATGTGCACGATCGAGTGAGAAAATCCTTTTAAAGTGAACCAATACTAGTTAATGAAAAGTAATATATCAAATATATAATTATGCATTAAATCATTAAATCAACACTTGATTTAACGATCCGGTCATATCGCATATAACCGACTAATATCCATAGTAACAACTTATCGAATCAATACTTGATCCGATAACCCGGCTATATCGCATATAACCGATCAATGTCACAAATCGCGAGAATCGACTACAGTATCACATACTGGTATTATTCTCGGACCCGCACATATCTTATATGCGCTCCTATTTCGTTTCGCTTGAGCCAGGAAACCTCTGTGTAGGACTCTAAAGACTCGTCAATACGCCGGCAGCAGGTGATGATCATATCAAGCACCCACAAGCCGCAAGCGGTCTGCTAAACGTAACGGCCACCCGGGTATTGAGCGATCAGAAGATCGACGAGCAAGCCCGCTCACACTCCTGTGAATCCAACCAGTAACACTTACCGTACAGTCCGGTCTCATCGTCTGATATGTCGCATATCTCGCCTAGGGGTGGTAAACGTCAGACTCCAATAGCTCGATAAGTCGTGTCGATATGAGGTCTATAACAGTTTGAGAAACTACTGGTAACACTTACCAGTAAATCTCAGCAACCCTGGCCAGGGATTTCTGGTTATAGCCAATTGAACACAGCGCAACATCAACTCCCTATACCGGGAGAGACGAATCCCCTCCTATCGCTCATTGCCTCCATGTGATTCGGGACTGTACCCAAAAACCACTGTTTTGCACGCCCTCTTGGACGTGGTAAGGTGGAAATCAAAGCACAGTGGGAACCACACAAGACTCTATGACGATCTCGGGTCAACAGACTAACCTGTACCAGTGTCACCAGAGAACTGCCATCTGACGTAAGGTATAATACCATCTGGGAGTTCTCGGCGAGTCCGTCCAGTGTACCCAGTCTCCACTGAGCACCCGCATATCATCTCTGATGTCAAACACCAATGGATATGGGATCATCCATCGCCCATCTGTATGGGTCGAGAAGGTATACGCTAGTCTACTCTGATATATTGATGCCCTGTCTCGATATACCCACGATTAAGGACCTTGAAGGATGTACTTATGGACTACCATGTCCCCACTAGTATGATCCGCATCACAGTCCAGGTAGTCAAGTACACATCCTAAGGGCTTTACCAACATGTAACAGAGAGACAATCAGTGTACACGTTAAGGTAAAGAGTAACCAGATAGCATACTATCATGTCGAGCAAGAAAGTCCTCCCTATATATGTCCAAGCATCCACTACAATATACATCCTATGTATAGTAATGGCCTCTAGGGCATACATATAACTAACATTTGGGAGAGTGGACTTAGAGTTGTGAGGTGAAAAGGTAGAGGATAAGGGTCTTTATATAGGGCTAGGCTAGGGTTAGGGTTTGGATTAAAAAAATATTTAAAAAATGTAAAAATCATTAAAAAATCATTAATTTTGGTCTTAAAAGAGGATTAATGGAAATTGTGTAACAGTACTGGAAATTTAGACTATACAGGGGGGTTGACCAAGTCAACACGAAAATTTTTCGTGTTGACGACTCGGCCGACCGGCCGAGTCCGGCCGGCGGCGCCGGCCGATTCGTCCGAGTCGGGTGCCGTTGGGTCGGGTTTGGTCTAGGGGAGGTTTTGGTGTAGTTTATTTTTTATGAATTGTAATAAATTATGAGTTATGGCTGTTTGACCGTTTGACTTCTAAAAAAAATTAAAACAAAATGATATAAAAATTATGTGGGGCATGGGATTCGAACTTTGGTGGCTTGGTTCAGCTGTATAAGGTATTACCAATGAGCTACAAGCTCCTTCTTGTAATTATTGTAAGGAAATAGATACTTAAATTGTTTCCAGCAACATCAATACTCCAAGTATACACTATATTTAAAGCAAATTTTTGGTATAAAAAATTGGAGTTGTTACAATCTACCCTCCTTACAAAAATTTCGTCCTCGAAATTTACAACTTTTATTTTGAGGACTAGTTTACAAAAAGGTGTGGATATCTTGCATGCATCTCATCCTCCCTTTCCCACGTGGATTCTCCTGGAGTGTCTTTCCTCCACATTACCCGGACCAAATTAACTTCTTTGTTCTGAAGTGTCTTCACTTTCCTGTCCAGGATCTCCACAGGTTGTTGCTCACAAGACAAATCGGGCTGTATCGTGAGCTCGGAATGATCAAGTACATGGCTGGGGTCACTCACATACCTTCTGAGTTGAGATATGTGAAACACGTTATGCACTCCTTCCAATGATGGTGGGAGCGCTAATCGGTATGCCACTTCTCCGACTCTTTCGAGTATGTCGAACGGTCCAATGTATCTTGGACTCAACTTTCCCCGTCTTCCAAATCTGATCACTCCGCGGTTCGGAGAGATTTTCAGGAATACATGATCTCCTGGCTGGAACTCCAAGTGTCATCTCTTCGCATCAGCCCAGTGTTTCTGTCTATCTTGGGCTATGCGCATTCTTTCCCTGATAGTACGAACCACATCAACGGTCGCTACTATCATCTCTGGTCTAAGGAGTTCTCTATCTCCGATGTCGTCCCAACTTAATGGCGATCGACACTTCCTTCCATATAATGCTACAAAAGGTGCCATTCCTATGCTTGCTTGGTAGCTGTTGTTGTACGCAAACTCCACAAGATGCAGGTGATCTTCCCACGATCCCTTGAAGTCGAGCATACATGCTCTGAGCATATCCTCCAAGATCTGAATAGTTCGTTCCGACTGACCATCTGTTTGTGGGTGATAAGCCGTGCTGAAGTTCAGACTTGTTCCCAAGCTAGCTTGCAGACTCTGCCAAAATTGCGATCGGAACCTGGTGTCACGATCGGAGACAATGCAGACCGGTACTCCATGAAGTCTCACAATTTCCTGTATGAGTTCATGGGTATCAGAGATAGTACAGTATGAAGAGTTTAAATCTTAAATTAGATTATTACCTCCTGTTCCCCTCCGAATGGCGGCCTAGACTTAACGTCTGGCCTGAGATTCGGGGCAGATGCTATATGGTTTTATCCGTCTACCTCTCAGAAGATACCAAGTTGATTTATGGCACCGTGTATCGAAGGTTTAAACGGATGCGGCCGATGTAGCAGACTTTTTCAGATTCCCCCTCGTTTGAGGGGTTTTTGATTGTAGGGACGCTCTTCCCTGCAGGCGCAAGCCCCTGCAGTTAATTACGCTACCGCATCGCGGTAACAACTTTCTCCTTCTCCAGAATTTCACTTCGTGTCGTGTGCGTTTGTTTTGTTTGTGGTTGCCCGTGGATTGTATACGGAGACTGAGTAATGCCGTCGCCCGTAGGACGTGGATTAGTCCAAATCCGTATTTACTTAGATTTGGGTTTGGTGTTTTTTGGTTTAAGGATACATTAGTCGCGTTGCGGCTAAGATCAACTTAAACGTTCGTTAAGAATACGTTAGTCCTGTTTTAGACTAAGATCGACTTAACGTAGTGATTAATTTAATGTATGGCCATCAGGACTCGTCACCTCTCTGACGTCGTTGAAGGATTACAACGACATGTATCAGAGAAGCTTGGAGATGTACCCTCGTCCCAGAGTTGATTGGGAGTTTTATAATCCATTTGAATGTTTAAGGATACGTTAACCGTGTTTAGGGCTAAGATCAACTTAAACGGGACCGTTTAGATCCGGCAAAAGAGCGTTTGGAGGCTCTATTGTTTCAGTTTGGGGACGTAGTGGTCCGTTTCCCAGTTTAGGGACGTGATGGTCCATCGCCAGTTTAGGGACGTGGTGGTCCGATATTAGTTTAGGGACGTTTCGGTCCAATATTAGTTTAGGGACGTTTCGGTCCGGTGTTAGTTTAAGGACGTTCCGGTCCAATGTTAGTTTAAGGACGTCTTGGTCCGGTGTTAGTTTAAGGACGTCTCGGTCCAATATTAGTTTAGGGACGTCTCGGTCCGGTGTTAGTTTAAGGACGTCTCGGTCCACGAGTTTAAGGACCCCGCAGTCCATATGGGTGTGTGGTCGTTGGGACCCGTCACCTCTTTGACGTCGTTGAGGAATTACAACGATGGATGTCAAAGGAGTTCGGAGATGTACCCTCGAACCGGATGTAGATTGATTTAGGAGAGCCATTTTGCTCAGTCAATTTAATTTAAGGACTTACGACCACGATTGGGCTAAGTCCAGTTGAGAATATTCAACATTGCTTTTGCTTTTCTCTTTATTTTTATTTGGGCCTTGCCCAGAAAGGGTGCAGAAACATAAATTTGTTTTGGGGCTCTGTTCTTTATAAATGATGCAGAGCATCAATTTTATTTGGGCTTAGCCCTTTTATTGCTTTGCAATTTATTTTGGCCTGCTAGGTCTTTTTGATTTGGGTCTGGCCCTGCATTGCATTTGTGCAAAGCACCAAGAATCTTTTAGATTCAAGGAAAGGAGTGCGGAGCACTTTTTAATTTCTTGATCTAAATTTAGATCAAAGAAAAGAAGAAAAATCTTTTCTTTCTTTCTATCTCAGAGAACCAGAGGTTCTCTAGCAAGTGCAAGACACTATTTTTTTATTATTTTTATTTATTTATTTATTTATTGAAGATCACTGATCTTGTCTTTTAGATCAATGATCTATTCCTAAGAGAATTTTCTCTTATTTCAAAGGTTTTTTTTTACCTTTTTTTTTTTGTGTTCTCCAGAAGTTCTCAAGAGCTCTTTTCTCTTTTTTTTATCCAATTGTCTCTCCCTTTGAAATGGGGTCTGGGGTCCTTTTTATAGTGCTCAAAAATCAGTTAAATTTGTTAAAAAGATCTTTTCTGAGTGATTTGGGGAATTTTCCCCTCCGTTGGATCTTTGATCCAAAGGCCCCTGTTTTACAGAAGAAATCTTCTTGTTTAAACAAGAACAGAACAGAAAAAAAAAATATCCTTAAATCTTCATTCTGTTGTTGCGCAACTCACCAGCGCGTGACACGTGTCGCGCAGCGGAGCGCTTGCGCAACAGCGCTTGCGCAACTGCGCGGACACGTGTCGCGCAGCGGAGCGCTTGCGCAACTGCGCGGACACGTGTCGCGCAGCCGTGCGCTTGCGCAGTTGAGTGTTGCTTATGTTTTTTAAAGAGCCTTGCTCTGATTGGACGTACTGCCTTGGGCGTTGTACTGCCGTGTCAACTTCTGACACGTGGCGCGTTGCGCGCAGCGCACGGGAACTGAAGCGTTGCTTCAAAATTTGAATTTTCAAAATTCAAGCAGAGCCTTGCTCTGATTGGGGGAACAAATGCCCCCCCACCGTTGCGCTCACGTGGCGCGCACGTGAGTGCAGCGGTGGCAAGATCCTGACTGTTGGATCATGGGGGTCAGTTGAAGGGGCGCAGACGCCTATAAATAGGACCCTTGGTCCTTTAGAAAATTCTTTACCACTTTAAGAATTTTGACTCAGAGCCTTGCTCTTGCTTAAGAATTTTCAGAGCCTTGCTCTTGATTTTTTTTCAAGAACTCCAGAGTTCATAACTTAGGATCACCCTAGGTAAAAAAAAAAATTAGATTAATTTAAATTAAATTTAATTAACAGAGCCTTGCTCTTATAGATCTTTGATCTAAAGAAAATCCCTTTGGGGTTTCTTCAACAGAGCCTTGCTCTCATAGATCTCTGATCTAAAGAAAACCCCTTTGGGGTTTCATCAATAGAGCCTTGCTCTCAAAGATTTAGGGAGATCTCGTTCCTGGGTTCTAACCCATGAACAGAGCCTTGCTCATAGATCAAATGTAGATCTCCCCCCCTTTTTATATATATATATAAAAAAATGGAGAACTCCTAAAAGTTTCCCTGGATCTTTCAGATCCCAAAATTTTTCTTTTAATCCTTAGGGGTTATAGTTATCATTACTATTACAGAGTTAGGCTCTTTTTTTAAGAAGTTTTATTCCTTTGAGACCAGAGTTTGACAAATGTCACTCTGTGACAGAGCTTTGCTCTAAAAGAGGAGATTTTCTCCTTGTCTCTAGGGATTCCCCCCCAATGAGGATATTCTCTTGGGGGTCTTTTTCATTGACTGACAGTCTCATCCAATGATGGGACTGTCTTATCAAATGATGCGCCGTCATCTTGATTTTGTGGGTCCCCCTTTGGTCCCCTACCCACTGCATTGTAGTGTGATGTAGGACTTTGAAATATGAAGCATTGGAACACTAACGATTATATTATTTTTTTTTTACAGGAAACATGTCCGAAGATCTGTCTTTCCCTTTCGTTCGCTCAGAAGGAGGGTTCCCACATTCGCCAGTGGACCGGGTGGTGTTCGCCTTGATTAAAGATCACGATCCTGAGTGCAAGAGACTTCACCTGTGGGGAAGGTGGTACAGCCAAATCATCCAAGGCCGTCGCAGCTTCAGCTCCGCTTCGCCCTCTGAGCCCATAGTTACGATCCCTTACGCGGACAAGCCCCCGGTGGAGTATGCCGTGGAGGTTAAAAATTGGAATGCCGACGACCTCCTTCAGCCTGCAATCGGTGCCATTCCGGTGCAGCCGCCGCCGGCTATAGATATCTTGGGGAGGCGAATCTGTCAGGGTGAAGCACGCCCTTGGGGACAGGCTTATAACATTGGATTGATCCCGCGGCCGCTTGCCGGATATTTGCCATGGGCCCGTTACATTTTGGCGACGAAGAGGGCTCTCCTGACGACGATTGGTTTATACTCAGCTGTCTACGTCTCGCTTTTCGAGTATCCCTCTCCTCCGACGTGGTGGATAAAGGCCTTCATCGAACAATGGAATATCCCCACCCATACCTTCCTGACAGCGGATAGGGAAGTCTCCATCTCTCTGGAGGAGTTTGCTGAGATTTCAGGTCTGCCAATGAGGGGAGAACACTACGAGGAGCTGCTTCCTCCTGACGAGTATGTCTTCGCCACCAAGCAGCTTGTATTTGACTTAACTCCGGAAAATGCCATTCAGCATCAGCACCCGGGCTTGGTGAAGGTGTTGGAGATTTATGAGGAACTCCATTTGGAATCGGGCGACCGGGGCGTCAGTTTCACGGATTTCATTGCTCGTTTTATCCGCCCGGAGTTCCTATCAGAGCAGGGCGAGAAGTTCGCTCAGCTTGCTGACCCCTTTGGTTTCGGCTTGGACCGTCGACCTTCATCGAAAAATGACCAGCGGGATTTTTATTTCCCCGGCACTGCCAGCGTCCCTTTCTCAGAGATCGCCGTTCCTGGCATGGACGAGGAGAATTTTTTCATAGGGTTCTTAGGTCTATGGCTATGCAGCTTCGCGCTTCCCATGCACCCACGCCTCATGCGGTCCTCTGTCTTTTACCCGGCGCATCGAATGGCGGCTGGTTTACAGTTATCAGTAGGGATCGCCGGGATGGCTTACCTCTACAATAGACTTAGCGTAGCGGCGGATGCTAATGAGCCTGGGGTACAGCCTGCTAACTTCCCGATGCACTACTTCACTTCTTGGATGGAGCTGCATGTGCGAGGGGTGTTTGGTGCCCATAAGACTCCTCCGTTTTTTGAGAAATACAGACTCCCAAGAATCATGCGGTTGGTCGGGGCTTCAATTGTGGTTGCACCTCCGCAGGAGTCTAGAGGACTGCTCCTGCGTTCACATCTAGTCGGAGCGAAGACCTCTTTTGTGGATAAGGTCATCGCCATAGGCTCCGAGACCACTAAGTCAGTGGTGTCGCTGCGTGATGACTTTA
Organism: Agapanthus africanus; assembly: GCA_030015575.1. Classification (NCBI taxonomy): domain Eukaryota; kingdom Viridiplantae; phylum Streptophyta; class Magnoliopsida; order Asparagales; family Amaryllidaceae; genus Agapanthus; species Agapanthus africanus. The sequence continues at coordinate 105,345,431 of CM057347.1, read as the reverse complement.
AGGGCGGGGTTTCTGTACTGAAGGCTCGGGAAATCCTTCACCTTTACTCCATTCGGCCGGGCTACCTAGTATTTAGGCAGAATGAGACGGCTCTCTTTATGAGGTATAACCCACATCGATTTGCCCGACAATCGAGTTACAATCAAGGGATCCCGATGGAAGCCTTTCTGGAAACACCCGCGGCCAACCAAGGGGGAATGAGGAATGCTATGCATTATTTCACCCAGCTCAATACAGGCTCTTATTTTTTTATCAGTGAGCCTAGCTGTGCCCCTAAAATAATCCATCCGTATGTAGCCTGGTATGCGCATGCTATGGGCCCAATCATTTTAATGGAGAAACGCCTGCTGGTTGACCGTAGGGGTGCGCCTCCTGGTGGTGATCGCAAGGCTCCCTTGCAGCCAAGGCTCCCGGTCGTCCCTCCGCTAAAAGAGGCTGGAGTCGCTCGACCGCGCGTGTTGAGCCCCCCGCGGGGATTGCCACTGCCTACTACGGTGGATGCACCGCCAGCGCCCCGTGCTCCCACGAAGACGGTTAATGTGGTATCACCAGGGTCCGGCACAGGAGCAGAGATCGGGACCCGCCGCCCTAAAGTGGCTGCCAAGCGCAAATCCGCTCCGGGTCGGTCTAAAGCTGGTGGACAGCAGAAGAAGAAGAAGTCCGCTCTTTCCCTCGATGCAATCCTCAGCTTAAAGCCTGCGGCTCCTCCTGCCGAGGCCATATGTGAATAAGGCAGCAATTAGGGTTTCGTGGTAGATCCTGCGGACACCAATCTGGCTGCCGCCATTGCAGCTTCGGAGCGATCGGCTAGGCTCGAAGCGATGCTAAGCAAACTCGCTGAGTCCGGTAATCATCAGATGCTTCATTTGTCATTTTATTGCACCTTGTGTTATTATCTTTAACTAACATTTGCTCCATTTTCAACAGGTGTCTCTACTGAAGAGGCTATTGCTGCCTCCCTGAAAACCTTCCAGGAGGAGGAGGAGAAGCGTGCCCTAGCAGGCGCTGGTATGTTTCACCCCTTTCTCTTTTATAAGGAAAGTTTGTTGTCTTTTTATGATGGTCAACCTAACCTTCTTTCGTTTCTTAGCAGGGGTCATATCAGTTGATGCGGGGATCCTTCCCGAGCCTGTTACTGAAGTCCCGGCTTCGTCGAAGTTACCGCAAGAGCCTCGGCTTGACAAAACGACGAGGGATGCCCTGAAAACCTTAGAGGCTTCCCTATTCACGGACAAGGACACCTCAATTAGGGAAGCTCTAGTGGCATCCGTCTCAACGGCTCGGGAGGAGCGGAAGCGGTTGAGACGCGAAGCAAAGGCGCGTAGAGCTGCTTTGGCCGCGGGAGCGGGTCCCAGTACCATTCCTCGCGCTGACACTCCTTCTGAAGAGGCCCCTGTCGCCCTGTCTACTGCTTATAGGCAAGTGGCGCACGCGGCCCGAAGTGCAAACAATAAATCCCCTTCAGGTAGCATCTCTTTCAGAACCTTGTTGTAAGAATTATTTTAAAGCCATTGGCTCATATGCATTCCATCTTGCAGGACCAAGTCCGACTGAGGGGGAGGCGGAGACCGTTGAACCCAGGGAAACGGCGGAAGCAGTGCTGCCGAACCTGAGCCGACGGTGAGGCGCGTCATTGGGGCCACGGGACCTGAAACAGAGGTTGAGGAATCCGCCGCCGAGAGGGTCATTGATACCGCTCCTGACGTGGCGGTAGATGAGATGATTGTCTTAACCGAGGCGAAGCCGGTAGAGGGCGAAGCGCTCGAGGCTGGAGACCTCGCGGTGACGGTGGACGAGACAACCGTGACCGCAGAAACCGAGGGAGTATCGGGTGAGGCGGCCACGATTCCTGAGGAGGAGCGAACCGCTCTTTCCCAGGAATCTGGTAATACTCCGATCATAGCCCTCCCCGTGTATGGTTCTTTGCCGTCTCCCGGGCTCGCGAGCACAACAACGGTTCCCATCGAGTCGGGTGATGAGGCTACGGGCGGTGGTCTCATGTCGATGGATGAGGGGATTGCTTCTGTTTCTGCTGGTAGCTCGTCGGGTAAAAATTTTTTTTTAGTCACCAGCGTTCCTCCCTTTTTTCTATATATCTTGCGATCTCTTCTAACAAGCTTGTCTTTGCAGGTGCGGCCAGTGCCGATGCTCCATTGCTCGAAGGGGCACCGTCGACTACTGCTTTGGCGGTGGTCACCTCTCCGCCTTCCCTTGTACCATCACGGATGTTGGAAGGTATGGATTCACGACTCATGCATTAATCTTTCAAAAATGTAGCTTTGCACTAACGTTATACCATTGTGCCTTTGCAGGAGTGCTCTTCGATCATTTATATCAAGTGTTGCTCCCACACTTCTCTTTCCCATCCGAACTCGCTTCTCGCTCTGGTGGCGCCGGTGAGTATACTTTCACTATAATATCTTTATTTACCTCCTTTTTTCTAGCAATGGGATAATTTCTGACTTTTCCTTTTCTCTATTGCAGTGCCACAAATCGAAGTTGGGGATGCAAGACCTGCCGTGCTACCTGCCCTTCCGGCTTTGCCGTCCGTTGCAGCTGGTATAGTAAATTTCCTTTTTTGGTAACCCTTCAACATCTTCTGAACCATCGTTTAACCATGTTTTGTTTTGCAGCTATTGTTCCGGCTCCGGTCCCCTTTGAGGCTCACGTCCTTTCACCGGCAGGCCCTTTCTTGAGACGTCCATTTTCAAAGGGTGCTGTGATGAGTTTGGGCATGCTGAGCGGGTACATTGAAGAGCTCAATGTGGACGCTCTCCTTTCTGCCGTAGATTTTGCCGCGGAGGTTAACCCGATGTTTGCGGCGCTCGTAAATTTTCATAACGAAGGCGTCGTCGAATCTTGGGTTAACCACTGCAGGGGGATCGAGGCTTGTCTATATCGGCTGGAGTCGACGCGCCCTTCTCCCGAAGTTTTAGCCCTGAGCACCCAACGCACAACTTGGCTCGAGCAAAGCACTTCGCACTTCCGCCACTTGGAACAAGAAGCAGCTTCAAGACTAAGGGAATGCCAAAAGACCTCGAACGAAACGGCCCATCTGCGCGCTGAAGTTGAGGCAAATGCTGCCCAAGTGAAGACTATCTTCGAGGGTCTCTTGGAGCGTATCTCCCATGGGCTAAACTTGAAGCGGAAGCTTGACGTAGCTGAGCGCAATATCCCAAGTCGGGAAGCTGCCTATCAGGCCGTCAGGGAGCAGCTTGCGTCGGTCTTGCAGCAGCGAGCCCAAATGGAGGCAGAGCTGGCGGTGGTAGCCGATCGAGAGAAGACGTGGAAGGAAGTATGCGAGCAATTGCTAAATCTATGCAAGACGCTTCCTTCCCAGTAATTTCTCCTTGTGTCATTTGTACTTGTAAAATATATGTATATATATCTTTTTTTATTCTTTAGTACAATGTATCCTGTACCCAGTCAATATTCATGAATAAAAGATACACATTTTTGTAACGTCCTGTGTCATTTTTTCGCCTTTTTCATTCTTTTCAGCATGACATAGTTAATGCACCTTATTGACAGATAACTTCATTTCTCCCAGAGATAACGATGGCCTAGACTGCAGGTTCAGATCTGCCGCCTAGGACTTTTCAACTCTATGAGCCGTGAGGGTCTCGTAGAGACTTTTCTTCCTACGGATCGAGAGGATCTCGTAGGCGGGCTTTTCTCCTTAGGAATCGCGAGGATTCCTAAGTGTGGTTTTCTCTTACAAGTCTTAAGGCTCCCGCAAGAGTTTTTCCTTCTCACGAGTCGAGAGGACCCGTAAGCGGTTGTTTCCCTCCTTATTGAAACTCGATTTTAGAGAGTGAGTCCCGCGTATAATGTGCAAGAAACCAATTTAGATCGACTTGTAGGGTCCCATTGTTTAGGAAGCAAGTTCTCCTACCTCTGATGCCTGAGGCTTCATTTTGCAGATCAAGAAGCAAGTTCAATTTGTTGAAGAAATCCCTTTTCTGAAAGATTTGGCGGGATTTCCCCCACCATCGGATCTTTGATCTAGGGGCTTCTGTTTTACATAAGATAATAACCGAAAAGATTTCTTCAGAACCTTTTTGTTTAGCGCGAATGCTCCAGGGTATGACGCGTGTCGCACAGCACACAGTGCAACGCAACTGCGCTAGCACATCTACGCCGACACGTGTCATGCAGCGCACGACGCATACGCCGCTGAAGCGTTGCTTCGCTTGGTTTTGCTTGAAATAGAGCTTTGCTTTGGCTGGGTACGCTGCTTTGGGGTGCTGTGCTGATGCGTTTGCGCCGGACACGTGGCGTGTAGCGCGCAGCGCAACGCAACTGCGCTAGCGCTTCCGTGCTGAAGCGTCGCTTCTTCAAGACAGAGCTTTGCTCTGATCGGGGAAGGACGAAGCGTTGCTTCATCTCCTGTCTCGGAATTCGAACGGAAATTCGCTCCAATTAGGGTAAACTGTCGTGACAACTCTTGGAAGTCGAAGAGGCACTTGAGGCCTATAAATAGGACCTTTAGTCCCCTCCAGATACTTATCATCTTCCAGATTTCCATTTTCGAAGACTTCAGAGCTTTGTTCTTGCCTTTAAGAACTCCGGTGCCTTGCTCATTTTTTTTTAAAGTTTTTTTATAAGAACTTTAGGTAAGATCGATTCTTATATCAATCTTAGATAGCAGAGCCCTCGTCTAGCGGGTTTCATCTTTGAACATAGTTTTGCTCTCTAGGAATTTAGTCATCCATGTATATTATTGCTTTTCTATTGTTGATCTTCCTGTAATATTTTCTCCAGGCATAATGGCGGCGGTGCATCTATACAGTCTGCACGAGTTCATTACCTACGATGATATCCGCGCTCAGGGTCATCAACAAAACCAGGAGTTTACAGACGCTGAATTTGCAGAAGTTATGGGTCGTCTGAACGCAAGCGGTGGTTGGCTGTTGCCTCGGCGTTCGGCTCTTTTGAAAGTTGTGCTGGGAGCAATATGGAGGGCACTTCCGGGTCTTCACGAGGCCCTACCACTCAATGCCCTGGATGATGCCGAGGACAAGGTGCATTCAGTGCACCTGACAGGGCTGATCTCGAAGAAACGACGGAACGACCTCGTTGACATCCTGCATCAAGTGTTTCAGCAGACGACGATCATTGCTGCTTATCAAAGGCCGGAAGGGCTTGCCGATGATATCGACACCGAGGAGCGCGAAAGACTGCGCATAAGAATAATTAGAAAGGCCAGAAGAACTCTGGATGGCCTTACTTTTGATTTCCTCAATCCGTGCCCCGGATCCGAGGTTATACCGTTGTAATAATTTGAACAATGTTTCTTATTCATTATTCTTATGCTTGTAAAAACTCTTAGCGGTATGAATGAAAACCCTACCCTTTTCTATTTCAGCTTGTCTTATTTCTCGTCCTGAGTCTTCTGTCCATGCATAAATGAATGCGTCACGCATGCCAGATCAAATGTAGAACAGATATTCTTTCTGTCATCTTCTTTCTTTTAATGTCAGTAGGCTGTCTTAATAACCATGGTTGATGGATGTCTAAAACGAGTATTCCGACTTCCTCAGGAAATAGCGATGGCTTAGGCCGCAGGTTCGGGTTTACCGCCTAAGACTTTTCAATTCTATGAGCCGTGAGGGTCTCATAGAGGCTTTTCTCCCTACGGATCGAGAGGATCTCATAGGTGGATTTTCTCCTTAGGAATTATGAGGATTCCTAAGTGTGGTTTTCTCTTATAAGTCGTAGGGATCTTGTAAGAGAATTTTCCCTCTTACGAGTCGAGAGAATTCGTAAGCGGTTGTTTCCCTCCTCGTCGAAATTCGACTTCGGAGAGTGAGACCCGTGAATAGTATGCAAGAGACCATTTTGGATTGACTTGCAGGGCCCCATTGCTCAAGAAGCAAGTTTTTCAATCCTTGCTGTCTGAGACTTTTTCTTACAAATTGAGACGAATCGGGAATTTGCTCGCGGAGAGGGTGATGGCTCTGCGAGTTGACATGAGTTAAGAGGCTCTCATCACGGAGTGTTTGTATCCGTGAGTCGAGGAGTTTGCTAGGGATTATTTGTTTCCCGAGCACCAAGGATTATTTGTTTCCTTGGGGTTTGAAACGAGTCGAGGATTCCTACGAAGGCACTGGTGGCTCTGCGGGTCGACGCGGATCAGGAGGCTCTCGTTAAGGAGTGTTTGTATCCGTGAGTCGAGGAGTTTTGCTAGGGATTATTTGTTTCCCAAGCACCAAGGATTATTTGTTTCCTTGGGGTTTGAAACGAGTCGAGGATTCCTACGGAGGCACTGGTGGCTCTGCGGGTCGACGCGGATCAGGAGGCTCTCGTCAAGGAGTGTTTGTATCCGTGAGTCGAGGAGTTTTGCTAGGGATTATTTGTTTCCTAAGCACCAAGGATTATTTGTTTCCTTGGGGTTTGAAACGAGTCGAGGATTCCTACGGAGGCACTGGTGGCTCTGCGGGTCGACACGGATCAGGAGGCTCTCGTCAAGGAGTGTTTGTATCCGTGAGTCGAGGAGTTTTGTTAGGGATTATTTGTTTCCCAAACACCAAGGATTATTTGTTTCCTTAGGGTTTGAAACGACTCGAGGATTCCTACGGAGGCACTGGTGGCTCTGCGAGTCGACGCGAATCAGGAGGCTCTCGTCAAGGAGTGTTTGTATCCGTGAGTCGAGGTATCTGTTGAAGACACTAGTTTCTTCGGAGTTGGACTGAACCGTCGAGATTTGGCTTCGTCTTCTGGCGGAGCCTGTTGGGAAAGTATGGTTCCCTCTTTGTTTACGCCCTTGGATTGTATACAGGGATCGATGTGATCTTAACTGTAGGGCAAAAATTTTATCATCATTATTTTTTTTGTTTTATTTCCGCGATCCTCTATCATTTCAGCTTTTATATCGCGAAGGTCGCGATCGCCCAATCATTTCGGCTATTTTTCGCGGTGCCCAATCATTTCGGCTGTTTATTTTATTTCCACTCGCTTCTTTTTATTGCGAGTTGCCCAATCATTTCGGCTATTTCTTCATGCATATATTTTTACTTGCTGCTTTTTTTTTATTGCAAGTTGCCCCATCATTTCGGCTATTTCGTATGCATGTACGGTCTACTGGCTTTTCGCCGTGAACCTGAACTTGGACACTGATTTTGGCATCAGCACCGCTACAACTGGGATGTTGCCAGGAGCGAATCATCATTTGCTTCTGTCATTGTCGAACAAAGGAAGCTTAGCGACCAGGGTTAGGGTCCTGTCGACTAAGGCTTTTGACTTTATGAGCCGTAAGGGTCTCACAAAGCTATTTCTCCCTATAAGTCGTCAGGATCTTATAGGTGTATTTTCTCCTTAGGAATCGTGAGGGTTCCTAAGTGTTTTGTTCCTCTGTAAGTCGTAAGGATCCTACAGGAGGGTTTTCTCTTTGCAAATCGAGAGGATTTACAAGGGTTATGCGAATATATCCCCAGTCACGGATGGACCTTGGTTAGGGAAATGTTTATTCGCGCCCGTGGATTGTATACAAGGGTCAGTATTGAGCCACTTGTAGGGCAATATCGAAAGTTGTGGTGGTTGCTTAAGCACAGGTTTAGATCTCTGTAACTTAAGACTTTCAAACCTTACGAGTCGTGAGGGTCCCATAAGAGCGTTCTCCTTACAAGTCGTGAGGATCTCGCAAGTGTATTTTCTCCTTAGGAACCGTGGGGATCCCTAAGTGTGTTGCTCCCTTGTGAGTCGTAAGGATCTCACGCGGGTGGTTTCTCCTTACAAGGTCGAGAGGATCTTGTAAGTGTTCTTTAACGAGGTTGCGCCCTTTCAGGTTTTCACAAACACTCGCCGGTAGTTCTGCTGTTTTTACTCACGGAGCCCTTTCGGGTTTTCATCCGTGCCCATTTTGCTTATGGACATACCATTTTTTTTATTCTTTTTATTTCCTTTTTCTCTTTTTTTTTACGAGGTCGCGCCCTTTCGGGTTTTCACGAACACTCGCCGGTAGCCCTGCTGTTTTTACTCACGGAGCCCTTTCGGGTTTTCATCCGTGCCCCTTTTTGCTTATGGACATACCGTTTTTATTTTATTTTATTTTTATATATTTTTTTATATCTCGTCAGTCTAAAGATGCTGCGGTAGTAGTTTAAAGACGTTTCGGTCTGCTATTAGTTTAAGGACATTTCGGTCCGCTGTTAGTTTAAAGACATTTCGGTCCACTGTTAGTTTAGGGACATTTCGGTCCGCTATTGAGAAGCTGGCTACTGCTTATACAGTTTGAGCTTAGGAAGATAGCGAGCGGACATAGTCGTCGCCATCTATCGTTGACCTAGGCTGTGGCTCATTAAGCGTAGTATTTCTTTAGGAAGCGACCGTTTATTGGTCTGAAAGGCCTTTCACCGTGCATGTCCATGAGTAGATAGGCCCCACCCTGGTAAACTTTATCTATGATGTACGGGCTTTCATAGTTCGGCTCGAATTTTCCCCGCTTGGCGCGATTGGGAATCATAGGCCTTTTGACCACTAGCACGAGTTCGCCTTGGTGGAATGTCCTCGGTCGGGTCAATCTTTCGTATGAGCGCATCATCTTTGCTTTATAGGCCTCCAGATTTTGTTGCGCTATGAGCCGTGTTTCTTCAAGGGCGTCAAGCTCCTCAAGCCGAAGATGAGCATTTTCTTCGTCCGTCAGCTCGTAATGGACTGCCACTCGTAGAGAGGGTAACTCTACCTCGAGAGGGAGTACTGCTTCCGTACCGAACACCAACGCGTATGGCGTTGTGTTTGTAGCTGTCTTGAACGTGGTTCGATACGCCCAAAGAGCTTCTTGCAGTCTCTCATGCCAGTCTTTCTTATTTCGGGACACTGTTTTCTTTATAATTTTCGTCAAGGTTTTGTTGAAGGCCTCGGCGAGACCGTTAGCTCGTGGATTATAGACTGAGGAATATCTCCAGTCTATGTTATGCTGCTGTGCGAAACGGCTGATTTTATGACTTCGGTAGGCTGGCCCGTTATCGGAGATGATCCGCCTCGGAGTTCCAAACCAATATATGACGTGCGTTTTGAAGAAATGGAGGATATTCTCCGTCTTCACTTCTCTCAATGGTACTGCTTCTGCCCACTTAGAGAAGTAGTCAGTCGTTGCTAGGATGAAACGATGTACTTTAGATGATGCTGGTTCGATGGGGCCGACTATATCAGTCCCCCACATTTCGAATGGCCAGCTAGCTACCGTCGGATGCAACGGATTTGGGTGCTGGTGGATGAAGTCCCCATGAATCTGGCATGAGTGACATTGCTTCGCATATTCGATGCAGTCTTGAATCATCGTGGGCCAGTAATAGCCCATCCGTTTGATCTTCAACTTCATCTTTGGACCTGCTTGGTGAGAACCGCAGATTCCGTCATGAACTTCCTGAACGACTCTTTCCGATTCGTCTGGTCTTAAGCATCTCAGTCACAGAGAATCGAATGACCTCTTGTATAGAGTATCATTGACGAAGGCGAAAGACAGAGCTCGTTTTATGAGTTGATGTCTTGCGGACGCATCTTCGGGGATTTGGTGGGACTTGAAGTAGTCTATAAAGACTTCCCTCCAATCCTCAACCTTCTCATGTTCTTTTATTTGCAAGGTCGCTTGTTCAGTCACTCCTTTCTCTTCGGGTGATTCCGAAGGTATTTCTGCGGGGGCGAGCACCTGACGACTTTGTACCATGATTCTAACGTCATCGAGGTTCTCGTCAGCCATTTCTTTAGCAAGTTTGGCCAATGCGTCCGCTTTGCTGTTATCCGCGCGTGGTATGCTCTCCAAAGTATAGGAAGGAATTTGGGTTAGCAGTCGTTGCACCTTTTCACCGTATTTTACCAATTCCGGTTTGCATGTTTGGTAATCGCCGTTTACTTGACTAACGACCAGTTGCGAATCTCCGTATATGAGGAGGTTTTCAATTCCCATGTCAATGGCGATCTCGAGGCCTGCTATCAGAGCTTCGTATTCAGCTTCGTTGTTTGTCCTCGGTTCCGTCAGGGAGAACGCGTAGCGCATTATCCCTCCTTGTGGAGTTATAAAGATAAGTCCTACCCCCGATTTGATTATAGGGGTACTTTGTTTGCGCTTCTTCACGGAAGATGCTCCGTCAAAATAAAGCTCCCATCGAGTATTATCACCATCGATCGCATCAAACGCATGTTCGTCTGGAAGATCGCAGTTTAAAGGAGAGTCGGCTGGTATCGGGTGCTCAGCAAGGAAGTCGGCGATGGCCTGGCCTTTTACTGCTTTGAGTGGTCGATATGCTATCGAGAACTCCATTAAGAGCAGGGCCCATTTAGTGAGTCGTCCTGTCAATATGGCCTTTGACATTAGATATTTGAGAGGGTCCACCTTTGAAATAAGATAGACTTCATGCGCTAATGCGTAATGTCTAAGCTTTGTTATTGCGAAGATCAACGCCAGGCAGTGTTTTTCAATGGGGGAATAATTGCTTTCTGCCCCCAGCAGCACTCGACTTAAATAGTAAAGTGCTCTTTCTTTCCCCTGGTCATTCTCTTGTGCCCATAATGCGCCCAAAGAACCTTCAAGGGCGGCCGTGTAAAGAATGAGAGGCTTTCCCTTCACTGGAGCAGCCAACACTGGAGGGTTTTACAGGTACTGTTTGATCTCGTCTAGTGCGCTTTGGCACTTTTGATCCCAGACGAACGGGGTTCCCTTCTTCATCAGGTGGCTGTAAGGGCGGCACTTTCCTGAGAGGTTGGCTATAAATCGCCGTATGTACGCGAGCTTCCTTTGGAGAGACCGCAGCTGTTTGAGAATTCTCGGCGGAGGCATTCCCATGATTGCCTTGATCTTGGACGGATCTATCTCGATACCTCGGTGTCGAACGAAGAATCCCAGGAATTTGCCCGAGGAAACTCCGAATGCACACTTCAGAGGGTTCATCTTCAAGTTGTATTGTCGAAGACGTTGAAATACGGTCTTCAGATGCTCGAGATGTTCCTCATATGATTTGCTTTTAACAACGAGGTCGTCGATATAGCACTCAACAATTTCGTGTATAAGGTTATCGAAAATCTTCGTCATGGCCCTTTGGTAGGTTGCACCGGCGTTCTTTAAACCGAAGGGCATTACCTTGTAACAGAATATTCCCAAAGGAGTCCGGAAGGCCGTATGTTTCTGGTCTTCAGGGTGCATTTTTATTTGATTATATCCTGATGAGCCGTCCATGAATGAGAAAATCTCATGCATGGACGTATTGTCTATCATTAGTTCGGTGACTGGTACTGGGAAATCATCCTTCGGGCAGGCTTTGTTGAGATCCCGAAAGTCCACGCATATGCGCACCGTACCATTTTTCTTCATCACTGGGACGATATTAGCAATCCATTCAGGGTATTGAACCTCTTGGATAAAGCCGGAGTCTATCAGCTTTTTGACTTCCGCGTTGATGCTCATTTCGAGCTCAAGCCGCATTCTTCTCGGCGCTTGTTTGACCGGCTTGACACTCGGGGATATTGCCAGTCTATGTACAGCAACTTCTGGATCAAGTCCCGGCATCTCGGAATAGTTCCATGCGAAGCAATCTTTATGCTGTACAAGGACGTCCTTTAACGCAGCCACCTTTTCCTCGGACAGCAGTTCGCTGACGAATGTCGGTCGCGGATCGTTTATCGTCCCCAACTCAATTTTCTTGAGGTTATCCGCAGTGGTATGTATGCCGTCCTCCAGTTCTTTCGGAGCTGGGGGAAATTCTGAGATCACCTCATCATTGCTGTTTTCGAAGCACCAGGGAAGGCTGTCCACATTCTCGGACTCTTCTTTTAATATCGTTATCATACGACAGGTGCGAATTTTCTGCCAATCCCAATGTGGAACTGGTTCTTCTTTCGTGGCCTCGGGCTCGTGCTTCTGTGGTGGCGCTACCCTCCAGTTATCAGAAAACGTGAATTTGCCAAGCTGATACTGATCTTCAACCCAATTCTTGAAGGTGAAGCAATATTCAAGAGGGTGTCCCATTGCTCGATGGTAAAAGCAATAATTTGGGTTGAATACTTCGCCTGCGTGCTCGGGGTGCTTGGACTCTGGCAGCGTAAGCATTTGATGTTTTAGAGCAAGATCAAATATCTTCCTTGTTTTGTTCCGAGGAAATGAGTATGCTCGACCCATTTTCTTCATGAGGGCTAAGTCAATAACGCTCGACTCTCGGATACATGGTTTCTTAGCTCTGCTTTGTGGTTGTTGAGCGCCTTTTCTGCCCTTTGACTTGTTTTTGCTTTCGCGTCGAACCTTTTTTGTAGCAGGTTGACAAGGAGTGGCATCTTCATCCTTCACGGCCTGTTGGAGAAGGCGTTGCGTCTTGGCTTTCTCGTAGATGGCCGTCTCACGGTTGTGATCATCTCGGACTTTTTGACCAGCTTTCCTTATAAGCCTGTCCATTTGTTCTTCAAATGATGGACTGGGCAGTTTTTCATCAGGAACTTTTACTGGCTTAGGATTAGCGTCCTCCCATTGAGCGTCCGCATCTTCATCGAAGTCATACATGACATAACAGCTATTTACTAGCTCTCGTTTCTTTAGCCGGATGTACCCAAGCCCTTTTGTTTCCATTCTCCCGTTAGGCAGTTTGCGTTGGGTCCCGGGAACATTCCAGACCCTGTCATAGAATTTGGCCTCTCTAACGGTCTGTCTGAAGGATATCCCCTGGAGTTTCAGCAGTTTCTTCAAACCTTCGGTATAATATCTGGGAAGACGGATAGGCTGAAGCCTGTCGAGCGTGGGATCCACGCCATGCCAAACTTCTTTTTCCACCTTGTTTTCTTCAGAACGGTAGAATAGGATTGCCTTCTCGCCTTCCCGTCCGGGAGGGATATAAAATGTCTGCAATTCTTCTACGCTGTTGGTGTTGAGTGCATCCAGTTCTTTGTAATGTTCAAGCGGTACCATGGTTATCTGCAGACTTCGCTCTTCATCAGCGGAAGCCCGTATTGAAGGCCGAGCAGAGAATACGACATGGACCTCATCCTCCGAGTCACTACCAGAGACCAATGTAGGAGTGGACGGTCCTGGCTTGTTATATTGGGGCGACCCGAATAAACGATCTCCTCTTCTTCCTCGGTATCACTGCCGAAGACAGGGATGGTGGCGTTAGTTTTATCTTCCGGCTTGTGACACTTCTCCGTGTCTTCGAAATCCGGCAAGAAGTATTTGGCATCTTCGTATTTGCGGACCTCGTTCACAGAGAACGGGTTCAGTTCTCCCGTCACGGTATACTCGAAACCATCCTTAAAATACTTCATACACTGATGTTGTGTAGAAGGGATGATGTTGTACTCGTGTAACCATGGTCGGCCGAGCAAAGCGTTGTAGCATGTCTTGGCATCTATGACGTGGAACTTAATGTCCGTGACGAGTAATCCGAAGCGTAGCGTCAGTATCACAGATCCAAGAGTCTTTGACGATTGGGAGTCGAACCCGGATATGGTGATCTTGTCCCGAGCAAGGTGCTGGACGCTCATGCAGATTTCCTTTAACACCCGCACGTTGAGTAGGTTAACAGACGACCCGTTATCGATCAGAATTTTGCCTATCTTTATATCATGGCAGTATCCCGAAACATAGAGAGGGCGATTGTGTTCGCAAGTCCCCAGTAGAATGTCCTCATCGCCAAAAGTAACATCAGCCGTGTGTACTTCCTCCAACTCATCCTTCATCTTTTCCTCGGCCAGGCATTCTTGGAATTGTTCCGGGTCTTGGAATGCCTTAATCAATGAATCTCTCGCCTCTTTTGATAGCAAAAGGGCGTCAAAAATGCTGAGCTGCGAGGGCAGTTTCCTCAGATATGCTAAAACGTTGTAATCCACCTTATTCTTCTTTAGTGGGTTCTTAGCGGCTAACTCTTCCGCAACTCGGTCATCGAGAGCAATATCCTCAGAGACCTTTTCTTTCCCTTTATCTTTTCTGTTCAAGGGTCCGAGGTTCTTTTCAGGCAGCGTCCGATTTCGCAGCCGGATATTTTCGCAGACCTTCGGTTCTTCTTCTTTTCCTGAAGCGGACTCTTTAAAGAGAGGGGCAAGTTCTAGCTCTTCATCAGAATCACTCCCGAATGTAGGCACTTGTGATCCACCGGCGTTAATCATGCAACAACCACTGCTAGTTTTATCAAGCACTTTGATCATTCCGTTCTGCTCTCGGCGGGCTTTGCGCTTTTCCCGCTTAAACTGTTGCCGGTGAGTAACATATCCTTGCCACCACTTACTGAAAGCTTTGCACTCTTCGGTGGGATGCGACACCTTCCGATGGTACAAGCAATAGGAGGGGTGGTTTTCCATTTCACCCGTAATGTTTTTCTCGGAGGGTGGTAGCTTTACACCCATCGACACAGCCTTAGCGAATCTCTTCTTTATCTTGAACTTGATTTTATCTGTGGTGGGTGTATTTTGTTCTAGCGGGAGTACCGCAATTCTTTCGTCAATGCGCTGGCGTTTGGCCCTTTCGAATATAACCGCTTCATTATCCCGATCAGCTTTGCCCTTTAAGAACGCTTGATTTAGGAATGCATCAATCACTTCATCTGACGGCTCTAGCATTTTTAGTGCAGGCTCTGCCCCCAGCTTTTCAGCGCGAGGAGTCTCCTCATCGGTTGTGGACAAATAGGAAATCACATGGCAACTTGCCACATGTTCTTCAGATTCATTTGATGAACTACCTCCCTCATCTTCTGCTTGGAAGACGTGGTTGAGGAACTCTTGCAATGTAATGGGAGTCCGCGCCTTCTGGTTGTACTCTTCCAGCGCGTCAATTTGTTTTTGCAAGTCCGTGCGCCTATCGCTAGGCTTCACCGGTTTCTTGGCCTTCTTCTTTTTCTTCGAAGACTTTGACGACTGGTTACTAGTGCTTGAACCCCCATCATTGGTCTTTGGAGTTGGACGTGGCTTTAACATCCCCTCAACGACCTGCGGTTCCAATGGGCTTTTCCACTTGATCGCCGGACATGTCCGAAGATCATTTAGCATTATCTTCGTTTTTGATGATAATACAATCTCCCATGGAGTTTCTTCAATGACAGAGCATGTCGCCCCCGGCGTATTCGTCCCTTTAGAGGTGTGGGGCTGCGGGGGATTCACCTTCCATTTGTCAGATAACGCAAATTTTCCCTGTCTATACTGGTTTTCAAGCCAATTTTTGAAAACGTAGCAGTCCTCAATCGGATGGCCTAGCACTCGATGATAGGGGCAGTAATTAGGTTCGTTGACGTCACTTGGTTGCAACGGACGTTTTGGATCTGGCAGATTTATGAGTCTGTTGCGTAATGCCAGCTCGAATAACCTCTTCGTTTTATCGCGGGGAAAGGAATAAGGACGTCCCATCCTATCCTCAAGGGGCACGTAAGGGCGCGTATTGTTTGGACGAGCAACCGGCTTCAAGTCGTTCGGTTGTTGTTGAGCATTAGCGACAATTATCGCTTTTCCCTTTCCTTTGTCATTTCGTGAATCTGGCTTTGGGAGAGGGGGTTTATGACCCATCTGGTCCATTTGCGCTAGTTTGTCAATCAAAGCCTGGAAGGAAGTCGGCTTGAAAAACATCATAAACTGTGAGATGGTTGCCTGTGGATCAAGGGTTCCAACAAACATTCCCACCGCAGGGGCTTCTTCTATGCGCTGCTCACACTTTAACCATAGATTACGCCACCGTATAGCGTACTGAACCCATGTCTCGCCGGATTTTACCCTAGCGTTAATCAGTGCCGTCATTGGGGTACGTTCACTGGCACTTGCAAAGCGTTGGGTAAACAGCAGCTCCATCTCCGCGAAGGTTTTAATAGAATCATTAGGGAGTTCAGAGTACCACTCGAACGCCGTATCTGATAGACTTCCGACAAATTGGCGGAGCAAAAGCTTGTCATCGCCGCCGGTGTTACCGCAAAGCGCCCTGAACTGGGTGACATGCTGATGGGGATTGCCAGTCCCTTTGTAGACATGAAACTTGGGAATTGTGTAACCCGGCGGGTACTTAATTTGGTCATACCAGCCTGGATATGGCCGCCCCGTTTTTACGACGTGGCCGGCTGCTTCGGCCGCATGATGAACCTTTATTTGCTGGGCTATGTATTCGTCCAGATCAGTCTTAGAGATTGTATCCTCTTTAGCTGTCAATAGAGCGGGCTGCGGATTTAATGTATCTCCCTTATCATCTCCAAGGACGGTTAGGGGTTCTTCAGCGGGAGGATCTTGTTGTATCATCATCCCTATCATGTCCTGGAAGAGGAGGCCCATCCGCTGTATGTTGGCCGCTTGTTCAGTAGCCCCTTTTTCCCTCTTCTCCAGTACTCGGCGAAGGAACTCGGCGTCGGTCTCTTCCTCCTGGCGCTCATCTAAGGACGTCTCAGGGTTCTCTTTTGGCCCAGTGAGTGCAGCCATTGTGGTCATCATCTCCTGGAGCTTTTGTTGCTGCTCCTGAGCCTTGGTCACTGATCGGGTGAGCGGTCGGTGACCCGTAGAAGTACGGCATTCTTTTTTTCCAGAAGCCATATAAACCGTATGGACAATTATGCCCCCAGACTTGGGGCGTTTAGGTTCACTGCTTTTAAACTTTGCCGCTGACGCGGGAGCTTTCTCTGGCCTCCTTCTTTTGTGGGCCATCGAGGTTAAAGGAGCCGTTGGAGTGGGCATCCTAGCAGTTGTTGCCCCCTGTCGTTTAATGGGGCGGTTTTTGTCTTTTTCCACCTTCACCCTTTTCTGGCGATGAAAGTGGTCCGGGTCAATCACGGAGTCTTGAACTCTACGCCAAACCTTGTAAACTTTTGAGGATAGCCGTTGAGGGGGCTGTTCTTGTTTCGTTTCTGGAACTCTCTCCGCAGGTGGAGGAGATCTTTTCAAGGTAGCGGTTGGAGAGTTCTTACACACTCTCCTTAGTAGTTCAAAGCTGTTCCCAGTTGGAACAGCAGCGTTGACTTCCACCGTTGGAGCGGGTGGAGTTATCCCTGAGGGGGAGTTGCCCCCTGCTTTCCTCACTCGTTGCCAATGGCGACGTCGCGCACGACGAGCCGTTGGGACTGGCTCGGAAATCGAGATGGTTTCTTGTTGCCCCCTGTTTGAGTGTGGGGTAACTGCCGATGTCAGCCTCTCGAAGACTGATGCCTTTTGACCAGCCGGGGGAGGAGTGGGAACCGTCAATCTTGTGAAGACCGACTCTCTGATGGGAGAAGCCGCTTTAACGACTTCCGAAGCAGCGGCCGTTGCCCTCTTTGGGACAGCCACTTTATAGTTCTGACCTAGCCTGGTGAAAACGGAGGCTGTCGGTTTAGTAGCGGGCGACCCGTTGACAGGGGCTGTCGAAACAGTGAGCCGGTGGAAGACCGACTTTTTACCCACTTCCGGTGCATGTATTGGTGCAGAAAAGCTTGCAGGTGGGATCATAGTCCCGAAGAACAAGCCGGTGGTGGCTTGGGTCACTTGGTCTACCGGCAGAGTAAGGAAGGAAGCCGCTTGGGGCCCATATGCTACACCTCCTGGTGAGGTGGAGCGTCCGTTGCAGCGGCATTTCGAGCAGTCGGTACAGCTAGAGGCTATTGAATCTTGAATTCTGCGCCAGGTAAAAGACCAAATCTTAGTAATTTGAAATCCGAAGACAACCATTTAATGAACCGCGATTGGTTCGCGAAGACGACACACGAAGTGTGGAGTGGAAAGAGGAAGAGGTCCCACCGGGCGTGCCAGAATCTGTTCCCCTCCGAATGGCGGCCTAGACTTAACGTCTGGCCTGAGATTCGGGGCAGATGCTATATGGTTTTATCCGTCTACCTCTCAGAAGATGCCAAGTTGATTTATGGCACCGTGTATCGAAGGTTTAAACGGATGCGGCCGATGTAGCAGACTTTTTCAGATTCCCCCTCGTTTGAGGGGTTTTTGATTGTAGGGACGCTCTTCCCTGCAGGCGCAAGCCCCTACAGTTAATTACGCTACCGCATCGCGGTAACAACTTTCTCCTTCTCCAGAATTTCACTTCGTGTCGTGTGCGTTTGTTTTGTTTGTGGTTGCCCGTGGATTGTATACGGAGACTGAGTAATGCCGTCGCCCGTAGGACGTGGATTAGTCCAAATCCGTATTTACTTAGATTTGGGTTTGGTGTTTTTTGGTTTAAGGATACATTAGTCGCGTTGCGGCTAAGATCAACTTAAACGTTCGTTAAGAATACGTTAGTCCTGTTTTAGACTAAGATCGACTTAACGTAGTGATTAATTTAATGTATGGCCATCAGGACTCGTCACCTCTCTGACGTCGTTGAAAGATTACAACGACATGTATCAGAGGAGCTCGGAGATGTACCCTCGTACCAGAGTTGATTGGGAGTTTTATAATCCATTTGAATTTTTAAGGATACGTTAACCGTGTTTAGGGCTAAGATCAACTTAAACGGGATCGTTTAGATCCGGCAAAAGAGCGTTTGGAGGCTCTATTGTTTCAGTTTGGGGACGTAGTGGTCCGCTTCCCAGTTTAGGGACGTGATGGTCCATCGCCAGTTTAGGGATGTGGTGGTCCGATATTAGTTTAGGGACGTTTCGGTCCAATATTAGTTTAGGGACGTTTCGGTCCGGTGTTAGTTTAAGGACGTTCCGGTCCAATGTTAGTTTAAGGACGTCCCGGTCCGATGTTAGTTTAAGGACGTCTCGGTCCAATATTAGTTTAGGGACGTCTCGGTCCGGTGTTAGTTTAAGGACGTCTCGGTCCAATATTAGTTTAGGGACGTCTTGGTCCGATGTTAGTTTAAGGACGTCTCGGTCCACGAGTTTAAGGACCCCGCAGTCCATATGGGTGTGTGGTCGTTGGGACCCGTCACCTCTTTGACGTCGTTGAGGAATTACAACGATGGATGTCAAAGGAGTTCGGAGATGTACCCTCGAACCGGATGTAGATTGATTTAGGAGAGCCATTTTGCTCAGTCAATTTAATTTAAGGACTTACGGCCACGATTGGGCTAAGTCCAGTTGAGAATATTTAAAATTGCTTTTGCTTTTCTCTTTATTTTTATTTGGGCCTTGCCCAGAAAGGGTGCAGAAACATAAATTTGTTTTGGGGCTCTGTTCTTTATAAATGATGCAGAGCATCAATTTTATTTGGGCTTAGCCCTTTTATTGCTTTGCAATTTATTTTGGCCTGCTAGGTCTTTTTGATTTGGGCCTGGCCCTGCATTGCATTTGTGCAAAGCACCAAGAATCTTTTAGATTCAAGGAAAGGAGTGCGGAGCACTTTTTAATTTCTTGATCTAAATTTAGATCAAAGAAAAGAAGAAAAATCTTTTCTTTCTTTCTATCTCAGAGAACCAGAGGTTCTCTAGCAAGTGCAAGGCACTATTTTTTTATTATTTTTATTTATTTATTTATTTATTGAAGATCACTGATCTTGTCTTTTAGATCAATGATCTATTCCTAAGAGAATTTTCTCTTATTTCAAAGGTTTTTTTTTACCTTCTTCTTTTTTTTGTGTTCTTCAGAAGTTCTCAAGAGCTATTTTCTCTTTTTTTTTATCCAATTGTCTCTCCCTTTGAAATGGGGTCTGGGGTCCTTTTTATAGTGCTCAAAAATCAGTTAAATTTGTTAAAAAGATCTTTTCTGAGTGATTTGGGGAATTTTCCCCTCCGTTGGATCTTTGATCCAAAGGCCCCTGTTTTACAGAAGAAATCTTCTTGTTTAAACAAGAACAGAAAAGAAAAAAATATCCTTAAATCTTCATTCTGTTGTTGCGCAACTCACCAGCGCGTGACACGTGTCGCGCAGCGGAGCGCTTGCGCAACTGCGCGGACACGTGTCGCGCAGCGGTGAGCTTGCGCAACTGCGCGGACACGTGTCGCGCAGCGGTGCGCTTGCGCAGTTGCGCTTGCGCAACTGCGCGGACACGTGTCGCGCAGCCGTGCGCTTGCGCAGTTGAGTGTTGCTTATGTTTTTTAAAGAGCCTTGCTCTGATTGGACGTACTGCCTTGGGCGTTGTGCTGCCGTGTCAATTTCTGACACGTGGCGCGTTGCGCGCAGCGCACCGGAACTGAAGCGTTGTTTCAAAATTTGAATTTTCAAAATTCAAGCAGAGCCTTGCTCTGATTGGGGGAACACCTCCATGTACTTCTTTGCTAATGTCTCAGTTGATTGGCCAACTCGAAATGGGATGAAGTGAGCCGATTTTGTGAGTCGATCCACAATGACCCAAATCGCATCGTTACCCTTTGTGCTGCGAAGAAAAGCAGTTACAAAGTCCATCGTGATGTGCTGCCACTTCCATTCTGGGATTGGTAACGGTTGAAGTAGTCCAGCTGTCCTGTGATGTTCAGCCTTTACTTGCTGACACACTAAACATTTTGCGACACTTCTGGCTACTTCACGCTTCATTCCATGCCACCAATAATTCTGACGTAGATCCTTGTACATTTTGGTACCTCCAGGATGTACTGAATAGGGAGAGCTGTGAGCTTCTTTCATTAACTCTTCCCGAACAGGACCTTTTGGTACACACAATCTGCTGCTGTATCTCAAACATCCGTCTTCATGGATGATGAAGTCTGTTCTGATTCCATTCTCCACTTGTTCCCTGATCTTTTGCAACTTAGCATCGCTTGATTGAGCTGCCTTGATCTGATTGACAATGGTTGATTGAACTTGTAGATTCATCAAACTTGAAACATCACCTGGCATGACTAGTTCGATCTCCATCTGATGTAGGTCTTGCTGAAGCTTCCACTGGACGGTGAGATTCATTGATAATGGTTGGCGACTAAGAGCATCAGGTACTACGTTCACCTTTCCTGGATGATATTGCAAATTGATGTCAAAGTCCTCCATAAGTTCTAACTATCTTCTCTGCCGCATATTCAACTCCTTCTGAGTAAACACATATTTCAGACTCTTGTGATCTGTGTAGATGTTCACTCATTCACCAAGTAAGTAATGGCGCCAAATCTTGAGAGCAAAGATAATGGCTGCCAACTCTAGATCATGCGTCGGATAATTGCGTTCATGAGTCTTCAGTTGTCTTGAAGCATAAGCCACAACCTTACCGTGCTGATGTAGAACACATCCTAATCCCTTACCGGATGCATCACAATGCACTTCGAATCCTCCAGATTGATCCGGTATGACGAGAATAGGTGCAGATGTCAGTCTTGTCTTGAGTTCTACGAAAGCTTGCTCGCATGCTTCTGACCACACAAATTCTTCATCTTTTCTTATGAGCTTGGTCAGGGGTATTGCAATCTTCGAAAAGCCTTCAATGAATCTTCTGTAATATCCAGCTAAGCCCAAGAAACTCCGAATATCCTTCACTGACTTTGGTGTAGGTCATTCGCTAACTGCTGAAACTTTTGCTGGATCCACAGAAATTCCTTCTCCTGATACGATGTGTCCAAGAAAACCAACCTGTTTTAGCCAAAACTCGCACTTGCTGTATTTGGCATAAAGCTTATGTTGTCGAAGAGTTTCCAGGAAAATTCGTAAGTGTTCCGCATGCTCTTTCCGGTTCTTTGAATATACCAGGATGTCGTCGATGAATATGACAACGAACCTGTCTAAATATTCCCGGAAAACTTGGTTCATAAGGTTCATGAAGATTGCTGGTGCATTAGTCACTCCAAATGGCATTACTAGAAATTCGTAATGTCCATAGCGAGTTCTGAAAGCTGTTTTGTGAATATCAGCTTCCTTGACCTTCACTTGATGATAACCTGAACGAAGATCTAGTTTAGAGAAGACACAAGATCCACTTAGCTGATCGAATAAATCGTCAATGCGCGGGAGTGGATATTTGTTCTTTATAGTAACTTCGTTCAAGGCCCTATAGTCGATGCACATTCTGTATGAACCTTCCTTCTTCTTCACCAATAGTACAAGTGCTCCCCAACTTGAAGTGCTGGGACGAATCCATCCTTTCGCCAGTAATTCGTCCAACTGTGTTCGAACTTCTTTCAAACCTTCCGGACTTAGTCTATACGGTGCTTTGATCACTGGTTGTGCTCCTGGTACTAAGTCAATACTGAATTCAAGAGCTCGATTGGGAGGTAAACCTGATATATCGTCAGGGAATACATCGTCGAACTCTCGAACTACCTCCGGTCTTGATTCTTCCTCTGCCTGAGCTGCTGCAACTACTGCTTCCCTTGCCTTGGCTTTGCTTTGTAAGTACTTGGCTCCAGTGTACGATCTCCACTCTTGAAGTAGAAGATCGAATGATCTGGAATCTTAAATACTACCCTCCTTTGACGACAGTCGATGGTAGCATAAAAGATTCCAAGCTAGTCTATTCCTAGAACCACATCGAAATTTGGTATGTCCAGTACCTTGAAGTTAGCGTAAAACTCTCGACTGCAGACGACGACTGAACACATGTTGTATCCCATAGTTGCCTTTAGAACACCATTTCCAGAACTGACGTTCCAGCTGGAACCAAGCGGTGAGACTGGAATCGCATGGGTTCGGACAAACCGTTGCGACATAAAGCAGTGGGATGCTCCAGTATCAAACAGTGCAAGTGCAGGTAGTGAAGCTACTAGGATTGTACCTAAGGTATGAAGGATAGGTTTTAGGTATAGGGAAAGTGTGTAGGTAAACAAGACTAAAGATAAGTTTGGGAAAGAAAGTTTACCAGTAATGACTTGGCCAGTGGCCTCAGCTTCTTCCACAGACATCATGAAAGCCTGGCGCTTCGGCACATTCCTCCTGGTCTGAGGAGCATTCCTCTGAACGTTCCTTTAAGCTTGATGGAACTGTCGAGGAGGTGGTGCAGCTTGTGGTCCCCTAGGTGGTGCAGGCAGTGCAAGTATGGGAGCAGGTGCCTGAAGAGCTGGTTGCTGCTGATAAGTATTTGCTGGCCTGGGTGCAGCAACTGAGCTCTGCCTTTGAGGACAAGATCCAATATCGTGAGTGGCTGAACCGCAGACTAAGCAGAGGCGGTTGGCTCGACGGCAGTCCTTCATCATATGTCTAGTTCTCTTGCAGTTAGTGCAAAAGGCTGGGTTAGGACGATGAGTTGGTACTCCGGGTCGCCTCAGCACGAAAGATGGTCTGGACGTGGCTCCACCTGCCATCTGGTTGGCAGGGCGTTTGACTCCTACAGACTGAGGTCTGCCCCGCTCTTTTATGACTGCCTCATAACTGCGGGCAACTTCTAGGGCTTCTTCATGAGTCAAAAACTTTCCTGTGGCTAGAGCAGCCTTGATCTCTGTGTCCAAACCTTGCTGAAAACGACGGGCTCTGATCTCGTCCGTCGGTATCAGGTGTGCCGCGAATCTGTTTAAAGATTGTGTTAGCTGTGTAGTATGTGATATTTTAAAAAAATTGAACTATTGTGACATATCTTACCGGCTCAATATAGTGAACTCAGCATCGTATTCATCTACCGATTTCTCCCACATTGATCCTTGCTGTAGATGAATAAACTGCTGCTCCATAGAGAACCTGGCAGTCACAGGGAAATATTTCGCGTCAAACTTCTCGCGAAATGTCTTCCATTCAATCGGCTGTGCTAGACGGGTTTCTTCCACTTTCCACCAATTGCGAGCATTATCCGTGAGCTGTAGTTTCGCTACACGGACCCAAGCGTGGTCTGGCACTTGAGCTGCTGCTAGATCGTCTTCGATACTTTGTGCCCATTCTTCCGCTTCAAGAGGGCTTCCTTTATCAGAGAACTGCTTTGGGTGCAAAGCCCTGAATTGCTTTACTCCCGGTGCATCTGTCTCAGGACGGCTCAATAGTTGTTGCTGTCCCTCGAGAAGACTGCAGATCGCATCAAATAGCATTGTTTGCTCAGTGGGTGGTGCCGGAACAACTGGCGTGAGAGGTAGTGCTGGAGAGGTGTTGTTAACGTTGGTGCTGGTGTTGTTCGGGGAATCCATGACCCTGAAGAAAAATTTGGATTAGGACAGATTCAAATACATGTAATGATAAGATTCAAGGAATAGAGATTTGCAAGTTTCAAAGAACATGAATTGTAAAGAATGTTTCAGTTGCTGGTTCTTGTGTTATATTGCTTAGGTTGTTCACGCAGACCAGAACTGCATGACAGGGATTCATACAGCTCTGACCTGCATGGGCCACCAACAAAACCTGTCACGCCCCGCTTCCCAGTGTACGGCGAAGTGGACGCGACGAGGCCCGCTACGTATATACTCAGAAGTACATACGCTAAGCGTAACTAAGCAATATAAAGTAAATCACAAAAGAAGAAAAATATAGAAATAACAGCAACTTTTATTAATAACATTCTTTGTACAATGCATGAAAAGAAAATACAACTGGAATGAAAAGCAATACCTAAACAGTGGCATAACAGAAAATGAAATAAACTGGAAAGAACAAGGTACAGTATCTAGAGCTCTGGATCTTCCTGGAACTGCTCCAAATCTTCACCGGTGGACTCGATCTCAGCTTGGTCCAACGCACCTGACGACATTCAAAGAAGAAAGAAATAGAATGTCGTCAGCGAACAGGTTGCTCGGTAAGTCCCAAAGATAAGGAAGAATGAGAATGACAGAGTAACAGTATTTTCTAAACTATTATATTGTTGAATATTATGGAACATTATGTAACGCTGTTGTTTGTAGCTTGGTACAGAAGGATGCCAGTGTATACGAGGGAGATCTCTATATGCTAGAGATCAGGGCAAAAGGAAAGTACAAGGAACCGTTTGCCACGGTACAACAGCAATAGGATTCAGGTTAGGTGTCTTAATCTGACCGCCTCGTGCCACCTTTAACACCTTCCGAACCAATCTACTCCTTAAACCCCGTAGTGTTTTAACAGTATTGTAGTGTTGGATTATGTAATTTGGGTGACTGATCAAAACCATGATATCAGTAAACATGTTATAACTGTATAATCAGGTAAATAGAATATCAGGATAATGGATGAATATCCATGGTTTGATTCAGTCAAAAAGAATATTTTGTTAACTGGATTCAGGGAATCATGTATTCAAATTGTGTTGGAATATAAAAGAATTTAGATTGACTTGAATCATATTCGAGTCAGGGATAGTCAGACTCTAACCCGAGTCAGACTAAAAGATAATTTGAAGTTCAATATTAGTTAGGGGCCTTATTGTAATTTGTAAAACTTGAGGGGGTTTTATGTAAAAAGTACTTTTGTATAGTTTTCAAAATACACCTCAAGTATTTATTATTTGTCTTTATTATTATAATGAATGTGAATTTTATTTGTATTATTCTAGTGAATATATCGTAATAAAAATATTAATTGTTTTATCTGAAATTCATGGTATTTTAGTGTAACTTTTAATCTTGTAATTTTTAGAAAAATATGGAAACTTTATATTATGATAAAATAGGTGTTTAAAAGATAATTATATATCTATAAACACATGAATAATTTTTAAATGAATATTTTATTTTCAAAAATCTCATTTTCCTTAAATGTCATATTTTAAACCTTTCGAGACCGAATGCTCCTTGCGGAGGTCTGAATCTCGCACTACTAGCCCGCGGGTGCATGATGAACCGTACTATCCCTAACGGGTTCCCCAAAGGTGGGTTGTAGCAGCGCTTTACTTAGGTTTAATAATTACTATTCATTTAGAAAAACGGTTTTATAAATATAAGGTATTTATTTGTAAAAGAGTATAGTTTTCCATATTTTAGTTGTTAGGGTTTTCTAAGCCAACTAGCCTATTTCTAAGGTCTAAACGATGAGTCATTAGAAGCCTCAAATCGCCTCTTTACCGTCAATTGCGGCCAGGTAAGTGCCAGGTAAGTGGGAAGGAACCACAGTCGTGGGCCTAATTAAAAACCACTAGCCTAAACACACTTGCCTAGACACCACAAGACAGTTTAGATAAACGATCGATGTCCATGACCAATCGTGTTTTCATTTATTAAAAGATTTTATTTAGAAATGTTTAAAGCGTTCAATAAAGGTTATAAAGATTAGGGTATTTTAGTGAAAAGTCCTGTAATTTCGTATTCTGTGTTTTGATATTTATCAACTAGGGTTATATTGAGTGAGTGTAGAGGTAGGTCATTACCTCGTGACTTATTTTAAGTTTTGATGTCGTTTAGAGGTAAAACATAACATGTTAAAGTTGAAGGTATTAAAGCGCAAGAATACGGTATTCGAAAACGTTATCATTTCATGTGTGAAATTCCATTCAAATTGGTTTCTACAAGTTTAGTGATCAAGATAAACTTATTTAGGAGTGAGGGAATTAATTAAACTAAGAAAAATGAATTTCATGGTATTTTTATGAAAAGAATACGGTTTTGCAAAGAAGCTATCATTTCATATGAAAAAGTTTGTTTAAATTGGTTTATGGGTGATTAATAGTCAACATGAATATGGGTAGATATTATGTATTAGGTGACAAGTGGAAATTTATAGATAAACCGAATCAGAAATCGGTTTGTCCGATTTCCGTCGGGTTCCAAAAAGTCGTATTTTTACATTTATAGAAAAGAGAGATAGAAGGGATGGGACTTACGGTTTGGACAAGCTAAGGAAGCTAAGGGATGTGGTGGTTGTCGATTCGTCGAAAACGTCGCGAAGGTTCTGATCTGGTCGCCGGAATCCATCGTCGATTTCGGCAGCGCTTCGCTTCTCGCTCTTTGCACCGAGTTCTTAAGAATTTGGGAGAGTGGACTTAGAGTTGTGAGGTGAAAAGGTAGAGGATAGGGGTCTTTATATAGGGCTAGGCTAGGGTTAGGGTTTGGATTAAAAAAATATTTAAAAAATGTTAAAATCATTAAAAAATCATTAATTTTGGTCTTAAAAGAGGATTAATGGAAATTGTGTAACAGTACTGGAAATTTAGACTATACAGGGGGGTTGACCAAGTCAACACGAAAATTTTTCGTGTTGACGACTCGGCCGAGTCCGGCCGGCGGCGCCGGCCGATTCGACCGAGTCGCCGGCCGATTCGGCCGAGTCAGGGCCGAGTCGGGTGCCGTTGGGTCGGGTTTGGTCTGGGGGAGGTTTTGGTGTAGTTTATTTTATAAATTGTAATAAATTGTGAGTTATGGCTGTTTGACCGTTTGACTTCTAAAAAAAATTAAAACAAAATGATATAAAAATTATGTGGGGCATGGGATTCAAACTCTGGTGGCTTGGTTCAGCTGTGCAAGGTATTACCAATGAGCTACAAGCTCCTTCTTGTAATTATTGTAAGGAAATAGATACTTAAATTATTTCCAGCAACATCAATACTCCAAGTATACACTATATTTAAAGCAAATTTTTGGTATACAAAATTGTAGTTGTTACACATGTGTTTCTCGGTTCTTGAGCGGTATCATATACCCGATTTGAGGAAGGGGATGCACCGTCTGCGGGTACATGGTGGACCCGGTGCGGTACCTTAGGGCAAGAAGATCGCAGATGATGGCGTGTAGCCCGGTAGGGGAGCACTACCGACCGGTTATATGTGACGCGGCGGATATCCGGAGGATACCGACATGGTCGTGAGATTTGATGATATGGGCCAGTCCGGACTGTTGGAGCCCGAGATAATAATGTAGGGTTCCTAGGCACACTAATGAGGTCTCACAACAGATCAACCATGGCAAAATCAAAAAATTCCGGTGCCGAGAAACCCTAATGCGATCGTTAACTAGAGAATAGGCGATAACAAATGCGAGCAAACAACTTTACTCTAAAGTGAATGGAAATACAATCTCTGTAAATCGGGTCCTCCACTTCTTTGGCTCCGTGATGATGTCCCTCCACTGCGATCATCGGATCCCGGACTCTCGCGGTGGTTTCATCGAAGAAATGATCGGGCTAGGTCCATGACTTCGATGCCGAAGATGATCTACGTCGAGGCGACTCTAACTCGAGCTCCAACTTCACCAAGTCATGAAACTTGTGAATAAAACACTCTATACTACATGGACAGTGGTAGAGGATGAAGAAATAGGAAGTGGGTTCATTTTGGATTTGGATTTCTCACTTGATTTCATCACTTTGGAATTTTCAAGAATTGTTTTCTTTTTCTTCATAAAGAAGAAGAAGAAGAGAATGAAACAGAATTATCAATTAAATTAAATCAAGTGATGGTTATTATATTTTCAACCATGGGTGAGTGTTAACTCATGTAGAGAATGAACTAGGGTTTAGGCAAATGGTTAGGTTAAGCAAAAGAAACAAAATGGTTGAACTTTTCAAAGCTTCATGAAGCTTCAAAGAAAGTCCAAAGATAACCACCATTTTATTTCTTGCTTAAATGAATAAATAAATAAGAAAAGAAGAAACCCTAACCATTTACTAAACATGGTTTAAGTCAAACATGCACCCAAGTCTGCATGTATCATCAAACATGATACAATCAAGTGCACAAAAATATATCACATATACAATGTACACATCAAGTGAGAAAATCATCTTAAGTGAACCAATACTAGTTAATGTAAAGTAATATATCAAATATATAATTATACATTAAATCATTAAATCAACACTTGATTTAATGATCCGGTCATACTGCATATAACCGACTAATATAAAGTGTATCAATGTATCGAATCAACACTTGATTCGGTAACCCGGCTATATCACATATAACCGACTGATGATACAAATCGCGAGAATAGAATTCAGTATTACATACTGGTATTATTCTCGGTCCCGCACATATCTCATATGCGCTCCTATTTCGTTTCGCTTGAGCCAGGAAACCTCTGTGTAGGACTCTAGAGACTCGTCAATACGCCGGTAGAAGGTAATGATCATATCAAACACCCATAAGCCGCAAGCGGTCTGCTAAACGTAACGGCCACCCGGGTATTGAGCGATCGGAAGATTAACGAGCAAGCCCGCTTACACTCCTGTGAATCCAACCAGTAACACTTACCGTACAGTCCGGTCTCGTCGTCTGATATGTCGCATATCTTGCCTAGGGGTGGTAAACATCAGACCCCAATACTCGATAAGTCGTGTCGATATAAGGTCTATAACAGTTCGAGAAACTACTGGTAACACTTACCAGTAAATCTCAGCAACCCTGGCCAGGGATTTCCGGTTATAGCCAATCGAACACAGCGCAACATCAACTCCCTATACAGGGAGAGACGAACCCCCTTTTATCGCTCATTGCCTCCATGTGATTCGGGACTGTACCCAAAAACCACCGTTTTGCACGCCCTCTTGGACGTGGTAAGGTGGAAATCAAAGCACAGTGGGAATCACACAAGACTCTATGACGATCTCGGGTCTACAGACTAACCTGTACCAGTGTCACCAGAGAACTGCCATCTGACGTAAGGTATAATACCATCTGGGAGTTCTCGGCGAGTCCGTCTAGTTTACCCAGTCTCCACTGAGCACCCGTATATCATCTCTGATGTCAAACACCAATGGATATAGGATCATCCATCGCCCATCTATATGGGTCGAGAAGGTATACGCTAGTCTACTCTGGTATATCGATGCCCCGTCTCGATACACCCACGACTAGGGACCTTGAAGGATGTACTTATGGACTACCATGTCCCCACTAGTATGATCCGCATCATAGTCCAGGTAGTCAAGTACACATCCTAAGGGCTTTACCAACATGTAACAGAGAGACAATCAGTGTACACGTTAAGGTAAAGAGCAACCAGATAGCATACTATCATATCGAGCAAGAAAGTCCTCCCTATATATGTCCAAGCATCCACTACAATATACATCCTATGTATAGTAATGGCCTCTAGGGCATACATATAACTAACAATCTCCCACTTGCACTAGGGCCATCTGTAGCAGTGGTTGTAGTATCTCATACTCAACCATCCCATAATAGTCTCTCTCTGTGAAAAGGCCTTTGTGAGTGGGTCCGCCGTGTTGTCCTCTGAGTCTGCTCTCCTTACCTCGATCCCCTGGAGATCAACCATCTCCATGATCAGGTGATACTGCCTTAGAATATGTCTGGATCACTGATGGGACGGACGTTCCTTGGCATAAGCCACAACTCCATTGTCACACAATGGGAGGAACTGAGTTCATCTCATGAACTAATATACACCCAGACAGCCTCTTTGGTAGCATCTTAAGTAGCGATGTATCCAGCCTTAATCGTCTAGTATGCCACAGTATCTATCTTGGAACTCTTCCAACATACCGTCCCTTTACTGAGGGTAAAGACAATGCCTGTGACTGACATTCAGTCGTCTGTATCACCCTGGAACCCTTCCAGTGATTCTCCCCAGGATCAATTGATACCATCTCACTACAACTAGTGAGTATCCTAGCATCCAATCAGATCTATCTAATAGATCCAAAACCTAGAATTTAGGAGGTATCACTTTGATCCTATATGGAGAATCATTGTGATAAGCGGAGATTGACCGATCGTAGCATAGGAAACTCCTTCCCCATCAAGAGTATGTCATCCATGTACTCTACGAGGATCACTGCCATACTCCCTACTACCTTTTTGTATATACAAGGTTCATCTACCATTTTGATGAAGTCAAACTCTTTGACTACCACATCAAAACAGACGTTCCAACTCCGCGATGCCTGCTTTATCACATAAAACATCTTGCACACGTTTCCGCTGCTCCCACTGTCTACGAGGCCCTCTGGCTGTGTACTTATAAACGCACTCTTCTAAAACATCATTTAGAAAAGCAGTCATGGCACCCAACCGCCAGATATCGTAGTCATGGTATGTAGCCATGGCAAGTAGGATCTGGATGGACTTAAGCATAGCTACTTAGAAAAAGGTTTCATCATAATCCATACCTGGTCAATGATGCAAACTTTTAACAAGTCTATCTTTGAAAGTCTCAACTTTTCCATGTACACCAAGTAATCTTCTCAAGATATACTTGCTCCTGATGGGGATTTAACCCTTCAGATAAAGCAACTAAAGTCCATACTTTGTTGGTGTATAAGGATTCCATCTCAGATCGCTAAGCATCCAGCCATTCTTACAGAGTCCCACTCTTGATGGCCAGCTCGAAACTAGTTGGGTCATCATCTCATGATGCATTCCTCACTCCCACTGTCATCAAGAAACCGAAGTATCTCTCAGGAGGATGAGGAACCCTACCAGATCGGCGGAGAGGCTGAGGTTCGTCAGGGACTATTGAATCCTTTGGTTCTACCAAATCATCAGCTGCAGATTGTATAGCTGGAACCTTTCCAGTTCTACATAACTGACCTTGCCTCGAGCTTGTCCGGATTTTGCTTTTTAGACATAGGCTGGACAACCCCAAATCTTAACAAACTTAAGATATGGGCAATTCCCTTTCCATATCTCATATGAAGTGGTAGGCAACTGATTTGATCGGAACCCTATTCAATAGGTATGCAACTTCATGAGTGCATAACACCTAAAAGGAAATAGGCAACTCAGTAATACTCATCATAGAGCACACCATATCCAATATGGTGCGATTGCTCCTCCCCGATACACCGTTGTGCTGTGGTGTATTCGGAGGAGTAACACTGAGAGAGAATCTCATTCTCCTTTAGAATAATCCAGGAATTCTATACTCAAGTATTCTCCTCCTCGATCACATCAAAGGACATAATACTTATACCCGGTTTTCGGTTCTCTACTTCTAACTTATATTCTGTGAATATCTCAAAAGGTTCGGACTTATGTTTCAACAGGAACATATGTCTGAATCTTGAGAGATTATCAGAGAATGTAATGAAATACAAAGAACCGGTCTTGGCATGTGTAGACAGGGGACCAACATACATCAACATGTATCATCCCAAGAGTTCACTTACTCTTTCTCTGTTTCCAGTAAACAGAGCTATGGCCATCTTATCTTTGTGACATGACTGGCAAGTTTCATAAGATGTAAATTCAAACTGATTTAAATATGCATCTAAATGTAACTTTAGCTAGTCGGGTCACATTGATCTGAGCTAGTCTACAATACCTCAAGAAGGATCTGTTCATTTCTGAACTCTTCCTCTTGTGTGTGTTCTATATACTAAGAACTGTAGTTTGATTTAGAACATTAATTCTTTTAGACAACGTGCCTGAACCGATCAACTTTTGATATAGGAAATGTTCAAAATATTATCCAACAATACAAAATTATATCCTTTCTTTACTAACAAAGAGACTGATATGATTTTGTATATTAGGTTCGGTATCTAATAGCATTTGTTCAGAATTAATGTATTGGTAATACAGGGTGACAGTGACCAACAGACTTGGCTGCAACACTTGCCCCGTTTTCTGTCTCATGAAACTTATCACCCGTTCTCAGTTATCTACCTTTCTGTAGCCTATGTAACGGATTACATTTGCGGGATCCTGATCCGGTATCTAATACCCAGGACGTAGGGGATACTGAGAAACAGTTCTTTGTAATGAACACACCCGAAGGAGATGCATCATATGCACTTTTTTCGTTTGGGCGGCATAGGAATTCTGGTATTCCCCTAATTCCTGCTCTGTGTTATAACAATTATAAGTTGGAGCGGGACCAACGCTCCCCAGCTCAGTATAACAAGCGGGTTCGGTCAATACATCCGTATTATTATCTTGATTAAGGCATGATATGGTCGCTACCTGGAGAGAGAGAGAGAAGAAAACACTCAGCGTGCGCTCTTGCAAGAATAGATTGGTTATTATTTTATCTAATCAGGATGGCTCCCACTGTTTTTATCAAATCTTCCTTCAAACCCTAAAAGGAAAGACTAGCCGGGATTAATTACACGCTACAAATTCGCCAATCTTTCAGCCAGGCCAGTGTCGGTACTTTGAGGGAGGTTCCCCGTGCTTTCGCACGGACCTAATTACAGCAAACCTCGTTTTCCCAGAGGCGTAACCCCGTTGACACCTTTCTAGACACCTACTAGATCGGCTAATTGTAATGTGTAAAACTCTCCCAGGAGTAACTCTTACTCCCAGTGGGTATCGGGATCCAACTATCATATAGAAGGTATGCAATCTCATTGCAAATTTCAACACTTGAAATTCCCGATAATATTTTGGCCCTAGCGTTCTATGACCTTGACGGAGGCCAAACAACCCATAGTCCGCTAGTCAAGTTCAACCCGTCATTTCCTGATTGAATTAAACCCACCCGCACGACCCTTGTCGGAGGCCAAACAACGCCGTACGAATACCCTAATCCAATCACATCATATGCTAGCAGATAAGCACTAGTTAGCTACCGTACACTACGCCTTGACGGAGGCCAAACAACCGCAGCATGAATACTAACTAGTACTTATCTGAAATGACGGAGGGCTACGACAGGTTTTTCTGAAAACCTATTGCGTAATGAACTTGATATCGTTGTAGAATCAAATGATTTTAAAATGGAGTGTTTTTGAGGCTTTTCTAGTTTTGCTAAAGGGGTCACTCCCGGTGAAGGGATTGTCGGCCTTTTCCTCGTCGAATGAGGTGCGGGATATATCATATATATCACTGTGCAAAGCAGAAACTATAGAAGCAATCGAAAGACAAACCGAGTGTGTAGCATCTGCCAGTTATTGCTAAAGGGGTCACTCCCGGTGAAGGGATCTCGGCCCTTTCCTCATCGAAAAAGTGCAGGATGTTCTACAAGGAACACCGCGATGCAAAGCAAGAACTGTAGCTACCTGTTTTATTTTTGAAATTCGATTCCACAACATCTTAGGTTTCTTTTCTTTCATTAATCACATTAATGAAGTCCCATCATTTAAACACCTAAACATCACAGATAAATACGACGTACACTTATGCCATCCGCATTCGTCTCGATGTCCCCTCGTGCACCGTTAGGTTAGGTAACTAACGACAGAGCGGGGCAGGGCTAGCGCGGGTGTAAAACATAAGTAACGTCTATATAATATATCATATATACTATATACAGTATTTATCATAGAACATCAAATGATCACATCACAGATATCGCAGCAGAAGATATCATATGAAATATTAGATATACTAGGACGTCCATGTTTTATATTGAGCCTGTATAAAACACGGATTCCACGGTCGTGATGAACAGCCAAACCCACACCCCTAGACCCCTACGAGAGCGGCAAGCAACCCTACCAATTCTAGAGTTAGGAGACCCGGACTCGACTCCTCAAGTTGGTCTCCCACTGGACTCCAGAACCCGGTTACTTGTGCTCTCCTCCTTGGGTCTATCCTAGTGTGGAAAAGTAAATAATATACAATGGTGACATCTTCCGCAACCTGGAAGTGCCCCAATAAAAGAATATTACATACAAGTTTTTACATGAATGAAAATGAAAAAGACTCATCTCACATAAAACCCCCGGCTATTCAAACACGACGATCCAATATAACATATCCAGCAACACATAACATCACATGTCATCAACGTAAGTAAACATGCGTATCCCAATTGTCGTTGACATATAGCAACGAAACCGGCGATATCACATATTACACTTACGGTCACAGAAAAAAAGTGTAAAACTACAACAGTTGGAATCCGCAACCTGTATAGACATCGCATGCCTAATCAAATGAATTCCTTAGACATCGCATGCCTAACAATTATAAACCCCGCATTTTAGTCTCATTATCGAAAACACTTTTCAATATCAAGTCGGGCAATTCAACAAGATTCCCGACATCCTGATCGAATGCTCGTCGCAAACTTTGGTAGGCGGCCGCACCCACGACGCCGTCGACGAATTGCACCAAGGCGGAACACCACTGCTGCGAGCACCCGAACGGATGCTTTCGGCGACGGGGTTCTCCTATAGTCACTTGGTCGGGGCTATGGGGCGTGGCTGCCTATTAAGTTTACCGGCGAATATCCGCATACGCTATGTGATTGCGACGGACTTTTGATCGCATCAAAATTACGTGGCAACCGATCATTTGAGACTAAAGTGCTATGTTTATAATATTCATATTAGTTATCACATAACTACTTGTGAATTCCAAGTATTGTATCCCATTCCAGATAAATAGAAAATGTTAAACTTTCCGATCGAACATTCAAACACCCAAGTTTTCCCGAAACAGCTCAACACATGAAACAAGTTTAAAAACATCCAGTTCATGCCTCAGTACCAACGGTCCAGCCGTAGAAGGGTCAAGCCAACGCCTCACATGTGGCACGCCGTACTGCCCCAAACCCGAAGGTTCAAAGGGCAGTTCAAGACGGTCACATAATCGAGTTAAAGTTTGTTGTCTTCTAGAGGGTCCATCGCGTTACTTGCACTACTTAGAACGTTATTAAACTATGGAAAAATCCAACAATTGGAAATTTCCCGGCAGGGGAAAAATCGGGTATTTATATCCGGTCGAACTTTTTAACAGTTTCTAAAATATCCGGAAAAACATAAACGAAATTAAATTATTTGATTGAATTAACGAGTCCCCAATAAAACCCTAGAAAACTCAACACTTGAGTGGAATTAAAAAATTCCCATAAAAAATTGCCAAGAAAGGACCTAAGAATAAATATATGAAATTTCAGGGACTAAGTCCAAATTTTGGCCGTGGAACCGCCGCCAATCCCTTGATTTCGCCGCGGTTCCGCGGTCAAATTATTGATTTAGTGGACCATACTTCACAGTAATTCTTAGTTTTTCCTGCTTGTTTTTCTGAGAATTTTTAATTCACAAAAATCCTCTGTTTTGAAAAATGTACAGAGA
Source organism: Agapanthus africanus (assembly GCA_030015575.1). Classification (NCBI taxonomy): domain Eukaryota; kingdom Viridiplantae; phylum Streptophyta; class Magnoliopsida; order Asparagales; family Amaryllidaceae; genus Agapanthus; species Agapanthus africanus. Next base: position 105,309,924 of record CM057347.1, on the reverse strand, counting down.
AGGGTTTTGTCGGGGTTTACGGGTTCGATCGGACTTCTAACTTCGTTTACATTTCGCCTAAAGCTCTAGCTAGGCTCTGATACCACTGTAGGGTTCCTAGGCACACTAATGAGGTCTCACAACAGATCAACCATGGAAAAATCAAAAAATTCCGGTGCCGAGAAACCCTAATGCAATCGTTAACTAGAGAATAGGCAATAACAAATGCGAGCAAACAACTTTACTCTAAAGTGAATGGAAATACAACCTTTGTAGATCCGGTCACCCACTTCTTTAGCTTCGTGATGATGTCCCTCCGCTGGGATCATCGGATCCCGGACTCTCGCGGTGGTTTCATCGAAGAAATGATCGGGCTAGGTCGATGACTTCGATGCCGAAGATGATCTACGTCGAGGCGACTCTAACTCGAGCTCCAACTTTACCAAGTCATGAAACTTGTGAAGAAAACACCCTATACTACATGGCAAGTGGTAGTGGATGAAGAAATAGGAAATGGGTTCACTTTGGATTTGGATTTCTCACTTGATTTCATCACTTAGGAATTTTCAAGAATGGTTTTCTTTTTCTTCATAAATAAGAAGAAGAAGAGAATGAAAAAGAATTATCAATTAAATTAAATCAAGTGATGGTTATCATATTTGCAACCATGGGTGAGTGTTAACTCATGAAGACAATGAACTAGGGTTTAGGCAAATGGTTAGGTTAAGCAAAAGAAACAAAATGGTTGAACTTTTCAAAGCTTCATGAAGCTTCAAAGAAAGTCCAAAGATAGCCACCATTTTATTTCTTGCTTAAATGAATAAATAAATAAGAAAAGAAGAAACCCTAACCATTTACTAAGCATGGTTTAAGTCAAACATACACCCAAGTTTGCATGTATCATCAAACATGATACAATCAAGTGCACAAAAATATATCACATATACAATGTACACATTAAGTGAGAAAATCATCTTAAGTGAACCAATACTAGTTAATGTAAAGTAATATATCAAATATATAATTATACATTAAATCATTAAATCAACACTTGATTTAATGATCCGGTCATACTGCATATAACCGACTAATATAAAGTGTATCAATGTATCGAATCAACACTTGATTCAGTAACCCGGCTATATCACATATAACCGACCGATGATACAAATCGCGAGAATAGAATTCAGTATTACATACTGGTATTATTCTCGGTCCCGCATATATCTCATATGCGCTCCTATTTCGTTTCGCTTGAGCCAGGAAACCTCTGTGTAGGACTCTAAAGACTCGTAAATACGCCGGCAGCAGGTGATGATCATATCAAACACCCACAAGCTGCAAGCGGTCTGCTAAGCGTAACGGCCACCCGGGTATTGAGCGTTTAGAAGATCAACGAGCAAGCCGCTCACACTCCTGTGAATCCAACTAGTAACACTTACCGTACAGTCCGGTCTCGTCGTCTGATATGTCGCATATCTTGCCTAGGGGTGGTAAACGTCAGACCCCAATAGCTCGATAAGTCGTGTCGATATGAGGTCTATAACAGTTCGAGAAACTACTGGTAACACTTACCAGTAAATCTCAGCAACCCTGGCCAGGGATTTCCGGTTATAGCCAATCGAACACAGCGCAACATCAACTCCCTATACCGGGAGAGACGAATCCCCTCCTATCGCTCATTGCCTCCATGTGATTCGGGACTGTACCCAAAAACCACCGTTTTGCACGCCCTCTTGGACGTGGTAAGGTGGAAATCAAAGCACAGTGGGAATCACACAAGACTCTATGACGATCTCGGGTCTACAGACTAACCCGTACCAGTGTCACCAGAGAACTGCCATCTGACATAAGGTATAATACCATCTGGGAGTTCTCGGCGAGTCCGTCCAGTGTACCCAGTCTCCACTGAGCACCCGTATATCATCTCTGATGTCAAACACCAATGGATATGGGATCATCCATCGCCATCTGTATGGGTCGAGAAGGTATACGCTAGTCTACTCTGGTATATCGATGCCCCGTCTCGATACACCCATGACTAGGGACCTTGAAGGATGTACTTATGGACTACCATGTCCCCACTAGTATGATCCGCATCATAGCCCAGGTAGTCAAGTACACATCCTAAGGGCTTTACCAACATGTAACAGAGAGACAATCAGTGTACACGTTAAGGTAAAGAGCAACCAGATAGCATACTATCATGTCGAGCAAGAAAGTCCTCCCTATATATGTCCAAGCATCCACTACAATATACATCCTATGTATAGTAATGGCCTCTAGGGCATACATATAACTAACAATTAGGACATTGAGACATTGAGATATTGGGATATATATATTGTGTCGATACTTGACACGGATTTTCTGTCGATTTCATTGATGATATTTTGGTTTTTACACTAAAATCTTACTGAGATAAGAAGAGATTTTTTTTGTGCAAGTTGTTTTCTACTTTCATTCTCAATGCATTCATACATCATATATGTGACATGTTGCTACCTGAGGCACTGGCACGAGCACTTGGGATTACACTTATGTTTAGATGATTACCCTTGCCATTATTAGATGTTTCAGGTTATATTTTATGAGGATATTATTGTATGATCTAAGAAAGAGTCATACATGCGATTTCTTCTCAGTGATATTTTCTATTCACGAGTTGGCAACTCACCCCCGTTGTGCCACAGTTTCTTGCAGGTTTTGCCGTACAGGTTTTGTTGCGGCTTGCTGGCATACTGCTTCCTTCTGGGTGATTGCTTTGGCAGGTGGGTTCACTTGCATCATGACCACCGCTATACTTTTATTTATTTCAGTTGTATCTAGTAAACTCCATCAACCAGACTTGTATTATTTGATAGACTTAGAAGACCAGTTGGGTATATTTCGACCTTAGAGTCACGCGCTTGTATTATTGGGGTTCTTTTCTGGTTTTCTTAAGGATGTTGGTTTTCATTCTGAGTTTTGATCCTCGCCCTTCGGCGTTGTATATTATATTTCTTGCATGGTTGTTTCCGCCCATTTAACGAAGAGCTAGCTCCCACTTGGGGATGGCTTTATCTATTACTTATGTATATTCCTGTTTGTACCCGTTTGGGGCCAGTATTTACAAAGGAAACTCTGCCGAAAATTTTGGGAAAAATTTGATGTTTTTAAAAGTGCTTACTACTACTTTTAAAGGTGATTCTATATGTTAACTTTTAAATGATCTTTCCTTCATTCTCTTTTTAAATGGTTTAGGTTTCTTGGCTTTTTGCTTACTTGAATTAGTGGGGTCCTATAGGCTTCACATGATTCAAATGCCAGTCACGTGCCATTTTTGGTCGTGACATTCTAGATGGGGACACCGCATTTTGGTTATATCTATTTTTGGTAAAATAGATAATGAGTTGGAAAATGGAGATATTTGTGGCATAATTTATTCTTTTGTTTATTCATTTGACTTTACTATTCAAGCATGGTTGCATTTTTCTATGAAAAAATATTGCATGCTTGATTATTGGAAAAAGACTTAGCCATTCTTCACTTGCTCATTCTATCATCAATCTACACTTTACATTCTCTCTCTATTGCTCTACTTCTTCTTCCTCAAAACCCTAACCCTCACATATGTTGTGAATCTTAGGGTTCTTTGAGATAAAATAGTCCAATTAACTCTATACATCTCCTAAGCTACCTAGATTAGCAAACTAGGTATTTTAGTTACCTCATTCTTAAGGTTGGAGCTTAAACTATAGACTCTCGGGTGGATCGTATTTGACATGAGGAGGCCGACGATCAAGCGCGATCCATACCTTCTAGGAGCTCAAGAAGAGGAGAAGAAGACCCGAAGGACTAGAATCATCAAGATATAAAACACTATCATAATAGTTTAGAACCTTGTGAGTATAGTTAGTTAATGTTTTTGAATGATCTTGGAAGTTTATTCGATGTTACTTGTCTTAAAATCGTTTTTTGTAAATTCCACCTCTCCACAAACCTTGTGGGGTGTATGACATCGACTTACACAAAGCCCTCATTAAGAGGTCGCCAGGTAGCTTCCTGCTCGGCCCATTCACCATGGGTAGATTCCTGCCCAACAATGTCGTGAATCTAAAACCCTTATCACAAGGCAGCCGGTTAGCTTCCTTCCCGGCCCATCCACAGCAGGGTAGCTTCCTTCCCAATAACACCGTGGATCTAAAGTCCTCATCACTAGGCCATCGGGCAGCTTCCTGCTCGGCCCATTCGCAGCGAGTAGATTCCGGCCTAATCCATGAATGCTAAGCCCTTACACGAGTAGACTCATACTTGGTTCGAAAGACGTCGGACAGTTTCCTACCCGTCGAACCATTCACGGTTGGTAGATTCCTGCCTGGCCTAACTCATGAAACCTAAGTCCCCATCATGAAGCGGCCGGGTAGCTTCCTGCCCGGCCCATCCACGGCGGGTAGCTTCCTGCCCAACAATGCCGTGGATCTACAGCCCTCATCATGTGGCCACCGGGCAGCTTCCATCTCGGCCTATCCGCAGCGGGTAGCTTCCTGCCCAACAATGCTGTAGATCCAAATCTCTCATCACAAGGCGGCCGGGTAGCTTCCTGCTCGGCCCATCAACAGTAGGTAGCTTCCTACCCAACGGAGACGTGGATCCAAAGCCTTCATCATGAGATGCCCGGGTAGTTTCCTGCCCGGCACATCCATAGCGGGTAGCTTCCTGCCCAACAACACAGTGGATCCAAAACCCTCAACATAAGGCCACCAGGCAGCTTCCTACTAGGTCCATGCACAGTGGATAGCTTCCTCCCCAACGAAGATGTGGATTTAAAGCCCTCATCACGAGGCAGCCGGGTAGCTTCCTGCCCGGCCCATCCACAGCGGGGTAGCTTCCTTCCCAACAATGTCGTGGATCCGAAGCTTTCATCACGAAGCCGCCGGGAAGATTCCAGCTTGGCCCATTCACAGTTGGTAGATTCTGGCCAAACCCGTGAATCCTAAGCTCTCGCCACGGGGCCGGCCGGCAGTTTCCTGCTCGGCCCATCCACAGTGGGTAGCCTCCTACCCAACGAAGATGTGGATCCAAAGCTCTCATCATGACGCAGCCGGGTAGCATCCTGCCCGGCCCATCTACAGCTGGGTAGCTTCCTGCCTAACAACGCCATGGATCCAAAGCCCTCATTACGAGGCCGCCGGGTAGCTTCCTGTTCGTTCCATCTATAGTGGATAGTTTCCTACCCAACGAAGACGTGGATCCAAAGCCCTCATCATGATGTTAGGATCCGGCACCCGCGCCGTGGAGGCCGCGGCCGAGGCGGAAGCGAAAACAAAAATTCTTACGAGCACCGGAGTCCCGTAAAACCCAGGATTCGAACTATATACCTAAACTAGCTATTCTACAAGTGCAAGGGGTTGAGAAATACAACCTTTGTCGCGTATCCACCCAATTGTGGAAGACCCCTCCAAGCTCATAGCCGCCGGGAATGCGCTTGAGCATCGATCACCTTGGCCGAAGATGATCCACCTAAGGGAATGTGGAGGAGGCTCAAACCGATGATCCAAATTCGCTAGATTTGGATGGCCAGTGATGTAGGAATACTCCACTTAATTTTTCTCTCTAGAATCTTGCTCAATGTTGCACCATGCTTCCACTTTCCACCTCATTTCCCATTTAATTTTCTAATTAGAAAATTAAATATGAGGTGTCCATCTTCTAGAAGCATTGCCGTATAAATACAGAATGCTTCACCTGGTATATGTATCGCTATATATACACGTATCCGTATAAAAATACGGATAGCACCAAAGAGAGAAAATAAATAGTGAACAATAATACTAAAATACATGTATCTAAATACATATATAAATTATTAAATCAACCCGATTTAATAATCCGGCTTAATCCTAAACCGGTTAGTATTATCAAACGTCCGATTAAAGTCCGTGTATTGCGTACACGCATTTAATCGGACCCCTGCACGTACTACCGTACGGCTCCTACATTTGTTGCCTGAACCAGGAAAACCCTCTGTATGGGACTCTATAGACTCGACAGTACGCTGGTAGTGTGTTTAACCACAAGCACGTCAACGGCACTAGTTGTACGCAATGGCTACCCAGGTAGTTGTCGAAAAGAGGGGTCGACAATCAAGTGCGTCCTTACCCTACTGAGTCTGAATGTGACAATCTCTGTACAGTCCAGTCTCTTCGTCAAAGAGTATCGCATATCGGGTCTAGGGGGTGGATAACGTCCAACCCCTACTAACCCGATAAGTCGTGTCTGAGTCAAGCTCATCACCAACTGAGATACCACCAATCAACTATCAGTAAATCTCCCCTACCGTGGCCATGTATTTCTGGTGGTAGCCAACCGAACACGGCATGATATCGAATCCTAATACCAGGAGAGACGAATCCCTGACAGTCGACCACTGCTTCCATATGGCTCGGGACTGTACCCAACTAAAATCTGTTTGCATGACTCCTTAGAGCCATGGTAGGGTAGTAATCAAAGTACAATGGGAACTCACACGAGACAAATGACGGCTTTGGGTCAAAGGACTAACCTATACTCATGCCACCTGAGAACTTCCATCTGATGATAGGTATAATACCATCTAGAAGTTATCGACGAGCCCGTCCAGTGTACTCACCTCCAGTGAGCACCTGCATACTATCTTAGGTGACACAATACCAATGGCTTGTGAGACCGGCCACCGCCCCTCGTCGGGGTTTTGAAGCGTATACACTAGTCTACTCCGGAATATTGATGCCTAATCTCCATACTCCCACGACTAGGGACATTAAAGGATGTGCTTATAGACCACCCGGCTCTGACGTATATGATCACCATCATAATACTGGTAGTCGAGCAAGAATCCTATGGGTACTATCAATATGTAATAGTGATATGCAATACCACATAATGCATGTACATGATATTAAAGACAAAGCAGATAGCATACTATCATTTCGAGTGAGATTGTTCTACCTGTATAGGTCCTCCCTTAATTATCATAATCGCGTGCCTGCAATTAGAATAATTGCTTTCAGGGCACTATATCCAACAGAGGCGCCCGGATAGCTTCCTACTTGACCCATCCACAGCGGATAGCTTCCTACCCAACAACGCTGTGGATCCAAAACCCTCATCACGAGGCGGCTGGGTAGCTTCCTTCTCGGCCCATCCACAGTGGGTAGCTTTCTGCCCAACGAAGACGTGGATCCAAAGCCCTCATCATGAGAAGCCCGGGTAGCTTCCTGCTCGGTCCATCCACATTGGGTAGTTTTCTGCCCAATGAAGATGTGGATCCGAAGCCCTCATCATGAGGCGCCCGGGTAGGTTCATGTCCAGCCCATCCACAACAGGTAGCTTCCTGCCCAACAACGCAGTGGATCCAAAGCCCTCATCATGAGGCCGCCGGGAAATTTCCTGCTCGGTCCATCTATAGCGGGTAGCTTCCTACCTAACAAAGATATAGATCCAAAGCCCACATCATGAGGCAGTTGGATAGCTTCCTGACCGGTCCATCCACAGTGGGGTAGCTTCCTGCCTAACAATGTCGTGGATCCGAAGCCCTCATCACGAGATCGCCGGGCAGCTTCCTGCTCGGCCCATTCACAACTGGTAGATTCCGGCCTAACCCATGAATCCTAAGCCTTCGCTATGAGGTCGACCGACAGCTTCCTGCTTAGCCCATCCACAGTGGGTAGCTTCCTGCCCATCAAAGACGTGGATCCAAAGCCCTTATCATGAGGCAACCGGGTAGCTTCATGCCCGGCCCATCCACAGCGGGGTAGCTTCCTGCCCAACAATGTCGTGGATCCAAAGCCCTCATCACGAGGCCTCCGAGTAGCTTCCTGCTCGATCCATCCACAGTGGGTAGCTTCCTACCCAACGAAGACGTGGATCCAAATCTCTCATTACGAGACGTCCTGCTAGCTTTCTGCTCGGCCTATCCATAATGGGTAGCTTCCTTCCCAACAACGCTGTGGATCCAAAGCCCTCATCACGAGGCGGTCAGATAGCTTCCTGCTCGGCCCATCCATAGTCGGTAGCTTCCTACCTAACGAAGATGTGGAGCCAAAGCCTTCATCACGAGGCTCCCGGGTAACTTTCTGCCCGGCCCATCCACAACGGGTAGGTTCCTACCTAACAACGCCGTGGATCCAAATCTCTCATCACGTGGCGGCCGGGTAGCTTCCTGCCTGGCCCATCCACGATGGGTAGCTTCCTTCCTAACAGTGCCGTGGATCTATAGCTCTTATCATAAGGCTGCCAGGAAGCTTCCTGCTCGGCCCCATCCGCAGCGGGTAGCTTCCTGCCCAACAACGCTGTGGATCCAAAGCCCTCATCACGAGGCAGCCGGGTAGCTTCCTGCTCGGCCCATCCACAGTGGGTAGCTTCCTGCCCAACGAAGACGTAGATCCAAAGCCCTCATCACGAGGCACCCAGGTAACTTCCTGCCCAGCCCATCCACAGCGGGTAGCATCCTGCCCAACAACACCGTGGATCCAAAGCCCTCATTATAAGGCCTCCGGGCAGCTTCATTCTCGGTCCATTCATAGTGGGTAGATTCCGCCCTAACCAGTGAATCTTAAGCCCTCACACGAGTAGACTCCTGCTCGGTTCAGAGGCCGGAGGACAGCTTCATGCCCGTCGTACCCATTCACGGCGGGTATATTTCTACCCAACTTAAGTTGTGAATCCTAAGCCCTCACATGAGTAGACTCCTGCTCGGTTTGGATGCTGGCGAACAGTTCCCTGCCAGTCGCAACTATTCACAATGAGTAGATTCCTTTCCGGCCTAGCCCGTGAATCCTAAGCCCTCGCCATGGGGCTGGCCGACAGCTTCCTGCCCATCGCACCCGTTCACAGTGGGTAGTTTCCTACCCGGCCTAACCCGTGAATCCTTAGCCCTCGCCACGAGGCCGGCGGATAACTTCCTGCCCAATGATGTTTGTGATATAGGCCCTAGAGGCTATTATTGTATCATACCGGTTTGTATATTACTTAATGGAAGTTTGCGATATTCACAGTTGTATTAACAGTCTTGCTCAAAATGGTAATATGCTGCTTGGTTTGTTTCTACCTCAATATGTGCATGTGTTTCTTTTAGCTTATCGCTTATAAATATTGGTAGAGCCCTTAAGATCTTTTCTTAATTACCATCGTTGTGATGGCAGTCACACTAGTGGGGGCTGGGTAGTCTATAAGCACATCCTATACATGCCCTAGTAGTAGGATTATCGAGACGGGGCATCGATACTCTAGAGTAGAGTAGTGTATACGTTTCTCATCCCAGCAGGGGAGATGGTCTATCCCACAGCCATTATTACGTCGTACTGGAGATAGTATCCAGGTGCTCATTGGGTTATGAGTACACTGGACATGACTCGTAGGGGACTGCTGGTAGGTATTATACCTATCGTCGGGTAGCAGTTCCCAGGTGACATGAGTACAGCTTAGTCCATCGACTTGACACTGCTACTTCTCCTTGAGTGTGTTCCCACTGTTCTTTGATTACTATCCTACCACGACTCAAAGGAGTCGTGCAAACAGGTAGTAGTTGTGTGCAGTTCCGAAGCACTTGGAGGCAGTGGCGGTTAGATAGGATTCGTCTCTCCCGGTATTGGGGGTTGATATTGCGTTGTGTTTGGAAAGCCATTACACAAAGTTCCTGGCCAGGACAAGCGAGATTTACTGATAGGTACTCCAGTAGTTTCTCAGGGTGTCTTGGGCTATTCTCCGATATGACTTATTGCGCTATTAGGGGTCTGACGATTACCGCCCCTAGGCCGGATATGCGATATTCTTAGACGAACAGACCGGACTGTACGGAGATTGTCACATACAGACTTAGTAGGAGTTTGGATGAGTTTGCCCATTGGCCTTCTTATCGACAGATATCTGGGTAGCCATTATATGCAGCTAGTACCACTGACATGCTTGTAGTTAAACCCGCTGCCAGCGTACTGTCGAGTCTTAAGAGTCCCATACAGAGGGTTTCCCTGCATTGAGCAAAAAATGTAGAGGTCGTATGGTTTTACGACAGGGGTTGGATCACGTACGTGTACTTGTGCACGTATGATGTACGGGCGGACAATATTAGTGGGCTTTGGTTTATGCCGAATTCTAGTATTATATTAATGGATTATTTTTGTCTTGTTGTATTCGTATTCTTCGGAATACGGATGCGGTATGTATATACGGATGAGAAGCATTCTCGTTATTTCCTAGGGAAAGCTTCTAGAAGGAGACACCTCATTAGGGTTTTATTTCTTTTGAATTAAAACATAAATGAGGTGGAGGAAATGAGGTGGAGATATTTGTTGGATGAAGCATGACTCATTGTCTTGAAAAAAGAGATATTTTGAAGCATGCTTGATATTTCGTGAGATATTTATCTTATAAAATATTGTATGCTTCATTATTCTTCTTACTTGAGCCATTCTATTATTCTAAGCTCATTTCTTCACTAGCTTTTGCTCAAGCTTCTTTTTCTTCCTCTAAACCCCAAACCTCTCATGTGTTGAGAATCCTAGGGTTCCAAGAGACAAACTAATCTATCTTCACTCTCTACATCATCTAGGCCATCTAATTTAGCAAACTAGATGCCCTAGTTACCTCGGATTTGAGGTTGGAGCTTGGACTATAGACTCTCGGGTGGATCGTCTTTGACTCGAGATGGCCGACGAGGTTGCCCGATCCAAACGTTCCTTGGAGCTTATGACGACGAAGAGGAGGATAGCAATAAGAAAACCCGAAGGACTTGGTATCGTGAGGTGTAACTTTCATCTGAGTAGTTAAACCTCACACAGTAGTTTGTTAGCTAGGGTTTAGCATCGATCCTGGAGTTCAAGTCGGTGTTGCGAGCGTTGAAAAATCTTTTTTTAAATATTCCGCCTCCCCATGAACCCGCGAGGTGCGCGACATCAACTTACAGTGGTATCAGAGCCTACTAAACCTTAGCTAACAGTTTAGACAACGTGTAAAACTACGAAACCGAAATAACTCCGAAACACAAAACAAGAAATCCAAGTTTCTATCAAATTTTTCTGAGCCTCTAAATTTTTTTATAACAATTGCAGAGTGTTCTATTTGTTGTGAGATGAACACTTAAGAAAAACGAGGTGATTCCATCGGTTTTAGACCGGCCACATGTGTAAAAAATCCGGCCTCACCGGTTTTCTAATAAGGGAATGCTTCTAGTTTTGTTCTGTGTTCTAGTTACTTGGATTTAGGGTTTCAGGTGGTGTTTGATTTTGCCAATTTTGATTATACTGTTCTCTGCTGTGGAAATACGGAGTATTTCGAAGTCGTAGTTTTAACGTACTTTAACATGTTCAGTTGTGATATATGTGTTTGTAAACTTCCGCTAATTGCTATATGTCGGTTAGTTGGGGGTTGCACATATCTGTGATGCTATTGTGGTTTGTGTATATGAATTTTATTGGATCATCGTGAATGAATAGCCGGGGATGTGAGATGAGAGTTTCATTCTTTCATTCGATATAAAATTTTTAAAGTGATGTAATATTATTTTGCGGGGCACATCTGGGTTGAGGTTGCAGCCACAGTTGTATTATTACTTTTACTATTTTTTCCTCTTAGGATAGACTCAAGGTGGGGTGCACAAACTACCGGGTTCTTTGAAGTGCCGAGTGGCCTACTCACTTTGCTGAGGGAGGTTGCTTCACTTCGGGAATTTGGCGGCTAGTTTGCCCCACCCGTAGGGGTCTGGGGTGTGGTTTGGCTATTCATCACGACTATTGAATCCTTCTTTCATTACAGGTTTAAACGAAACACAGAATTCCTTGTATATCCGATATGTTCATCTGTGATCTGAAATGCCTATTATTGCATGAGATGAATGGTTATTATATATATGTTATATAATAGACGTTGCTTATGTTTTGCATCCATGCTAGTCCAGCCTCCAGCTCTGGCTTAGTTAAGTAACCTAACGGTGTTAGACGGGGCCCAGTGGCGAGCGTACGTTATATTTTCGTTTCTCTCTGTAATAATAGGTGTAAATGATGGGGCTGTATTATTAATGCAAAGAAAACAAACCAAAGCTGAATCGTTGTAACAATTTTAAAACCACTCGGTTTTTTCAAAATAGAAACTTTTAAATTGCGGAGCTTAAACCACTCCTTTAAAAGCTATCATGGTTCCTTAGATTATATCAAGTTCACTATATTTACGGTTTCGCCAAAACCATTCATAGCCCTCCATCATTTCATATGAATATTCAGTAGTATTCAAGCTATGTTTGTTGACCTTCGCCAAGGCATAGTGATTGGTAGCTGCTGGGTATTCATATGTAGCATAGATATATGCGTTGGTTTGGGACAGTCGTACTACTTTGTTGGCCTTCGTCAAGGGTACGTACGGGTGGGTTCAAATTAACCTGGATAATGATGGATAGAACTTGACATGTGACTTATGATTTGTCGGCCTTCGTTAAGGTCATAAGAGCATGGGGCAAAAATCCATATCGGGAGTTTCTGAAGAAACTGAAATTTTCTAGTGTTGCATACCATTTGGAGTGTGATAATTTTGGTAGGATTCTTTCAGGATTATGACACAATGATATTTGGATCCCGATCCTACTGTGAGTATCCACTACTCCTCGGGAGATTTTTTCACTAAACAATCAATACTATAAACCAAGTAGGTGCCTACAACGGTGTTAGCGGGGCTATGCCTTCAGGGAAAAGAGGTAATGTAATTAAGGAATTTCACGAAAGCTGTAGGGTTCCCTAGGGTGGCAGCACGGTTTCGGGAGGCATCGTCCATGCCAATTTCAAATATTTTCCGTTCTAAAGAACCCTAACCTAGAATCTTAACTAGAGATTTAAACAATACAACATGCAAACAACATTTCATACAAAGTGAATGAGGAATACAACCTTTGTAGACCGTTCCTTCACATCTAAAGCTCCGTGTAGTAGTCCCTTCACTCTAAGTAGTGAACACCCGAACTCTAGTAAGGGTTCACATGATGAAATGAACAAACTTGCTCGAAGTCTTCGAGGCCGAAAATGATCTACGTCGAGGAGACTCAAGCTCATGCTACCTCTTCACTAATGGTAGATTAGTGAAGCAAACACCCTAAACTAAACGGCTAATATAGTAAAGGATGATGAAGTAGGAATTGGGCTCACTTTTGATTAATTTTTCTCACATTATTTTTTCATCTTGAAAAAAGCTAGTGAGCTTTCTCATGAGGAAGAAAAAGATAAAGTAGAGATGAGAATGAAACTCATGAGGTGAGAATAGCAACCATGGGTGAGTTAGTGTCATACACTAACTCATGTGGAGAATAAACCATGGTTAAAAGAATAATGGTTAGGTTAATAAATATCTTAAGTAAAACAAATGAGTGTACTTAGTCAATGGTTCCACAAGCTTCTCCAAGTTTCAACCATTAAACCAATTTCCACCAATTTATGAATTACTGAAATAAATATAAACCTTTCATTATTTCAAGCATGGTGTGAGTCTCATACACCCATGAAGCATGTGGCATCAAGCATGACATAATAAAATGTACATTAATATATATCACATATATACTAAAGCACAAAGTGAGAAAAAGAAATTTTTAAGTGAGCTAATATTAGTTAATGTAAATTAGTATATCACATATATAATTATACATTAAATTATTAAATCAACACTTGATTTAATAATCCGGCTATATCACATACAACCGGCTAATATCAAATGTAACAATCTATCGAATCAACACTTGATCCGATAACCCGGCTATATCACATATAACCGACCGATATCATATATCACGAGAATAGAATGCGGTATCACATACGCGCATTAATTTTGGTCCCGCACATACCATATATGTGCTCCTAATTCGTTTCACATGAACCAGGAAACCTCTGTGTAAGACTCTAAACACTCGTCAATACGCTGGTAGTAGGTGATGATCATATCAAACACCCACAAGCCACAAGCGGTCTGCTAAACGTAACGGCCACCCGGGTATTGAGCGATCAGAAGATCAACAAGCAAGCCTACTCATACTCCTGCGAATCCAATCAGTAACACTACTGTACAGTCCGGTCTCTTCGTCACATATGTCGCATATCTCAGCCTGGGGGTGGTATAACGTCAGACCCCAATAGCCTGATAAGTCATGCCGGTGCAAGGTCCATAACGGTTTGAGAAACTACTGATAACACTTACCAGTAGATCTCAGCAACCCTGGCCAGGGATTTCCTATTATGGCCAATCTAGCATAGCGCAACATCAACTCCCAATACCGGGAGAGACTCAGGACTGTACCCAAAAACCACCTTTTTCACGATCTCTTGAACGTGATATGGTGGAAATCAAAGCACAGTGGGAATCACACAAAGCTCTATGATGATCTCGGGTCGACAGACTAACTTGTACCAGTGTCACCAGAGAACTGCTATCTGACGATAGGTATAATACCATTTAGGAGTTCTCGGCGAGTCCGTTCAGTGTACCCAGTCTCCTCTGAGCATCCGTATACCTTCTTTAATGTCAAATACCAATGGATATGGGATCATCCATCTCCCATCATATGGGTCGAGAAGCGTATACGCTAGTCTACTCTGCAGTATCGATGCCCTGTTTCGATACTCCTACGATTAGGAACATTTGAAGGATGTACTTGCCAACTACCTCTGCCCTACTAGTATGATCCGCATCATAATACTGGTAGTCAAGTACTCATCCTAAGGGTTTTATCAACATGTAATAGAGAGACAATAAGTGTACATGTTAAGATAAAGTGCAACCAGGTAGCATACTATCATGTCGAGCAAGAAAGTACTCTCTATATATGTCCAAGCATCCACTATAATATACATCACATGTACAGTAATGGCCTCTAGGGCATACATATAACTAGCAATCTCCCACTTGCACTAAGGCCATTTGTTGCAGTATCTCATACTCAACGTCCTATAGAAATCTCTCTAGGGAAAGGCCTTTATGAGTGGATCCGCTGTGTTTATCTTTTGCTTCAACTCTCCTTACCTCGATCCCTTGGAGATCAAATATCTTCCTGATCAGGTGATACTGTCCTCAGAATATGTCTGGATCGCTGATTGGACCGGCGTTCCTAGGCCAAACCCACAACTCCATTGTTATCATAATAACAGTTATAGGACGCTCAATTGCAGGAACCATGTTCATCTCATGAACAAGAAATGTCCAGATAATCACTTTGGTAGTATCGTTGGTAGCGAAGTTTTCAGCCTTTATCGTCTAGTATGCCACGGTATCTAGCTTGGAACTCTTCCAACATACCGTCCCTCCACTGAGAGTAAAGACAATGCTTGCGACTGACTCTTAGTCGACCTTATCACTCCGGAAGCTTGAACCAAGAACATTCATTTAGTGCTTCTCAAGTACTTAAGAATTGTTAGTGTGTATGCCCTAGAGGCCATTACTGTATCATACTAGTTTGTATATTACTTAATGGAAGCTTGAGATATTTACAGTTGTATAGACAATCTTGCTCAAAATAGTAGTATGCTACTTGGTTTGTTTCTACTTTAATGTGTACATGTGTTTCTTTTAGTATATCACCTATACACATTAGTGGAGCCCTTAGGATCTTTGCTTGATTACCAGCGTTGTGATGGCAGTCACACTCGTGGGGGCTGGGTAATCCACAAGCACATCCTTATACTGGTCCCTAGTCGTAGGACTATCGAGACAGGGCATCGATACTTCGGAGTAGACTAGCGTATGCGCTTCTCATCCCAGCAGAGGAGACGGTCTGTCCCACAGCCGTCAGTACGTCGTACTTGAGATAGTATGCGGGTGCTCGTTAGGTTACGAGTACACTGGACATGACTCGTCGGGAACTGTTGGTTGGTACTATACCTATCGTCAGTTATCAGTTCCCAGGTGACATGAGTACAGCTTAGTCCGCTGACTTGACACTGTCACTTCGCCTCGAGTGTGTTCCCACTGTACTTTGATTACTACCCTACCACGGCTCAAAGGATTCGTGCAAATAGGTAGTAGTTGGGTGCATTCCCGAAGCACTTGGAGGCAGTGATGGTTAGACAGGATTCGTCTCTCCCGGTATCGGGGGTTGATATCGCGCTGTGTCTAGGAGTGCCATTACATAAAGTCCCTGGCCAGGGCAAACGAGATATACTGGTGGGTTTCCAGTGTTATCTCAGGGTGTTCTGGGCTACACTTCGACACGACTTGTACCGCTATTAGGGGACTGACGTTTACCGCCCCCTAAGCCCGCCATGCGATATTTTCAGACGAACAGACCGGACTGTACGGAGACTGTCACATTCAGGCTCAGTAGGAGTTCAGATGGGTTTCACCTCGTCAGTCTTCTTATCGGCATCTACCTGGGGGCCGTTACGCACAGCTAGTGCCGCTTGCGGTCTGTGGTTAAACCCACTGCCAGCGTAGTGTCAAGTCTTTAGAGTCCCACACGGAGAGCTATTCGCCTTTAGGCAAAAGTGTAGAGGTTGCATGGTTTTGCGACAGGGCTCGGTCACATCCGTGCACTTGTGCACGTTTGGTGTCCGGACAGTTATTGCTAGAGGGCTTTGGTTTAAGCCAGATCCTAGTATACGTTTTGGGATTGGTTTTATCTCGTTTGTATTTGTGTTCCTCGGAACGCGGATGCAGGTGTGTATGCACGGTTGACAGAGACAGAGGCGGAGGATTCTCATTAGGGTTGTTGACTGTTGACTTTTGCTAAACCCTAATGAGAATTAGAAATATGATTAATAATAATATTAATTAAGTGTTATTGTGCCATGGTTGGGTTGAAAGGTTGACTTTGTTGACTTGTTGACTTTGTTGACCGGTTGACTAGGTTGGACTTGTTGACCATCATCATGACAATGGCTATCATTTCATGGCATTGACCTTTGCTTGCTTGTTTTGTTCACAAATTGCATTTAATGCATGAAATGATATTGCCATTTGATATGATAACAAGCATCACATAATACTCAATTATTATTATTTGTTATGATTATTTTGGATTATGAGAGCAAGGGTGGAAAAAGTCTTCTCTCATTCTATCATTTGTATTCTCTCTCATCCTCAAGCTCTCCCTCTTCCTCTTGCTCTCTCTCTAGTTCATGGTTCTATTGTCTCATGTGTTGAGAAACAAGAACCATAGAGATAAAACCCAAAATACTTCTCTACTCATCCTAGTATACAAGGTCTAGCAAGCCAAGTGTTCTAGTTTCCTCTAGATTGAGGTTGGAGCCAAAGGTAGAAGCTTTCAGGTGGATCCATCTTCGGCACAAGGAGACGACGAGGTGAGGCCGATCCGACCACCATAAGGAGTTGAAGAGAAGGAGTTCAAGTTTAGGTATAACCCTTAACCTAGTAGCTAAACTCTTAGTTAGGTTGTTAGATAGTTTGTTTAACAAAGATCCGTTTCTAAAGTCCATGTTACCCCCAAAGAAAAATTGTTTTTCACCATTTCCGCAACCCCAAACACCCGGGGACGGGAAACGTGGACTTACAGTGGTATCAGAGCCTAATTAAACACTATCTAACATGTTAGCAAAGTAACTAGAAGTTCGATCGGAGAAAAGTCACGAAACATGCTCGGAATTCAAACTTTCTGTCGATTTTTAAACTGCTGTAAAAATTATTTAACATATACCAAAAATCGGCTCAGGGTTTTTAGAGCACACCTAAGAAAAATGGTCCATCAACTCGGTCAAAACGCCGCGGAAACGCAGTAGGAGCATGCTCCCGCCGCGGATCCGCGGCCGAGTTGACTCGGTCGTGGGCAACTTTTCCTGCAGTGTGTTCAGTGGGGTGTTTTGGGATTTTTACAATATGTTTTTTCTGCCTAGATTTTCCAGAAAGCAAAATTTATTTTTAGGGTTAAAAAATCCGTATTTTGATCGAACTTCTAAAGACTTTAGCTAACGGGTTATATCTGTGATGTGATATATGTATTGAACGTCTGCTAATCGCTATACGTCGATTAGTGGAGGTTATACATCTCTGTGATCTGTAATGTTGATGGTATGTGTATATGAATTCATTGGATTGTCGCGGATGAATAGCCGGGAGGTTGTGAGATGAGAGTTTTCTTTATCTTTCAATTCATGTAATATGTAAATTGATATAATATTATTTGTATGGCCGCACATCCGGGATGAGGTTATAGCCGCCATTGTATAATTTCTTTTTACTTTTTTTGCTCCTAGGATAGACCCAAGGAGGGGGTGCACAAACTACCGGGTACCTCAAAGTGCCGAGTGGCCTACTCACGTTGTTGAGGGAGGTTGCTTCACTTCGGGTATTTGGCGGGTAGTTTGTCGCACCCGTAGGGGTCTAGGGTGGGGTATTGGCTATTCATCGCGACCGTGTAATCCGTTTTTCATTACAGGCTCATACGAAATGCGGATTCCTAGTGTATCCAATGTGTTCATCTGTGATCTGGAATGGCTATCATTGCATCTGAAAAATGTATATATCTATATATGATATCTATTTAGGCGTTGCTTATGTTTTGCATCCGTGCTAGTCCAGCCCCGGCTCTGTCATTAGTTAAGTAACCTAACGGGTAATGACGGGGCCCCGTGGCGAATGCGGATGGTATAAGCGTACGTCATATTTTCGTTGTTTTCTGCAATGGTAGGATTAAATGATGGGACGCATTAAAATTAATGCAAGAAAATAAACCAAAGTAGAGTCGTTGGAACACTTTCAAAACCACTCGGTTTCTTTTCAAAAACAACTTTTAAACGCGGAGCTTAAGCCACTCCTTTTAAAAGCTATCTCGTTCCATCGATTATATCAAGTTCACTACGTTCACGGTTTCGCCAAAACCATTAGTAGCCCTCCGTCGTTTCACATGGATAGTCAATAGTATTCAAGCTATGTTTGTTGGCCAAAGTCAAGGCATAGTGATTGGTAGCTATTGGGTATTCATGTGCAGCATAGATAGATGCGTTGGTTTGGGACAATCGTACTGCCTTATTGGCCAAAATCAACGGTAGGTGCGGGTGGGTTCAAATTGACCTGGAGAATGACGGGTAGAACTTGACATGTGACTTATGATTTGTTGGCCAAAGTCAAGGTCATAAGAGCATGGGGCAAAAATCAACATCGGGAGTTTCTAAAGAACTGAAACTTGCTAGCGCTGCATACCATTTGGAGTGTGATGATTCTGGTAGGATTCCTTCAGTTTTGTCACACTATGATATTTGGATCCCAATCTTACTGTGAGTATATGCCACTCCTCCGAAACTTTCTCACTTAACGATCAATGCTATAAACCAAGTAGGTGTCTAGAAAGGTGTTAGCGGGGCTACGCCCACAGGGAAAAGAGGTTATTTAATTAAGGAACTTCGCGAAAGCGTTGGAAAACCTCCCTCAAAGTACCAACACTGGCCTGGCTGAATGGTTAAGCAAGTATTGTACGGTGAGATTGATCCCGACTAATTCTTCCTTTTTAGTTTGAGGAGAGATTCGAGAGACAGTGGAAGCCATCCTATTTAGACAAACTAAAAACCACTCAAAACTTGCAAGAGCATCATGCTAAAGTGTATCTTCTCTCTCTCCTAATTGCAGCGACCAAACATCATGACCGGACTTAAGTTACTACTAGATAAAAACATACTGACAGGGCCAAACTACAAAGATTTTCTCAGGAATGTCAAAATGGAAATCACTTATGACAAGTTGGGGTATCTCCTTACCACCAAAGCTCCCCCTGTCCCAGGTCCCAAAACAAACGTCATGGATAAGGAAATCCGTAAGACCTGGGAAATCGACTGCGCGAAGGCCAAGTGCCTCGTGCTTGCCTCTATGGACAATGAACATCAGAGGAGGTACGAGAATATCGACTTTGAATCCATATTTCTCCATACAAAAGAACTGTATGGAGAGCAATCCTGTATCGCCAGATACGAAGTCTTGAAAAAGCTGTTTTCGGCGAGATTGGCCATCAGATCATCGGTAGCGGAACACGTGCTTAAAATGATTGGCTTCATTGAGGAGCTCGCGGACCTTGGGACCATGTTAGAGAACGAGCTCTACACGGACTTGATTCTCCAATCCCTTCCTTCCACTTACGCCCAGTTTATCCTGAACTTCAACTTGGAAGAAAAAGAAGTTGAACTTTCAGAACTCCTCAACATGCTGAGGAGTGCAGAGGGCACCCAACAGAAAGGTAGGGAAACATCCACTTTGTTTGTAGGAGGATCTTCCTCTTCTAGGTCCAAGGTGAAAGCCAAGGGAAAGAAGAAGAAAATCCCCACCAAACCAAGGGGCGGTGTTAGTAAAGTGGATACGAAGGGAAAGGCAAAGGCAACAAAGGTAGCGAAAAAGCTTGTGGGGAAGGCAGAGTGCTTTTACTGTCACAAGAGTGGACACTAGAAAAAGGATTGCAGGGCTTGGAAGGCTAGAAACCAGGACCCGAAGCAAGTTACGGCTTCAGCTTCAGGTGTGTATGTTATTGAAAACTGTCTATCAATAAACTCTACTTCTTGGGTATTGGATACCGGATCAGGATCTCATATCTGTAATTCTTTGCAGGCACTAAGAAAGCGTAGGGTTTTGAAGGCAGGTGATATGACCTCAGAGTTGCAAACGGAGCTGGCATGGATGCTGAGTCCGTGGGGGACTATCTCCTTGGATTGTCAGATGGACACGTTTTGGTTTTGCTTGATTGTTATTTTGTACCCAATGCAACTTGTAATATCATATCTGTATCTTTATTATCTAAAGAAGGTTATGAATTTGCATTTGTAAGCAATGTTGTAAACATTCACCTTAATCAAGTTTTGATTGGGTCAGGTACATTAAGCAATGGTATATACGTATTAAACCAACCACAGATTTTCAATGTCCAGAATACACACAAAAGAAAGTCTCCAGAAACATATCAGGCTTTCTTTTGGCATTGTAGACTGGGTCACATCAATGAGAGAAGGTTGACTAAGTTACATACAGAAGGATATTTGGATCCGTTCGAATATCATTCATATGCAACTTGTCAATCCTGTCTCAAAGGAAAGATGACAAAGACTCCGTTCACTGGACACGGAATAAGGGCGAGCGAGCTCTTGGGACTCGTACACAGCGACGTGTGCGGTCCAATGTCTACACATGCGTGAAGCGGTTATTCTTACTTCATTACTTTTACGGATGACTTTTCAAGGTACGGATATGTCTTCTTAATGAAACATAAATCCGAAGCCTTTGGAAAATTCCAGGAATATAAGAATGAAGTAGAAAAACAAACCGGCAAAAGTATCAAGACACTGAGATCTAATCGAGGTGGTGAATACTTGAGTGCCGAGTTCCTGGATTACCTAAAAGAGAATGGAATTCTCTCTCAGCTTACTCCTCCATACACCCTGCAACATAACGGTGTATCGGAGAGACGGAACCGGACCCTATTGGATATGGTACGTTCCATGATGAGTAATGCTGAGTTACCGCGATCATTCTGGGGATATGCACTAGAATCAGCTGCATATCTTTTGAACCGAGTTCCAACTAAGACAGTGCCTACCACACTATATCAGATGTGGTGTGGGAAGAAACCCTATCTTAAGCACATTAAGACATGGGAATGTCCATCTTTTGTCAAAAAGCAGCATGCGGACAAACTCGAGGCATGCTCAGTACAGTGCAAGTTTGTGGGATATCCAAAGAACTCCAAGGGATATTTCTTCTATTGCGAAGAGGAACAAAAGGTTTTTGTTTCTCGTCATGCCTGCTTCTTGGAAACTGAGTTTTTGGAAAATCAGATAAGTGGGAGCGCAGTAGAACTGGAAGAAATTCCAGAACCACGAGCTATTACTGAAAGCTTAGTAGAACCAGAGGGTTCAAAAGAACAGGACATTCCTGCGCCGCTCCGCAGGAGTAGTAGGCAGTCTCATCCGCCCGAGAGATACTACGGTTTTCTCATAGACGGGAATAGAGAGGATTGCATCATTGATAGTGATGAGCCGACTAGCTTCCAGCAGGCCATTCAGAGCGTTGACTCGGTAAAATGGCTGGATGCAATGCGGACCGAAATAGAGTCCATGTACACCAAAAAATTATGGACTTTGGACATTGCTCCAGATGGGGTAAAACCCGTAGGATGCAAGTGGATCTTCAAGAAAAAGATTGGTGTAGATGGACAGGTTGAGACCTATAAGGCTAGACTTGTTGCAAAGGGTTTTCGTCAAAGACCTGGTTTGGACTATGACGAGACCTTTTCTCCAGTAGCTATGCTGAAATCCATTCGGATCCTTCTTGTTATCGCTGCCTTCCACGATTATGAGATTTGGCAGATGGACGTAAAGACCGCCTTTCAAAATGGAAATTTAGAGGAGTGTGTCTATATGGACCAGCTATAGGGTTTCATTCAGAGTGGGAGCAGCGGAAAGGTGTGCAAGTTGCTTAAGTCCATTTATGGACTAAAGCAGGCATCGCGGAGTTGGAAAATCTGTTTTGATGAGACAGTCAAATATTTTGGCTTTATCAATAATCCAGATGAACCATGCATTTATAGTAGATTTGTAGCAAGAACTGTCGTATTCCTCGTTTTATACGTGGATGACATTCTTTTGATAGGTAACGACATTCCTATGCTACAATCTGTCAAAGGGTTCTTGTCACACAGGTTCTCCATGAAAGACCTGGGTGATGCCTCTTACATTCTGGGGATCCGGATCCATCGTGATAGATCCAAGAGGATGTTAGGACTTTCGCAGTCCAGGTACATCGACACCATACTGAAAAGATTCAGTATGGAAGATTCCAAGCACGGTAATCTACCGGCTTGTCACGGGATCACCCTCTCCAAAGAGATGTCTCCCAAGACTGATTTGGAAAGGGATCGCATATCTATTATACCCTACGCTTCTACGGTAGGCTCTATAATGTATGCGATGTTGTGTACCAGACCAGATGTAGCTTATGCACTGAGTGTGGTAAGTCAGTATCAGTTAAACCCTGGGGAGAAGCACTGGATAGCGGTGAAGAACATTCTCAAGTACCCAAGAAGGACTAAGGAGATGTTCTTGGTGTATGGCGGAAAAGACCTCCAGATCGAGGCCTTTGCTGACTCCAGCTTCCAGAGTGACAAGGATGATTCCAAGTCCATGTCGGGTTTTGTCTTTACCCTCAATGGAGGGGCGGTGTGTTGGAAGAGTTCCAAACAGGAAACCGTTGCTGACTCGACGATGGAAGCGGAATACATCGCTGCTGCTGATGCCGCAAAAGAAGTCGTCTGGATGAGGAAGTTCTTGACAGAACTTCAGGTGGTTCTGTCCATTGTTGATCCAATACCTCTGTATTGCGACAACAACGGGGCTATAGCTTTAGCGAAGGAACCCAGGTCCCATCAGAAGTCCAGACACATCTTGAGGCCGTATCACCTGATCAGGGAGATCGTGGGTCGTCAGGAGATCGAGGTTCGGAGAGTTGCTACGGAAGATAACACTGCTGATCCACTCACGAAGGCCTTACCCCAGACTCAGTTCGAGCGGCTGATCGAGATGATAGGTCTTCGATACGCCAGTACATGGCCTTAGTGCAAGTGGGAGAGTGTTAGTGTATATGCCCTAGAGGCCATTACTGTATCATACTAGTTTGTATATTACTTAATAGAAGCTTGGGATATTCACAGTTGTATAGACAATCTTGCTCAAAATAGTAGTATGCTACTTGATTTGTTTCTACTTTAATGTGTACATGTGTTTCTTTTAGTATATCACCTATACACATTAGTGGAGCCCTTAGGATCTTTGCTTGATTACCAGCGTTGTGATGGCAGTCACACTCGTGGGGGCTGGGTAATCCACAAGCACATCCTTATATAGGTCCTTAGTCGTAGGACTATCGAGACAGGGCATCGATACTCCGGAGTAGACTAGCGTATGCGCTTCTCATCCCAGCAGGGGAGACGGTCTGTCCCACAGCCGTCAGTACGTCGTACTTGAAATAGTATGTAGGTGCTCGTTAGGTTACGAGTATACTGGACAGGACTCGTCGGGAACTGTTGGTTGGTACTATACTTATCGTCAGTTATCAGCTCCCAGGTGACATGAGTACGGCTTAGTCCGCTGACTTGACACTGTCACTTCGCCTCGAGTGTGTTCCCAGTGTACTTTGATTACTACCTTACCACGGCTCAAAGGAGTCGTGCAAATAGGTAGTAGTTGGGTGCAGTCCCGAAGCACTTGGAGGCAGTGACGGTTAGACAGGATTCGTCTCTCCCGGTATTGGGGGCCGATATCGCATTGTGTCTAGGAGAGCCATTACACAAAGTCCCTGACCAGGGCAAGCGAGATATACTGGTGGGTTTCCAGTGTTATCTCAGGGTGTTCTGGGCTACACTCCGACACGACTTGTACTGCTATTAGGGGACTGACGTTTACCGCCCC
Organism: Agapanthus africanus; assembly: GCA_030015575.1. NCBI lineage: Eukaryota > Viridiplantae > Streptophyta > Magnoliopsida > Asparagales > Amaryllidaceae > Agapanthus > Agapanthus africanus. The sequence goes on along the minus strand of CM057347.1, from coordinate 105,285,568 downwards.
CTAAGCTCACCATGCGATATTCTCAGACGAATAGACCGGACTGTACGGAGACTGTCATATTCAGGCTCAGTAGGAGTTCAGATGGGTTTCACCTCTTCAGTCTTCTTATCGGCATCTACCTGGGGGCCGTTACGCACAGCTAGCGCCGCTTGCGGTTTGTGGTTAAACCCACTGCCAGCGTAGTGTCGAGTCTTTAGAGTCCCACACAGAGAGCTATTCGCCTTTAGGCAAAAGAGTAGAGGTCGCATGGTTTTGCGATAGGGCTCGGTCACATCCGTGCACTTGTGCACGTTTGGTGTCCGGACAGTTATTACTAGTGGGCTTTGGTTTAAGCCAGATCCTAGTATACGTTTTGGGATTGGTTTTATCTCGTTTGTATTCGTGTTCCTCGGAACACAGATGCAGGTGTGTATGCATGGTTGACAGAGACAGAGGCAGAGGATTCTCATTAAGGTTGTTGACTGTTGACTTTTGCTAAACCCTAATGAGAATTAGAAATATGATTAATAATAATATAAATTAAGTGTTATTGTGCCATGGTTGGGTTGAAAGGTTGACTTTGTTGACTTGTTGACTTTGTTGACCGGTTGACTAGGTTGGACTTGTTGACCATCATCATGACAATGGCTATCATTTCATGGCATTGACCTTTGGTTGCTTGTTTTGTCCACAAATTGCATTTAATGCATGAAATGATATTGCCATTTGATATGATAACAACCATCACATAATACTCAATTATTATTATTTGTTATGATTATTTTGGATTATGAGAGCAAGGGTGGAAAAAGTCTTCTCTCATTCTATCATTTGTATTCTCTCTCATCCTCAAGCTCTCCCTCTTCCTCTTGCTCTCTCTCTAGTTCATGGTTCTATTGTCTCATGTGTTGAGAAACAAGAACCATAAAGATAAAACCCAAAACACTTCTCTACTCATCCTAGTATACAAGGTCTAGCAAGCCAAGTGTTCTAGTTTCCTCTAGATTGAGGTTGGAGCCAAAGGTAGAAGCTTTCGGATGGATCCGTCTTCGGCACAAGAAGACGACGAGGTGAGGCCGATCCGACCACCACAAGGAGTTGAATAGAAGGAGTTCAAGTTTAGGTATAACCCTTAACCTAGTAGCTAAACTCTTAGTTAGGTTGTTAGATAGTTTGTTTAACAAAGATCCGTTTCTAGAGTCCATGTTACCCCTAAAGAAAAATTGTTTTTCACCATTTCCGCAACCCCAAACAGCCGGGGATGGGTAACGTGGACTTACAGGAATGTCCTCCATAGCTGTCCAGTGATTCTTGAAAGATCCAATGGATTCCTGATCACTACACCTAGTAAGTCATCTACATATGGTCTGGTACATAACATCACATACATGATAGAGCGTACTGCCGAAGCATAGGGTATCTCTTGCACGCGAGCTCTCTCCAAATTAGTCTCGGGAGACTTCTTTTTGGATAGAGTGATTCATGAGTAAGTTGGCGAACCACCACGCTTAGAATCTTCCATACTAAACCCCTTTAGTACGGTGTTAATGTACCTAGATTTGGGATACTCCCAACATCTACTTAGATCTATCACCATAGATCATTATCCACAAGATGTAGTAGGTATCATCCAGATCTTCCATGGAGAATCCTCGTGATAAGCGAAACTTGACCGAGTGTAGCATAGGAAGCCATTTCATATCAAGAGTATGTCATCTACGTCGAATACTTGGAAGACAACCTTACTCTCTACAACGTTCTTGTATATACAAAGTTCATCTTCCTTTTTGATGAAGTTAAACTCTTTGACTGCCATATCAAAACAGTTGTTCCAACTCCGTGGTGCACGTATTGATCTTGATGGACTTAAGCATAGCTTTAAAAGTCTCAACTTTTCCATTTACACAAGGAATCTTCTCAAGATCCATTTGCTCCCGATGGGTTTTACCCCTTCAGGTGCAATAATCAAAGTCATACTTTGTTGGTGTACATAGATTCCATCTTTGATCGCATAGCATCCAGCCTTTCCACAGAGTCCCTACTTGTGATGGCTTTCCTGAACCTGGTTGGGTCATCATCTACCATGATGCAATCCTCGCTCCCACTGTCACCGAGAAGACCGTAGTATCTCTCAAGTGGATGAGGAACCCTACTAGATTCGCGGAGAGGCTGAGGTGCGTTGGAGACTATTGAATCCTTTGGATTCACCAAATCATTAGCTGTTAATTTGTCTAGCTAGAATTCCTTCCAGTTCTACCCCATGACCACAAATTTCTTCACAAGAAATTCCTTTTGTAAAAAGGTGGCATGCTGAGAAACAAAATAACTTTTGCTTTTCAGTTTGGTAGAATATATTCCCTCGCAAATGTTTGGGATATCCTAACAAACTTATACAGAACTGGCCTTGCCTCGAGCTTGACCGGATTTTGCTTTTCAATATAGGCCGGACAACTCCATATCTTAACTCGTTTAAGATATGGTCTCTTCCCATCCCATATCTCATATGGAGTGGTAGGCACTGATTTGGATGGAACCTTATTCAATAGGTATGCAGCTTCTCAAGTGCATAACTCTAAAAGAAAACAGGCAACTCAGCAGTACTCATCATAGAGCGCACCATATCTCATAGGGTGCGATACCTCCGTCCCGATACACCGTTGTGCTGTGGTGTATACGAAGGAGTAAACTGAGAGAGAATCCCATTCTCCTTTTTGAAACTCCAGGAACTCCATGCGCAAGTATTCTCTGCAGGGTTATTTAAGACGATAATAAGGTTTTGGGAGGCGTCGTCCATGCCAAATTCAAAATTTTTCCGTTTTAGCTAACCTTAACATAGAATCGTTAACTAGAAATCGACGGAAAAGTAAATGCAAACACTTTGCAAGTCTAGTGAGCAAGAAATACAACCTTTGTAGACCGGTCCTTCACTTCAATAGCTCCGTATGGTAGTCCCCTTCGCTGCGATCATGAACTCCGGACTCTAGAGAGGCTTCCCTGAAGAAACGAACATGCTTGCTTCGATGACTTCGAGGCCGAAGATGATCTACGTCGAGGAGACACTAACCCAAGCTATCTCTTCGCTAATCATGGAATTAATGAAGCAAACACCCTATACTAAATGGCAAGTAGTAGAGGATGATAAAGTAGGAAGTTTGCTCACTTTAGAAATGATTTTCTCACTCTTTTTCTCATATCTCCATTGAAGCTAGAAAGCTTTGAGGAAGAAGAAGTAGAAGCAACTCATCAAGTGAGAATGAATTGTGTGTGAGGTTAGAAATGCATCCAAGGGTTAAGCATGTCATGCTTAACCTTTGTAGAGAGTTAACCATAAGTTATGGTTAAAGGTTAGGTCAAAAAATATCTTAACGAAGACAAAGAGAATGGACATAGTCAATGATGCCTTGAAGCTTCTACAAGCTTTCAACAAATATCAACCATGACATTTATCCATAACATTTGAATTACTTAATGATAAATTATAAACCCTAATCTTAATCCTAGCTGCATTTGTAACCTTGCTTGATACATTTAACATTTATCACATATACATCAATGTATCCAAAGTGAGAAAAGAAATCATAAGTGAGCTAATACTAGTTAATGTAATATAATATATCAAATATATAATTATACATTAGATTATCAAATCAACTCTTGATTTAATAATCCGGCTATATCACCTATAACCGACTAATATCATATGAATCAACTTATCGAATCAACACTTGATCCGATAACCCGGCTATATCATATATAACCGACCGATATCTCATATCGTGAGAATAGAATACAGTATCTCATATCGTATCAATCTCGGTCCCGCATATATCACATATGTGCTCCTACTCCGTTTCACTTGAGCCAGGAAAACCCTGTGTATGACTCTAAAGACCCGTCAATACGCCGGCAGTAGGTGATGATCATATCAAACACCCACAAGCCGCAAGCGTTCTGCTAAATGTAACGGCCACCCGGATATTGAGCGATCAGAAGATCAACAAGAAAGCCTCCTCACACTCCTGTGAATCCAATCAGTAACACTACCGTACAGTCTGGTCTCTTCGTCTGATATGTCGCATATCTCGTCTAGGGGTGGTAAACGTCAGACCCCAGTAACTTGATAAGTCGCGTCGATATGAGGCTCATAACGGGTCGAGAATCCACTGATAACACTTACCAGTATATCTCTGAAGCAGCCTTGGCCAAGGACTTCCTGTTATAGCCAATCGAGCACAGCGCAACATCAACTCCCAATACCGGAAGAGACAAAACCCCTCCTATCGCTCATTGCCTCCATGTCTCAGGACAGTACCCAAAAGCTACCGTTTTGCACGTTCTCTTGAACGTGGTAAGGTGGAAATCAAAGCACAGTGGGAATCACACAAGACTCTATGACAATCTCGGGTCTACAGACTAACCTGTACCAGTGTCACCAGAGAACTGCCATCTGACGTTAGGTATAATACCATCTGGGAGTTCTCGGTGAGTCCGTTCAGTGTACCCAGTCTCTACTGAGCACCCGTATACTGCCTCTGATGTCAAATACCAATGGATATAGGATCATCCATCGCCCATCTACATGAGTTGAGAAGCTATACGCTAGTCTACTCTGGTATATCGATTCCCTGTCTCGATACACCCACGTCTAGGAACATTTGAAGGATGTACTTAGCGACTACTCTGTCCCCAATAGTATGAACTGCATCATAGTCCTAGTAGTCAAGTACTCATCCTAAGGGCTTTATCAACATGGAACATAGAGACAATCAGAGTACATGTTAAGATAAAGGGCAACCGGATAGCATACTATCTTGTCGAGCAAGAAAGTCTTCCCTATATATGTCCAAGCATCCACTACAATATACATCGTATGTACAGTAATGGCCTCTAGGGCATACATATAACTAACAATCTCCTACTTGCACTAGGGCCATCTGTTGTAGTATCTCATACCCAACAATCAGCAGTGGTTGAAGTATCTCATACTCAACCATCCCATAAAAGTCTCTCCTCGGAATAGGCCTTTGTGAGTGGATCCGCCCTGTTCTCCTCTGTGTCTACTCTCCTAACCTCGATCTCCGTGGAGATCATCTATCTCCATGATCAGGTGATGCTGCCTTAGAATATTTCTGGATAACTAATGGGATGGGGGTTCCTAGGCCAAAGCCACAACTCCATTGTCACACAATGGTAGGAACAAAGTTCATCTCATGAACCTATATATATCCAGACTGCCTCTTTGGTAGCATCCTTGGTAGTAATGTATCCAGCCTTTATCGTCTAGTTTGCCACGGCATCTAGCTTGGAACTCTTCCAACATACTGTCCCTCCATTGAGGGTAAAGACAATGCATGTGACTGACATTCAGTCATCCTTACCACCCTGGAAGCTATCCAGTGATTCTCCCTAGGATCGATTGATACCATCTCACTACACCTAGTGAGAATCCTAACATCCACTTAGATCTATCTCATAGATCCAAAACCCAGGATTTAAGAGGTATCACCTTGATCCTATATGGAGAATCCTTATGATAAGAGGATATTGACCGAGTGTAGCATAGGAAACTCCTTTTTTATCAAGAGTATGTCATCCACATACAATACGAGGATTACCACCATACTCCCTACTACCTTTTTGTATATACAAGGTTCATCTACCATTTTGATGAAGTCAAACTCTTTGACCACCACATCAAAACAGATGTTCCAACTCCGCGATGCCTGTTTTATCCCATAAAGCAACTTGCACACGTTTCTGCTGCTCCCACTGTCTATGAAGCCCTCTGGCTGTGTACTTATAGACGCTCTCTTCTAAATCAATATTTAGAAAATCAGTCATGACACCCAACCGCCAGATATCGTAGTTATGGTATGTAGAGTGGCAAGTAGGATCCAGATGGACTTAAGCATAGGCACTAGAAAAGGTTTCATCATTATCCACAACTGGTCGATGACGAAAGTCTTTTGCAACAAGCCTTAGCTTTGAAAGTCTCAACTTTTCCATGTACACCAAGTAATCTTCTCAAGATATACTTGCTTCTGATGGTGATTTAACTCTTCAGATAAAGCAACCAAAGTCCATACTTTGTTGGTGTATATAGATTCCATCTCAGATTGCTAAGCATCCAGCCATTCTCATAGAGTCACCACTCTTGATGGCTTGCTCGAAACTAGTTGGGTCATCATCTCATGATGCAATCCTCGCTCCTACTGTCATAGAGAAAACCGAAGTATCTCTCAAGCGGGCAAGGAACCCTACCAGATCGGCGGAGAGGCTGAGGTTCGTCGGGAGCTATTGAATCCTTCGGTTCTACCAAATCATCAGCTGCGGTTTGTATAGCTGGAACTCCTTCCAGTTCTACCACATGACCACTAATTTCTTCACAAGAAATTCCCTTTCTAAAAAGTGGTATGCCAAGAAACAAAACACCTTTTGCTCCTCAGTATGGTAGAAGATATTTCTTTGCGAATGCCTGGGATATCCAACAAACTTCTACAGAACTGACCCTGCCTCGAGCTTGTCCGAATTTTGCTTTTAGGCATAGGCCGGACAACCCCAAATCTTAACATCCTTAAGAGACGGGCTCTTCCCATACCATATCACATATGGAGTGGTAAGAACCTGATTTGATTGGAACCCTATTCAATAGGTATGCAGCTTCTCATGTGCATAACACCCAAAAGGAAATAGGCAATCCAGTAGTACTCATCATAGAGCACACCATATCACATAGGGTGCGATTGCTCCGTCCCGATATACCAACGTGCTGTGGTGTATACGGAGGAGTAATGCTGAGAGAGAATCTCATTCTCCTTTAGAATAGTCCAAGAATTCCATGCTCAACTATTCTCCTCCTTGATCACATCAAAGGACATAATACTTATACCCGTTTTGGTTCTCCACTTCTATCTTATATTCTTTGAATTTCTTAAAAGCTTCAGATTTGTGTTTCAACAGGAACACATGTGCGAATCTTGAGAGATCATCAGTGAATGTAATGAAGTACAAAGAACCACTCCTGGCATGTGTAGACAGGGGATCTACATACATCATCATGTATCAATCCCAAGAGTTCATCAACTCTTTTTCTGTTTCCAATAAACGGAGCTATGGTCATCTTATCTTTGTGACATAATTGGCAAGTTTCACCAGATGTAAGTTCAAACCGATTTAAATATGCATCTTTATGTAACTTATCTAGTCGGGTCGCATTGATATGACCTAGTCTACAATGCCTCAAAAAGGATTCGTTCATTTCTGAACTCTTCCTCTTGTATGTGTTTTGTACGTTAAGAACTATGGTTTGATTTAGAACGTATATGCTTTTAGATAACGTGCCTGAACCGATCAACTCTTGATATAGAAAATGTTCGAAACATTATCTAACAATACAAAAGTATATCCTTCTTTATCTTAATAAAGAGACTGATATGATATTGTATATCAGGTTCGGTATCTAATAACATTCATTCAGAATCAATGTATTTGGTAATACAGGGTGATAACTGCCAACAAACTTGGCTGCAACACTTGCAACGTTTCCAACTCTTGAAACTTTATCACTCGTTCTCAGTTTTCTACCTTTCTGTAGCCCATTTACCATATTACATATGTGGGATCCTGATCCGGTATCTCATACCCAGGACATAAAGGATACTGAGAAACAGTTCTCTGTAATGAATACACCCGAAGATGATGCATTAGCATGCACTTTCTTCGTTTGGGCGGCACGGGAAACCTGGTAATCCCCTATTTCCTGCTCGGTCTTATAACAATTATAAGTTGGAGCGGGACCAACGTTCCCTAGTTCAGTATAACTGTCAGTGCGTCATAATATCAAGCAATAATATAAATAGGGTAGCAAGACATGTAGTTATGAGCATGAACTGTAAACAGTGATATAAGTGAGGATAGTGAGGGTAATGTGTAGTGAGTAATCTAAACTGGTCTATTGGGTTAACTACTCTCAAGTCTGTGAAATCAATGTGATGAATCATCGATGTAACTCAATAGTATCCCGTGCGTGCTCGGGATCACGGTGAAGATTCTCGGGCTGAATCCGAGACGTGCCGCTAGGTAGTAAAAGGGTAGTATGTAACGATGAGTGATGTCAGCAGCATCACCACGGGGCTGGCCTAGCCCGTAAGACTGATCAGTGAAGGTATCAAACTGTCGAGTTACAAGTCAGGTTTCATCATTGATTTCCCCATACCCTCAGGTTATATGTTTAAGTCAGGAATTAATAATCTGAAGCTAATGCCAACACAGGATCAACAGGTACAGGTTTGTCTGGATAGACAACAGGAAATGTCCGTAGGGACAACAGGTCAAATTTGTTGGCATTAGTAACAAGATCAAGTAACAGGTAAAGCCATGGTACATCAGGTCAAGTCAGGTAGTATATAGGTATCATGTCATGATAAGAAGTGCACGGTACCATGTCGTGTCAAGTAGTAGGTGTATCAAGTCATGTCAGGGGTGCACAAAATGTTATGTGGGTGCTCATAAACAAACTAAAATAAGCATGGATATACAAAACAAGTATGGGGTACTAATGGAACAATAAAAAAAACATTGTGATGTGGTCTGCAAATAGGTACAGATTAAAATATATGGATGCACGGTTATCGATTTGAGTTAGGGTTATAGTTCCAACAATAATTAAATACACTTTATCAAATATGGAATGTAAAAATCTCGTTAATATGTATTAAATGATCTAGGGATGCATTTGAACATATATTAGGCTAGAAATATGCGAACGTGTGTCCGATAGGGTATAAACTATTAAAAAGGGAACTATGGGCTATGCAACCAAGCACTATGTGATATAAATATGGACGTGGGTACCACGTATTGTAAACTAAAATGCAACATGATATGATTCAAGTTCTAGATCTAAAATGATATGATGGAATATCGAAATATTAAAATGGAACATGTGACATTAGATTTAATCTACAGGTTTAATATGCAATTAAATAAGTATAAAATAATATGAATAGCATGTAGCAAGTTTTACTTGCCTACGGATCAAGAAACGGGTAATAGGAACGTCACACGTCGGCGGGAAAAGTCGCGACGCGCGCACGGTACACGGTACACGGAACGGATCCAAACAACGCACAAAGTGATCACACGGGTCAGGTACGCTCGCTGGGTCGTCGGGATCGTCGACGTCGTCACGGCTCCGGCGATCTACAGAGATTAAATAAAAACAGAAAAAGAAAAATAAAGGAAAGAAAGAATAGAAAAGAAGAAGAAGAGAGGAAGGGAAGAAGAAAGGAGATAAGGGATTGGCTTACTAGGGTTTTAGATGATCTGTGGTTTCAGAAAGGAGGTGCTGGTGTTGCGGAGAGGTGGTCGTTGGCGGTGAAGGGAGTTTGAGAAGCTAGGGTTAGGTTAGGGTTTAGCTCGAGTGTTGTGTATGCTGGGGTTTTGGGTGCAGGGATCTGGTGTAGGGGAAGAAGAGAGAAGAAGGAGATAGAGAGAAGGAGATGGTGATGAAGGTGGAGGCGAGAGGAGGAGCTGATCGCCGGCGATGGGTTCTGTGGGTGTGCAGGGGTTGTAGGAGGTGCTCGGGAAGGAGGAAGAAGAAGAAGGAGATGGCGAGGAGGAGGAGGCTTGGTTGAGGGTAGAGAGGTGATGGAGTTTTAGGGTTAGGGTTTAAGGAGAGGGGCTCGGCGACGGTGGGTTGGCGAGGAGGGAAAATGAGCTCGGGTTTAAAAAGAAGAAGAAGGAGATATAAAGAAGGGGGGTGATGAGATACGAGGGAGGTGACGGGATCACGCACAGTATCCGCGATAAGAGAGAGAAAGCGTTGCGAGATGAGAGAGATAGGAAGAGAGCGAGAGGAGAGAGAAAGAAGAGGAGAAAGAAAGTTGTCGTTAGCTAGAGAGCGAGAAAGAGAGAAGAGAAAGAAAGATTACGAGGGGAGAGAGAATGGGATCTGTGGCTGAGATAGAGAGGGAGAAGAGAGAAAGAAAGAAAGAGAGAAGGAAGTCGGAGCCACAAGCCAGAGAGATACAACAGGAGGGTGAGCTGCACTATTTAGGAGTTAGGATTTTATTTTAAAAACGATTTTAGTTTGTTACCTTAAAATTAAGCTGTCGATTAAAAAAATTATATTTAATAAAATTTTGAATTTTGGCGGGATATAAAAATATTTCAAAACGCGTCCGGGTCGAGTCTAAAAATTTAGATTTAAAATACGAAAATTATATGCAACTTCCAAATTTTAAAATGAATGATTAGGTAACGAAAATGCATACCCCTAAGTACGGATGCACGTACGTGCACGTAACCATCCAAACATGCCCGTTTCACTGAATAGGACGAGGACAAGATGCGCGGACACTACCACAGGGTTAGGGGTATCATGCAGGCTATGAATTGCAATTTTAATTTATTATACATGACCTAAAATGTTATATGTAAAAATATGCGATGCTAAAAGAAATGCCAATATGCAGTTCACATCAAATGCACGTGTTTATTTAACAAGTCAGGGTAGCTAATAAATATGAATCAACTAGTTCAGGCAAGTGGGTCGGGTCGAATGCAATGTAAAAATGTAAACTACCATTCGCACCCAAACATGATAAATCAATAAAATACCACAGATAATAAATACAGGGACTGAATTGGTATAAATGAACACGGTTGTTACATTATACCCAACTACAAAAAGAATTTCGTCCTCGAAATTCCAAGAACAAGAAAGGATAAACAAACAACAACTACAAGAATAGATGTGGAAACATCTGCCGGATTTCATCTTCTCGTTCCCAAGTTGATTCTCTATGTGAGCGATTACCCCAAGAAACAAGTACAAGAGGGATAACTTTGTTCTTAAGAACCTTTTCTCTTCGATCCACAATCGACATCGGTCTCTCCTCAAAAGTCAAATCTTCTCGTACAGTCAGCTCCAAATGATCCAACACATGTTTTTCATCTCGAACATACTTACGGAGCTGAGATACGTGAAACACGTCATGAACATTCGCCAAGGATTGCGGTAACGCCAATCGATACGCCACTTCTCCAACACGCTCCAAAATCTCAAAAGGTCCAACGAATCGAGGACTGAGCTTTCCTCGACTTCCGAAACGAATCACCCCTCTGGTCGGTGATATCTTCAAGAATACCAAGTCACCAACGTCGAATTCCAGTGGTCTTCTCGACGTATCTGCCCAAATCTTTTGTCGGTCTTGTGCTGCTTTTATATGATTCCGGATAGTGTTTACTTTCTCAACTGTTTGCACGATCAAATCCGGTCCCAACAGTCTTCATTCACCAACATCGTCCCAACAAACAGGTGAACGACACTTGCGACCATATAAAGTTTCGAATGGAGCCATCTGGATAGTCGCCTGGAAACTGTTGTTGTAAGAAAACTCCACCAAATATGGATGATCCTCCCATGAACCCTTGAAATCTAACATGCAAGATCTCAACATGTCTTCACGGGTTTGGATCATTCTCTTCGACTGGCCATCTGTTTGAGGATGATAAGCTGTGCTAAATTTCAAACGAGTCCCCAAGCTTTCCTATAAGCTCCTCCAAAAGTGTGATAAGAAACGAGTGTCACGGTCGGACACGATGCTCACCGGTACTCCATGTAATCTTATAATCTCCTGCATGTACCGTTCTGCCAAAGTTTCTGTTGATTGACCAACTCGAAAAGGGATGAAATGAGCTGCCTTGGTCAATCGATCAACAATCACCCAAACTGCATTGTTTCCTTTTGGACTCCACGGTAGAGCCGTCACGAAATCCATGGTTATATGTTCCCACTTCCACCGAGGAATCGGAAGTGGTTGCAATAAACCAGCAACCCTTTGATGTTCAGCCTTAACTTGCTGGCACACCAAGCACTTCGCTACAAAGTGGGCAATCTCCCGTTTCATGCCTTCGCACCAGAAATGCTGTCGTATATCTCCATACATCTTCGTGCCTCCTGGATGTACGGAATATGCTGAACTGTGCGTCTCCTTCATAAGTTCTTCGTGAATATCTTCCTTTGGCACACATAAACGGCTACCATAACACAACGAACCATCTTCATGAATCAACAAGTCCGTTCGAAGTCCAGCCTCAACCTATTCTCGAAACTTCTGCAATATAGGGTCCTGTAACAGCGCTGCTTTAATATTCTCGATCAACGACGAATGTACTTGCAGCTGCATCAACTGCCCCGAAGAAAGCGGTAGCACAACCTCCAAATCAAATCTTCGAAAGTCTTCAATAAGTTTCTTCTGTGCAGTCAACATCTGAATTGCTGGCAACCGACTAAGCGCATACGACACAACATTAACTTTCCCCGGATGGTACTTAAGATCAAGATCGTAGTCAGCCATTAGCTCCAACCATCTACGCTGCCTCATATTAAGCTCCTTCTGCGTGAACACATACTTTAAGCTTTTGTGATCGGTGAAAACCTTGACCCTTTCGCCCAATAAGTAGTGTCTCCAAATCTTCAAAGCGAAAATCACAGCTGCTAGCTCCAAGTCATGAGTTAGGTAATTCTTCTCATGGATCTTCAACTGTCTCGATGCGTAAGCTATAACCTTTCCGTGCTGTATCAAAACACATCCCAATCCTTTCCCAGATGCGTCGCTGTGAATCACCAATCCTCCAGAACTGTCTGGCACGGTCAAATAGGAGCAGTTATCAATCTCTGCTTCAATGCTTCAAAAGCTGACGCACACTTATCCGTCCACATAAATGGTACTTCCTTGCGTGTAAGCTTGGTCAAAGACTCTGGCAGACGAGCAAAGTTCTCCACGAACCTTCTGTAATACCCGGCAAGTCCAAGGAAACTTCTTATCTCAGCAACGTTCTTCGGAACCGGCCAATCTCGAACTGCTGCAATCTTTTCGGGATCAACGGTGATTCCATCTCCAGACACGACATGCCCCAAAAACTTCACTTTTTCTAGCCAAAACTCGCACTTGCTCATCTTTGCATACAATTTTTCTTGCCTCAACGTCTGCAGTGCGATCTTCAAATGTTCTGCATGCTCTTCAATACTCTTCGAGTAGACCAGAATATCATCAATGAACACCACTATAAACTGGTCCAAGAATGGTAAAAAGATTCGGTTCATCAAGTCCATGAATATCGCCAGTGCATTCGTTACTCCGAAGGGCATCACTAAATACTCGTAATGTCCATACCGGGTTCGGAACGCCGTCTTGCAAATATCTTCTGTTTTAACTCGAACCTGATGATATCCGGATCGCAGATCCAGCTTCGAGAATACCCTCACGCCACTAAGCTGCTCAAATAATTCGCCAATGCGAGGAATCGGGTACTTGTTCTTAATAATCACCCGATTTAATTCTCGATAATCGATGCACATTCTCCCTGTGCCATCTTTCTTCTTGACTAGAAGAACTGGAGCTCCCCAAGGTGAGTTACTGCTTCGAATCCAACCCTTCTTAAGTAATTCAGTAACCTGCTTCTTAACTTCTTCCAACTCCACTGGTGCCAATGGATAGTACGCATTAGAAATTGGCGCTGCACCAGGAACAAGATCAATCGTGAACTCCACGTCTCGCTTCGGCGGTAAACCTGATATGTCCTCGAACACGTCCATGTAATCTCGAACAACAGCTGGCGCTTCATCTTTAGCAACCTCCATCGATGAAAGAACACTGTTTGTCGGCCTAACCCTAAACTCGACTGGCCCGACAGAACTGCTTCCTCCAATAAAGATAAACTCTGGATGTCCGGGAATCTGGAAAATTACTTTCTTTGCCCTACAATCAATGTGAGCATGGAAAGTGCCGAGAAAATCCATTCCCATGACGACTTCATAGCTGCCTGTATCAATCACCAAGAAATTTGCAAATAGCTCCCGTCCGCAAACAACAACTGCACAATCCTTACATTCTCTACTAGATATGATCTTTCCATTCCCAATGTGTATGTCCCAGAAACTAGACAGGGTCATGCAAGTAATCGAGTGTGTAGCAATAAACTTGGACGACATAAAACAATGGGATGCACCAGAATCGAATAACGCTAATGCGGGAAAACCATGAACGAGTAGAATACCTGAAACAACTTCTCCTGAAGCTTTAGCTTCCTCGGCCGTCAGAGTAAAAGCTCGAGCTTGATTGGGTCCCTGAGTCAGCTGCTTCTGTCTCTGAAACGGTTTCTGCGGTGGCTTCTGAACATCATCCCTCATGCGAAGCTTCGACGGACAAGCGTTTATAGTATGATTCGCCGATCCACAAACTAAACAGAGTCCCCGCCTCCTTCGACAATCTTTTTGCACGTGCCCAGGTAAATGGCAGTAGTCACAAATCACGGTCCTCCTCTGATCGACAACAACAGGCTTCTTCATCGGTGTTACGCCATGTCGGTTCACTGGAATACCTCTGCGTCCATACGCTCGGTTCAGTGTAAATGCCGGCTTCCGTACTGTAACAGCTGGCTGCTGTGTACTCCCAGTCTTCATAGATAGGCTCTGCTGCTCTCGGACCGCTGTAAGTACCTGTGAGAAAGTGGTCAAACCCAGGGAGACAATCTGCCTCTGGATGTCCATATCCAAACTGCGCATGAACCTTTTTGCCCTATCAGCATCGTTGGCAACCAAAGGTCCAGCGAATCTACTAAGCGCATCCACTCAGCTGCATGTACATCTACAGGTGCGCCGTTCTGCTTCAAACTGATGAACGTTTCTTCCATTTCCTCCCGTGTAGTCCGCGGGAAGAACTTCTCCAAGAAACTCTTCGAAAAAACCGCCCAACTGATCGGCTTAGGCAAGCGAGTCTCTTCCACAAGCCACCATTCACGGGCATAATCCACCAACTGGATGCGTACCACATCCACCCTCTTATCCTTTGGGATCTGTGCCGCAACGAGTAAATTCTCCGTGTCAACCAGCCACTGCTCCGCTGGCAACGGCTCCTCCAGGCCAGTAAAGACAGACGGACCCAGTCTCCTGAAATCCGCCATGGTACCCACACGATCAACTGGTCTGGACACAACATTGTTCACGGACCGCTGAACGGTCCGCAAACCTTCCTAAAAAGCTTCAGCTTGCTGCTGGTTCAGTTTGGTCTGTCGTTTTTGGTTCTCCAACATCCCACGGATTACTCCAAGCATAGCGGCTTCGTCAACACTCCTTTGGTACGTTTTCAGATTCTTGTCTGCCATGTTCCTGAAATCAAAGCACCAAAAGGATTAGCATGATAACAGATTCAAAATATAGATCGAGGATATGAATCAAGGCTAGAACTCCAAGTTACTTAAATAGAGTACCGCATTGTAACCATGCCGCGGTATCATAGCAACAATTACATAATTCCACCCAAGTCGCCTAAGTTCTAGAGATAACCAAAAGGAAACCAGGTTTCGAGTCGATATGCAAAAGAGGTTTGCATATCGTAAAAGTAGAATTAGGAGGAGGTTAAGATTCAAAAATGGTAAGACGGTAAGGTGGCAGGACATGTTTCCTAATCTTGAGTATTCTGATTCGTGTATTGGGTTCAATACCCAACTACAAAAAGAATCAAACCCGATTAACCTAGATCCTATGGCTCTGATACCACACAAACCATGTCATGCCCTACTTCCCAGAGTACGCTAAGATGGCATGTGACATAGCCAACCATGCTACCTGTGGATAGGAAATATCCTTACACAGTCACATTACGGCTGTAGAGATATCAAGAACAGGAAAATAAAACATCTAATACATGTCCATAAGCCAAAATAAAACGAGTCAAGAATAAAATAATGCGGAAGCAAAAGATCCAATACAAGAATAAACTAGAATGTACGTCCCATAATGCGGGCTCACATCAGGAATGAAAAATACCGAGAGTAAAAAATAAACTAACTTCTAAATAAGTCCTTAATGCTCAGCCTGCTGACTAAAATACTCCTGCTCGGCCTGCAGCAAAGGTAAAGAATCTGGGCCATGCAAAACCCAGACGTCAGTGCGTCATAATATCAAGAAATAATATAAATAGGGTAGCAAGACATGTAGTTATGAGCATGAACTGTAAACAGTGATATAAGTGAGGACAGTGAGGGTAATGTGTAGTGAGTAATCTAAACTGGTCTATTGGGTTAACTACTCTCAAGTCTGTGAAATCAATGTGATGAATCATCGATGTAACTCAATAGTATCCCATGCGTGCCCGGGATCACGGTGAAGATTCTCGGGCTGAATCCAAGACGTGCCGCTAGGCAGTAAAAGGGTAGTATGTAACGATGAGTGATGTCAGCAGTATCACCCCGGGGCTGGCCTAACCCGTAAAACTGATCAGTGAAGATATCGAACTGTCGAGTTACAAGTAAGGTTTCATCATTGATTTCCCCATACCCCAGGTTATATGTTTAAGTCAGGAATTAATAATCTGAAGCTAATGCCAACACAGGATCAACAGGTACAGGTTTGTCTGGATAGACAACAGGAAATGTCCGTAGGGACAACAGGTCAAGTTTGTTGGCATTAGTAACAAGATCAAGTAACAGGTAAAGCCATGGTATATCAGGTCAAGTCAGGTAGTATATAGGTATGATGTCATGATAAGAAGTGCACGGTACCATGTCGTGTCAAGTAGTAGGTGTATCATGTCATGTCAGGGGTGCACAAAATGTCACATGGGTGCTCATAAACAAACTAAAATAAGCATGGATATACAAAATAAGTATGGGGTACTAATGGAACAATAAAAAAAAGAAACATTGTGATGTGGTATGCAAATAGGTACCGATTAAAATATATGGATGCACGGTTATCGATTTGAGTTAGGGTTATGGTTCCAACACTAATTAAATACACTTTATCAAATATGGAATGTAAAAATCTCCTTAATATGTATTAAATGATCTAGGGATGCATTTGAATATATATTTGGCTAGATGTATGCTAACGGGTGTCCGATAGGGTATAAACTATTAAAAAGGGTACTATGGGCTATGCAACCAAGCACTATGTGATATAAATATGGACGTGGGTACCATGTATTGTAAACTAAAATGCAACATGATATGATTCAAGTTCTAGATCTAAAATGATATGATGGAACATCGAAATATTAAAATGGAACATGCGACATTAGATTTAATCTACAGGTTTAATATGCAATTTAATAAGTATAAAATAATATGAATAGCATGTAGCAAGTTTAACTTGCCTACGGATCAAGAAACGGGTATACGGAACGTCACACGTCGGCGGGAAAAGTCGCAACGCGCGCACGGTACACGGAACGGATCCAAACAACGCACAAAGTGATCATACGGGTCAGGTACGCTCGCTGGGTCGTCGGGATCGTCGACGTTGTCACGGCTCCGACGATCTACAGAGATTAAATAAAAACAGAAAAAGAAAAATAAAGGAAAGAAAGAATAGAAAAGAAGAAGAAGAAGAGAGGAAGGGAAGAAGAAAGGAGATAAGGGATTGGCTTACTGGGGTTTTAGATGATATGTGGTTTCAGAAAGGAGGTTCTGGTGTTGCGGAGAGGTGGTCGTCGGTGGTGAAGGGAGTTTGAGAAGCTAGGGTTAGGTGTCACGTCCCGAAAGTACGGAACATGACCGGCACTTAGGCTACGAACGTCTCAAGGCGTACGTGCTCTAAGTAAGCCGAGCCCAGAAAACCAAACCAAGAAAAGTAGTAGAGTATAGGAAGAACCATAACAAATCCACCAGTATGCAACATAATATACAACGCCTAAAGGCGAGGATCACAACAGAAAGAAAACTCCAACAATAAGAAATCCATAGAATATAACGCGCGACTCTAAGGTCGAAAGAATAAACATCACCGGTCTCTATCTCAAATAAGTACATGTTTGGTTGATGGAACCTCTAGATACAACTGAAATATAATATACAATGTATACTGATGGGTACGATACAAATAACCCACCTACTAGCAAGTCACCTGAAAGAAACTGTGCCCGCAAAGCCGTAATGCAACCCGTACGGCAACACCTGCAAGAAACTGGGGCACAACGGGGGTGAGTTGCCAACTCGTGAGTAGAAAAAGATCTACGAACAGAAATCGCATGTATGACGCAATCCTAGGACATATAATCAATATTATATAATCCTCAAGTCTATAACCAGCAATATATAACCATGGCTAGGGTAAATATCTAACCCAAGTGTAATCACATGTACCCGTGTCAGTGCATCAGGTGGCAATGTATCATATGAATGATGTATGAATGCATGAAACAGAATGCATGTACTGAAGAAAACTGCTTTCATAAAGTTGTGAGATTTCTGTATTTTTAAAATGAGGTATTATGAATGAATCAGCTTAAAACAAGGCCTAGCATCGGCACGAAACATAATCTCAATATCTCGATATCTCTCTGTATCACAATCTCTGTACCTCAATATCTCAAATCTCAATCAAAAATCCAGGGTGCCGTCAGTCCAGATCAGCCCCTACCATCCATCTCATGACTACGACGGTATCCTCCGGATATCCGACGTGTCAGGTAAAATCACCGGTCGGTAGTGCTCCCCTGCCAGGCTCAACGCCATCTCCGGCGATCTTCTTTCCCCGGGGTACCGCACCGGGCCCACCATGTACCCGTAATCGGTCTCATCCGCCTCCTCGATTCGGGTTCCACATGTCGCTCTCAGCACCGAGAAAACACATGGTGGAGGCACTGAAATATCATATCAAGGGTAACCGGGTTTTTAAAACATTTACATAATCTCTTTGAAAAATCCACGGTTCCCAAATCCAGAAATATCATAGAAACAGCATATCTCAATGCGTATAATCAGGAAGCATGATGTATGTGACATATAAATGAAATGCAAGTATAACAGTATATCATGCGACATGAAATAATAGTATGCACATACAAGGATCAAATCCTGATGCAATAATACTACTGTGTAGTGACATGGCAATTACCGATGAAGATGTGTGTGCTGGCAAGTAAGTGTATGTGGAACATACGCATCATCGGTAATGGTGCTGGTGTCCTAACAGCATGATATCAATAATAGAATATGAATCACAATAAATATGCGATGCAGAGTGACAACAATAATAATATGCGGGAGCTGAAATACTGAACACCATGATCGCTAAACTGCATCTAATGTCATAAAAGTTATATAGCTACACCACTATAAGGCTGAGCGAAAGCTAACAGTAGGTAAGGGAAACCGCCTAACCTCTGAGTCGATACATATAAATGCATAGTCGGTGATCCTGCCTCAATAATATCACACCCGATACGAAATCTCTATAATCAGTTATTCCCAAGCCAAGAGGGCGGATCAAACATCAATTTATAGCTCGTACATAAATCCGTCGTACGACATCCCCAAATCTGGGTACGGGTCAATATCATATCCGTCATATCATTCATCTAGTATTCTCTTTATCAAGTATTATAATCTGGGTACTGACCTATGTCTAGTACAATACTAACATCATCGCTATAATCAAGATCTGACTACTGATCGACAGTCTAGTATAAATCGATATCATCTTCATATATCATCCCAAGGAGTAAACACCGCCGGATGTGTCCTATCATAATTATCTTGTCATATCATAACATATCATATCATATCTCATAACATAATTACAAGTCGATTATTATATATGTAGGTCACAATTCCTATGGCATCATTATTCCCAAAATCCTCTAAAGCATCAAGACGTATCTCAATTATGAATTTTATCATATCACCGATATCATAATCTCAGATCAAACTCATCGACTCATCTAATCCCAAGTATCGTCCTCAAACTCGTATGTGAACACATAGTCCCATACCCATGTGAACACATATCTATATAGAATCCAATAACCACATATGAACAAGGATGTATGCAAGTATGTATGTGTGTATATGTATGTGTAGTGCACCCACTATTCTAGGTTTGCGCGACTCTAAATCATCCAAGTCCACCGATTATCCATCCTAAACATCAAATAATTCCCAAACAACAATAATAATTGTAGGTGTGTATACACATCCGTATACATCACCTCGGACTGTGGGGGTGCTATACGCCATCCACCCGACTTCTCCCCGTAGATATAAATCTACTCACTTTGTGTTATGTGTGCCGGTGCCGATGTCGCCATTTGCATCTCCAACGCTTCGACGCCACGTGGGGTACCTACAAGGATATCACACGCTAAAACACATGAAAACCATGTCGGAAACCAAAATGGGGCACGCTACGCCCATAGGTAAAAACCTACGGCCTCGCGTGCAAACACAGCCAATATCCGCTGTCGTTGACGTCAAAACGCCACCCGACAGAAACGAATCATCGAATATCAAAAATCCATATGAAAATAAGTCGTAAATCATGCGCCAACATAGGAAAATCATCTAAGATTCCACCCTAACTGGAACCGGACAAAACTAGACATACAAGGGGTCAAGTTTACAAGAAATAGGGCCGTGCACGCAAAACGAGGCGATTCCCTCCTGCTCTGGCCACAAGTTGCGGCCAGAAGGAATATATCTGCGGCCGGGGAAATGAGGTTGGGTCTAGGGTTTTGGGTGTTGGTTTCTATCTACCTGCATACCTCACTGCCAATTCAATTTTACTTTAGGGTTCCCGGGGTGAAAGCAAATCTCAGAAAGGTCGCAAAATCGACAAAAACGCTAATTTACACCAAGTCGAACAACTATGGTATATGGGTGAAATCTGGAACAAATCTTAGTTAAACTGGTCTTAACCACACCTAGTAAGGCTATACTAACAATGAAAACCAACACTTGGTCAAGTCTCACTCAATTATGCCTAAACTAGCACTAATCACCATATAAACACTAAATTATCAGCTAACTAACCATAATTTAACAAGATAGGAGTTGGTTGTGAGATTATACCTCAAGAAAATCCTAGAATGAAGGAGAAGGGAAGATCAAGATGATGGAAGGGTTGTGTTGCTGCTGCGGTGCTCCTGGTGTTAGTTATATGTATGCCCTAGAGGCCATTACTGTACATTGGATGTATATTGTAGTGGATGCTGGGACATATATAGGCAGGACTTTCTTGCTCGACATGATAGTACGCTATCTGGTTGCTCTTTATCTTAACGTGTATATTTTCTGTCTCTCTGTTACATGTTGATAAAGCCCTTAGGATGTGTACTCGACTTCTAGGACTGTGATGCAGATCATACTACTGGGGCCTGGATAGTCCATAAGTACATCCTTCAATGTTCCTAGTCGAGGGAATATCGAGACGGGGCATCGATATTCCAGAGTAGACTAGCGTATATCTTCTCGACCCATGCGATGGGCGATGGATGATCCCATATCCATTCGTGTTTGACATCAGAGATGGTATACGGGTGCTCAGTGGAGACTGGGTACACTGAACGGACTCGCCGAGAACTCCCAGATGGTATTATACCTCACGTCAGATGGCAGTTCTCTGGTGACACTGGTACATCTTAGTCTGTTGACCCGAGATCGTCATAGAGTCTTGTGTGTCTCCCACTGTGCTTTGATTTCCACCCTACCACGGCTCTACTGAGTCGTGCAAACAGGTGGTTTTTTGGTACAGTCCCGATTCACATGGAGGCAATGAGCGATAGGAGGGGATTCGTCTCTCCCGGTATTGGGGGTTGATGTTGCGCTATGCTCGACTGGCCATAACAGGAAATCCCTGGCCAGGGTTGCAGTGACCTACTGGTAAGTGTTATCAGTAGTTTCACACATGTCATGGACTTCACGTCGGCATGACTTATCGAGCTACTGGGGTCTGACCTTTACCACCCCTAGGAGAGATATGCGACATATCAGACGAACAGACCGGACTGTACGGTAAGTGTTACTGGTTGGATTCACAGGAGTGTGAGCGGGCTTGCTCGTCGATCTTCTGATCGCTCAATACCCGGGTGGCCGTTACGTTTAGCAGACCGCTTGCGGCTTGTGGGTGTTTGATATGATCATCATCTGCTGCCGGCGTATTGACGAGTCTTTAGAGTCCTACACAGAGGTTTCCTAGCTCAAGCGAAATGAAATAGGAGCGCATATGAGATATGTGCGGGACCGAGAATAATTCGTGTATGTGATACCGTATTCCATTCTCGCGATGAATGTATTGATTGGTTATATGCGATATAACCTAGTTATCGAATCAAGGATCGATTCGATAAGCCGATACATTGGATACTAGCCGGTTATATGCGACATGACCGGATCATTGAATCAAGTGTTGATTTAATGATTTAATGTATAATTATATATTTGATATATTACTTTGCATTAACTAGTATTGGTTCACTTTAAATGGATTTACTCACTTGAAATGCACATTGTATATATGATATATTTTTTGTGCACATGATTGTATCATGTTTGATGATACATTCTAGCTTGGTTTTGTGTAAAGAATTAGACCATGGTTAGTTAGTGGTTAGGGTTTCATTTCTTTTACTTATTCATTTATCTATTTATTTATTTCATTTAGAAAAGATAAAGAGAAAAGAATGGTTGCTAGTTTTGTTTTTCTTTGAAGCTTCTTGAAGCTTTGAACAAGTCCACCATTCTTGTCTCTTCCTTAACCCTAACCATTCAAGTTAACCATAGTATATTCTCTACACCTAACTAAGGTTGCCAAATGATAAGTATTCATTTTGTTTTTCTTTTTAAAAAGACTTATCATAATATTCCTTCTTCTTCTTCTTCATCATCAACATGAAGAAAGCTTGCTCCAACAATGGCAACTTGAGCTAATGAGTGAGAAATCCAATTCTAAAGTGAACCCACCTCCTATTTCTTCATCCTCTACCTCTTGCCAAGTAGTATAGGGTGTTTCCTTCATAAGTTTTCAAGGCTTGGTGAAGTTGGAGCTTGATCTTGTGATGCCTCGACGTAGATCATCTTTGGCATCGAACCGACGACCAAGTCCACCCTTTTCTCCGATGAAGCCGATGCTAGAGTCATGGATTCAATTTGGACAGTGGAGGGACGTCATCACGGAGCCTAGGAGGTGGAAGACCGGATCTACAAAGGTTGTAGCTTCTTTCCTTTATGTTAAAGTCGTTAACTTGCATCGCATAGCCTATAAATCTAGTTAACGATCCGTATTAGGGTTTGTAGGCACATGTAAAATTTGAATTAGCCATGTTTGATGCCTTGTGAGACTTCATTAGTGTGCGTAGGAACCTTACAGTGGTATCAGAGCCTAGCTAGAGCCTTAGGCGATGCGACGGAGTTAGAAATCCGATCGTACCGAAACCCTAACCCTAATATTGCTCTCTGTACATTTTTGAAATTCGTGGATTTTTGTAAATTAAAAATATGCAGAAAAATCAGCAGGTATTTCTAAGATTTACTGTGAAGTTCTAGCACCTAAGTCGATAGAAGAGCGGCGGAACCGCGGCAATAGCATGCCTATTGCGGCGGTTCCGCGGCAAAAGAGTTCAATCAATCAATTATGTTTTCACAGTAACTCCTAGTTTTTAGTGCTGATTTTCCTGGGAATTTTTAATAATTTTTCAAGAGTTGAATTTTCTGGGTTGTATTGGGGTCTCGGTGTTTCGATCGGATTGTCTGATTTTGTCTGTGTGCTTTTCCGGATAATTTTAGAATATGTTAAAAAGTTCGACCGGATATAAATACCCAATTTTTTCACTGTTGGGAAATTTCCAATTGTTGGACTTTTCCGTGGTTTAAAGACATTCTAAGTAGTGCAAGCAACGCGATGGACCCTCTAGAAGACAACAAACCTTAACTCGATTATGTGACCGTCTTGAACTGCCCTTTGAACCTTAGGGTTTGGGGCAGTACGGCGTGCCACATGTGAGGCGTTGGCTTGACCCTTCTACGGCTGGACCATTGGTACTGAGGCACGAACTGAATGTTTTTAGACTTATTTCATGTGTTGAGCTGTATCGGGAAAACTTGGGTGTTCGATTGTTCGATCGAAAAGTTTAGCATTTTCTATTTATCCGGAATGCGATACAATAATTGGAATTCACAAGTAGTTATGAGATAACGGAATGAATGTTATAAACATTGCAGTTTAGTCTCACTTGATCGGTTGCCACGGAATTTTGATGTGATCAAAAGTCCGTCGCAATCACGTAGTGTACGCGGATACTCGCCGGGTAAACTTAATAGACAGCCTCACTCCATAGCCCCGACCAAGTGACTGTAGGAGAACCCCGTCGCCGAAAGCATCCGTTCGGGTGCTCGCGGCAGCGGTGTTCAGCCTTGGTGCACTTCGTCGACGGTATCAGGGGTGTGGCCGCCTACTAAAGTTTGCGGCGAGCATTCGATCAGTTTTTCGGGAATCTTGTTGAATTGCCCGACTTGATATTGAAAAGTGTTTTCGATAATGAGACTAAAATGCGGGGTTTATAATGATTAGGCATGCGATGTCTAAAGAGTTTGCGGATTCCAACTGTTGTAGTTTTACATTTTCTTTTCTGTGACCGTAAGTGTAATATGTGATATCGCCGGTTTCGTTGCTATATGTCAACGACAATTGGGATGCGCATATTTACTTACGTTGATGACATGTGATGTTATGTGTTGCTGGATATGTTATATTGGATCGTCGTGTTTGAATAGCCGGGGTTTTTTTTATGTGAGATGAGTGTTTTTCATTTTTATTCATGTAAAATACTTGTATGTAATATTCTTTTATTGGGGCACTTCCAGGTTGCGGAAGATGTCACCGTTGATGTTTATTATTTACTTTTCTGCACTAGGATATACCCAAGGAGGGGAGCACAAGTAACCGGGTTCTAGGGTCCAGTGGGAGACCATCTCGAGGAGTCGAGTCCGGGTCTCCTAACCATAGAATTGGTAGGGTTGCTTTCCGCTCTCGTAGGGGTCTAGGGGTGTGGGATTGGCTATTCATAACGACCGTGGAATCCGTGTTTTATACTGGCTCGTATTGAAAACACGGACGTCCTAGTATATCCAATATTTTATATGATATTTTCTGCTGCGTTATCTGTGATGTGATCATGTGATGTTCTGTGATAGATATAGTATATAGTATATATGATATATTATATAAACGTTGCTTATGTTTTACACCCGCGCTAGCCCTGCCTCGCTCTGCCGTTAGTTACCTAACCTAACGGTGCAGACGGGACATCGAGGCGAATGCGGATGGCATAAGCGTACGTTGTATTTATCTGTGATGATTAGGTGGACTTAAATGATGGGATATTCATTAATGAGATTAATGAAAGAAAATAAACCTAAAAGATGATGTGAAATCGAATTTCAAAATAAAATAGGTAGCTACAGTTCTTGCTTTGCATCACGGTGTTCGTTATAGAACATCCTGCACCTTATTCGATGAGGAAAGGACCGAGATCCCTTCACCGGAAGTGACTCCTTTAGCAATAACTGGCAGATGCTACAACCCTCGGTTTGTCATTGATCGCTTCTATAGTTTCCGCTTTGCACAGTGATATATATGATATATCCCGCACCTCATTCGACGAGGAAAGGGCCGACGATCCCTTCACCGGGAGTGACCCCTTTAGCAAAACTAGAAAAGCCTCGAAAACATTCCATTTAAAAACCATTTGATTCCGCAACGAGATCAAGTTCAAAGCGTTAAAGGTTTTCATAAAAACCATTCGCAACCCTCCGTCATTTTAGGAAGTAGAGTACTTAGTATTCGTGCTACGTTTGTCGACCATAGCCGAGGCGTAGTGTGCGGTAGCTAAGTGATGTCTTCCTACACAGCATATGATGCGATTAGTTAGGACAGTCATGTGGCTTTGTTGACCTTAGCCAAGGGTCATGTGGGTGGGTCTAATTAATCACGAAATGACGGGTAGAACTTGACCAGTACCTATGATTTGTTGACCTTAGCCAAGGTCATAGGTGCTAGGGGTAAAAACCATTATCGGGAGTTTCAAGTGTTGAAATTTGCAATGAGATTGCATACCTTCTATGTGATAGTTGGATCCCGATACCCACTGCGAGTAATTGTTACTCCTGGGAGAGTTTTGCACTGTACAATTAGCCGATCAAGTAGGTGTCTAGAAAGGTGTCAACGGGGTTACGCCTCTGGGAAAACGAGGTTTACTGTAATTAGGTCCGTGCGAAAGCACGGGGAACCTCCCTCAAAGTACCGACACTGGCCTGGCTGAAAGATTGGCGAACTTGTAGAGTGCAATTAATCCCGGCTAGTCTTTCCTTTTAGGGTTTGAAGGAAGATTTGATAAAAAACAGTGGGAGCCATCCTGATTAGATAAAATAATAACCAATTTATTCTTTCAAGAGCGCACGCTGAGTGTTTTCTTCTCTCTCTCTCCAGGTAGCGACCATATCACGCCTTAATCAAGATAATAATATGGATGTATTGACCGAACCCGCTTGTTATATTAAGCTGGGGAACGTTGGTCCCGCTCCAACTTATAATTGTTATAAGACAGAGCAGGAATTAGGGGAATACCAGGATTCCCATGCCGCCCAAACGAAGAAAGTGCATTTGATGCATCTCCTTCGGGTGTGTTCATTACAAAGAGCCGTTTCTCAGTATCCTCTGCATCCTGGGTATATGATACCGGATCAGGATCCCAGATATGTAATCTGTTACATAGGGCTACAAAAGGGTAGAAAAACTGAGAACGGGTGATAAGTTTCATGAGACAGAAAACGGGGCAAGTGTTGCAGCCAAGTCTGTTGGTCACTATCACCCTGTATTACTAATACATTGATTCTGAACAAATGCTATTAGATACCGAACCTGATATACAAAATCATATCAGTCTCTTTATAAGTAAAGAATTGATAAAATTTTGTATTGATGGATAATGTTTTGAACATTTCCTATATCAAAAGTTGATCGGTTCAGGCACGTTATCTAAAAGCATTGACGTTCTAAATCAAACTACAGTTCCTCGTATACAGAACACACACAAGAGGAAGAGTTCAGAAATGAACGAATCATTCTTGAGGCATTGTAGACTAGGTCATATCAATGCGACCCGACTGGCTGAAGTTACATTTTAGATGCATATTTAAATCAGTTTGTATTTACATCTTGTGAAACTTGCCAGTCATGTCACAAAGATTAAATGACCATAGCTCTGTTTATTGGAAACAAAGAAAGAGTTAGTGAACTCTTGGGATTGATACATGATGATGTACGTAAGGTCTCCTGTCTACACATGCCAGGATTGGTTCTTTATACTTCATTACGTTCTCTGATGATCTCTCAAGATTCTGACATATGTTCCTGTTGAAACACAAGTCCGAACCTTTTGAGATATTCACAGAATATAATTTAGAAGTAGAGAACCAACAACAGGGTATAAGTATTATGTCCTATGATAAGATCAGGGAGGAGAATACTTGTGCATGGCATTCCTGGACTATTCTAAAAGAAAATGAGATTCTCTCTCCGTATTACTCCTCTGAATACACCACAGCACAACGGTGTATCAGGGCGGAGCAATCGCACAATATTAGATATGGTGTGCTCTATGATGAGTATTACTGAGTTACCTATTTCCTTTTGGGGTTATGCGCTTGAGAAGCTGCGTACCTATTGAATTAGGTTCAAATCAGATCACTGCCTACTATTCCATATGAGATATGGTATGGGAAGAGCCTATCTCTTAAGTAAGTTAAGATTTGGGATTGTCCGGCCTATGTCAAAAGCAAAATCCGGACAAGATCGAGGCAAGATCAGTTCTGTAGAACTGGAAAGGTTCCAGCTGTACAAAACTGCTAATGATTTGACAGAACCAAAGGATTCAATAGTTTCCGACGAACCTCAGCCTCTCCGCCGATCTGGTAGGGTTCCTCATCTGCCTGAGAGATACCTCGGTTTCTCGATGACAGTGGGAGCGAAGAATGCATCATGAGATGATGACCCAACTAGTTTCGAGCAGGCCATCGAGAGTAGGGACTCTGTAAGAATGGCTGGATGCTTAACGATCTGAGATGGAATCCTTATACACCAACAAAGTATGGACTTTGGTTGCTATATCTGAAGGGTTAAATCCCCATCAGGAGCAAGTATATCTTGAGAAGATTACTTGGTGTAGATGGAAAAGTTGAGACTTTCAAAGCTAGACTTGTTAAAGGTTTTAGTCATCAACCAGGTGTGGATAATGATGAAACCTTTTCTAGGGACTATGCTTAAGTCCATCTAGATCCTACTTGCCATTGCTACATACCATGACTACGATATCTGGTGGTTGGGTGCCATGACTACTTTTCTAAATATTGATTTAGAAGAGAAAGTCTATAAGTACACAGCCAGAGGGCTTCGTAAACAGTGGGAGCAGCGGAAACATGTGCAAGTTGCTCTACATAATGAAGCAGGCATCACGGAGTTGGAACGTCTGTTTTGATGTGATAGTCAAAGTGTTTGACTTCATCAAAATAGTAGACGAACCTTGTATATACAAAAAGGTAGTAGAGAGTAAGGTGGTCATCTTCGTATTGTACGTAGACAACATACTCTTGATAGGAGAAGAGTTTCCTATACTGCGATCGGTCAATCTCCTATTATCACATGGATTCTCCAAATAGGATAAAGGTGATACATTCTCGATCCTGGGGAGAATCACTGGAAAAGTCCCAGAGTGATAAGGACGACTGAATGTCAGTCGCAGGCATTGTCTTTACCCTCGGTAAAGGGACGGTATGTTGGAAAAGTTCCAAGCTAGATACCGTGGCAAACTAGACGATAAAGGCTGGTAACATCGCTATTAAAAATACTACCAAAGAGGCAGTTTGGGTGTATATTGGTTCGTAAGATGAACTAGGTTCCTACCATTGTATGACAATGGAACTATGGCTTTGGCCAAGGAACCATGGTCCCATCAGTGACCCAGACATATTCTGAGGAAGCATCACCTGATCATGGAGATAGTTGATCTCCAGGGTGATCGAGGTTGGGAGAGTAGACTCAGAGGACAACACGGCGGATCCACCCACGAAGCCTTTTCCCAGAGAGAGACTTATATGGAATGGTTGAGTATGTGATACTGCAACCACTGCTACAGATGGCCCTAGTGCAAGTGGGAGATTGTTAGTTATATGTATGCCCTAGAGGCCATTACTGTACATTGGATGTATATTGTAGTGGATGCTGGGACATATATAGGCAGGACTTTCTTGCTCGACATGATAGTACGCTATCTGGTTGCTCTTTATCTTAACGTGTATATTTTCTGTCTCTCTGTTACATGTTGATAAAGCCCTTAGGATGTGTACTCGACTTCCAGGACTGTGATGCAGATCATACTAGTGGGGCCTGGATAGTCCATAAGTACATCCTTCAATGTTCCTAGTCGAGGGAATATCGAGACGGGGC
The DNA here is from genome assembly GCA_030015575.1 of Agapanthus africanus. NCBI lineage: Eukaryota > Viridiplantae > Streptophyta > Magnoliopsida > Asparagales > Amaryllidaceae > Agapanthus > Agapanthus africanus. The sequence continues at coordinate 105,256,305 of CM057347.1, read as the reverse complement.
ATCGATATTCCAGAGTAGACTAGCGTATATCTTCTCGACCCATGCGATGGGCGATGGATGATCCCATATCCATTGGTGTTTGACATTAGAGATGGTATACGGGTGCTCAGTGGAGACTGGGTACACTGAACGGACTCGCCGAGAACTCCCAAATGGTATTATACCTCACGTCAGATGGCAGTTCTCTGGTGACACTGGTACAGCTTAGTCTGTTGACCCGAGATCGTCATAGAATCTTGTGTGTCTCCCACTGTGCTTTGATTTCCACCCTACCACGGCTCTACTGAGTCATGCAAACAGGTGGCTTTTGGGTACAGTCCCGATTCACATGGAGGCAATGAGCGATAGGAGGGGATTCGTCTCTCCCGGTATTGGGGGTTGATGTTGCGCTATGCTCGACTGGCCATAACAGGAAATCCCTGGCCAGGGTTGCAGTGACCTACTGGTAAGTGTTATCAGTAGTTTCACACATGTCATGGACTTCACGTCGGCATGACTTATCGAGCTACTGGGGTCTGACGTTTACCACCCCTAGGCGAGATATGCGACATATCAGACGAACAGACCGGACTGTACGGTAAGTGTTACTGGTTGGATTCACAGGAGTGTGAGCGGGCTTGCTCGTCGATCTTCTGATCGCTCAATACCCGGGTGGCCGTTACGTTTAGCAGACCGCTTGCGGCTTGTGGGTGTTTGATATGATCATCATCTGCTGCCGGCGTATTGACGAGTCTTTAGAGTCCTACACAGAGGTTTCCTAGCTCAAGCGAAACGAAATAGGAGCGCATATGAGATATGTGCGGGACCGAGAATAATTCGTGTATATGATACCGTATTCCATTCTCGCGATGAATGTATTGATTGGTTATATGCGATATAACCTAGTTATCGAATCAAGGATCGATTCGATAAGCCGATACATTGGATACTAGCCGGTTTTATGCGACATGACCGGATCATTGAATCAAGTGTTAATTTAATGATTTAATGTATAATTATATATTTGATATATTACTTTGGATTAACTAGTATTGGTTCACTTTAAATGGATTTACTCACTTGAAATGCACATTGTATATGTGATATATTTTTTGTGCACAAGATTGTATCATGTTTGATGATACATTCTAGCTTGGTTTTGTGTAAAGAATTAGACCATGGTTAGTTAGTGGTTAGGGTTTCATTTCTTTACTTATTCATTTATCTATTTATTTATTTCATTTATAAAAGATAAAGAGAAAAGAATGGTTGCTAGTTTTGTTTTTCTTTGAAGCTTCTTGAAGCTTTGAACAAGTCCACCATTCTTGTCTCTTCCTTAACCCTAACCATTCAAGTTAACCATAGTCTATTCTCTAGACCTAACTAAGGTTGCCAAATGATAAGTATTCATTTTGTTTTTCTTTTTAAAAAGACTTATCATAATATTCCTTCTTCTTCTTCTTCATCATCAACATGAAGAAAGCTTGCTCCATCAATGGCAACTTGAGCTAATGAGTGAGAAATCCAATTCTAAAGTGAACCCACCTCCTATTTCTTCATCCTCTACCTCTTGCCAAGTAGTATAGGGTGTTTCCTTCACAAGTTTTTAAGGCTTGGTGAAGTTGGAGCTTGATCTTGTGATGCCTCGACGTAGATCATCTTTGGCATCGAACCGACGACCAAGTCCGCCCTTTTCTCCGATGAAGCCGATGCTAGAGTCATGGATTCAATTTGGACAGCGGAGGGACGTCATCACGGAGCCTAGGAGGTGGAGGACCGGATCTACAAAGGTTGTAGCTTCTTTCCTTTATGTTAAAGTCGTTAACTTGCATCACATAGCCTATAAATCTAGTTAACGATCCGTATTAGGGTTTGTAGGCACATGTAAAATTTGAATTAGCCATGTTTGATGCCTTGTGAGACTTCATTAGTGTGCCTAGGAACCCTAATACGGATTATCGAGACATTGTGATGGCAGTCACACTAGTAGGGGCTGGATAGTCTATAAGCAACATCCTATACATGTCCCTGGTCGTAGGATTATCGAGATAGGGCATCGATACTCCAGAGTAGACTGGTGTATACGCTTCTCATCCCAGTTGGGGAGATGGTCTGTCCCACAGCCATCAGTACGTCGTACTGGAGATAGTATGCAGGTGCTCGTTAGGTTATGGGTACATCGGACAGGACTCGCCGGGAACTACAGGTTGGATTTATACCCATCGTCAGATAGCAGTTCCCAGGTGACATGAGTACAGCTTAGTCCGTCGACTTAACACTGCTACTTCACCTCGGGTGTGTTCCCACTGTACTTAGATTACTACCCTACCACGGCTCAAAGAAGTCGTGCAAACAGGTAGTAGTTGGGTGCAGTCCCGAAGCACTTGGAGGCAGTGGCGGTTTGACAGGATTCGTCTCTCCCGGTATTGGGGGTTGATATCACGCTGTGTATAGAGAGCCATTACGTAAAGTCCCTGGCCAGGGCAAGCGAGATTTACTGGTAGCTTCCAGTAGTTTCTCAAGGTGTAATGGGTTTCACTCCGACACGACTTATACCGCTATTAGGGGTCTGACGTTTACCGCCCCCTAGGCCCGATATGCGATAGTCCTAGACGAACAGACCGGACTGTACGGAGATTGTCACATCAGGCTCAGTAGGAATTCGGATGGGTTTCCTCATCGTCCTTCTTATCGACATCTACCTAGGGACTGTTACGTACAGCTAGTACCGCTTGCGGCCTGTGGTTAAACCCACTGCCAGCGTAGTGTCGAGTCTTTAGAGTCCCACACAGAGAGTTTCTTTGCACCGGGCAAAAGGTGTAGAGGCCGTATGGTTTTACGACAGGGCCGCGATCACTTACGTACACTTGTGCACGTATTATGATCGGGAAGATAATACTAGCGGGCTTTGGTTTAAGCCAGATTCTAGTATTATACAGATGGATTTATTCAGTCAAAGATTATCCGTGTTTTTCAGAAATATGGATGGGAGGGGCAGTTCGTAATTTGTCGGGAAGCTTCTAGAAGAAAATGACTCATTTGTTTTTATTTCTTTTTAGGATTTAAACAAATGAGGTGGAGAGATGAGGTGTAGGTTTTCATTAAATGGATAATGACTCATGAGATGATTCATCTCAAATGAATTAAATGAAGCATGCTAGATATTATGATAGATATTTGTTATGATATTTTGATGCTTCATATTATTCTAAGATGAGACATTATTCATTTCATTATCACAAAAGCTTTCTCTCTCCTCACTTCTTCATCTTCTTCCTCAAACTCTAATAGCTCTTATGAGTTGAGAAACCTAGGGTTTAAGTGACTAAGTAATCCATCTAATTACTTTACACTCTCTAGGACTTCTAGATTAGCGATGTAGAAGCCGTAGTTATCTCAGATTCGAGATAGGAGCTTGGACTATAGACTCTCGGGTGGATCGTCTTTGACTCGAGGAGGCCGTTGAGGTGCCGACGTTCCATAGAGCCTACGAGGCATGGAGGATAGCGATGAAGACCCGAAGGACAAGTAACGTGAGGTATAACTTCGAATCAGAGTAGTTAAACCTTTCGTAGTTTGCTAGTAATGGTTTAGACACGATCCGTGTGCTCAAGTCCATGTTACGAAGCTTTGATAATTGTTTTTTATATATTCCACCTCCCCGCAAGCTCGTGGGGTGCGTGACATGGACTTACACAAACTACATCGTACGAATACCCTAATCCAATCGCATCGTATGCTGGCAGATAAGCACTAGTCAGCTACCGTACACTACGCCTTGACGGAGGAAAAACTACCGCAGCACGAATACTAAGTAGTACTTATCTGAAATGACGGAGGGCTACGCAGGTTTTTAAGAAAACCATGAGCGTAATGAACTTGATATCGTTGTAGAATCGAGTGATTTTGAAAAAGAGTGCTTTTGAGGCTTTAGTTTTGCTAAAGAGGTCACTCCCGATGAAGGGATCTCGGCTCTTTCCTCATCGAATGAGGTGCAGGATATTCACAATACCACTATGCAAAACAAAAACTATAAAATTCAATCAAAAGTCAAACCGAGTTTATAGCATCTGCTAGTTTTGCTAAAGAGGTCTCTCCCGGTGAAGGGATCTCGGCGCTTTCCTTATCGAATAAGGTGCTGGATATTCTACAAGGAATACCGCTATGCAAAGCAAGAACTAAAGCTATCGGTTTTCAAGACAAGTTTCTACAACATCTTTATGTTTCTTTTTTTCATTAATCTCATTAATGAAGTCCCATTTAATTATGCTTCCTAAGCATCATATATGAAACGAAAGCAGTAATATATAATATATATCATATATATATATATATATATAATATACGCATTCGTCTCAGAATGTAATCAATGATCACATCACAGAATATCGTAGCAGAATAAAACATATGAAATATTGGATATACTAGAATTTCCGAGTTTTAAATTAAGCCTGTATAAAACACGGATTCCACGGTCGTGATGAATAGCGAATCCCACACCCCTAGACCCCTACGAGAGCAACAAGCAACCCTACCAATTTTAGATTTAGGAGACCCGGTCTCGACTCCTCGAGATGGTCTCCCACTATACCCTAGAACCTGGTTACTTGTGCTCCCCGCCTTGGGTCTATCCTAATGCAGAAAAGTAAATAATATACAGTGGTGACATCATCCTCAATCCGGAAGTGCCCCAATAAAAGAATATTACATACAATGAATTTTACATGAATGAAAATAAAAACTCTCATCTCACGTAAAACCCCCGGCTATTCAAAACACGACGATCCAATATAACATATTATAGCAACACATAACATCACATGTCATCAACGTAAGTAAATATGCGTATCCCAATTGTCGTTGACATATAACACCGAAACCGGCGATACACCGCATATTACACTTACGGTCGCAGAATAGAAAGTAAAAATTATAACAGTTGGAATCCGCAACCACCTTAGACATCATAAACCCAACGTATCACATACTTTGGATTTCATGCCTAACCAAATGAATTCCTTAGACATCGTATGTCTAACAATTATAAACCCCGCATTTTAGTCTCGATTCCGAAAACACTTTTCAATATCTAGTTGGGTAATTCAACAAAATTCCCGACATCCTGATCGAATGCTCGTTGGAAACTTTAGTAGACGGCCGCACCCCCCGATGCCGTCGATGAAGTGCACTAAGGCGGAACACCGCTGCCGTGAGCACCCGAACGGATACTTTTGGTTACAGGGTTCTCCTACAACCACTTGGTCAAGGAAATAGGGCGTGGCTATCTATTAAGTTTACCCAGCGAGTATCCGCGTACGCTACGTGATTACGACGGACTTTTGATCACATCAAAATCCCGTGGCAACCGATCAAATAAGACTAAACTGCTAGATTTATAAAATTCAAATTAGTTTTGATTCCAAGTATTGTATCCCATCACATAATATCCGGATAAACGTTAAACATTTTGATCGATTCATCAAAGTTCCATAATTTCCCGACAGCTCAACACTTGAGCACAGTTTTAATAATACCCAGAATATGCCACAGTACCTATGCACCAGTCGTAGAAGGGCAAACCCATGCCTCACTCATGTTGCCACAGAACTACGGCAAACCCTAGGGTTTGACCACGGTTCCACGATCCAAAAAGTCGAGTTAGGGTTTCATTCTTCTAGAGGGTTCATAGGATCACTTGCATGTTTTTCCGAATACGTTAAACTTCGAAAAATGGGTTTTTGACAATCGATCGAACTTTTTAACTTCGCCTAGACAATATGTGAATAACCCAAAACAATGTTAAAACTACGAATACGAAACACTCCGAATTTTTTATAGTGTAAGATTACATCACATGCAAAATTAGCAAAAACAAACAACACCTGAAACATCAAAACCAAGTCACTGGAACACTGGCAAAATTTCAAGGCAATGTGCTCGGATTTGGCCGAGATCACCCTATATGTGGCCGGCCAAAAAGTTTTGAAATCCCCTGAAATTTTCACAGTGTTCATGTTATATCACATACAACACTCTGTACTTGTTTAAAATTTTTTTTGACAATTATTTAAAATCGACAGAAACTACTATTTTGCGTTTCAAGTTTCGGAGTATTTCGGTTTCGTAATCTTAACAAAATCCGTCTAAATTTCTAGCATGGCTTTGATACCACTGCAGGGTTACCTAAGACGGCAGCAAGGTTTCGGGAGGTATCATCCATGCCAAATTCAAAAATTGTCCGTTTTAGCTAACCCTAACATAGAATCGTTAACTAAAAATCGACGAAAAAGTAAATGCAAACATTTTGCAAGTTTAGTGAGCAAGGAATACAACCTTTGTAGACCGGTCCTTCACTTCAATAGCTCCATGTAGTAGTCCCCTTCACCGCGATCATGAACTCCGGACTCTAGAGAGGCTCCCTGAAGAAACGAACATGCTTGCTTCGATGACTTCGAGGCCGAAGATGATCTACGTCGAGAAGACACTAACCCAAGCTATCTCTTCACTAATCATGGAATTAGTGAAGCAAACACCCTATACTAAATGGCAAGTAGTAGAAGATGATGAAGTAGGAAGTTTGCTCACTTTAGAAATGATTTTCTCACACTTTTTCTCATATCTCCATTGAAGCTAGAAAGCTTTGAGGAAGAAGAAGAAGAAGCAACTCATCCAGTGAGAATGAATTGTGTGTGAGGTTAGAAATGCAACCAAGGGTTAAGCATGTCATGCTTAACCCTTGTAGAGAGTTAACCATAAGCTATGGTTAAAGGTTAGGTAAAAAATATCTTAAGCAAGACAAAGAGAATGGACAAAGTCAAAGATGCTTTGAAGCTTCTACATGCTTTCAACAAATTGTTGGGTATACCTAGCACCTCATGAAGGGTTTAGAAGCATCACATGTACCAAAGATTAAATTTTTAGGGTGCTAAGTAAGCATACAAAGAATCATTCCTAGAAAAATTAGGGTTTCAAAAACAACACTTGATCACAAGTAGGTTAAGCTAGGGTTTTGAGAGTACAACCTTTGTAGCTCCCTACACTAGACTCCTCGGCTACTTGGGGTTTGGAAAAGGACCACTTGAACTCCTCTAAGTCCACGATGATCCACCCGGAGTCCACTTTGTCCAAGCTTGCAACTTCACTTGATCAAGAGAAGAGAATGAAGCTAACACTCTAAACAAGTGGGCAAGACTTGTGTAGAATGATGTTGTGGTGGCTTTTCTCACTTCAAAATCCTAACTTGATGAATAATTTGCTCACTAGAGAAATCTAGAGAGCAAAAGATGAAGGAGGAAGAAGATGATGGCCTTTTTAGAACAAGAGAAAAGATGATCTCTTTTGAAAAATAGAAAATATATGAATATATATTTTCCACTTCTCATCTCAAACCATGGTTAAACAATAAAGATTTTATTGAACTTGAGTTAAAACACAAAAGGAAAGTTAATCCATGGTTAAATGGTGGGTGAGCATGGTTAGGTCAAAGAAGAGTGTAGAAAGAAACCATGAATTATCCTTTCCTTTTTCTTTTTGTTTTAAAATAAATGCAATAATAATACATATATATGTAAAACCATGGTGTGAGTCTTATATTGCCACCATTTTCTATGTATATACAACCATGAAGGATGATGTATGTATGTATGTGTACATGCACATCCATATGTGCATGAATCAAGAAAGAATGCATACATGCATGCATACATCCAAAAATACAAGAAAGGATTTCTAGTGAGAAACCAATGGTTAAATGATAAATCAACTCTTGATTTATCAATCCGGCCATATCACATATGACCCAACCAAAAGCAAGCCGCCCGATTAATATACAGTATCTTATACGCATATTTTAACCGGGTCCATGCGCATATCGCATACGCGCACCACAACGTTTCGCCTAGACTAGGTAACTCCTTTGTGGGACTCTAAGACTCGTCAATACGCCGGCAGTGGGTGATGATCATATCAAGCATCCCCAAGCCGCAAGCGGTCAGCTAAACGTAACGGCCACCCGGGTATTGAGCGATCAGAAGAAAACAAGCGAACCTGCTACAACTCATGTCGAGCCAACCGGCAACACTACCGTGCAGTCCGGTCTCTTCGTCAGATATGCTGCATATCGGGCCTAGGGATGGTAAACGTCAGATCCCAATAACCGATAAGTCGTGCCGATGTGAGGCCCATAACGGGTTGAGAAACAACTGGTAACACTTACCAGTAAATCTCTAAAACAGCTCTGGCCAGGGACTTCCCTGTTACGGCCAATTGAGCACAGCGCAACATCAACCCCCAATACCGGGAGAGACGAAACCCCTCCTATCGCTCATTTCCTCCATGTGGCTCGAGACTGTACCCAAAAAGCACCATTTTGCACGCCCTCATGGACGTGGTAAGGTGGAAATCAAAGCATAGTGGGAATCACACAAGACTCTATGACGATCTCGGGTCTACAGACTAACCTGCACAAGTGTCACCAGAGAACTGCCATCTGACGTGAGGTATAATACCATCTGGGAGTTCTCAGCGAGTCCGTCCGGTGTACCCAGTCTCTACTGAGCACCCGTATACCATCTCTGATGTCAAACACCAATGGATATGAGATCATCCATCGCCCATCTCATGGGTCGAGAAGCGTATACGCTATTCTACACTGGTATATCGATGCCCCGTCTCGATACACCCACAACTAGGGACCTTGAAGGATGTACTTATGGGCTACCATGTCCCCACTAGTATGATCCGCATCATAGTCCAGGTAGTCAAGTACACATCCTAAGGGCTTTACCAACATGTAACTATAAGACAGTATAAAGAGACAAGTATACATGTTAAGATAAAGAGCAACAAGATAGCATACTATCATATCGAGCAAGAAATTAATCTCTATATATGTCCAAGCATCCAATATAATATACATCATCTGTACAATACTGGCCTCTAGGGCATACATACAACTAACAGTCTCCCACTTGCACTAGGGCCAGCTGCTATAGTATCGCATACCGAGCATCTCGAAGAGTCTCTCAAACTGTATCTGGGGAATGGCCTTCGTGAGTGGATCCGCTGTGTTATTCTTCGTGTCAACCCTCCTGACCTCGATCTCCCGGCGATCAATTATCTCTCGGATCAGGTGATACCACCTCAGAATATGCCTGGATCGCTGATGGGACCTGGATTCCTTGGCCAAAGACACCGCTCCATTGTTATCGCAATACAAAGGTATTGGATGCTCAATGGATGGAATCACTCCAAGTTCAGTAATGAACTTCTTGATCCAGACAGCCTCCTTGGCAGCGATGTATTCAGCCTCCATCGTCGAGTCTACCACTGTTTCCTGCTTGGAACTCTTCCAGCTAACCGCCACTCCATAAAGGGTAAAGACAAATCCCTACTGCGACTTAGAGTCGTCCTTATCACTCTGGAAGGTTGAATCGGTAAAGGACTCCACTTGGAGTTCTCCGTTACCATACACCAAGAGCATCTCCTTAGTCCTTCGTAAGTACCTGAGAATGCTCTTCACAGCTGTCCAGTGATTCTCTCCAGGATCAGCTTGATACCTACTCACTACACTTAGTGAGTATGCTACATCGGATCTGGTACATAGCATCGCGTACATGATAGAGCCTACAGCCGAAGCATAGGGTATCCCTTGCATGCGAGCTCTCTCCAAATCAGTCTTGGGAGACATCTCTTTGGAGAGAGTGACTCCAGAGATCGTGGGTAAGTTCCACGCTTGGATTCTTCCATACTAAACCTCTTTAGTATGGTGTCAATGTACCTGGATTGGGACAATCCCAATATCCGTTTGGATCTATCTCTATAGATCCTAATTCCCAATATGCAGGAGGCATCACCAAAATCTTTCATTGAGAATCTTTGTGATAAGAAGAGCTTGACCGATTGCAGCATAGGAATGTCATTTCCTATCAAGTGTATGTGTCCATGTACAATACGAGGAAGACAACCTTACTCTCTGCTACCTTCTTGTAAATACAAGGTTTATCTACGTTTTTGACGAAATCAAACTCTTTGATAACGACGTCAAAGCAGATGTTCCAACTCCGCGATGCTTGCTTTAATCCATAAATGGATTTAAGCAGCTTGCACACCTTCCCGCTGCTCCCACTATCTACGAAGCCCTCTGGCTGAGTCATGTACAAGCACTCTTCTAAATCGTCGTTTAGAAAGACGGTCTTAACATCCATTTGCCAGATTTCGTAGTCATGATATGCAGCGATGGCAAGCATGATCCGGATGGATTTAAGCATAGCCACTGGAGAAAAGGTCTCGTCATAGTCCACACCTGGTCTTTGACGAAAACCCTTTGCAACAAGTCTAGCTTTGAAAGTCTCCACTTTCCCATCTACACCAAGTTTTTTCTTGAAGATCCACTTGCTCCCAATGGGTTTTACCCCTTCAGGAGCATCTTCCAAAGTCCATACTTTGTTGGTGTACATGGATTCCATCTCGAACCGTATTGCATCCAGCCATTTCACCGAGTCCCTACTCGTGATGGCCTCTCGAAGCTAGTTGGGTCATCATCCTCCATGATGCAGTCCTCGCTCCCACCATCCACGAGAAAACCGTAGTATCTCTCAGGTGGGCGAGGAACCCTACTAGATCTGCGGAGTGGCTGGGGTTGATCGGGAACTACTGAATCCTCTGGTTCCACCAGATCTTCTGTTGCAGCTTTTGTAGTTGGAACCTCTTCCAGTTCTACCTCATGACCACTAATCTCTTTTGCAAGAAATTCCTTTTCTAAAAAAGTGGCATGCCGAGAAACAAATACTCTTTGTTCCTCGGTGTGGTAGAAGATATACCCTTGTGAATTCTTAGGATATCCTATAAATTTGCATAGAACAGACCGTGCCTCGAGTTTGTCCGGATTTTATCGTTTGGCATAGGCTGGACAACCCCATATCTTAACATAGTTAAGACATGGTCTCTTCCCTTTCCATATCTCATATGGAGTGGTAGGCACAGATTTGGTGGGGACCATATTCAATAGATGTATGGCTGTCTCTAGCGCATACCCCCAGAAGGAAATAGGTAACTCAGCTGTGCTCATCATAGAGCGCACCATATCTAATAGGGTGTGGTTCCTCCGTTCTGATACACTGTTGTGCTGTGGTGTATATGGAGGAGTCAGCTGAGAGAGAATCCCATTCTCTTTTAGGAAGTCCAGGAATTCAATGCTCAAGTATTCACCTCCTCAATCAGATCGTAGGATTTTAATACTTTTTCCAGTTTGGTTCTCGACTTCTTGTTTATATTCTCTAAATTTCTCAAAAGCTTCAAACTTGTGTCTTATCAAGAACACATATCCATATCTTGAGAGATCGTCAGTGAATGTAATGAAGTACGAAGAACCATCCCTGGCATGTGTAGACATGGGACCGCATACATCACTATGTATCAGTCCCAAGAGTTCGGTAACTCTTTCTCCGTGTCCCGTAAACGGAGTTTTGGTCATCTTGCCTTTGAGACATGACTGGCAAGTGTCATAAGATGAAAACTCGAACGGTTTCAAATATCCATCCTTATGCAACTTAGCTAGTCGTGTCGCATTGATGTAACCCAGTCTACAATGCCACAAGAAGGATTCGTTCATTTCTGAACTTTTCCTCTTGTGTGTGTTTGTTATTCTCAGAAATGTTGATTAATTTAGAACATAAATGCCATTGCACAACGTGCCTGATCCCACCAACTTTTGGTTACGGAAAATGTTCATAACATTATCCTGTAATACAAAATTATATCCCTCTTTACTCAACAAAGAAACCGATATAATGTTGCATATCAGGTTCGGCATGTAATAGCATTCGTTCAGAATCAATGTATTATCAGTTGGTAATACAAGGTGATATTCCCCGACGGTTTTAGCTGCAACAATTGCACCATTTCCAACGCTTATGTCTTTATCACCTTCTCCAAGTTCTCTACCTTTCTTAAGCCCATGTAACTGATTACATATATGGGATCCTGACCCGGTATCCAATACCCAGGACGTAGAGGAAATGGAGAAACAGTTCTCTGTAACGAACACACCCGAAGAAAATGCATCATCATGTACTTTCTTCATTCGGGTGGCATGGGAATCCTGGTATTCCCCTATGTCCTGTTCAGTCCTATAACTCATATAAGAAAGAACGGAACCAACGTTCCCCAGCACAGTATAACATGCGGGTTCGGTCAATACATCCATATTATTATCTTGATTAAGGCATGACATGGTCGCTACCTGAAGAGAGAGAGAAGAAAACACTTTAGCGTATGCTCTTGTAAGATCAGATTGGTTAATATCTTATCTAATCAGGATGGCTCCCACTGTTTTTATCAAATCTTCCTTCAAATCCTAAAAGGAAAGACTAGCCAGGATTAATTACACCCTACAACTTCGCCGATCTTTCAGCCAGGCCAGTGTCGGTACTTTGAGGGAGGTTCCCCGTGCTTTCGCACGGACCTAATTAAAGTAAACCTCATTTTCCTAGAGGCGTAACCCCGTTGACATCTTTCTAGACACCTACTTGATCGGCTAATTGTCCTGTGTAAAACTCTCCCGGGAGTAACAATTACTCGCAGTGGGTTTCGGGATCCAACTATCACATAGAAGGTATGCAATCTCATTGCAAATTTCAACACTTGAAATTCCCGATAATATTTTGCCCCTAATGTGCTATGGCCTTGACGAAAGCCAACAAACCATAGCCCGCTAGTCAAGTTCAACCCGTACATTTCTTGACTGAATTAAACCCACCTGCACGACCCTTGACGAAAGCCAACAAAACCGTACGACTACCCTAATCCAGTCGCATCATATGCAGCAGATAAGCAGCATATAACTACCGCACACAACACCTTGACGAAAGCCAACAAATGTAGCACGAATACTATATACAACTTATCTGAAATGACGGAGGGCTACGACAGGTTTTTCTGAAAACCTATTGCGTAATGAACTTGATATCGTTGTAGAATCATGTGAATTTTGAAATGGAGTGATTTTAAGGCTTTTATTAGTTTTGCTAAAGAGGTCACTCCCGGTGAAGGGATCTCGGCTCTTTCCTCATCGAATAAGGTGTGGGATATATCATATATATCACTATGCAAAGCAAAACTCCGAAAGCATTCAAAAACCAAACCGAGTTTTGTAGCATCTGCCAGTTTTGCTAAAGAGGTCACTCCCGGTGAAGGGATCTCGGCACTTTCCCCATCGAATAAGGTGCAGGGTATATCATATATACCGCTATGCAAAGCAAGACTGTAGCTACCCTTTTATTTGAAAATTTGATTCTACAACATCTTTTAGGTTTCTTTTCTTTCATTAATCACAATAATGAAATCCCATCATTTAAGTCACCTAAACATCACAGATAAATACGACGTACATTTATGCCATCCGCATTCGCCTCGATGTCCCCTCGTGCACCGTTAGGTTAGGTAACTAATGACAGGCAGGGCAGGGCTAGTGTGGGTGTAAAACATAAGTAACGTCTATATAATATATCATATATACTATATACTGTATCCATCACAACATATCAAATGATCACATCACAGATATCACAGCAGAAACATAGATATAATGTGGGATATATTAGGACGTCCGTATTTAGTATTTAGCCAACAATAGAAAATACGGATTCCACAGTCGCGATGAATAGCCAAGCCCACACCCTGGACCCCTACGAGAGCGGCAAGCGACCCTACCAATTCTGGAGTTTAGGAGACCCGGTCTCAACTCCTCGAGATGGCCTCCTACTGAACCCCAGAACCCGGTCACCTGTGCTTCCCTCCTTGGGTCCATCCTAATGCGGAAAAGTAAATAATATACAACACTGGTGGCATCAACCTCAACCCGGAAGTGCCCCAAATAAAAGAATATTACATTACATTTGAATTTACATGAATGAAAAATAAAACTCTCATCTCACATAAAACCCCCGGCTATTCAATCGCGACAATCCTGCACATCATATCTCAGCAACACATAATATCATATATCATCAACGTAAGTAAGTATGCATACCCCAATTGTCGTTGATGTATAGCAACGAAACCGGCGATATCGACATACTACACTTACGGTCACAGAAAAGAAAGTGTAAAACTGCAATATGTGGAATCCACATTCTCTTTAGACATCGTAAATGCGAAATATCAAATACTTCGTATTTCATATCTAGCTATATGAATTCCACACATTGCATCTCATTCCAGATAAATAGACGGTATTAAAGTTTTCGAACGAATGATCAAATACCTAAAATTCCCTAAAGCTCAACACTTGAGCGGAGTTCAAAAACCCGGAGTGTGACACAGTAGTAGCGGTCCAGCAGTAGAAGGGTCAAGCCAACGCCTCACATGTGGCAGGCCGTACTGCCCCAAACCCTAAGGTTCAAAAGGCAGTTCAAGACGGTCACATAATCGAGTTAAGGTTTGTTGTCTTCTAGAGGGTCCACCACAAAACTTGCACGTAATTCCGAAAGATTTAAACCCCATGAAAAGTGAGCAAATGACACTCGTTCGAACAATTCAATACTTTCTAATTATCCGGAAAAACATGAAGATAAAATTCCGATCGAATCATTGAACACAAAACAATCTCCAGAACAAATAACACTAAGACCAGATTAAAAATACCCAAAAATATCAACAAGCAGTTATAAGTATTACTGTGCAAAAATTATGCGTTGACTCATCTGTACGGCCGCGGAACCGCGGCCCAAGAAAGCTTTGGCCGCGTTTCCGCGGCGGAAATGACTGTTAACTGCATCGTTTTTTTCAGTTTGTCTTAGATTTCCCTGCTGATATTTTTACATAATTTTAATACTGAAAAATCACTGTTTAAAAAAATGTCCAGAGAGTGTCCCAAAAAGCCGTATTTTGTTTCGATCGGGGTTTTAACTTCGCTAAAGTGTCGCCTAATGTTCTAGGTTGGCTCTGATACCAATGTTGGGTTTACCTAGCACCTCATGAAGGATTTGGAAGCATCACATGTACCAAAGATTAAATTTTTAGGGTGCTAAGTAAGCATACAAAGAATCATTCCTAGAAAAATTAGGGTTTCAAAAACAACACTTCATCACAAGTAGGTTAAGCTAGGGTTTTGAGAGTACAACCTTTGTAGCTCCCTACGCTAGACTCCTCGGCTGCTTGGGGTTTGGAAAAGGTCCAGTTGAACTCCTCTAAGTCCACGATTATCCACCCGGAGTCCGCTTTGTCCAAACTTGCAACTTCACTTGATCAAGAGAAGAGAATGAAGCTAACACTCTAAACAAGTGGGCAAGACTTGTGTAGAATGATGTTGTGGTGGCTTTTCTCACTTCAAAATCCTAACTTGATGAATAATTTGCTTACTAGAGAAATCTAGAGAGCAAAAGATGAAGGAGGAAGAAGATGATGGCCTTTTTAGAACAAGAGAAAAGATAATCTCTTTTGAAAAATAGAAAATATATGAATATATATTTTCCACTTCTCATCTCAAACCATGGTTAAACAATAAAGATATTATTGAACTTGAGTTAAAACACAAAAGGAGAGTTAATCCATGGTTAAATGGTGGGTGAGCATGGTTAGGTCAAAGAAAAGTGTAGAAAGAAACCATGAATTATCCTTTCCTTTTTCTTTTTGTTTTAAAACAAATGCAATAATAATACATATATATATAAAACCATGGTGTGAGTCTTATATTGCCACCATTTTCTATGTATATACAACCATGAAGGATGATGTATGTATGTATGTGTACATGCACATCTATATGTGCATGAATCAAGAAAGAATGCATACATGCATGCATACATCCAAAAATACAAGAAAGGATTTCTAGTGAGAAACCAATGGTTAAATGATAAATCAACTCTTGATTTATCAATCCGGCCATATCACATACGACCCAACCAAAAGCAAGCCGCCCGATTAATATATAGTATCTTATACGCGCATTTTAACCGGGTCCATGCGCATATCGCATACGCGCACCACAACGTTTCGCCTGGACTAGGTAACTCTTTTATGGGACTCTAAGACTCGTCAATACGCCGGCAGTGGGTGATGATCATATCAAGCAGCCCCAAGCCGCAAGCGGTCAGCTAAACGTAACGGCCACCCGGGTATTGAGCGATCAGAAGAGAACAAGCGAACCTGCTACAACTCCCGTCGAGCCAACCGGCAACACTACCGTGCAGTCCGGTCTTTTCGTCAGATATGCTGCATATCGGGCCTAGGGATGGTAAACGTCAGACCCCAATAACCGATAAGTCGTGCCGATGTGAGGCCCATAACGGGTCGAGAAACTACTGGTAACACTTACCAGTAAATCTCTAAAACAGCCCTGGCCAAGGACTTCCCTGTTACGGCCAATCGAGCACAGCGCAACATCAACCCCCAATACCGGGAGAGACGAAACCCCTCCTATCGCTCATTGCCTCCATATGACTCAGGACTGTACCCAAAAACCACCGTTTTGCCCGCCCTCAAGGACGTGGTAAGGTGGAAATCAAAGCATAGTGGGAATCACACAAGACTCTATGACGATCTCGGGTCTACAGACTAACCTGCACAAGTGTCACCAGAGAATTGCCATCTGACGTGAGGTATAATACCATCTGGGAGTTCTCGGCGAGTCCGTCCAGTGTACCCAGCCTCCACTGAGCACCCGTATACCATCTCTGATGTCAAACACCAATGGATATGGGATCATCCATCGCCCATTTCATGGGTCGAGAAGCGTATACGCTAGTCTACACTGGTATATCGATGCCCCGTCTCGATACACCCATGACTAGGGACCTTGAAGGATGTACTTATAGACTACCATGTCCCCACTAGTATGATCCGCATCATAGTCCAGGTAGTCAAGTACACATCCTAAGGGCTTTACCAACATGTAACTATAAGACAGTATAAAGAGACAAGTATACATGTTAAGATAAAGAGCAACCAGATAGCATACTATCATATCGAGCAAGAAAGTCATCTCTATATATGTCCAAGCATCCAATATAATATACATCATCTGTACAATACTAGCCTCTAGGGCATACATACAACTAACACAAATATCAACCATGACATTTATCCATAACATTTGAATTACTTAACGATAAATTATAAACCCTAATCTTAACGCTAGATGCATTTGTAACCTTGCTTGATACATTTAACATATATCACATATACATCAATGTATCCAAAGTGAGAAAAGAAATCATAAGTGAGCTAATACTAGTTAATGTAATGTAATATATCAAATATATAATTATACATTAGATTATCAAATCAACTCATGATTTAATAATCCGGTTATATTACCTATAACCGACTAATATCATATGAATCAACTTATCGAATCAACACTTGATCAAATAACCCGGCTATATCATATATAAACGACCGATATCTCATATCGTGAGAATAGAATACTGTATCTCATATCATATCAATCTCGGTCCTGCACATATCACATATGTGCTCCTACCCCGTTTCATTTAAGCCAGGAAACCCCTGTGTAGGACTCTAAAGACCCGTCAATACGCCGGCAGTAGGTGATGATCATATCAAACACCAACAAGCCGCAAGCGGTCTGCTAAACGTAACGGCCACCCGGGTATTGAGCGATCAGAAAATCAACAAGCAAGACTGCTCACACTCCTGCGAATCCAATTAGTAACACTAACGTACAGTCCGGTCTCTTCTTCTGATATGTCGCATATCTCGTCTAGGGGTGGTAAACGTCAGACCCCAGTAACTCGACAAGTCACGTCGATATGAGGCTCATAACAGGTCGAGAAACTACTGATAACACTTACCAGTATATCTCTGAAGCAGCCTTAGCCAAGGACTTCCTGTTATAGCCAATCGAGCACAGCGCAACATCAACTCCCAATATTGGGAGAGACGAAACCCTTCCTATCGCTCATTGCCTCCATGTGACTCGGGACTGTACCTAAAATCCACCATTTTGCACGTTCTCTTGAACGTGGTAAGGTGGAAATCAAAGCACAGTGGGAATCACACAAGACTCTATGACGATCTTGGGTCTACAGACTAACCTGTACCAGTGTCACCAGAGAACTGCCATCTGACGTTAGGTATAATACCATCTGGGAATTCTCGGCAAGTCCGTTCAGTGTACCCAGTCTCTACTGAGCACCCGTATACTGTCTCTGATGTCAAACACCAATGGATATGGGATCATCCATCGCCCATCTACATGGGTCGAGAAGCTATACGCTAGTCTACTCTGGTATATCGATGCCCTGTCTCGATACACCCACGATTAGGAACATTTGAAGGATGTACTTAGCGACTACTCTATCCCCATTAGTATGAACTGCATCATAGTCTTAGTAGTCAAGTACTCATCCTAAGGGCTTTATCAACATGTAACACAGAGACAATCAGAGTACATATTAAGATAAAGGGCAACCAGATAGCATACTATCATGTCGAGCAAGAAAGTCCTCCCTATATATGTCCAAGCATCCACTAAAATATGTAGGGTTACTAGGCACACTAACAAAGCTCTACAAGGCATCGACCATGCCAAAATTAAATTTTTTAGGTGCCGAACAACCCTAAGCAAGATCGTATACTAGAGTTTAGGCGAATCGAAAGGCAAGTAAACATCTTTACTCTAAGAGATCATGAAATACAGCCTTTGTAGATCGGTCCTCCACTTCTTTAGCTCCTTGATGAAGTCCCTTCGATGCGATCGTGGTTCTCCCGGACCCTTGCATGGCTTCACGAGGCGAAAAGGTACGACCTTGCTTGAAGTCTTCGAGGCCGAAGATGATCTACGCCGAGGAAATTCCGACTCAAGCTCTTACTTCACTAACTAGAGAATTAGTGAAGTAAACACCCTAAACTAAAGTTCTAGTCTAGTAGAGGATGGATAAATAGGAAGTGGGTTCTCTTTAGAATTTAGTTTCTCATAAGAATTCTCACTTTGGATCAAACCCTAGTTTCCTTTTTTTTTCCTTTTCACAATGAAGAAGAAGAAGAAAAGAAAGAGATGAGGATAATGATCAAGTGAGAATGCTAACCATGGTGAGTGAGTATCATATACTAACTCATGGTGGGACATAACCATGGCTAAGTCAAGTTGGTTAGGTTAATAAAAATCTAAAGAAAAACAAATTAAGTGGACTTTGTCAAAGCATCCAAAAGCTTCTACAAGCTTCATGCTTATGACATAAGCTTCACTAATTTGTAATTACTTTAAATAAATATTAACCACCATCCAAAAATAGTATGGTGTATGTCTTGCACACCCATGTATAGTGTATCATCAACCATGATACAAAAGAAAACACTTTTAATATATATATATCACATATATATATTCAAGTGTTCATATGTGAGAAAAACCCTAAAGTGAACAAGTGTTAGCAAGTGTAAATTAGTATATCTAATATACAATTATACACTTAATTATTAAATCAACACTTGACTTAAAAATCCGGTCATATCTCATATAACCGGCTAACATCCATTGTATCGTCTTATCGAATCAACACTCGATTCGATAACCCGGCTATATCATATATAACCGACCGATACAAAAAGTCGCGAGAATAGAATACGCTATCACATACACGCATTTATTCTCGGTCTCGCATATATCACATATGCGCTCCTATTTCGTTTTACCTGAGCCAGTAAAACCTCTGTGTAGGACTCTAAAGACTCGTCTATACGCCGAAAGTAGGTGATGATCACATCAAGCACCCACAAGCCGTCAGCGGTACTAACTGGACGTAACGGCCTCCCGGGTATTGAGCGATCAGAAGATTAGCAAGCAAGCCCGCTCCAACTCCTGTAAAAGCCTGCCGGTAACACTTCCCGTACAGTCCGGTCTCCTCGTCTGATATGTCGCATATCAAGTCTAGGGGTGGTAAACGTCAGACCCCCAATAACTGATAAGTCATGCCGATGTGAGGCTCATAACGGGTCGAGAAACTACTGGTAACACTTACCAGTAAATCTCTAATCAGCCCTGGCTAGGGACTTCCCTGTTACGGCCAATCGAGCACAGCGCAACATCAACCCCCAATACCGGGAGAGACGAAACCCCTCCTATCGCTCATTGCCTCCATGTGACTCGGGACTGTACCCAAAAACCACCGTTTTGCATGCCCTCATGGACGTGGTAAGGTGGAAATCAAAGCACAGTGGGAATCACACAAGACTCTATGACGATCTCGGGTCTACAGACTAACCTGCACAAGTGTCACCAGAGAACTGCCATCTGACGTGAGGTATAATACCATCTGGGAGTTCTCGGCGAGTCTGTCCAGTGTACCCAGTCTCTACTGAGCACCCGTATACCATCTCTGATGTCAAACACCAATGGATATGGGATCATCCATCGCCCATCTCATGGGTCGAGAAGCGTATACGCTAGTCTACTCTGGTATATCGATGCCCTGTCTCGATACACCTACGACTAGGGACCTTGAAGGATGTACTTATGGACTACCACGCCCCCACTAGTATGATCTGCATCATAGTCCAGGTAGTCAAGTACACATCCTAAGGGCTTTACCAACATGTAACTATAAGACAGAATAAAGAGACAAGTATACATGTTAAGATAAAGAGCAACCAGATAGCATACTATCATATCGAGCAAGAAAGTCATCTCTATATATGTCCAAGCATCCAATATAATATACATCATCTGTACAACACTGGCCTCTAGGGCATACATACAACTAACACAATATACATCATATGTACAATAATGGCCTCTACGGCATACATATAACTTTCATTCTCCTCCTCGATCACATCGAAGGAATTAATACTTCTACCCGTCTGGTTCTTAACTTCAAGCTTATATTCCTTTAATTTCTCAAAAGTTTCAGACTTGTGTTTCAACAGGAACATATGTTCGAATCCTGAGAGAAGATCGGTGAATATAATGAAGTACGAAGAACCAACCTTGGTATTTATAGACATATGACCATATACATGATCATGTATGCATCCCAAGAGTTCAGTAACTCTTTCTCTGTTTTGAGTAAACGGAGTAGTGGTCACATTACCTTTGTGACAAGACTGCCAAATATCATAAGATGAAAATTCGAACAGATTCTCATATTCATCCTTATGTAACTTAGCTGGTCGTGTCGCATTGATATGACCTAGTCTACAATGCCACAAGAAGGATTCGTTCATTTCTGAACTATTCCTCTTATGTGTTTTCGGTATACTTTGAACTGTGGTTTGATTTAGAACGTATATGCCATTACATAACATGCCTGATCCAATCAACTCTTGATTCGGGAAATTGTTCAACACATTATCCTCCAATACAGAATTATATCCTTATTTAACTTAATAAAGAACCTGATGTAATGTTGTATATCAGGTTCGACATGTAATAACATTTGTTCAGAATCAATGTATTTACCCTTTGGTAATACAAGGTGATATTTTCCAAGTGACTTGGCTGCAACAATTGCACCATTCTCTAACACTTAGAGACATATCACCCAATCTTGGTTCTCTACCTTTCTATAGACCATGTAATAAATTACATATATGAGATCCTGTTCCGGTATCTCATACCTAGTACGTAGAGGAAACTGAGAAACAGTTCTTGGTAACGAACACACCCGAAGAATATGCATCAACATGCTTATTCCTCGAATGGGTGGCATTGAAATCCGAATATTCCCCCATTTCCTGCTCGGACTTATAACAATTATAAGATAGAGCGGAACCAATGTTCCCTAGCATAGCATAATAAGCAGGTTCAGTCAATGCATCCATATTATTATCCCGATTAAGGCGTGGCATGGTCGCTACCAGGAGAGAGAGAGAGAGAAGAAAACACTCTGCGTGCGCTCTTGCAAGATTAGATTGGTTATTATTTTATCTAATCAGGATGGCTCCCACAGTTTTTATCAAATCTTCCTTCAAACCCTAAAAGGTAAGACTAGCCGGGATTAATTACACTTTACAAGTTCGCTAATCTTTCGGCCAGGCCAGTGTCGGTACTTTGAGGGAGGTTCCCCGTGCTTTCGCACGGACCTAATTAAAATAAACCTTGTTTTCCCATGGGCGTAACCCCATTAACATCTTTCTAGACACCTACTTGATCGGCTAATTGTAATGTGTAAAACTCTCCCAGGAGTAACTCTTACTCGCAGTGGGTATCGGGATCTAACTATCTCATAGAAGGTATGCAATCTCATTGAAAATTTCAACACATGAAATTCCTGATAATATTTTTCCCATAGCGTCCTATGACCTTGACGGAGGTCAATAAACCATAGGCTGCTAGTCAAGTTCAACCCATCATTTCTTGATTGAATTAAACCCACCCGCACGACCCTTGACGGAGGTCAACAAGGCTGTACGACTACCCTAATCCAATCGCATTGTATGCTGCAGATAAGCACTAATTAGCTACCCCACACTATGCCTTGACGGAGGTCAACAAACGTAGCTCGAATACTAAATACTACTTATCTGAAATGACGGAGGGCTACGACAGGTTTTTAAGAAAACCTTTTGCGTAATGAACTCGATGTCGTTATAGAATCGAGTGATTTTGAAAAGGAGTGTTTTTGAGGCTTTAATAGTTTTGCTAAAGAGGTCACTCCCGGTGAAGGGATCTCGACTCTTTCTATTAGTTATATGTATGCCCTAGAGGCCATTATTGTACATATGATGTATATTATAGTGGATGCTTGGACATACATAGGGAGGACTTTCTTGCTCGACATGATAATATGCTATCTGGTTACTCTTTATCTTAACATGTACACTGATTATCTCTCTGTTACATGCTGATAAAGCCCTTAGGATGTGTACTTGACTACCTGGATTATGATGCAGATCATACTAGTGGGACAAAGGTAGTCAGTAAGTACATCCTTTAATGTCCTTGGTCATAGGTGTATCGAGACGGGGCATCGATATACCAGAGTAGACTAGCGTATAGCTTCTCGACCCATGTAGATGGGCGATGGATGATCCCATATCCATTGGTGTTTGACATCAGAGATGGTATACGGGTGCTCAATGGAGACTGGGTACACTGGACGGACTCGCTAAGAACTCCTAGATGGTATTATACCTCACGTCAGATGGCAGTTCTCTGGTGGCACTGATACAGGTTAGTCTGTCGACCCGAGATCGTCATAGAGTCTTGTGTGATTCCCAATGTGCTTTGATTTCCACCTTACCACATTCAAGAGAACGTGCAAAATGGTGGTTTTTGGGTACAGTCCCGAGTAACATGGAGGCAATGAGCGATAGGATAGGATTTCGTCTCTCCCAGTATTGGGGGTTGATGTTGTGCCGTGCTCGATTGACTATAACAGGAAGTCCCTGGCCAGGGTTGTTTCTGAGATTTACTGGTAAGTGTTATCGGTAGTTTCTCGACCTGTTATGAGCCTCATATCGACATGACTTATCAAGCTATTGGGTCTGACGTTTACCACCCCCAGGAGAGATATGCGACATATCAGACGAAGAGACCGGACTGTACGGCAGTGTTACTGATTAGATACGCAGGAGTATGAGCAGGCTTGCTTGTTGATCTTCTGATCGCTCAATACCTGGGTGGCCGTTACGTTTAGCAGACCGCTTGCTGCTTGTGGGTGTTTGATATGATCATCACCTACTGCCGGTGTATTGACTAGTCTTTAGAGTCCTACACAGAGGTTTCCTGTTTCATGCGAAACGGGGTAAGAGCACATATGTGATATTTGCGGGACCGAGATTAATGCGCTTATGTGATACCGCATTCTATCTCGCGATATGTGCTATCGGTCGGTTATATGTGATACAGCCGGGTTATCGGATCAAGTGTTGATTCGATAGATTGTCACATTTGATATTAGTCGGTTGTATGTGATATAGCCGGATTATTAAATCAAGTGTTGATTTAATAATTTAATGTATAATTATATATTTGATATATTAACTTACATTAACTAATATTATCTCACTTAAAAATTCTTTTTCTCACAAGTGTACACTTGGTATATATGTGATACATATTGATGTGCATCTTTTGTGTCTTGCTACATGCTACATGCTACATGGGTGTATGAGACTTACACCATACTTATAATAATGGAATTGTTTTATTTATCTAAATTTAATCAAAATTAATGGTAATTAGTCAAATGCTTGGAAGCTTGGAGATGCTTGTAGTATTTTTGACTTAGTCCACTAATTTTGTTTTACTTGTAGATATTTATTAATCTAACCATTATTGTTAGCCATGGTTTAATCTCTACATGGGTTAGTGTATGACACTAACTCACCCATGGTTGCTATTCTTACCTCATTAGTTCATTCTCATCTCTTGACCTTATCTTCTTCATCCTTGAGAAAAAGCTTGCTAGCTTTTGATCAAGTGAGAAAATAATGTAAGAAAAACAAATCTAAAGTGAACCCATTTCCTACTTCATCATCCTCTACTATTATCCATTTAGTTTAGGGTGTTTGCTTCACTAATTTCACCATTAGTGATGAGGTAGTATGAGCTTGAGTCTCCTCGACGTAGATCATCTTCGGCCTCGAAGACATTGAGCAAGCTCGTTCATTTCTTCAAGTGAACCCTTTCAAGAGTCCGGGAGTTCACTACATACAGTGAAGGGACTACTGCACAGAGCTTTAGAAGTGAAGGACCAGTCTACAAAGGTTGTATTCCTCATTCACTTAAATGTAAAGTTGTTTACGTATCGTTTCGTCGGATTTTCTAGTAAAGATTCAAGGGTTAGGGTTAGCTAGAACGAATTTTTTTTGAAATCGGCATGGACGATTCCTCCCGAAACCTTGCTGTCGTGCTAGATAACCCTGCATTGCTATCAGAGCCATGCTAGAAAATTAGATGATGTTTGTTAGATTACGAAACCGAAACGATTCCGAAACTTAAAACAAAACAACCCAGTTTCTGTCGAATTTGAAGAGTCTTCAAAAATTTTTTTTGAACAAGTACAGAATGGTGTATGAGATACAACATGAACACTACCAAAATTTGGTCCAATTTCAACTCAAAGTGGCCGACCACATCATGATAAAAACCGGCGAGCTCGGGTCAATTTTGGCTTTTTGGCTTCAAATTTTGGTGGTGTTCCAGTCTCTGGGTTTTGGTGTTTCAGGTGTTGTTTGTTTTTGCTAAATGTGCATGTGATGTTAACTTTCTACAATGGCAATTCGGAGTGTTTCACAGTCGTAATTCTAACATGTATTCGGGGTTTTTAGACGACGTTAAAAAGTTTGAACGGATATCAATAACCCATATTTTCACTCGCTGGAAATTTTCCAAGAGTTGGATTATTTTCAAGTTTAAAAATTTCAGAAAATCATACAAGCGATTCTGTGGACCCTCTAGAAGAATGATACCCAAACTCATCTTTTTGGATCACGGAACCGCGGTCATACCCTATGGTTTGCCGCAGTTCCGTGGCGACATGAGTGAGGCATAGGTCGTCCCTTCTACGGATCGTTCATAGGAGCTGTGGCAGTTTCTGGGTACTTTTTGAACTCCGCTCAAGTGTTGAGCTCTTTAGGAAAGTTTGGGTGTTTGCTTATTCGATCGAAAAGTTTAACATCGTCTAGCTATCTGTGATTGTGATACAATAGTCAGAATCTATTTAGTTGCGTGCAAGTTTAACATTTCGGTCTCGGGTGAAATCGGTAATCTTATTGAATTACCCGACTTCTTTTGAAAAGTGTTTTCATAGTTGAGACCTAAATGTAAGATTTGCATTGTTAGGCATGAAATCCAGAATATGTGATATTCCGGGTTTATGATGTCTAAGGGCACCGACGATTCCAAATGTTGTAATTTTTCATTTTCTTTTCTGCGACTGTAAGTGTAATATGTGGTGCGTCGCCGGTTTCATTGCTATATGTCTACGACAATTGGGATACGCATATTTACTTACGTTGATGACATGTGATGTTATGTGTTGCTGTGATATGTTATATTGGATCGTCGTTTTTGAATAGCTGGGGGTTTTATATGAGATGAGAGTTTTTCATTTTCATTCATGTAAAAACTTGTATGTAATATTCTTTTATTGGGGCACTTCCGGGTTGAGGAAGATGTCACAGTTGACATATATTATTTACTTTTCCGCATTAGGATAGACCCAAGGAGGGGAGCACAAGTAACCGGGTTCTAAGGTCCAGTGGGAGACCATCTCGAGGAGTCGAGACCAGGTCTCCTAACTCTAGAATTGGTAAGGTTTCTTGCCGCTCTCGTAGGGGTCTAGGGATGTAGGTTTGGCTATTCTTCACGACCGTAGAATCTGTATTTTATACAGGCTTAATTTAAAACCCGAAAATCCTAGTATATCCAATATTTCATATGTTGTTTTCTGCTGCGATATTCTGTGATGTGATCACTTTATATGATGTGATAGATACTGTGTATAATATATGTGATATATTATAGACGTTGCTTATGTTTTTCACCCGCGCTAGCCCTGCCCCGCTCTGCCATTAGTTACCTAACCTAACGGTGCATGACGGGACATCGAGGCGAATGCGGATGGCATAAGCGTACTTTGTATTTATCTGTGATGCTTAGGTAACTTAAATGATGGGAATTCATTAATGGGATTAATAAAATAAAAGAAAGCTAAAGATGTTGCAGAATCCTGTTTTAAAAACTGGTAGCTCTAGTTCTTGCTTTACATAGCGGTATTCCTTGTAGAATATCCAGCGCCTTATTTGATAAGGAAACAGATGAGATCCCTTCACTGGGAGTGACCTCTTTAGCGAAACTAGCAGATGCTACAACCCACTCGGTTTGTCTTTTGATTTCTTCTATAGTTTTTGCTTTGCATAGTGATATTTATGAAATATTCTGCACCTTATTCGATAAGGAAAGAGCTGAGATTCCTTCACCGGGAGTGACCTCTTTAGCGAAACTAGTAAAAGCCTCAAAAACACTCCTTTTCAAAATCACTCGATTCTACAACGATATCAAGTTCATTACGCAAAAGGTTTTCATAAAAACCTGTCGTAGCCCTCCGTCATTTCAGATAAGTACTACTTAGTATTCGTGCTACGTTTGTTGACCTTGTTAAGGCGTAGTGTGTGGTAGCTGATTAGTGCTTATCTGCTTAAGCATATGATGCGATTGGATTAGGGTAGTCGTACGACTTTGTTAGCCTTGTTAAGGGTCGTGCGGGTGGGTTTAATTCAATCAGGAAATGACGGGTTGAACTTGACTAGCGCTTATGATTTGTTGACCTTGTTAAGGTCATAAGTTGCTAGGGGCAAAATATTATCGGGAATTTCAAGTGTTGAAATTTGCAATGAGATTGCATACCTTCTATGAGATAGTTGGATCCCGATACCTAATGCGAGTAAGAGTTACTCCTGAGAGAGTTTTACAGATTACAATTAGCTGATCAAGTAGGTGTCTAGAAAGGTATCAACAGGGTTACGCCCTTGGAAAAATGAGGTTTATTTTAATTAGGTCCGTGCGAAAGCACGGGGAACCTCCCTCAAAGTACCGGCACTGGCCTGGCTGAAAGATTGGCGAACTTATAGGGTGTAATTAATCCCAGCTAGTCTTTCCTTTTAGGGTTTGAAGGAAGATTTGATAAAAATAGTGGGAACCATTCTGATTAGATGAAATAATAACCGATGTGATCTTGCAAGAGAATACGCTGAGTGTTTTCTTCTCTCTCTCTTCAGGTAGAGACCATGTCACGTCTTAATCAAGATAATAATACTGATGTATTAACCGAACCCACTTGTTATACTGAGCTGGGGAACGTTGGTCCCGCTCCAACTTATAATTGTTATAAGACCGAGCAGGAAATAGGGGATTACCTGGATTCCCGTGCCGCCCAAACGAAGAAAGTGCATGATGATGCATCTTCTTCGGGTGTGTTCATTACCGAGAACTATTTCTCAGTATCCTCTACGTCCTGGGTATGAGATACAAGATCAGGATCCGACATATGTAATCTGTTACATGGGCTACAGATAGGTAGAAAACTGAGAATGGGTGATAAGTTTTAAGAGTTAGAAACAGTGCAATCATTGCAGCCAAAGTTGTTGGCGGTTATCACCTTATATTACCAAATACTATGATTCTGAATGAATGTTATTAGATACCGAACCTGATATGCAACGTTATATTAGTCTCTTTATTTACTAAAGAAGGATATAATTTTGTATTGTTGGATAATGTTTTGAACATTTCCTATATCAAAAGTTGATCGGTTCAGGCACGTTATCTAAAAGCATATACGTTCTAAATCAAACCGCAGTTCTTAACGTACAGAACTTACACAAGGGGAAGAGTTCAGAAAAGAATGAATCCTTCTTAAGGTATTGTAGACTAGGTCATATCAATGTGACACAACTAGCTAAGTTACATTTAGATGCATATTTTAATCAGTTTGAATTTACATCTTGTGAAACTTGACAGTCATGTCACAAAGATAAAATGACCATAGCTCCGTTTACTAAACACAGAGAAAGAGTTAGTGAACTCTTGGGATTGATACATGATGATGTATGTAGGTCCCCTGTCTACACATGCCAGGACTGGTTCTTTGTACTTCATTACATTCACTGATGATCTCTCAAGATTCGGACAGGTGTTCCTGTTGAAACACAAGTCTGAAGCTTTTGAGAAATTCAAAGAATATAAATCAGAAGTAGAGAACCAAAATGGGTATACGTATTATCTCCTTTAATGTGATCAGGGAGGAGAATACTTGAGCACGGAATTCCTGGACTATTCTAAAGGAGAATGAGATTCTCTCTTAGCATTACTCCTCCGTATACACCACAGCATGATGGTGAATCGGTGTGGAGCAATCGCACCCTATTAGATATGGTGTGCTCTATGATGAGTACTACTGAGTTGCCTATTTCCTTTTAGGAAGTTATACACTTGAGAAGTTGCATACCTATTGAATAGGGTTCCATCCAAATCTGGTACCTACCACTCCATATGCGATATGGTATGGAAAGAGCCCATCTCTTAAGTAAATTAAGATTTGGGTTGTCCGGCCTATGTCAAAAGAAAAATTCGGACAAGCTCAAGACAATGTCAGTTCTGTGGAAGTTTGTTGGATATCCCAAGCATTTGCAAGGGAATGTCTTCTACCGCACCGAGGAACAAAAGGTGTTTTATTTTTCGGCATCACCACCTTTTTTTAGAAAAGGAATTTATTTTGGAAAGAAATTTGTGGTCATGAGGTAGAACTGGAAGAAGTTCCAGCTATACAAACTATAACTAAAAATTTGGTAGAACCGGAGGATTCAATAGCTCCGACGAACCTCAGCCTCTCCGCCGATCTGATAGGGTTCCTCATCCGCCTGAGAGATACTTCGATTTTCTCAATGACAGTAGGAGCGAGGATTGCATCATGAGATGATGACCCAACTAGTTTCGAGCAGGACATCAAGAGTGGGGACTCTGTAAGAATGGCTGGATGCTTTGCGATCTGAGTTGGAATCCATATACACCAACAAAGTATAGACTTTGGCTGCTATATCTGAAGGGTTAAATCCCCATCAGGAGTAAGTATATCTTGAGAAGATTACTTGGTGTAGATGGAAAAGTTGAGACTTTCAAAGTTAGAAATATTGTAAAAGGTTCTCGTCATCGATCGGTTGTGGTTTATGATGAAACCTTTTCTCCAGTAGCTATGCTTAAGTCCATTCGGATCCTACTTGCCATTGCTACATACCATGACTACGATATCTGGCGATTGGGTGTCATGACTTCTTTTCTAAATACTGATTTAGAAGAGAGTGTCTATAAGTAGACAGCCATAGGGCTTCGTAGACAGTGGGAGCAGCGAAAATGTGTGCAAGTTGCTTTACAGGTTGAAGCAGGCATCGCAGAGTTGGAACATCTATTTTGATGTGGTAGTCAAAGAGTTTGACTTCATCAAAATGGTAGATGAACCTTGTATATACAAAAAGATAGTATAGAGTAAGGTGGTCTTCCTCGTATTGTACGTGGATGACATACTCTTGATAGGAAAGGAGTTTCCTATGCTTCACTCGGTCAATCTCCTCTTATCACATTGATTCTCCATATAGGATCAAGGTGATACCTCCTAAATCCTGGGTTTTGGATCTATGAGATAGATCTAAGTGGATGTTAGGATTCTCACTAGGTGTAGTGAGATGGTATCAATAGATCCTGGGGAGAATCACTGGATAGCTTCCAGGGTGGTAAGGTCGACTGAATGTCAGTCACAGGCATTGTCTTTACCCTTAGTGGAGGGACGGTATGTTGGAAGAGTTCCAAGCTAGATACCGTGACAAACTAGATGATAAAGGCTGGATACATCGCTACCAAGGATGCTACCAAAGAGGCAGTCTAGGTGTATATTAGTTCATAAGATGAACATAGTTCCTACCATTGTGTGATAATGGAGTTGTGGCTTATGCCTAGGAACCCCCGTCCCATCAGTGACCCAGACATATTCTAAGGAAGTATCACCTGATCATGGAGATGGTTGATCTCCAGGGAGATCGAGGTTAGGAGAGTAGACTCAGAGGACAGCACGGCTGATCCACTCACAAAGGCCTTTTCCCAAGAGAGAGACTTTTATGGGATGGTTGAGTATGGGATACTACAACCACTGCTATATGATGGCCCTAGTGCAAGTGGGAGATTGTTAGTTATATGTATGCCCTAGAGGCCATTATTGTACATATGATGTATATTATAGTGGATGCTTGGGCATACATAGGGAGGACTTTCTTGCTTGACATGATAGTATGCTATCTGGTTACTCTTTATCTTAACATGTACACTGATTATCTCTCTGTTACATGTTGATAAAGCCCTTATGATGTGTACTTTACTACCTGGATTATGATGCAGATCATACTGGTGGGACAAACGTAGTCGGTAAGTACATCCTTTAATGTCTCTAGTCGTGGGTGTATCGGGACGGGGCATCGATATACCAGAGCAGACTAGCGTATAGCTTCTCGACCCATGTAGATGGGCGATGGATGATCCCATATCCATTGGTGTTTGACATCAGAGATGGTATACGGTTGCTCAGTGGAGACTGGGTACATTGGACGGACTCGCCGAAAACTCCTAGATGGTATTATACCTCACGTCAGATAGCAGTTCTCGGGTGACACATGTACAGGTTAGTCTTTCGACCCGAGATCGTCATAGTGTCTTGTGTGATTCCCACTGTGCTTTGATTTCCACATTACCACGTTCAAGAGAACGTGCAAAACGGTGTTTTTTGGGTACAGTCCCGAGTCACATGGAGGCAATGAGCGATAGGAGGGGATTTCGTCTCTCCCGGTATTAGGGGTTGATGTTGCGTTGTGCTCGATTGGCTATAAAAGGAAGTCCCTGGCTAGGGCCGTTTCTCAGATTTACTGGTAAGTGTTATCAGTAGTTTCTCGACCCTTTATGAGCCTCACATCGGTATAACTTATCAAGTTATTGCGGTCTGACGTTTACCACCCCCAGACGAGATATGCGACATATCAGACGAAGAGACCGGACTGTACGGTAGTGTTACTGATTGGATTCGCAGGAGTATGAGCAGGCTTGCTTGTTGATCTTCTGATTGCTCAATACCCGGGTGGCCATTACGTTTAGCAGACCGCTTGCTGCTTGTGGGTGTTTGATATGATCATCATCTACTGCCAGTGTATTGACGAGTCTTTAGAGTCCTACATAGAGGTTTTCTAGTTCATGCGAAACGGAGTAGGAGCACATATGTGATATGTGCGGGACCGAGATTAATGCGCTTATGTGATACCGCATTCTATCTTGGGATATGTGCTATCAGTCGGTTATATGTGATATAGCCGGGTTATCGGATCAAGTTTTGATTTGATAGATTGTTACATTTGATATTAGTCGGTTGTATGTGATATAGCTGGATAATTAAATCAAGTGTTGATTTAATAATTTAATGTATAATTATATATTTGATATATTAACTTACATTAACTAATGTTAGCTCACTTAAGAATTCTTTTTTCTCACAAGTGTACACTTGGTATATATGTGATATATATTGATGTACATCTTTTGTGTCATGCTCGATGCCACATGCTACATGGTTGTATGAGACTTACACCATGCTAATAATAATGGAATGGTTTTATTTATCTAAAGTTAATCAAAATTAATGATAATTAGTCACATGCTTGGAAGCTTGGAGAAGCTTGTAGCATCTTTGACTTAGTCCACTAATTTTGTTTTACTTGTAGATATTTATTAACCTAATCATTATTTTTAGCTATGGTTTAATCTCTACATGGGTTAGTGTATGATACTAACTCACCCTTGGTTGCTATTCTCACCTCATTAGTTCATTCTCATCTCTTGACTTCATCTTCTTCATCCTTGAGAAAAAGCTTGCTAGCTTTTGATCAAGTGAGAAAATAATGTGAGAAAAACAAATCTAAAGTGAGCCCATTTCCTACTTCATCATTCTCTACTAATAGCCATTTAGTTTAGGGTATTTGCTTCACTAATTTCACCATTAGTGAAGAGGTAGCATGAGCTTGAGTCTCCTCGACGTAGATCATCTTCGGCCTCGAAGACATTGAGCAAGCTCGTTCATTTCTTCAAGTGAACCCTTTAAAGAGTCCGGGAGTTCACTACATGCAGCGAAGGGATTGCTGAATGGAGCTTTAGAAGTGAAGGACCGGTCTACAAAGGTTGTATTCCTCATTCACTTAGATGTAAAGTTGTTTACATATCGTTTCGTCGGATTTTCTAGTAAAGATTCTAGGGTTATGTTAGCTAGAATGGCAATTTTTTGAAATTGACATGGACGATGCCTCCCGAAACCTCGCTGCCATGCTAGATAACCCTGCACTTTCCTCATCGAATGAGGTGTTGGATATTCATGAATATCACTGTACAAAGCATGGACTAAAAAAGCAATCAAAAACAAAACCGAGTGGGTTATAGCATCTGCCAGTTTTTCTAAAGAGGTCACTCCCAGTGAAGGGATCTCGGCTCCTTCCTTATCGAATAAGGTGCTGGATATTCTATAAGGAATACCGCTATGCAAAGCAAGAACTAGAGCAACCAGTTTTTAAAACAAGATTCTACAATTTCTTTTAGTTTTCTTTTATTTCATTAATCTCATTAATGAAGTCTCATCAATTATGCTTCATAAGCATCACAGAAGAAACGAAAGAAACAATATTTATTATATATCATATATATAATATAAGCATTCATCTCAGAATATCAAGTGATCACATCACAGAATATCAGCAACAGAAGAACACATATGAAATATTAGATATACTAGGAATTCCGTGTTTTAATTAAGCCAATAAAAAACGCTGATTCCACAGTCGCGATGAATAGCCAAACCCATATCTTTAGACCCCTACGAGAGCGGTAAGCAACCCTACCAATTCTAGAGTTAGGAGACCCGATCTCGACTCCTCGAGATAGTCTCCCTCTGGACCCTAGAACCCGGTTACTTGTGCTCTCCTCCTTGGGTCATCCTAATGTGGAAAAGAAAATAATATACATCAATGGTGACATCATCCTCAACCCGGAAGTGCCCCAATAAAAGAATATTACATACAAGCTTTTACATGAATGAAAATGAAAAACTCTCATCTTACATAAAAAAACCCAGCTATTCAAAACACGACGATCCAATATAACATATCACAGCAACACATAATATCACATGTCATCAACGTAAGTAAACATGCGTATCCCAATTGTCGTTGACATATAGCAATGAAACCAGCGATACACCACATATTACACTTATGGTCGCAGAAAAAAAAGTGAAAATCTACAACAATTGGAATCCGCAAGCACCTTAGACATCATAAACCCAATGTATCACATACTTTGGATTTCATGCCCAACTAAATGATTTTCTTAGACATCACATGCCTAAAAATTATAAACCCCGAATTTTAGTCTCGATATTGAAAACACTTTCCAATAACCTGTCGGGTAATTCAACAAGATTCTCGATAACCTGGTCGAATGCTCGTCGGAAACTTTAGTAGACGGCCGTACCCCCGATGCTGTCGACGAAGTGCACTAAGGCGAAACACCGCGGCCGCGAGCACCCGAACGGATGCTTTTGGCGACGGGGTTCTCCTAAAGTCACTTGGTCGGGGCTATGGGGCGTGGCTATCTAGTAAGGTTACCCGGCGAGTATCCGCGCACACTACGTAATTGCGACGGACTTTTAATCCTCATCAAAATTCCGTGGCAACCGATCAAATGAGACTAAACTGCTAGATTTATAAAATTCAAACTAGTTATCACATAACTAATTATGTGGATTCTAAATATTGTATCATAATCACAGATAGCTAGACGATGTTAAACTTTTCGATCGAATAAACAAACACCAAAAATTTCCCAAAGAGCTCAACACTTGAGCGGAGTTTAAAAAGTACCCAGAACATGCCACATCACCTATGAACCATCCGTAGAAGGGCCGACCCATGCCTCACTCATGTCGTCACGGAACTGCCGCAAACCCTAGGGTATGACAGCGGTTCCGTGATCCAAAAAGTCGAGTTTGGGTATCGTTCTTCTAGAGGGTCGACAGAATCGCTTGCATGATTTTCTGATGATTTTAAACTTGGAAAAAATCCAACTCTTGGAAAATTTCCAGCGAGGGAACATATGGGTTGTTGATATCCGTTCGAACTTTTTAACGTCGTCTAAATAACCCGAATAGATGTTAGAATTATGACTACGAAACACTCCGTAATGCCTTTGCACAAAGATAACATCACATGCAAATTTAGCAAAAATAAGCAACACCTGAAACACCAAAACCAAGAGATTCGAACACCCTAAAAATTTGAAGCCAAAATGCCCTAAGGAAAACCGGTGAGCTCGGATTTTTAGGGCATGTGGCCGGCCAAAAACAGATGGGGAAGGTTCAAATTTCTACTGTGTTCATGTTACATCTCATATAACATTCTGAAGTTGCTTAAAAAATTTTAAGACACTTTAAAAAATTCGACAGAAACTAGATTTTTGTATCGGGTGTTTCGCAGTTGTTTCGGTTTCGTAATCCTACAAATATCGTCTAATTCTCTAGCATGGCTCTGATACCACTGTAGGGTTCCCTAGAGCGGCAGCAAGATTTTAGGAGGCATCGTCCATGCCAATTTCAAATATTTGCCGTTCTAAAGAACCCTAACCTAGAATCTTAACTAGAGATTTAAACAATACAGCATGCAAACAACTTTGCATACAAAGTGAATGAAGAATACAACCTTTGTAGTCCCTTCGCTCTAAGTAATGAACACCCAAACTCTAGTAAAGGTTCACATGATGAAATGAACAAACTTTCTCGAAGTCTTCGAGGCCGAAAATGATCTACGTCGAGGAGACTCAAGATCATGCTACCTCTTCACTAATGGTAGATTAGTGAAGCAAAATCCCTAAACTGAATGGCTAATATAGTAGAGGATGATGAAGTAGGAATTGGGCTCACTTTATATTAATTTTTCTCACATTATTTCTTCACCTTGAGAAAAGCTAGTAAGCTTTCTCATGAGGAAGAAGAAGATGAAGTAGATATGAGAATGAAACTCATGAGGTGAGAATTGCAACCATGGGTGAGTTAGTGTCATACACTAACTCATGTAGAGAATAGACCATGGTTAAAAGAATAATGGTTAGGTTACTAAATATCTTAAGTAAAACAAATGAGTGCACTTAGTCAATGGTTCCACAAGCTTCTCCAAGCTTCAACCATTAAACCAATTTCCACAAATTTATGAATTACTAAAAATAAATATAAACCCATCATTATTTCAAGCATGGTGTGAGTCTCATACACCCATGAAGCATGTGGTATCAAGCATGACACAATAAAATGTACATTAATATATATCACATATATACTAAAGCACAAAGTGAGAAAAAGAAATGTTTAAGTGATCTAATATTAGTTAATGTAAATTAATATATCACATATATAATTATATATTAAATTATTAAATCAATACTTGATTTAATAATCCGGCTATATCACATACAACCGGCTAATATCAAATGTAACAATCTATCGAATCAACACTTGATCCGATAACCCGGCTATATCACATATAATCGACCGATATCACATATCGCGAGAATAGAATACGGTATCACATACGCGCATTAATCTCGGTCCCGCACATATCACATATGTGCTCCTACTTTGTTTCGTATGAACAAGGAAATCTCTGTGTACGACTCTGAAGACTCGTCAATACGCCGGCAATAGGTGATGATCATATCAAACACCCACAAGCCGCAAGCGGTCTGCTAAACGTAATGGCCACCCGGGTATTGAGCGAATAGAAGATCAACAAGAAAGCCTGCTCATACTTCTGCGAATCCAATCAGTAACATTACCGTACAATCCGGTCTCTTCGTCAGATATGTCGCATATCTCAGCCTGGGGGTGGTATAAGGTCAGACCCCAATAGCCTGATAAGTCATGCCGATGCAAGGTTTATAACGGTTCGAGAAACTACTGATAACACTTACCGGTAGATCTTAGCAACCTTGGCCAGAGATTTCCTGTTATGGCCAATCGAGCATAGCGCAACATCAACTCCCAATACCGGGAGAGACGAATCCCCTCCTATCGCTCATTGCCTCCATGTGACTTGGGACTGTACCCAAAAACCACCTTTTTGCACGATGTCTTGAACATGGTATAGTGGAAATCAAAGCACGGTGGGAATCATACAAGACTCTATGACGATCCCGGGTCGACAGACTAACATGTACCAGTGTCACCAGAGAAATGCTATCTGACTATAGGTATAATACTATCTAGGGGTTCTCGGCGAGTCCGTTCAGTGTACCCAGTCTCTACTGAGCACCCGTGTACTTTCTCTGATGTCAAACACCAATGGATATAGGATCATCCATCGCCCATCATATGGGTCGAGAAGCGTATATGCTAGTCTACTCTGGAGTATCGATGCCCAGTCTCGATACTCCCACGACTAGGAACATTTGAAGGACGTACTTGCCGACTACCTCTGCCCCACTAGTATGATCCATATCATAATCCTGGTGGTCAAGTAATCATCATAAGGGCTTTATCAACATGTAATAGAGAGACAATAAGTGTACATGTTAAGATAAAGTGCAACCAGATAGCATACTATCATGTCGAGCAAGAAAGTCCTCCCTATATATGTCCAAGCATCCACTACAATATACATCACATGTACAGTAATGGCCTGTAGGGCATACATATAACTAACAAAAGCGTTGGAAAACCTCCCTCGAAATACTAACACCAGCCTGGCTGAAAGGTTAAGCAAGTATTATAGGGTGAGATTAATCTTGACTAATTCTTCTTTTATGGTTTGAGGAATGATTCGAGATACATTGGGAGCCATCCTGTTTAGATAAACTAATAACCAATCTAAACTTGTAAGAGTATCATGCTAAAGTGTTTCTTCTCTTTCTCCTAATTGCAGCGACCAGTTGACCGCGCCTAAGTTACCATTAGCTAATAAATTGACTGGGCCAGACTATATTGACTGGCAAGGGTTTGTCTAGATGGCCATTGCCTGGGACAAGCTGGAACACCTTCTTTCTACTAAAGCCCCCGCCGTCCTAGGTCTAGATTCCACCGTCGCGGATAATGATATCCATAAGACAAGGGAAAAAGACAGTGCGAATGCCAAGTTTCTCATGTTGGCCTCAATGGATGGTATAAACCAGAGGCAGCATGAGAAGATGGACTTAGTTTCCATCTTCCTCCACAACAAAGATTTATATGGAGAGCAATCTCGTATCGCAAGATATGAAATCTCGTAGGAATTGCTTCAAGCGAGGTTGGCTATCGGGTCATCTATAGGGGACGACATCCTTATGATGACTAGCTATATTGATAAGCTTATGGACTTAGAGACCACGTTGAAGAACGAGTCATATGCTGACGTGATTCTAAAGTCCCTACCTTCTACTTATGCCCATGGGGAAGAAACTTATACATCCAGTTGAGGGCACCCTGGAGGAAACCAGGGAGACACCCGCTCTGCTTATTGGGGAATCTTCCTCTTCTGGATCCAAGGCGAAAGCTAAGGGTGAGAAGAAGAAGACCTCCACAAAGCCGATAGGCGGTGTCAGTAAGATAGAAGGAAAGGGCAGGGCAAAAGTTTCGGAGTTAACAGTAGGGAAGGAGGATGTTCCTATTGTCACCAGAAAGGGCATTGGCAAAAGGAATGCAGGGCTTGGAAAGAAAGAATCCAGGATCTGAAGCATGTTGTGGTT
This sequence comes from Agapanthus africanus, assembly GCA_030015575.1. Taxonomy (NCBI): domain Eukaryota; kingdom Viridiplantae; phylum Streptophyta; class Magnoliopsida; order Asparagales; family Amaryllidaceae; genus Agapanthus; species Agapanthus africanus. Next base: position 105,218,075 of record CM057347.1, on the reverse strand, counting down.
TCGACTTCGGGTGTGTTTGTGATTGAAAACTGTCTGTCAATTAACTCTACTTTCTGGGTACTAGATACCGGATCAGGATCTCATATCTGTAATTCGTTATAGGCGTTAAAAAACCGTAGGGTTATCAGGGCAAGTGATATGACTCTCAGGGTTGCTAACGGAATGAGCGTGGACACTGCATCCGTAAGGGAATATCACCTAAGATTGACAAGTGGGCAGATATTGATTCTACATAACTGTTTGTATGTACCTAGTCTGGATTGTAATAACATATCTGTATCTTTACTTTCTAAAGAAGGATATGATTTTACATTTCTAAGCGATATGGTCCACATCCACCTAAATTAATCTTTCATTGGGTCAGGTACATCCGATAACGGTGTATACGTATTAAATCAAGCTCGGGTTTTTAGTGTCTAGAACACACTTAAAAGAAAGTCTCCAAAATTAAGTCAGGCTTTCTTATGGCATTGTAGACTGGGTCACGTCAATGAAACAGGTTGATGAAGTTACATAGAGAGGGATATTTGGATCCGTTCGAATGTCAGTCTTATGCAACTTGTCAATCTTGTCTCATAGGAAAGATGACAAAGACTCCATTCACTGGACATGGAGTAAGAACGAGCGAGCTCTTGTGACTCATACACAGCGATGCGTGTGGTCTAATGTCTACACATGCACGAAGTGGTTATTCCTATTTCATTACTTTTACAGATGATTTCTCTAAGTATGGACATGTCTTCTTGATGAAACATAAATCCGAGGCCTTTGAGAAATTCCGGGAATATAAGAATGAAGTGGAAAAACAAACAAGCGAAAGTATCAAGTCACTGAGATCTGATCGAGGTGGTGAATACTTAAGTGCCGAGTTCCTGGGCTACTTAAAAAAGAATGGAATTCTCTCCCAGCTTACTCCTCCATACACACCTCAGCACAACGGTGTATCGGAAAGGAGGAACAAAACCCTATTGGATATAGTTCGTTCCATGATGAGTAATGCTAAGTTACCGCGATCCTTCTGGGGCTATGCACTAGAATCAACTGCAAATCTTTTGAACAAGGTTCCTACTAAGTCAGTGCTTACCACACCATATCAAATGTGGAGTGGGAAGAAACCCTATCTTAAGTACCTGAAAACATAGGGATGTCCAGCTTTTGTAAAAAAGCAGCATGCGGACAAGCTCGAGGCATGTTGAGTACTGTGTAAGTTTGTGGGATACCAAAAGAACTCCAGGGGGTAACTTTTCTGTTATGCAGAGGAACAAAAGGTCTTTGTTTCTCGTCATGCCCGCTTCTTGGAAATTGAATTTTTAGAAAATCAGACAAGTGGGAGCGCAATAGAACTGGAAGAAATTCCAGAACCACAAGCTATTACTGAAAGTATGGTAGAACCAGAGGTTTCAGAAGAGCCAGACATCCTCGTGCCACTCCGAAGAACTAGTAGGCAGTCTCATCTGCCCGGAAGATACTATGGTTTTCTCATAGATAGGGATCGAGAGGATTTCATCATTGAAAATGATGAGCCAACAAGCTTCCAGAAAGCCATTCGAAGCGGTGATTTGGTAAAATGGCTGGATGCAATGCGGAGCAAGATGTAGTCCATGTACACTAACAAAGTATAGACTTTGGACATTGCTCTAGAAGGGATAAAACCCGTAGGCTGCAACTGGATCTTCAGAAAAAAGATTGTTGTAGATGGACAGGTTGAAACCTATAAGGCTAGACTTGTTGAAAAGGGTTTTCGTCAAAGACCTGGTTTGGACTATGATGAAATCTTTTCTCCAGTAGCTATGCTCAAATCCATTCGGATCCTTCTTTCCATTGCTGTCTTCCATGATTATGAGTCTGGCAGATGGACGTAAAGACAGCTTTTCTAAATAGAAATTTGGAAGAGTGCGTCTATATGGATCAGCCAGAGGGTTTCATTTAGAGTGGGAGCAGCGGGAAAGTGTGCAAGTTTCTTAAGTCCATTTATGGACTAAAGCAGGTATCGCAGAGTTGGAACATCTGTTTTGATGAGACGGTCAAACAATTCGACTTTATCAAAAATCCAGATGAACCATGCATTTATAGTAAAATTATAGGTGTAACATTTCAGAAAATAAAATATTATTTTTGGGAGTTTAAATAAACAAAATAATTAAATTCATGAACACTATAAAGGCATAGAAATTGGTTTTAATGATATCGTATAACTATATACCGATAGTTTGGAAAATTAATATAATTATTAGTTTTGAAGGTGTTAAGTTGATTTGGATATTTTATAAATATTTATACAATTACTTGTATACGATTTTAATACTAAACTTGATTAATATTTCACTAATTATGCATTAAGTTTGATTGTGCATGACATGCAACAAAACATGTTGCATACACTTGTTACAATTTTTATTTGTTATGAACCATGGTTTTAATTCCTTATTTGGGCATATATGTATGGTTTTTATTGTTTGGTTTTTAAAATTAAAAAGAAAAGAAAATAGGTGAGAGAGAGTGATGGGACAAGTATCTTGGGTAAGAGAGAGGAAGAAGTTTCCACATTCTTCTTTGGCCTTCAACATTCTCCACTTCATTTCTTTCTCTCATCTTCGTCTCCTTCTCCTCTTCCTCTTCTTCCACCTCAAAAACCACCCCAAAATCCACACTAAAACACTTACCACCTTCATAAAAGTCACTCCAAACTTCATTACAAACCTATTGATAGGTCGAGCTAAGATTTTGAAGACATGAGCAACTCAAGAAAATTCTTGAGTTTCCAAATGAGATATAATCCTATACCCTTGGTTTAGAATTTTAGTTTCTTTAACTCCTACAGTAGTTTAGAGCAAAACAAATGAGGTTGAGCGATGTTAGAAATTTCCAAGTTGAGATTTATGTGATATTGTGAATTGAAAAGGTGCATTTGAGGTATAATTAGTAACCACAACCCCTGTAGTGTTAATATTATGGACTAAACCAGAGACTAAACCCTAAGACTTGAACTTTAGATTTGCCGATATTTGGGTTTTGTGGGAATTGTGATGACTTTTAGAGATCTGCTATGACCCGGAGACTTGGAAAAATATTTAGCAATTACAGAGAGTCGTGCAGGTTACCTAGAAGATACCCTAGCAACCCGAGAACCCATATCCCTTTCATGGCCGCAAATTTAATGCTTGTGGCCGCAAATTGCTGCCACATTGGTGAATCTGGGGTTGGGTTTTGGTGTATGGTTCAATTATCTGTTAATTAGACCTCCCATATATGTAAAATTGGCTAATTTCACCTGAGGCAAAATCTGGAAGTTCTTTTGAAAGTTTCTGATTTCGGTTTGCGACTTTTAATGACTTGGGATTTGGTATTTGTATTTTTCTCGGTCGATTGACGTTCGTATGTCAATATCGAGAGTTGTTTGGTTGTTCTTGCATGTATAGACCGTAGGTTCTAACCTATATGTGTCCCGTGTGCCGTTTTGGTTTTCGTATTCGATTCTTGTTACTATATGACGCATTTGAAACTGTAGGTACCTCCGCGTTGACTTCGTACGACAATGGAGAGCGTGGCGTCATCGACTTCGGCAACCGAGGATCGAGGTGAGTAGATATATATCTACAGGGGAAGTCGGGTGGATGGCGTATAGCACCGCCACAACCGTAGAATAGGTTATATATATATATATATTATATGATTATGTGAGACTTGGTTACTTAGCAAATAGGGTTACTAGGAGACTTTAGGATAGATTAAACGTACTTGTAGAATAGTTTTATCTTAGTTTAGTTCCTTGGTTGTGAGTCGTCGGTTTACTTTGTCGCGTGCACACACACTTGTTGTTGATATGTGTATATGCATGTGTGTGGGGGGCATATACGTGTATGATGAGGATATGATGTGTTATTGAATATGAGTCGATATGATTGGGCATGATGCCGTGAGGATATGATATGTGTTTGAGTCAAAACACCGTTTATGATATAATGTATTAAAGGATCGTTGGGCGATATATATATGCAAATATGCGATAACATATGACTTGATGAATGAATAGATTGTACGAGACCTTAGAATCCGTAGCATTGATTTATGATATTGATATTGTACGAAGATTAATACCGTGCGAATGATGATTTATTATGATATTTGACCCGTACCCTTGATTTTGGGGATGCCGTATGATGGATATTACCGTACGAGATGTATATGATGATTGATCCGCACTCTTGACTCGAGAATGTCGTACGATGTATATTTACCATACGTGATGATATGAGGCTGGATCGCCGACTATTAGATATATCGACTCGGGATATTATAGATTTATCATCACCTTCGACTAAGTTCTTAGTTTAGTCTTTAGTTGCGTAGATATAGGTTAACTTAGGCTCGAGTCATACCTATTTTCAAAACCGACGAATCGTAGGATTTTTCAAAGTATAAACGGCTTGGCCTCTTTTTCACATTTTGACAGGATTCAGCGGATTAGATTAGGGATGCTACGGATTTTCAAAAAACATCTATTTTCTCAAAACACTGTAGTCCCTACGTTTCTAAAAACAACGATTCATACTATTTAAACATGATAAACGGTATGTCTCGTATGTAGTTGATATACCTCATTGTTGCATTTGCTGTTTACTTTCTGTTATGATCTCATCTGCTAGGACACCTGCATCATTATCGATGATGCGTATGTTGCACGTACACTTACTGGCCGGCTCACACACATCATCATTGGTAATTACTATGTCACGGACAGATTAGAAAACGTTACTTCACTGGTATAACCTGCTAGCCGGTAGTTTATTCATATTGTTAGTATTCTTGCTCTCACATGTTAGTTTAGATATTGAATTTCTTATTTAGATGTCGCGTACATTCATGTATTCATTCTGTTATGCACAGTTGAAGGGCTTATGGCCGATATTCATTATTTTCTCATTGATTCATGATTATGGAAATTTCGGTATTCATGGGATTTCTGGATTTGGGGAAAACCGTACAGAAATTTCATAAACTTATAATAAATTTTAAATAGAAATTACGGTTTTTTCGTGATATGATGTGTGTGGCGTCCACTATGAGTTTTCTAGGTTCTTGTGCTACGTGTGTACACATACCCGATTCGAGGTGGGAGATGCACCGTCTGCGGGTACATGGTGGATCCGGTGAGGTACTCCGGGACAAAAAAGCTATATAGAGAGATGTTGAGCCCGACAGGGGAGCACTACCTACTGGTGATTATTGACCCGGCGGTTATCCGGAGGATACCGACCGGAATCGTGTGATTTGACAGATTTGAGGGCCGATCTGAGAGATGGCTACCGAGATATTGATGTATATATTGTGTCGATATTTGACATGGATTTCTGTCGATTTCATTGATGATACTCCAGTTTTTATACTAAAATTTTACTAAGATAAGAACCCAGCTTTCTCATACAGATATATCCTGATTTCATGTTGATCATTCATTCATGATGCGTTCATACATCATATATATGACATGTTGCTGCTTTATGACACTGACATGAGTACTTGGTATTACACTTATGCACATGCTTATAATGTTACCCTTGTTATTACTCGATGACTATTTATATATTTAGCGTATGGTATGACCTAGGAGGGTCATACATTCGGTTTCTACTCGCTGATGTTTTCTACTCACGAGTTAGCAACTCATCCCCGGTGAGCCACAGTTTCTTGCAGCTTTTGCCGTACAGGTTTCGCAGTGGGTTTGCTGGCACATCGCTTTTCTTCCGGGTGATTACTTTGGTAGGTGGGATCACTTGCATTGTGACCACCATTGTACTTTATATTTTATTCCAGTTGTATCTAGTTAAAAGCTCCATCAACCAGACTATGTATATTCGTAGACTTAGAAACCATTATTGTTTATTCTTTCAGCTTTAGAGTCACGCTCATGTATTTTCATTATTGTTTGGATTTTCTTGACGATACTTTAGTTTTCTTACTTTCTTTTTGTGTTTTGATTCTCGCCCTTCAGCATTGTATATTTACATTATTGAGAAGTTGTTTCCGCCAATTGGCGAAGAGCTAGCTCCCGCTTTGGGATGCCTTATATATTATTGCTTGTTTTTGTTTTTGGGTTAAAAATTACGAAAGAGGTGCTGCCCAAATTTTCAATGATGAACCACGTTTTTAAGATAGCTACAAACATTAAAATTAAATACAAAGATTCTGTTTTTCATATATTATCACTTATATATTTTAAAGAAAGAACTTGATTTCATTATACCATTTTTTTAAAACTGCAACTCCACTATTTTCCCCTAAAAAGGTTTAGATTTCTTAACTTTTGGCTTACTTAAATTAGGTGGGGTTCTATAGACTTCACATGATACAAGTGCCAGTCACGTGTCTTTTCCGGGTCGTGATAAAGTTGGTATCAGAGCATTAGGTTTAACCTTGGTTCGAGTCTAGGTTTAACTATGTGGAGTCTAGGGCGTATTTATATTCAGAACCTAGGCTTGACCTTATGGAACTAACTTGGCCAGGGGGGGTATTACACCCGAACTTTCGTCGCGTAGGTTGACCTCGGTTGATGGAGTATGTGACTTAAGTAGAGTGACATACCGTGTATATGTTCCGCGGCATACTTACGATGCGCTACTTCGCTTAAGAAGCCTTAGGATGTACATTTCTTATTTATTGTATTTCTATTCGTTCTTATATCTATCATCATCGACGTTTGATCGTGGTTTTTGTTACTATAGCTACATGAGCAGCGAGAGCTGTGGTTTTAGGTACGGTCAAAGCGAGTTCGTCAAGGATGAGGGCTGACCAGGACGTATCCCCGTAACACACGAACGTTTGACATATTTTTTTACGATGTTTTCCGCTGTCATGAGCGTTTCGATGTGTCATTTTGCTAAGATTTCTCGTTGACGCAGACGATCAGATCTGCACCAGATGATCGGGCCACTGCTAGAAGCCAGCTAGAATGCGAAGACTATTGATGTACCATCTACTCTAGATGATTGAGGCGTTGTCTACCGTGCGGACAGATGAGTCAGCTGTTGCTGCGATTGATGAGATATTGTCCCCAGACCGTTGAAGCTGATGCGGCATGAGGTTATACTCAAGGATGCGAAAGAAAATCTGTTCTCCGCCGAAAATCGGGAAGACAAACATCTTGCCTGAATTTGGGGGCAGATACTATTTGGATTTATTCGTCTACCTCTCTGAAGATGCTAAGTTGATTTTTGGCACCGTATATCGGAGGATTAGATGGATGCGGCCGTTGTAGCAAACTTCGTCAGATTCTGTAAGTGCACGGCGGCGTCCCGGCCGTCAATCCGACACCGGAATGCGGAAGCGATGATTTACTTTAACTTTTCAAACCGGCACCACCGCGCACTATAAAACCCGGATCGTGCCATTAAACTAGTCCTAGCTATCTAGAGAAAGGGTAGAGAGATATACCGAACGATCCGTGTCCTTCGGTCTTCTCGTCGTCGTCCCGATCTCCCCGCGGAATTTCCGGTCTACATCTCCTCGCCGGAAGGGCACTACGTCGCCGGCTTCTTTTACGGGCTCCCACCTCTGGAACGAGGCAACTTGGGCACGAACTTGGCGAGTCGACGTACCCAAGATTTGCTGTAGAATAAGTGTAGTGCTATGTCTCATTGGGGTTTATGGAAGTTGCTCTTTTGGTGGAGGGAAAGAAGTATATGGAGATGAATGATTTTGTAGCAAGCAAAAGGAAAAATGTGATGAACATTTTTCCCATTCCAAAAATGAAAATCCCCCACCTCCCACAAAGTGTGGCCGGCCTCATAGAGAAAATTGGGAGAGTAAAAAAGTCAAGGGAGGGAAGCTATCATGCATGAGAGAGAAAAGAGTGATGATGAGAAAGAATTATCACAACAAAAACCTCACTCCAAAACCCAATCATTTCCCATCACCATCAAACAAAGGTCAAACAATCATGAACCATGGAAGTCAAATGGTGGTGCACCATCATGAAGCTACAATATGCAAAGACAACCCTCCAAAATGCTTATTTGCACAAATGCAAATAAGCCCTCCTCCACCAATCTTCAGCCAATGAAAGATACAAAGAAATATGGCCGAAACGGAGAGCAAACTGGCAACTCCAAAAAACTGATCCCGTAATAAATTACAGGAAAACCCCGCTGCTGTGTATACACACCCGCATTTGTATTCCGACAGAATACAAATGCAATGAGACAAAATCTACACTACACAATACTAGGATCCGGCTTAAACCCAAGCTGGCTAGTATTATCCGTCCGATCATGATCCATGCAATACCGCACGTATCTGATCGAACCCTGCCATATCTCCATACGGCCTCTACAGCGTTTCGCCCGAAAACTTGAGCAAATGTCTGTGCGGGACTCTAAAGACTCGTCAATACTATGCATGTGGATTTAACCACTAGCACTTCAGAGGTATTAGCCATACGTGACGGGCTACCAGCTATTGACCAAAAGGGACGTCGATGAGCGAACTCATCCTGACACCCTACTGAGCCTGTCAGTGATAATATCCGTACAGTCCGGTCCGTTCGTCTATGAGCATCGCATGGCGGGCCTAGGGGGTTGGTAAAAGTCAGACCCCCAAAAGCGGTACAAGTCGTGTCGGAGATCAGCCCAGAACACCTTGAGATACTACTGGAATACCTACCAGTAAATCTCCTGCCTTGGCCAAGGACTTTATGTAATGGCTCTCCTAGACACAGCGCGACCTCACCGCCAATACCGGGAGAGACGAACCCCTGAAGATCCGCTCACTGCCTCTATGTGGCTCGGGACTGTACCCAACTAAAACTTGTTTGCACGTCTCCTTTGAGCGTGGTAGGGTAGTAATCAAAGTACAGTGGGAACTCACACGAGATAAATGACGATCCCCAGGTCGATGAACTAACCTGTACACATGTCACCAGGGAACTGCTATCTGACGTCAGGTATAAGACCAACTAGCATGTTCCCGGCAAGTCCTGTCCGGTGTACTTATAACCCAATGAGCACATGTATACATCTTAGGTGAACCAACTGACACCAGTGGCTTGTGAGACCGGCCACCGCCCCTCGTCGGGGTCTCGACTGTATACACTAGTCTACTCTGGAGTATCGATGCCCTGTCTCGAAACTCCCATGACTAGGGACCTTTTAAGGATGTGCTTATAGACTACCAGCTCCCACGTATATGATCGCCCTCATACTGCTGGCAGTCAAGCAAGAATCCTAGGGGCTCTATCAACGTGTAACAGCGACCTGTAAGGTCACCTAAAGCAGTACATGATGATAAAGATAAATCAGATAGCATACTATCATCTTGAGTAAGACTGTCCTACCGGGATAGGTCCTCCCTCAATCATTGCAATCACGTGCCTGTGATCCAATAATTGACTCTGAGGGCACTATCTCCAACAGATTCCCCCTCGTTTGAGGGGTTTTTTATTGTAAGGACGCTCTTCCCTGCAGGCGTAAGCCCCTGCAGTTAATTACGCTACCGCATCGCGGCAACAACTTTCTCCTTTTCCAAATGGCCACTTCGTGTCGTGTATGTGTTTGTTTTATTTTTGGTTGCCCATGGATTGTATACGAAGACTAATGTATGTTGTCGCCCATAGGGCGTGGATTAGTCAAAATCCGTATTTTCTTAGATTTGGGTTTTGGGTTGGGTTTAAGGATCGTTAATCTCATTTGAGACTAAGATCAACTTAAACGTTTGTTAAGGATACGTTAGTCTAATTTTAGACTAAGATCAACTTAACAGGATCATTTAGATCCAACAAAAGAGCATTTGGGCTCTATTGTTTTAGTTTAGGGACTTTGCAGTCCAGTTTAAAGACATCTTAGTCTGTAAAGTTTAAGGACGTCATAGTCCATGAGTTTAAGGACCCCACAGTCCATGGTAGTTTAGAGACGTCATAGTCTGTAAAGTTTAAGGACATCATAGTCCATGAGTTTAAGGACCCCACAGTCTGTGGTAGTTTAGATACATCATAGTCTGTAAAGTTTAAGGACATTATAGTCAATGAGTTTAAGGACACCACAGTCCGTGGTAGTTTATAGACGTCATAGTCTATAAAGTTTAAGGACATCATAGTCCATGAGTTTAAGGACCCTACAGTCTGTGGTTTTTCTGGTTGTCGGGACCCGTCACCTCTCTGAAGACGTTGAAGGATTACAACGACAAATATCAGAGGAGTGAAGAGATGTACCCTTGAACCAATATTGGTTGAGAGATCTGTAGTCCAATTTGGGACTAAGATCAGAGATTTGTGGCACATGGGCTCAATTAATCTGAATGAGGGTTCTGTGGCCACTTTGGGCTCGGCACACTCAGTTAAAATGTTGAACATTTAGCAATGCTGAGCATTGGTTTTGTTTCTGACAGCGTTTTTGTCTTTTATTGAGTGCTGAACACTCATTATGGCTCTGGGGCCTTTTTATAGAACAGTTTATGTTCATTTAGCGAGCACATGAGAAGCACATGACGTGCTTGGCGCTGAGCGCCAGACAATGAGCGCATTGCGCTTCTATCAAGTAGCGCACACATGAGGATCACGTGGCACGCTTGGTGCTGAGCACCAGTCAATGGGCGCATTGCACTTATGTGAAATAGCGCATACGTGAGGAGCACGTGGCGCGCTTGTCCCTGAGCGCCAGACAATGAGCGCATTGCGCTTCTGATGAAGTAGCGCACACGTGAGTAGCACGTGGCGCGCTTGGCGCTGAGCGCCAGTCAATGAGCGCAGTGTGCTTCTTGTAAAGTTTGGAGCGCTAAGGCTTTGCAACGCTATGCGTTAATTTTAGAGCGCTGAAGCGCTTCTTTTGATTGGAGCGCTATGGCTCTTTTTAGACAGCTTTGCGCCCTGAGAATTAAATTCTCTTTCTTATAAGAGACTTTGTCTCATAGATCTAAGAACAAAATTCTTATTTTTTATCGGATATATTTCAATCTCTTATGTTTTTGGTGAAAGGCTTTGCCTTTTTGGATCTGTGATCCTAAGAGAATTGAATTATTCTCCCCCCTTTTATAATGAGATATTATAATCTTTGAAAGACAATTTGTCTTATACATCTATGATCTGAAGAAGATTAAGTTCTTCCCCTTATTATTTTTTTTGATGAGATATTTTTATCTCTGTTGTGAAAGAGCTTGGTCTTATAGATCTATGATCTTAGAAAAAGAAGTAAATTCTTCTTTTTATATGAGATGATCTCTCTGTTCTTTTTTTTTTACCTTGAAGAAAATATTCTTCTTCTTCTGAGAGCTTGCTCTTCGTCTTTAAATTTTTTTAAAGTTTCTGGTGGGTTCCTCTATATGAGACTTGAAGTCTTGGGGCCTTTATATAGGGAAAGGCTGATTTGTTCAATCAGTTGAAGAGATCTTTTCTTTAATTGATTTGGAGATGTTTCCCTCGTTGGATCTTTGATCCAAGTGCTTCTGATTTACAGAAGGCAACCTTCTTGTTTTTAACAAGATTGGGAAATCTTTCCCCACACAGAATTTATTCTGTATTTTAGTGATTTTTAATCACCATTGGATCATTGATCCGACGGTGCTTTGATTTTCAGAGAAAAATCTTTTTGTTTGGAAAGATTCTGAAGAATGTTTTCTTAACAGAATTTTATTCTGATGATTTTTAATCATGTTCGTTGGATCTTTGATCCAACGGTTGGGAACATTTAGTTCCAGTGCTAGCGCTCTCGTGATGCATTGTTTAGAGTGCAGCGCACTTAGCGCTAGCGCTTACGTGCTTTGCACGTGGTGCGCTGCAGCGCTCTTAGTGCTAGCGCTCATGTGCTTTGCACGTGAGCGCTACCTCAGAGTCTTTGACTCTCAGCGCTAGCATTATTATGAAGCGTTGCTTCATTTCAAAATTTGAAATTTGAACAGAGCTTTGCTCTGATTGGGGGAAACAAGATCGCTAGTCACCCTTGGATAAGACTAGGAACTTTTGTTCATTTGGATACTTCGATGCGAAGTTATCAAATCGATAAGCTTCAGTTAGAAAGGAACCTCAAACAGACGTGTTGTGAGTCGATCGAGAAAAGATTAGCAAAAGCGCATCACTCCGATGACTTGGACGAGTTTCCGAGGACAAATTTGGCCAGATGCTTTCTACAGGACGCTAGAGATGCCGAATTCGTAGCTTTGAAAGAGATTCTGGATATGACTACAGCCAATAGTAGCTCGGTCTACACAGCTACAAAAAGATGATTCCGAATTGGTCCATACTGAAGGGAAGCGAAGTAAGAGGTTCATACAAGATCTTGACGAGACGGCGTTTCACACCATTGACATCAGAGACTTGATACGCATACAGAGGCGTTGAATGCAACCATAATTCCAAAGAAAGGTCTTGAAGAGAATGCAGCTGTACCGGAACAAGAAATGGATTATTTAAAGGGTGCCAACTTCCGGGCAGACCTGCAGAAACGAGATTGGGAAAGAGACCCTGGTAGGATCTTTCGGGAATACTACACGATAAAGACTTGAACCAGGACCGATTTTATTACGTACACTCAGTGGGCCAGAGTTGCCATCTTTGACAGGATCCAATATGTGTGACCGTGTTAATTGGTCAGGAGATCTTCAGAGAAGCACCAAAACAAGATTGTTTCCGTCTGTACTCCGTATCGGGCTGTCGAGCCGAGGAGTCATGTAATTAAAAATCCGCAGAGAGAAATAAGGATCTATGAGCAGAGGGCGCTAGACCGTAAGTAAGAGGCAAGTAGATGTTTTTGCTCTGCCAGCCTTGGATACACCAGCACCTTTCGACCTTAAAGGAGGGGCACATCGACGATAGTTATTTATGATCTGCGTCCTGATGATTCGGACAATGTGTTTTCGTCATTTGATTTCGGTATTTTGAGGATTTGGTTTCATGATTGAGATTTTGTGCACTACAGTTGCACTTGATTCGCATTTTCGTGTGCCAGTTATGTTGACGTTCGTTTTCACGCATACCCACTGCATATGATTTTGATTCCGTACACTACGCACACCTATTGCATATGATTTTGATTCCGTACACTCTGATATATTTGAGTTGATTTCATGCATATGGGTTGCACATGATTTGATTTATGCATTCGGTGTAGTTTACACGGGCTTTCAGTACTTGATATGGTTTTGTGCATACAGGTGCACATGTTTGTGAGTTTATATACCGCGGTATACTTGATTTGATTTGGTGTATATCGTATACCGTCGATTTCGAATTCGATACTCGGTATTTGTTTTCATGTACCCTAGTGCGCTAGATTTATGTTTTTGTGCACCTTGTGTGCATGATTGAGATTCTTACGCGCACACTTGGGGCACTTGATATGATTTTGTGCACACTAGATGCGCTTGATCGAGATTTCTCATGCATATCAGATGCACCTGACATTTGTTGTCGTGCACACCCGTTGCACTCGACATATGTTTTTGTGCACAACCGTTGCACTTAGTTTTGTTTCTGTGTATTTTCTTGGCATTTGTACTTGATTTCGATTTCCATGCATACCAGACGCACATGGCATTTTGTATACTTTATTTGAGATCGATTTCATTTCGAGCATCATGTTTTTATGAAATATATTATACGGTTTAGTAACCGAGCAAGACTAGTCTAAGGACAGTACCTGGGTATTTTGCATGCATCGATATTTTACCGAGGGGATTCTCAAAAGGAGCTATAGTCTCCATATTTTCCTACGTGTCCATGATGACACGAAATTTTATAAAGAAAACCCTTCTATTCGAAAGGCGGAACGTATATGTTAAACAAGGGATATATATATATATATATATATATATATATATATATATATATTCCTTATAATGAACGTTCGCTACTTATGCCATGATACGCGCATCGCACGGCGATTTGAAAGAGATTTTTCATGCATTTCTATTTGGATGTTTTGACGATTTTACAACGATGCATTATGATATATCTTATGTATTCATGATTTTGGAGCCCGACGACTTGATTTATTCACTGAAATGTTTTAAGTATTTTGGTGGTTTAAATATAAATTCTGGGACCGAATTTATTTAATGGGGAAAGATTGTAACATTTCAGAAAATAAATTATTATTTTTCGGAGTTTAAGTAAATAAAATAATTAAATTCATGAACACTATAAAGGTATAGAAATTGGTTTTAATGATATGGTATAACTATATACCGATAGTTTGGAAAATTAATTTAATTATTGGTTTTGAAGGTGTTAATGCCACGACCCAATTTTTTTTTGTCCGTGACCGGTACTTAGATTGTATGACATCTAGAGATGCCGACACAATCGGAGTAAGCCAGAAAACCAAGATCAAAATACAAATTGCGGAATCTATAAAAAATGTAGTTTTTAAGTTTAAACAACTGATTTTAAGCATTTAACAGTTTGACAACATCTCCCTTTTTAATTATTAATAAAAGCAGTTATAAGGTGTTTAAATAAATTGCAATCCCTAATTGGGAACAAAATAATGCCAAACGACAGAAATCAATACAAAATAATAACACGACGCTTTAAGCGAAGAAATTCATGAATATACAAAGAAAGCATAAGTTCATACAACTAACGATCTCACGCAGTCGAATTTTAGAACATATACAACATGTTTCGTTCTAAGTAAATATACAGGGTCTGATAAAGTAATACTAGATCCAAAATACATATATCAAAATAGGAGATTACTACATAGGTAACCCACCTAGCAAAAAGAGCGATAAAAGCTGACGAGTGGATCCACACTGCTGCTACGCGTCCACACGACTTCTGCAAAGAACGAAGGCACAACGGGGGTGGGTTGCCAACTCAGTGAATAAAACTAATATATATCGGCTGATAATGTAAGTATGACGAACTAGAGCTAATATCAATAAGGATGAATATAATGCATGATAATATATGGAATCATGAATATGAACTACTAAATATATAAATCAAAACTGAAATCTCATCAATTATTTCCAAATAAGGTTCATTTTTTTTCTGTGTCCAACATCGACACAAATCTTCTGTTTCCATTAGGCATCATTTCTCGAACGATCCCGCCATCCAATAATACCAGTCGGTATCACCTAGATATCCGCCGTGTTTCACAACTGTCTCTGGTATCGAGTATCCTCTCTAGGCTCCCCGCCACAAATGTGGCTTTCCTGCCCTTCGGTCTCGACCGGGCCCACCATGTATCCAACTGTATATCCCCCCACTCATTCTCGATAACGTATAAATCCGCAACCGTATAGCCCCCTCCCCCACTCGGTTCGGAATAAATCCAAATCATAAAAATGACATCTCATGGTGGACGTATCACATCATCCAAGAAGAATCAATGAATATAACTTAATAATATATAAAACTCAAAACCAGAAATTCTTAAATCCAATACACCTGGTGATACAATTTACGACTAATTGAAAGTAAGCCATGATAGGTATCAATCAATAACAACGATGCACATAACCATAAATAATGATACTTATGGTATGAAAGGAATCATGTAGGATATGGCAAGTTCTAAGTGATACGTGACATGTCAATATCGATGAGGTATAGTGTAACATATAGGTATGTGCACGTGCAACATGACTCATCGATAGTTCGTGCAGTGTTCTAAAAAGTGTTATTTTATAGATATGAATGCATACGACGAAGTTTCTTAATTTTAAACATATACTCAATATAAAGGAAATTATTATCCAACTATAATTTACGGGCGTTTTAACGCCATCCATACAAAATCCCCCGGTAGATGTTAAATCTACTCACCAGAATACGTCGAATCGACTCAAATCATCAATCCCTTCCCTTTCCTTGCGGCCTCCGAAGTTTCCGTATTTGAACCTAACATCGAATTTAACTTTCGTATAAGAAATGGCTAAGCTCCAATACGACAAAAACATGAAACTACAAGATTTATGTACTAAATATTCTACGTACGAATATTGAAAGTTATCTAATACTTACTCTAACTGGATTTAAATCTTTCATTGTTCGTAACAGAAAAACAGAACCGTGTCACAAACATCCGTGTCGTATTTAGAATGTTTAACCCCCCTCCAGATTTCATATACTGATAAAATAACTTAAACTAGCAATACCAAACATCCTAATACATATACAGAGAACTATCCTAAAAACCACAACACCTAACTCCCTCACAAAACTGGCGAGCTCGGATTTCCATAGAATGTCGCCAGCCAAAATCCGATGGAATGGGTTCATCTTCCTAGGGTTTAACTAGGTCCAGATTAAAAGATTAAGGCACCGTTTAATTTTGTTAAATAACATCTAAACTATAGCAGATTCAAAATAGAGCCTAAATTATCTAAATATGATATTACCTTTATCTCGCATTTACACTAAAACAGTACTGAACTAAAAGAACTATAGGGTTGGATATTATACCTATCTATAAGATCAACTAAGAGTTTCCTTAAAAGATGTACAAGCACAATATATCCTAGCTTGATGGTGGTGGTGAAAATCCTTAACACTTAGCTCTTCTTCTCTTCTCTCTCTCTCTCTCTCTTGTATTTTAAGATGTTTCTTTTTCTAAACTAGGCAATTTGCCTTAATTTGATATATATATATATATATATATATATATATATATATATATATATCAACTGAACTATTTGGTACAAATAAAGGATAAGAAGTGATAAGGTAGTAGGTGGTGTCACCATACAAGATGGTGGTGGTTTCATGTAAGGAGGAGGTGTGTGTGTGAGGTTAAACCTAAGGTGTGGTGAATATGAGGTTTTGTTTAACTTTAACCACTATCTAACCCTCTTTGCATAATAACCCTCATACAACTCTAATTAGCATAAGAAAACTAATATTTTCACATAAACCCCTCATTACACATATTATTATAAAAACACTATTTTCTTTACTAAATTATTTCCACATCAATTTTAAAAGGCCCTCTTTACTATAATAAAATATAAATAACATTTTCTATTTAAATAAATAATTTAATTAATTATCTAAAATATTTCAAAATATTACCGTTAAGTTGATTTGGATATTTTATAAATATTTATACAATTACCTGTATACGAGTTTAATACTAAACTTGATTAATATTTCACTAATTATGCATTATGTTTGATTGTGCATGACATGAAACAAAACATGTTGCATACACTTGTTACAATTTTTATTTGTTATGAACCATGGTTTTAATTCCTTATTTGGGCATATATGTATGGTTTTTATTGTTTTGTTTTTAAAATTAAAAAGAAAAGAAAATAGGTGAGAGAGAGTGATGGGACAAGTATCATGGGTAAGAGAGAGAGGGAGAAGTTTCCACATTCTTCTTTGGCCGTCATCATTCTTCACTTCATTTCTTTCTTTCCTTTTCATCTCCTTCTCCTCCTCCTCTTCCTCCACCTCAAAACCACCCCAAAATCCACACTAAAACACTTGCCATCTTTACAAAAGTCACTCCAAACTTCATTACCAAACTATTGATAGGATCAAGCTAAGATTTTGAAGACTTGAGCAACTCAAGAAAATTCTTGAGTTGCCAAATGAGCTATAATCCAACACCCCTAGTTTAGAATTTTAGTTTCTTTAACTTCTATAGTAGTTTAGAGCAAAACAAATGAGGGTTAGCGATGGTAGAAATTTCTAAGTTGAGATTTAGGTGATATTATGAATTGAAAAGGTGCAATTGAGGTGTAATTAGTGACCATAATCCCTGTAGTGTTAATATTATGTACTAAACCAGAGACTAAACCCTAAGACTTGAACTTTAGATTTGCCAATATCGGGTTTTTATAGGAATTGTGATGACTTTTAGAGATCTGCTATGATCAGGAGATTTGGAAAAATATTTAGCGACTACAGAGAGTCGTGCAGGTTACCTAGAAGCTACCCTAGCAACCCGAGACTCTATATCCCTTTCATGGCGGCAAATTTAATGCTTGTGGCCGCAAATTGCGGCCACATTGGTGAATTTGGGGTTGGGTTTTGGTGTATGGTTCAATTATCTGTAAATTAGACCTCCCATATATGCAAAATTGGCTAATTTCACCTGAGGCAAAATCTACAAGTGTTTTTCAAAGTTTCTGATTTTGGTTTGCGACTTTTAACAACTTAAGATTTGGTATTTGTATTTTCTCTCGGTCGATTGACGTTCGTACGTCGATATCGAGAGTTGTTTGGTTGTTCTAGCATGCGTAGACCATAGGTTCTAACCTATATGTGTCCCGTGTGCCGTTTTAGTTTTGGTTTTCGTATTCGATTCTTGTTACTATATGACGCATTTGAAACTGTAGGTACCTCCGCATGGACTTTGTATAACAATGGAGAGCGTGGCATCATTGACTTTGGCAAGCGAAGATCGAGGTGATGAGTAGATGTATATCTACGGAGGAAGTCGGGTGGATGGCGTATAGCACCCCCCGCAACCGTAGAATAGGTTATATATATATATATGTATGTATGTATATATGTATATGTATGTATGTATGTATATATGTATATGTATGTATGTATGTATATAAATATATATTATATGTTTATGTGAGACATGGTTACTTAGAAAATAGGGTTACTAGGAGACTTTAGGATAGATTAAGTGTACTTGTAGGATAGTTTGATCTTAGTTTAGTTCCTTGGTTGTGAGTCGTTGGTTTACTTTGTCGCACACACACACACTTGTTTTTGATATGTGTATATGTATATGTATATGTATATGTATATGTATATGTACATATATGGTTATGTGATTCTGGGTTCGCTTAGCATCCCGACACGGTTTCGGCAAGCATCAAGTATGCTACTTTAAAAATTTAGGGTGCCGAGCGAGCCCGAACCAAGGATCTAACTAGAGAATTAGGGTTATTAAAAAATGTAAACAACTTTACGCTAAGTGAAATAGGAATACAACCTTTGTAGACCGGTCCTTTACTTCTAAAGCTCCGTATAGTAGTCTCTTTGCTCCAAGTAGTGGTCTCCCGGACTCTCCTTAGGCTCCACTCGGCGAAAGGAACGAGCTTGCTCAAGGATCTTCGAGACCGAAGATGATCTACGTCAAAGAATCTTTAACTCAAGCTACCTCTTCACTAATTGAGAAATTAGTGAAGCAAACAACCTATACTAAATGACTAGTTTGATATAGATTGATGAAGTAGGAATTTTGCTCACTTTAGAATTATTTCTCTCTTTCTTTTTCTTCTCACAAGAAAGCTAGAGAGCAAGCAAGGAGATGAAGAAAAGATTAAGTGATCAAGTGTAATGAACCATGGGTGAGAAAATATCTCATATAAACTCATATAGAGACTAAACCATGGTTAAAGATAATGGTTAGGTTAATACATATCTAGAGTAAAACAAAATTAGCGGACTTAAGTCAATGCTTCTCCATGCTTCCAAAAGCATCTCAAGCCTTGCTAATTTCCACCTAATTTTGATTTTTCCCTTAATATTTAAACACCCAAATTATCTTAAGTTAGGTATGAGTCTCATACATCCAAGTCCTATGTATCATCTAGCATGACACATAAACAAATACATTAATATATATCACATATATATATTTAAATGTATTTAGAGAAAAAAATTTCTTAAGTGAGCTAATATTAGTTAATGTATATTAATATATCAAATATATAATCATACATTAAATTATTAAATCAACACTTGATTTAATAACCCGGCTTTATCGCATATAACCGACTGATATCATTTAATAAATTATTGAATCAACACTTGACTCAATAATCCGGTTATATCACATATAACCCATATCGCGAGTTTAGAATATGGTATCACATACAAGTATCA
Source organism: Agapanthus africanus (assembly GCA_030015575.1). NCBI lineage: Eukaryota > Viridiplantae > Streptophyta > Magnoliopsida > Asparagales > Amaryllidaceae > Agapanthus > Agapanthus africanus. The sequence goes on along the minus strand of CM057347.1, from coordinate 105,198,289 downwards.
ATCTCGGTCCTGCACATATCACATATGTGCCCTACTTCGTTTCGCATGAGCTAGGAAACCTCTGTGTAGGACTCTAAAGACACATCAATACGCCGGTAGTAGGTGATGATCATATCAGCCACCCACAAGCCGTCAACGGTACTAGCTGGACGTAAAGGCTACCCGGGTATTGAGCGATCAGAAGATCAACAAGCAAGCTTGTTCATACTCCCGTGAATCCAGTAAGTAACACTACTATATAGTCCGGTATCTTCGTCTGATATGTCGTATATCGAGTCTGGGGTGGTAAACATCAGAACCCAATAACTTGATAAGTCATGCCGATGTAAGGCTCATAACGGGTCGAGAAACTACTGATAACACTTACCAGTAAATCTCAGTATCATCCCTGGCCAGGGACTTCCTGTTATGGCCAATCGAGTATAACAAAACATCAACCCCCAATACCGGGAGAGATGAAACCCCTCCTATCGCACATTTCCTCCATGTGACTCGGGACTGTACCCAAAAACTACATGTTTGCACGCTCTCTTGAACGTGGTAGGGTGGAAATCAAAGCACAGTGGGAATCACACAAGACTCTATGACGATCTCGAGTCTACAGACAAACATGTACCACTGTCACCAGAGAACTGCTATCTGACGTTAGGTATAATACTATCTAGGAGTTCTCGGTGAGTCCTATTCAGTGTACCCAGTCTCTACTGAGCACTCGTATACAATCTTTGATGTCAAACACCAATGGATATGGGATCATCCATCGCCCATCAAATGGGTCAAGAAACGTATACACTAGTTTACTCTGGAATATCGATGCCCCGTCTCGATACACCCACGACTATGAATAATTAAAGGATGAACTTGTGGACTACGCTGGCCCCACTAGTATGATCTACATCATAATTCTGGTAGTCAAGTACACATCCTAAGGGCTTTACCAACATGTGAGAGAAAAGACAGTATAATAATACTAGTCTACATGTTAAAATAAAGAACAACCAGATAGCATACTATCATGTCGATCAAGAAATTCCTCCCTATATATGTCCAAGCACCATTATAATATACAATCATGTACAATAATGGCCTCTAGGGAATACATACAACTAACAATCTCCCACTTGCTCTAAGGCCAGTTGTTGTAGTATCTCATACCCAACATCACGAAGAGTCTCTCAAATTGTATCTGGGGAATGGCCTTCGTGAGTGGATCCGCCGTGTTATTCTTCATGTTAACTTTCCTGACCTCGATCTTCCGGCGATCAACTATCTCCCAGATCAGGTGATACCATCTCAGAATATGTATGGATCGCTGATGGGACCTGGGTTCCTTGGCTAAAGCCACAGATCCATTGTTGTCGTAATACAAAGGTATTGGATGCTCAATGGATGGAACCACTCCAAGTTCAGTTATGAACTTCTTCATCCAGACGGCCTCTTTGGTGGCATCGTTGGCAGCGATGTATTCAGCCTCCATCGTCGAGTCTGCCACGGTATCTTGCTTGGAACTCTTCCAACATACCGCCCTTCCATTAAGGGTGAAGAAAAAACCCGAGACTGACTTAGAGTCGTCCTTATCACTCTAGAAGCTCGAATCGGTAAAGGACTCCATTTAGAGTTCACCGTTACCATACACCAAGAACATTTCTTTAGTCCTTCTCAAGTATTTAAGAATGTTCTTCACAGCTGTCCAGTGATTCTCCCCACGATCCGATTGATACCTTCTTACAACACTAAGTCCGTACGCTACATCCGGTCGAGTACATAACATTGCATACATAATGGACCCGACTGCTGAAGCATAGGGTATATCTTGCATGTGAGCCTTCTCCAAATCAGTCTTGGGGGACATCTCTTTGGAGAGAGTGATTCCCGAGATCATGGGTAAATTCTCATGCTTGAAATCTTCCATACTAAAGCTCTTTAGTATGGTGTCAATGTAACTGGATTGGGAAAATCCCAACATACATTTGGATCTATCTCTATAGATCTTAATCCCCAGGATGTAGGAGGCATCACCTAGATCCTTCATGGAGAATCTTTATGATAAGAAGAGCTTGACTGAGTGCAGCATAGGAACATCATTTCCTATCAAGAGTATATCATCCATGTACAATATGAGGAAGACGACCTTACTCTCTGCAACCTTCTTGTATACACAAGGTTCATCTATGTTTTTATGAAGTCAAACTCTTTGACTGCCACATCAAAATAGATTTTCCAACTCCGCGATGCCTGCTTTAACCCGTAGATTGATTTAAGTAGCTTGCACACCTTTCCGCTGCTCCCACTGTCTACGAAGCCCTCTGGCTGAGTCATATACACGCTCTCTTCTAAATCACAATTTAGAAAAGCGGTCTTGACGTCCATCTTCCAGATTTCGTAGTCATGGTATGCAGCAATGGCAAGTAGGATCCGGAAGGACTTAAGCATAGCCACTGGAGAAAAGGTTTCTTCATAATTGACTCCTGGTCATTGACGAAAACCTTTTGCTACAAGTCTAGCTTTGAAAGTCTCAACTTTTCCATCTACACCAAGTTTCTTCTTAAAGATCCACTTGCTCCTAATGGGTTTTACCCCTTCAGGAGCAACTTCCAAAGTCCATACTTTGTTAGTGTACATGGATTCCATCTCAGACCGCATTGCATCCAGGAATTTGATAGAGTCTCTACTCGTGATGGCCTGCTCGAAGCTAGTTGGGTCATCTTCTTCCATGATGCAATCCTCGCTCCCACCATCAATGAGAAAACCGTAGTATCTCTCAGGTGGATGAGGATCCCTACTAGATCGGCGGAGAGTCTGAGGTTCATCAGGAACTATTGAATCCCCCGGCTCTACCAAATCATTTGCTGTAGTTTGTGTAGCTGGAACCTCTTCCAGTTCTATCTCATGACCACTAATTTCTTTTGCAAGAAATTCCTTTTCTAAAAAGGTGGCATGTCGAGAAATAAACACCTTTTGTTCCTCGCTGTGGTAGAATAGATATTCATGTGAATTCTTTGGATATCCCACAAACTTACAAAGAACTGACCGTGCCCCGAGTTTGTCCAGATTTTGCCTTTTGACATAGGCCGGACAACCCCATATCTTAACTCATTTAAGACATTGTCTCATCCCACTCCATATCTTATATGGTGCGGTAGGCACTGATTTGGTTGGAACTTGATTCAATAGGTATGCTGTTGTCTCAAGCGCATAACCCCAAAAGGAAACAGGTAACTCAGCGTCACTCATCATAGAGCGCACCATATCTAATAGGGTGCGGTTTCTCTGCTCTGATACACCGTTGTGCTGTGGTGTATACGGAGGAGTAAGCTGAGAGAGAATCACATTCTCTTTTAATAGTCCGGGAATTCAGTGCTTAAGTATTCTCCTTCCCGATTAGATCGAACGATTTTAATACTTTTACCCATTTGGTTCTCTACTTCGCATTTATATTCTTTGAATTTTTCAAAAGCTTCAGACTTGTGTTTCAACAGGAACACATGCCCGAATCTTGAGAGATCATCGGTGAATGTAATAAAGTACGAGGAACCATTCCTGGCATGTGTAAACATGGGACCGCATACATCACTATGTATCAGTCCCAATAGTTCAGTAGCTCTTTCTCCGTGTCCAGTAAACGGAGTTTTAGTCATTTTACTTTTGAGACATGACTGGCAAGTTTCATATGATGTAAATTCAAACTGATTCAAATATTCATTTTTATGTAACTTAGCTAGTTCGCATTGATATGACCTAGTCTACAATGTCATAAGAAGGATTTGTTCATTTCTAAACTCTTCTTCTTATGTGTGTTCTGTACATTAAGAACTGTAGTTTTAGAACGTATATGCCATTACATAACGTGCTTGATCGAATCAACTTTTGATTTAGGAAAAATGTTCAGAACATTATCCTGTAATAAAAAATTATATCTTTCTTTAGTTAATGAAGATACTGATATAATATTGCATATCAGGTTTGGTATGTAATAACATTCGTTCAGAATCAATATATTACCATTTGGTAATACGAGATGATAATCGCCAACTATTTTGGTTGCAACAATTGCACCATTTCCTACTCTTATATCCTTATCACCCAGTCCCAGTTCTCTACCTCTCTTAAGCCCATACAACAGATTACATATGTAGGATCCTGGTCTGGTATCTAATACCCAAGACATAGAGCATACTGAGAAACAGTTCTCGATAACGAACACACCCGAAGAAAATGTATCAACATGCTCATTCATCGTTCAGGTGGCATGGGAATCCTGGTATTCCCCTTTTTCCTGCTCAGACTTATAACAAATATAAGGAAGAACGAAACCAACGTTCCCTAGCTCAGTATAACAAGCGGGGTTGGTCAATACACCAATATTATTATCTTGATTAAGGCTTAACATGGTCGCTACTTGGAGAGAGAGAGAGAATAAAACACTTAGCGTATGCTCATACAAGATTATATTGGTTATTATCTTATCTAATCAGGATGGCTCCCACTATTTTTATCAAATCTTTCTTCAAACCCTTAAAGATAAGACTAGCCGAGATTAATTACACCCTACAAGTTCGCCAATCTTTCGGCCAAGACAGTGTCGGTATTTTGAAGGAGGTTCCCCATGCTTTCACACGGACCTAATTAAAATAAATCTCATTTTCCAAGGGACGTAACCCCGTTAACACTTTTCTAGACACCTACTTGATCGGCTAATTGTAAAGTGCAAAACTCTCCCAGGCGTAACTCTTACTCACAATAGGTATCGGGATCCAACTATCTCATAGAAGGTATGAAATCTCATTGCAAATTTCAACACTTGAAATTCCCAATAATATTTTGCCCCTAGCATCCTATGACCTTGACAAAGGCCAACAAACCATAGGGCGCTAGTCAAGTTCAACCTATACATTTCCTGATTGAATTAAACTCACCTGTATGACCCTTGACAAAGGCCAACAAGGTTATACGACTACCCTAATCTAATCGCATCATATGATTGCAGATAAGCACTAATTAGCTACTGCACACTACGCCTTGACAAAGGCCAACAAACGCAGCACGATACTAAATAGTCCTTATCTGAAATGATGGAGGGCTACGACAGATATTTAAGAAAAAATTTTGTGTAATGAACTTGATAACGTTGTAGAATCGAGTGATTTTGAAAAGGAGTGGTTTAAGCTCTGCTTTTTAAAAACGAGTTTTTCAAAATAAACCGAGTGGGTGTAGCATCTGCTAGATTTTGCTAAAGAGGTCATTCCCGGTGAAGGGATCTCGGCTTTTTCCTCATCGAATGAGGTGCTGGATATTCATCATGGAATACCGTTATGCAAAGAAAGAACTAGAGCTACCAGTTTTGAAAATTTGATTCCACAGCATCATTGGGTTTCTTTCCTTTTCATTAATCTCATTAATGAAGTCCCATCATTTATGCTTCCTAAGCATCACAGATAAAGAAACGAAAATACAACGTACGCTTATGCCATCCGCATTCGCCATGGGGTCCCGTCATGCACCATTAAGTTAGATAACTAACGACAGAGCAGGGGCAGGACTAGCGCGGATGCAAAACATAAGCAACGTTTATTATATATCATATATATAATATAAAGCATTCGTCTCATGTAGTTATATGATCTCATCACAGAACATTGCAGCAGAAGTCAACATATGAAATATTGGATATACCAGGAGGTCCGTGTTTTAAATTAAGCCAGTAAAAAACACGGATTCCACGATCGTGATGAATAACCAAACCTACATCCCTAGACCCCTACGAGAACAACATGCAACCCTACCAATTCTAGAGTTAGGAGACCCGGACTCGAATCCTCGAGATGGTCTCCCACTAGACTTTAGAACCCTGTTACTTGTGCTCCCCGCCTTGGGTCTATCCTAATATGGAAAAGTAAATAATATACATCAATGGTGACATCATCCTCAACCAGGAAGTGTCCCAATAAAAGAATATTACATACAAGTTTTTACATGAATGAAAATGAAAAACTCTCATCTCACGCAAAAACCCCCGCCTATTCAAACACGACGATCCAATATTACATATCACAGCAACACATAATATCAAATATCATCAACGTAAGTAAATATGCGTATCCCAATTGTCGTTGACATATAGCAACGAAACCGGCGATACACCATATATTACACTTACGGTCGCAGAAAAGAAAGTGAAAACTACAAAAATTAGAATCCGCAACATCCTTAGACATCATAAACCCGAAATATCACATATTTCAGATTTCATGGTTATCCGTATGAATTCCTTAGACATCATAAACTCGGAATATCACATATTCCGAATTTCATGTCTAACATTATAAACCCGGCATTTTAGTCTCAAATTGAAAAAACTTTTTCAATATCCAGTTGGGCAATTCAACAAGATTCCCAACAAAAGATCGAATGCTCGTCGGAAACATTATTAGACGGCCGCACCACCGATGCCGTCGATGAAGTGCACTTAGGCGGAACACCGCGGCTGCGAGCACCCGAACGGATGCTTTTGGCACGGGGTTCTCCTACAGTCACTTGGTCGGGGCTATGGGGCGTGGTTATCTAGTAGTGTTACCCGGCGAGCATTCGCGTACTATACATGATTGCAACGGAGTTTTGATCCGAATCAAAAACCCGCGGCAACTAATCAAAAGAGACTAAATTGCTAGATTTACAAAGTACTAATTAGTTTTCACAAAACTAATTATTATGGATTCCAAATATTGTATCACAAATTACAGATATCTATATGATGTTAAACATTTCAATCGATCCATCAAAACCCACAATTCTCAGAGACCTCAACAATTGAGACAGATTCAAAAATACCCAGACAGTGCCAATAGTACATACAGACCATCACAAGAAGGCACGTCCCTGGCCTCACCAACGGCGCCGCGGAACCACCACCAAAAGCATGTTTTGGCCGCGGGTCCGCGGTCGTTAAGTCGAGTTAGGGGTTCCTTTTTCTTGGGGGTCCATACAATACCCTGCATAATTTTCTGAATATTTTTAAACCCAAAAATTCCAAATTTTGAAAAATTTCTAGAGAGCATGTTTTCCGGGTTTTCAAATAGTCGATTGAACACTATAACTTCTCCTAAACTACTCCTAATACTCTAGCATGGCTCTGATACCACTTCTAGGTTCGCTTAGCACCCCGACACGGTTTCGGTAAGCATCAAGTATGCAACTTTAAAAATTTAGGATGCCGAGCGAGCCTAAACCAAGGATCTAACTAGAGAATTAGGGTTTTTAAAACATGTAAACAACTTTACACTAAGTGAAATAGGAATATTGTTAGTGATGTATGCCCTAGAGGCCATTCTTGTATCATACTGGTTTGTATATTACTTAATGGAAGGTTGGGATATTCACAGTTGTATTGACGGTCTTGCTCAAAATGGTAGTATGCTAATTGGTTTGTTTCTACTTCAATATGTGCATGTGTTTCATTTAGTTTATCGCTTATACATATTAGTAGAGCCCTTAGGATCTTTGCTTGATTACCAGCGTTGTGATGGCAGTCACACCAGTGGGGGCTGGGTAATCTATAAGCACATCCTTATACAGGTCCCTAGTCATAGGATTATCGAGACGGGGCATCGATACTCCGGAGTAGACTAGTGTATACGCTTCTCATCCAAGCAGGGGAGATGGTCTATCCCACAGCCATTAGTACGTCGTACTGGAGATAGTATGCAAGTGCTCATTAGGTTATGAGTACATTGGACATGACTCATCGGAAACTGTTGGTAGGTATTATACCTATCGTCAGGTAGCAGTTCCCAGGTGACATGGGTACAGCTTAGTCTGTCGACTTGACATTGCTAGTTCGACTCGAGTGTGTTCCCATTTTACTTTGATTACTACCCTATCATGGCTAAAAGGAGTCGTACAAACAGGTAGTAATTGGGTGCAGTCCCGAAGCACTTGGATGCAGTGGCGGTTAGATAGGATTCGTCTCTCCCAGTATTGGGGGATGATATCGCACTGTGTTTGGGGAGCCATTACACAAAGTCCCTGGCCAGGGCAAGCGAGATTTACTGGTAGGTATTCCAGTAGTTTCTCAAGGTACTTATTGCGCTATTAGGGGTCTGACGTTTACCGCCCCCCTAGGCTTGATATACGATACTCTTAGACGAACAGACTGGACTTTACGGAGATTGCCACATGCAGGCTCAGTAGAGTTCGGATGGGTTTTCTCATCGGCCTTCTTATCGACAGATACCTGGGTAGCCATTACATGCAGCTAGTACCGCTTGTGGCTTATGGTTAAACCCACTGCCAGCATACTGTCGAGTCTTTAGAGTCCGAGACATAGGGTTTCCGTGCATCGGGCGAAAGATGTAGAGGTCGTATGTTTTTACGACAGGGCTTTGAACACCTACGTGCACTTGTGTGCGTATAATATTCGGGCGGATGATACTAGTGGGCTTTGGTTTAAGCCGGATCCTAGTATTGTACTGATGGAATTTTTTTGTCTCTTTGTATTTATATTCTTCGGAATTCGAATGCAGGTATGTATATAGGGATGGAGGGGCATTCTCGTAAATAGTTCAAGAAAGCTTCTAGAAGGGGACACCTATTAGGGTTTTGATTTCTTTTTGAGATTAAAACTAATTGGGTGGAGAAATGAGGTGGATGTGAACATTGAACCTAGCATGGCTACTTGGTGACTCATGGCTATGACTCACCATAAGATATTTGTGAACTCATGAGATATTTGTGTGAGAAATATCTCCACAATTATTGAATAAGACTCACTCTATTCTTGGAGGGCAGCCAAAGGATGTTCAAAGTTCACAACTCCATTCTCACTTTCTCAATTCTTCTACTTCTTCTTCACAAACCTTAAAAGTCTCATGAGTTGAGAAATCTAGGGTTCCAAGAGACAAAGTAATCCATATTCACTCTCTACATCACCTAAGCTATCTAGTCTAGCAAGCTACTTGCCCTAGTTACCTCGGAGCTGATGTTGGAGCTCAGACTATAGACTCTCAGGTGGATCGTCTTTGACTCGAGCAAGCCGACGAAGAAGTCACGATCCGTAACGATCCTTGGAGCCTATGATGACGGAGAAGACAACGACTAAAAGACCCGAAGGACTTAGTTTCATGTGGAATAACTTTCATCCAAGTAGTTAAACCTCATACAGTATTTTGATAGCTAGGGTTTAGCATCGATCCTGGAGTTTAAGTCCGTGTTGCGAGCTTTGAAAAATAATTTTTTCAAAATTCTGCCTCCCCACGGACACGCGGGGTGCATGACATGGACCTACAGTAGTATCAAAGCCTACTAAACCATAGCTAACTATTTAGACGAAGTGTAAAACTACGAAACCGAAATAACTCCGAAACATTGAGACAAAGATCCAAGTTTCTGTCAAATTTTTCCGAGACTCTAAATTTTTTTTAAACAATTGCAGAGTGCTCTACTTGTTGTGATATGACCACACACCAAAATTGAAGTAGTTTAACCGGAATAGGACCACCCAAAAGCTCAAAAAAACGGGTGTCACCTTTTTTGTTGTGGTAAAATGCTTTGAATTTTGGTCTGCGTTCTAGTTGCTTGGATCTATGTTCTCAGGTGTTGTTTGTTTTTGCCAATATTAGATATACTGTTATCTTTTACTGTGGCAATACGGGGCGTTTCGAAGTCGTAGTTTTAACGTCGTTTAAAGTTTAAAGTTGTGATATATGTGTTTGGAAACGTCGACTAATTGTTATACGTCAATTAGTCGGGGTTGCACATATCTGTGTTGCTGTTCTTATGGTTTGTGTATATGGACTTATTAGATCGTTGTGGATGAATAGTCGGTGGATGTGAGATGAGGGTTTTTCATTCTTTCATTCAATGCAATATTGTAAAGTGATGTAATATTATTTTGCGGGGCATATCCGGATTGAGGTTGTAGCCACCGTTGTATATTATTTCTTTTTCTGTTTTCTGCTCCTAGGATAGACCTAAGGTGGGGCGCACAAACCACCGGATACTTTGAAGTGCCGAGTGGCCTACTCACTTTGATGAGGGAGGTTGCTTCACTTCGGATATTTGGCGGGTAGTTTGCCGCACCCGTAGGGGTCTGGGGTAGGGTTTGACTATTCATCACAACCGTGGAATCCGTCTTTCGTTACAGGCTTAAACGAAACGTGGAATTCCTAGTATATCTAATATGTTCATCTGTGATCTGGAATGCCTATTATTGCATGAGACGAATTGTTATAATATATATATTATATATTAGACGTTGCTTATGTTTTGCATCCGTGCTAGTCCAGCTCCCGCTCTGGCGTTAGTTAAGTAACCTAACGGTGTTAGATGGGGCCCAGTGGAGAATGTAGATGGTATAAGCGTACATTATATTTTCGTTTCTTTCTGTGATGATAGGTGTAAATGATGGGATGCATTATATTAATGCAAAGAAAATAAACCAAATTTGAATCTTCAGAACAATTTTAAAACCACTCGGTTTTTTCAAAACAGCGGACTTTTAAATGCGGAGCTTAAACCACACCTTTTAAAAGATATCAGGTTCCTTCGATTATATCAAGTTCACTACATTCACGGTTTAGCCAAAACCATCCGTAGCCCTCCGTCATTTCATATGAATATTCAATAGTATTCAAGCTATGTTTGTTGACCTTCGTCAATGCATAGTGATTGGTAGCTTCTTGGTGTTCATATGTAGCATAGATAGATGCGTTGGTTTGGGACATTCGTATTACCTTGTTGACCTTCCTCAAGGGTATATACGGATGGGTTCAAATTAAGCTGGACAATGATGGGTAGAACTTGACATGTGACTTATGATTTGTTGACCTTCGTCAAGGTCATAAGAGCATGGGGCAAAAATCCACATCGGCAGTTTCTAAACAAACTGAAACTTGCTAGTGCTGCATACCATTTGGAGTTTGATAATGTTGGTAGGATTCCTTCAGTATTATCACACAATGATATTTGGATCCCGATCCTACTGTGAGTATCCTCTACTCCTCGGGAGAATTTTCACTTAACGATCAATGCTATAAACAAAGTAGGTGTTTAGAACAGTGTTAGCGGGGCTACGCCTCCAAAGAAAAGAGGTTATTTAATTAAGGAACTTCGCGAAGGCATCATAAAACCTCCCTCGAAGTACCGATACTAGCCTGGCTGAATGGTTAAGCAAGAATTGTACGGTGAGATTAATCCTGACTAATTCTTCTTTTATGGTTTGAGAAAGGATTCGAGAGATAGTGGGAGCCATCCTGTTTAGATAAATTAAAAACCAATCTAAATTTGCAAGATCATCATGCTAAAGTGTTTTCTTCTCTCTCTTAATTGCAGCGACCCTGTGACCGGACATAGGTTACATCTAGATAATAAAATGACTGAATCTGACTATAATGACTGGCAAAGGTCTGTCCAGATGTCCATTACCTATGACAAGCTGGACCACCTCTTTACTACTAAAACCCCTATCGTCCCAGGTCCAGTTTCTACCATCACAGATATTGATATCCGTAAGACATCGAAAAAGGACAGTGCGGATGCCAAGTGCCTCGTGTTGGCCTCAGTAGATGGTGTAAACCAAAGGCAGCACGAGAAGATTTACTCAGTTTCCATCTTTCTCCATAATAAAGATTTATATGGAGAGCAATCTCGTATCGCAAAATATGAGACCTCGAAGGAATTGCTTCAAGCGAGGTTGGCTGTCGGGTCATCTGTAGGGGACAAAGTCCTTATGATGACCAGTTATATTGATGAGCTCACGGACCAGGAGACCGCGTTGGAGAATGAGTCACATACTGACTTGATTCTACAGTCCCTACCATCTACTTATGTCCAGGGGAAGAAAGTTATACTTCCAGTTGAGGGCACCCTGAAGGAAACCAGGGTCACACCCACTCAGCTTATTGGGGAATCTTCCTCTTCTCCAAGGCGAAAGAATATGGTGAGAAGAAGAAGACCTCCACAAAGCCGATATGCGGTGTCAGTAAAGTAGAAGGACAGGGAAGGGAAAAAGTTTCTGGGCTAACAGTAGGGAAGGAGGTATGTTCATATTGTTATTGGAAATGACATTGGCAGAGGGATTGCAGGGCTTGGAAGGCCAGTGGCCAGGATTCGAAGCACGTTGTGGCTTCAGCTTCTGGTGTGTTTGTAATTGAAAACTGTCTTTCAATTAACTCTACTTCCTAGGTACTAGATACCGGATCAGGATCTCATATCTGTAATTCATTACAGATTTTGAGAAACCGTAGAGTTATCAGGGATGGTGATATGACTCTCAGGGTTGCTAACGGAATGAGCATGGACGATGTATCCATAGGGGAATATCACCTAGGATTGACAAGTGGGCAGATATTGATTCTACGTAACTGTTGTATGTACCTAGTCTAGCTTGTAATATCATATCTGTATCCTTACTTTCTAAGGAAGGATATGATTTTACATTTGTAAGCGATGTGGTCCATATCCACCTAAATCAAACTCTGATTGGGTCAGGTACATTAGATAATGGTATATACGTATTAAATCAAGATCAGGTTTTCAGTGTACAGAACACACTTAAAAGAAAGTCTCCGGAAACAAATCAGGCTTTCTTATGGCATTATAGACTGGGTCACATCAATGAAACACGATTGACTAAAATACATAGAGAGGGATATTTGGATCCGTTCGAATATCGGTCTTATGCAACTTGTCAATCTTGTCTCATGTGAAAGATGACAAAGACTCCATTCACTGGACACGGAGTAAGAGCGAGCGAGCTCTTGGGACTCATACACAGCGATGTGTGTGGTCTAATGTCTACACATGCACGAAGTGGTTATTCCTATTTCATTACTTTTACGGATGATTTCTCTGGGTATGGACATGTCTTCTTGATAAAGTATAAATCCGAGGCCTTTGAGAAATTCCGGGAATACAAGAATGAAGTGGAAAAACAAATAGGCAAAAGTATCAAGACACTAAGATCTGATCGAGGTGGTGAATACTTAAGTGCCGAGTTCCTAGACTACCTAAAAGAGAATGGAATTCTCTCTCAGCTTACTCCTCTATAAACACCTCAAACAACGGTGTATCGGAAAGGCGGAATAGAACCTTATTGGATATGGTTCGTTCCATGATGAGTAAGGCTGAGTTACCGCGATCTTCTGGGGTTATGCACTAGAATCAGCTACATATCTTTTGAACAAGGTTTCTACTAAGTTAGTGCCTACCACACCATATCAGATGTAGAGTGGGAAGAAACCCTGTCTTAAGTACCTTAAGACATGGGGATGTCCAGCTTTGGTAAAAAAGCAGCATGCGGACAAGCTCGGGACATGCTCAGTACTGTGTAAGTTTGTAGGATACTCTAAGAACTCCAGGGTGTATCTTTTTTATTACGCAGAGCAACAAAAGGTTTTTTTCTCAACATCCCCACTTCTTGGAAGCTGAATTTTTAGAAAATCAGAAGAGTGGGAGCATAATAGAACTGGTAGAAATTCCAGAACCATAAGCTATTACTGAAAGTTTAGTAGAACCAGAGGTTTCAGAAGAACCGGACATCCCAGCGCCACTCCGCAGAAGTAATAGGCAGTCTCATCCGCCCGAGAGATACTACGGTTTTCTCATAGATGGGGATCGAAAGGATTGCATTATTGACAATGATGAGCCTACCAGCTTCCAGCAAGCCATTCAGAGCAGCGACTCGGTAAAATGGCTGGATGCAATGCGGACCAAAATGGAGTCCATGTACACCAACAAAGTATGGACTTTGGACATTGCTCCAGAAGGGGTAAAACCCGTAAGCTGCAAATGGATCTTCAGAAAGAAGATTGGTGTAAATGGACAGGTTCAAACCTATAAGGCTAGACTTGTTGCAAAAGGTTTTCGTCAAAGACCTGGTTTGGACTATGATGAAACCTTTTCTCTAGTGGCTATGCTCAAATCCATTCGGATCCTTCTTACTATTGCTGCCTTCCATGATTATGAGATTTGGCAGATGGACGTAAAGACCGCTTTTCTAAATGGAAATTTAGAAGAGTGCGTCTATATGGATCAGCCAGAGGGTTTCATTCAGAGTGGGAGCAGCGGTAAAGTGTGCAAGTTGCTTAAGTCCATTTATGGACTAAAGCAGGCATCGCGGAGTTGAAACATCTGTTTTGATGAGACGGTCAAAGAATTCGACTTTATCAAAAATCCAGATAAACCATGCATTTACAGTAAGATTGTAGAGAGAACTGTGGTATTCCTCGTCTTGTACATGGATGACATTCTCTTAATAGGAAATGACATTCCTATGCTACAGTCAGTCAGAGGATTCTTGCCACAGAGGTTCTCCATGAAGGACCTGGGTGATGCCTCCTACATTCTGGGGATCCAGATCTATCGTAATAGATCTAAATGGATAGTTAGACTTTCATAGTCAAGGTACATCGACATCAAACTGAAAAGATTCAGTATGGAAGATTCAAAGCGCAGTAATCTACCGGCTTGTCACGGAATCACTCTCTCCAAAGAGATGTCTCCAAAGACTGATTTGGAAAGGGCTCGCATGTCAACTATACCCTATGCATCGGCGGTAGGCTCTATAATGTATGCGATGTTGTGTACCAGACTAGATGTAGCATACGCATTAAGCGTTGGAAGCCGGTACCAGTCAAACCCAGGAAAGAAGCACTGGATAGCAGTAAGAACATTCTCAAGTACCTGAGAAGGACTAAGAAGATGTTCTTGGTGTATGGCAAAAAAAACCTCCAGAACGAGGTCTTTGCCGACTCCAGCTTCCAGAGTGACAAGGATGACTCCAAGTCCATGTCGGGTTATGTCTTTACCCTCAATGGAGGGGCAGTCTATTGGAAGAGCTCCAAGCAGGACACCGTTGCTGACTCGACAATGGAAGTGGAGTACATAGCTGCTTGTAATGCCTCAAAAGAAGCAGTCTGGATGAGAAATTCTTAACTGAACTTCAGGTAGTTCCAACAATTGTTGATCCAATACCGTTGTATTGTGACAACAACGGCGCTATAGCTTTAGTGAAGGAACCCAGGTCCCATCAGAAGTCCAGACACATTTTAAGGCGGTACCACCTGATCAAGAAGATCGTAGATTGCCGGGAGATCGAGGTGAAGAGAGTAGATACGGAGAATAATACTGTAGATCCACTTATAAAGGCCATCCCTATGACACAGTTTGAGGGGCTGATCGAGATGATAGGTCTGCGATACGCCAGTACATAGCCCTAGTGCAAGTGGGAGATTATTAGTGATGTATGCCCTAGAGACCATTATTTTATCATACTGGCTTGTATATTACTTAATGGAAGCTTAGGATATTCACAGTTTTATTGACAGTCTTACTCAAAATGGTAGTATGCTTCTTGGTTTGTTTCTACTTCAATATTTGCATGTGTTTCTTTTAGCATATCGCTTATACATATTAGTAGAGCCCTTAGGATCTTTGCTTGATTACCAACGTTGTGATGGCAGTCACACTAGTGGGGGCTGGGTAATTTACAAGCACATCCTTATACGGATCCCTAGTCGTAGGATTATCGAGACGGGGCATCGATACTCCAGAGTAGACTAGTGTATACGCTTCTCATCCCAGCAGGGGAAATGGTCTGTCCCACAGCTATTAATACGTCATACTGGAGATAGTATGCAGGTGCTCATTAGGTTATGAGTACACTGAAAAAGACTCGTCGGGAATTGTTGGTGGGTATTATACCTATTGTCGGGTAACAGTTCCTAGATGACATGAGTACAGCTTAGTCCGTCGACTTGACATTGCTACTTCGCCTTGAGTGTGTTTCCACTGTACTTTGATTACTACCCTACCATGGCTCAAAGGAGTCGTACAAACAGGTAGTAGTTGGGTGCAGTCTCGAAGCACTTGGAGGCAATGGCGGTTAGATAGGATTCGTCTCTCCCTGTTTTGGGGGTTGATATCGCGCTGTATTTAGGGAGCCATTACATAAAGTCCTTGGCCAGGTCAAGCGAGATTTACTGGTAGGTATTCCAGTAGTTTCTCAAGGTGTTCTGGGCTACACTCCGACATGACTTATTGCGCTATTAGGGGTCTGACGTTTACCTCCTCTAGGCCCGATATGTGATACTCTTAGACGAACAGACCGGATTGTACGGAGATTGTCACATGCAGGCTCAGTAGGAGTTCGGATGGGTTTGCTCATCGGCCTTCTTATCGACAGATACCTGGGTGGCCGTTATGTGCAGTTAGTACCGCTTGTGGCTTGTGATTAAACCCACTGCTAGCGTACTGTCGAGTCTTTAGAGTCCCACACAGAGGGTTCCCTGCATCGAGCGAAAGATGTAGAGGTCGTATTCTTTTAAGACAGGGCTTCGAACACTTACATGCACTTGTGTGCGTATGATGTTCTGGAGGATGATACTAGTGGGATTTGGTTTAAGCTGGATCCTAGTATTGTACTGATGGATTTGTTTCGTCTCTTTGTATTCGTATTCTTCGGAATTCGAATGCAGGTATGTATATACGGATGGAGGGGCATTCTCGTAAATAGTTCGAGAAAACTTCTAGAAGGGGACACCTATTAGGGTTTTGATTTCTTTTTGAGATTAAAACTAATTGGGTGGAGAAATGAGGTGGATGTGAACATTGAACCTAGCATGGCTACTTGGTGACTCATGGCTGTGACTCATGGCTATGACTCACCATAAGATATTTGTGAACTCATGAGATATTTGTGTGAGAAATATCTCCATAATTATTGAATAAGACTCACTCTATTCTTGGAGGGAAGCCAAAAGATGTTCAAAGTTCACAACTCCATTCTCACTTTCTCAAGTCTTCTACTTCTTCTTCACAAACGCTAAAAGTCTCATGAGTTGAGAAACCTAGGGTTCTTAGAGACAAAGTATTCCATCTTCACTCTCTACATCACCTAGGCCATCTAGTCTAGCAAGCTACTTGCCCTACTTACCTCGGAGTTGAGGTTGGTGCTCGGGCTATAGACTCTCGGGGGGATCGTCTTTGACTCGAGCAAGCTGACGAGGAAGTCACGATCCGTAACGATCCTTGGAGCCTACGATGACGAGGAGGACAGCGACTAAAAGACCCGAAGGACTTGGTTTCGTGAGGTATAACTTTATCCGAGTAGTTAACCCTCATACAGTATTTTTTTAGCTAGGGTTTAGCATCGATCTTAGAGTTTAAGTCCGTGTTGCGAGCTTTGAAAAATCGTATTTTGAAAATTCCGCCTCCCGCGGACACGCGGGGTGCGTGACATGGACTTACAAATACAACCATTGTAGACCGGTCCTTCACTTCTAAAGCTCCGTGTAGTTGTCCCTTTGCTCCAAGTAGTGGTCTCCCAGACTCTCCTTAGGCTCCACTAGGCAAAAGGAATGAGCTTGATCAAGGATCTTCGAGGCCGAAGATGATCTACGTCGAAGAATCTCTAACTCAAGCTACCACTTAACTAATTGAGAAATTAGTGAAGCAAACAACCTATACTAAATGGCTAATTTGGTATAGATTAGTGAAGTAGGAATTTTGCTCACTTTAGAATTATTTTTCTCTCTTTCTTCTTCTTCTCACAAGAAAACTAGAGAGCAAGCAAGGAGATGAAGAAAAGATCAAGTGATCAAGTGTAATGAACCATGGGTGAGAAAATATCTCATATAAACTCATGTAGAGACTAAACTATGGCTAATGATAATGGTTAGGTTAATAAATATCTAGAGTAAAACAAAGTTAATGGACTTAAGTCAATGCTTCTCCATGCTTCCACAAGCATCTCAAGCCTTGCTAATTTCCAACTAATTTTGTTTTTTCTCTTAATATTTAAACACCCAAATTATCTTAAGTTAGGTATGAATCTCATACACCCAGGTCCTATATATCATCTAGCATGACATATAAACAAATACATTAATATACATCTCTCTCTCTCTCTCTCTCACACACACACACACACATATATATTTAAATGTATTTAGAGAAAAAAATTTCTTAAGTGAGCTAATATTAGTTAATGTATATTAATATATCAAATATATAATCATACATTAAATTATTAAATCAACACTTGATTTAATAACCCGGCTGTATCGCATACAACCGACTAATATTATTTAATAAATTATTAAATCAACACTTAACTCAATAATCCGGTTATATCACATATAATCTATATCGCGAGATTAGAATACGGTATCACATATAAGTATCAATCTCGGTCCCGCACATATCATATATGTGCCCTACTTCGTTTCGCATGAGTTAGGAAACCTCTGTGTAGGACTCTAAAGACTAGTCAATACGCTGGCAGTAGGTGACTGATCATATCAGTTACCTATAAGCCATCAGCGGTACTAACTGGATGTAACGGCTACCCAGGTATTGAACGATCAGAAGATCAACAAGCAAGCTTTTTCATACTCCCGTGAATCCAGTAAGTAACACTACCGTACAGTCCGGTCTCTTCGTCTGATACATCATATATCGAGTCTGTGGGTGGTAAACGCCAGACCCCAATAACTTGATAAGTCATGCCGATGTGAGGCTCATAACGGGTCAAGAAACTACTGATAACACTTACCAGTAAATCTCAGTATCAGCTCTGGACAGGGACTTCTTGTTATGGCCAATCGAGTATAGCGCAACATCAACCCCCAATTCCGGAAAAGACGAAACCCCTCCTATCGCTCATTGCCTCAATGTGACTCGGGACTGTACCCAAAAACCACCTGTTTGCACGCTCTCTTGAACATGGTAGGGTGGAAATCAAAGCATAGTGGGAATCACACAAGACTCTATGACGATCTCGAGTCTACAGACTAACCTGTACCAGTGTCTCCAGAGAAATTCTATCTGACGTTAGGTATACTACTATCTAGGATTTCTCGGCGAGTCTTATTCAGTGTACCCAGTCTCTACTAAGCACCCGCATACAATCTTTGATGTCAAACACCAATGGATATGTGATCATCGATCGCCCATCAAATGGGTCAAGAAACGTATACGCTAGTCTACTCTGGAATATCGATGCCCCGTCTCGATACACCCACGACTAGGAACAATTAAAGGATGAACTTGTGGACTACCCTAGCCCCACTAGTATGATCTGCATCATAATCATGCTAGTCAAGTACACATCCTAAGGGTTTACCAACATGTAAGAGAAAATACAGTATTACAATACTAGTCTACATGTTAAGATAAAGAACAACCAGATAGCATACTATCATGTCGAGCAAGAAAGTCCTCCCTATATATGTCCAAGCATCCATTATAATATACAATCATGTACAATAATAGCCTCTAGGTCATACATACAAATAACATGTTATATATATATATATACTATGCATATACGTGTATAATGAGGATATGATGTGTTATTGAATATGAGTCGATATGATCGGGCATGATGCGGTGAGGATATGATATGTGTTTGAGTTGAAACACAATTTATGATATGATATATTAAAGGATCGTTGGGCGATATATATATATATGATAACATGTGACTTGATGAATGAATAGATTGTACGAGACCTTAGAATCCGTACCACCGATTTATAATATTGATATAGTACGAAAATTGATACTGTGCGAATGATGATTTATTATGATATTTGACCCGTACTCTCAATTTTGGGGATGTTGTACGATAGATATTACTGTACGAGATGTATATGATGATTAATTCGCACTCTATGTCGTACGATGTATATTTACCATACGTGATGATATGAGGCTGGATCTCCGACTATTAGATATATCGACTTGGGATATTATAGATTTATTATCACCTTCGACTAGGTTATTAGTTTAGTCTTTAGTTGCGTAGATATATGTTAACTTATGCTCGAGTCATATCTATTTTCAAAACCGACAAATCGTAGGCTTTTTCAAAGTATAAACGAGGGATGCTACGGATTTTCAAAAGACATCTATTTTCTTAAAACACCGTAGTCCCTAATTTTCTAAAAACAACGATTCGTGCTATTTAATTATGATAAACGGTATGGCTCGTATGTAGTTGATATACCTCAATGTTGCTTTTGCTGTTTACCTTTTGTTATGATCTCGTCTGCTAGGACACCTGCACCATTACCGATGATGCGTATGTAGCACGTATACTTACTGGCCGGCTCACACACATCATCATCGGTAATTGCTATGCCACGTACACATTAGAAAATCTTACTTCACTGGTATAACCTGCTAGCCGGTAATTTATTCATATTGTTAGTATTCTTGCTCTCACATGTTAGTTTAGATATTGCATTTCTTATTTAGATACCGCATACATTCATGTATTCATTCTTTTATGCACCGTTGAAGGGCTTATGGATGATATTCATTATTTTCTCATTGATTCATGAAATGAAAATTTCGGTATTCATGGGATTTCTGGATTTGGGGAAAACCGCAAAGGAATTTCAAAAACTTATAATAAATTTTAAATAGGAATTACGGTTTTCTCGTGATATGATGTGTGTGGTGTCCACTATGTTGTCGGTTCTTAACCCACATGTGTACACATACCCGATTTGAGGAGAGGGACGCACCGTCTACAGGTAAATGGTGGACCCGGTAAGGTACCCCGAGGCAAGAAGGCCATATAGAGATATGTTGAGCCCGGCAGGGAAGCACTACCTACCGGTGATTATTGACTCGGCGGTTATCCGAAGGATACCGACCGTAGTCGTGTGATTTGACAGATATAGGGGCCGATCTGAGAGATGGCTACCGAGATATTGATGTATATATTGTGTCGATATTTGACACGGATTTCTGTCGATTTCATTGATGATACTCCGGTTTTTATACTAAAAATTTACTAACATAAGAACACAGCTTTCTCATACAGATATATCGTGATTTCATTTTTATCATTCATTCATGATGCATTCATAAATCATATATATGACATGTTGCTATTTTATGAGACTGACACGAGTACTTGGTATTACACTTATGCACATGCTTATAATGTTACCCTTGTTATTACTCGATGAATATTTATATATTTAGCGTATGGTATGACCTAGGAGGATCATACATTCGGTTTCTACTCGCTGATGTTTTCTACTCACGAGTTGGCAACTCACTCCGTTGTGCCACAGTTTCTTGCAGGTTTTGCCGTACAGGTTTCGTAGCGGATTTGCAGGCACACCGCTTTTCTTCCGGGTGATTGCTTTAGTAGGTGGGATCACTTGGATCGTGACCACCATTATACTTTATATTTTATTCCAGTTGTATCTAGTTAAAAATTCCATCAACCCGACTATGTATATTCGTATACTTAGAAACCATTATTGTTTATTCTTTCGGCCTTAGAGTCGCGCTCATGTATTTTTATTATTGTTTGGATTTTCTTGACGATACTTTAGTTTTCTTGCTTTCTTTCTGTGTTTTGATCCTCATCCTTCAGCGTTGTATATTTACATTATTGCGTAGTTGCTTTCGCCAATTAGCGAAAAGCTAGCTCCCGCTTGGGGATGCCTTATGTATTATTGCTTGTATTCGTTTTGGATTAAAAATTACGAAGGAGGTGCTACCCAAATTTTCAATGACGAAACACGTTTTTAAGATAGCTACAAAAATTCAAGTTAAATACAAAGGTTCTGTTTTTCATATATTATCACTTATATATTTTAAAGAAAGAACATGATTTCATTATACCATTCTTTCAAAACTGCACCTTCATTATTTTCTCCTAAAAAGGTTTAGATTTCTGGGCTTTTGGCTTACTTGAATTGGGTGGGGTCCTATAGACTTCACATGATTCAAGTGCCAGTCACGTGTCTTTTTCGGGTCGTGACAAACTAGAGAGAATTGTGGTTTTCCTCGTCTTGTACATGGATGAAATTCTCCTGACAGGAAATGCCATTCTTATGGATTCTTGTCACAGAGGTTCTCCATGAAGGACCTGGGTGATGCCTCCTACATTCTGGGGATCCAGATCTATCGTGATAGATCTAAACGGATAGTTAGACTTTCACAGTTAAGGTACATCGACACCATACTGAAAAGATTTAGTATGGAAGATTCAAAGCGCGGTAATCTACTGGCTTGTTATGGAATCACCCTCTCCAAAGAGATATCTCCCAAGACTGATTTGGAAATGGCTCGCATGACATCCATACCCTACGCTTCTGCGGTAGGCTCTATAATGTATGCGATGTTGTGTACCAGAACAGATGTTGCTTACGCACTAAGCGTGGTAAGCCGGTATCAGTCAAACCTAGGGGAGAAGCACTGGATAGCAGTAAAGAACATTCTCAAGTACCTAAGAAGGACTAAGGTGATGTTCTTGGTGTACGGAGGAAAAGTCCTCCAGATCAAGGCCTTTGTTGACTCCAGCTTCCAAAATGACAAGGATGACTCCAAGTCTATGTCGGGTTATGTCTTTACCCTGAATGGAGGGATGGTCTGTTGGAAGAGCTCCAAGCAGGACACCGTTGCTAACTCGACAATGGAAGCGGATAACTGCTTGTGACACCGCGAAAGAAGCAGTTTGGATGAGGAAGTTCCTAACAGAACTTCAGGTGTTTCCGTCCATTGTAAATCCAATACCTATGTATTATGATAACAACAACATTATAGATTTAGCGAAGGAACCTAGGTCCTATCAGAAGTCCAGACATATCTTGAGGCGGTACCACCGGATCCGGGAGATCGTTGATCGCCGGGAGGTCGAGGTGAGGAAAGTAGATACGGAGAACAACACTGCAGATCCACTTACAAAGGCTATACCTCCGACACAGTTCGAGAGGCTGATCGAGATGATAGGTCTGCGATATACCAATACATGGCCTTAATGCAAGTGGGAGATTGTTAGTGATATATGCCCTAGAGGCCATTATTGTATCATATTGGTTTGTATATTTCTTAATGTAAGCTTGGGATATTCACAGTTGTATTAACAGTCTTGCTCAAAATGGTAGTATGCTACTTAGTTTGTTTCTACCTCAATATGTGCATGTATTTCTTTTAGCATATCGCTTATACATATTGATAAAGCCCTTAGGATCTTTGCTTGATTACCAGCGTTGTTGTCATGACCCAAAGTTCGGTCCGTGACCGGCACTTAAACCACATAACGTCTCCAGGCGTAACGCAATTTAAGTAAGCCGAAAACCGAGAAATCTAAACCATAAAAGGGGTAAGTGATAAAAACATTTGTTAAAAACATTTGGAAATTCCAAGTAAAAAAAAATCCTTCAAGTTTAAATTATTTTATTAAAAATTTCGGCAGCACCTCCTTTGTAAATACGAGCCCCGAAACGGGTACAACATGAGATAAAGGTAAAACAACACAAGAAATATAAAGATGCATCCCAAACGGGAGCAATCACGCCCAACCGCAGAAACAACCACCACAAGAAATACTATACGACGCCGTAGTGAACAAATGAAGAATATAAGTATAAATAGAATAAAAAGAGATGAAACTGCATAAATAAAAGTCGGCTCGCACGAGCTCGACACCAGAGTCACAAAAATAATATACAACACCGTCCTCACAACTGGTCTCTAAGTCAATACATAAATAGTAGATAAAGAGTACTAGATACAATAAGGTGTACAATGAAATGAAAACGGATAACCGCGAAACCCACCTATAAGCAAAACGGCTCGCATGCCAACTATAGCGGTATCCGCAACAAAAGATACAATGATGTAGCCCTGCCGCGACTACTCTGAGGGTCTACCTGCCAACACTGTGGCACAACGGGGGTGAGTTGCCAACTAGTGAATAGTAAATAACATATACAGGTAATCACAAGTATGCACGTACTGCGATACTCTAACAAGTGCAACTGATAACATCAATATGGTAATCAGGAAATACAATAATCATGCGAGGTACTCTATCAGGTACTAAAATACGTGATGCAATGCATATAAATGAGTGCTGAGTATGGGAAAACATATTATCAACACGAATCATCATCGTGGAAAAACCCCGGTGTCCATCAAATACACCCCAAATCCCAATAACTCAGGCGTCGTCACGCTAACCGGCCTTCATATCCTGTAGATCTCATGGAACCTGAGTGCCGAGTATTGGCACTCGAAAACATCATGAAATACCCGTGTCCAACATCGACACGCAAATCCATATATATCTCGGGCTCCGTCAGTCCGGATCGGCCTATGGGCTCCGTCTGCGGGATCAACCCTCGGGTTCCGGCAGAACGGTCGACCCAAATCCATCTCTCGACTCCGGTCGGTATCCTCCGGATAACCGCCAGGTCCAACCAATCACCGGTAGGTAGTAGTCCCTCTGTTGTGCTCATCGTCGTCCCCAGGAAATCTCTCTCTCGTCCCAGGGTACCATACCGGGTCCACCATGAACCCGCAAACGGATCATCCTCCTCCTCGAATCGGGTTTCTATCATACATCTCAGAACCGAGAAAACGCATAGTGGATACTCTGAAATATCATATCAAGAGAAACTGGGTTTTCAAAACAATGCATACTTTTTGAAATAGTGCCTCGGTTCTCAAATCCAGAAATCACAAAAATCCATATCTCAATGCGTAAATCCGTGCGATGTGATGCATGCAACATAAAACCGTAATACAAGAATGTCAAGGGCAAACCGCTCTTTTAAATAAATACAGTCTTTTTGAAAATATGTCATGCGGTTCCCAATTCTCCAAAACCAAATCCAACCTCATCTAAGGATGTATATGAAGCTATAGCAATATGGGTGTACGCAAGTAAGTATGTACAAGTAGGTAGGTGCGCAAGTATGTATATGCACTTATGAATTTATTCATGGAAAAGAATCATGTCGAATCATCTATAAGGTGGGCTACAGTATATTGTTCATGGCAATTCTATAGTGTGAGTGTCATGGCATTTACTAACGGTGTGTGTGGGGCATGCAGTTTAGTGCTCGTGCAACATGAACCGTTAGTAACGGTGCAGTGTCTTATTAATTCTAACTCCATATACAACAGGGAATATAGTATGCAACAAATGGTATCCACGTGCAGTCAATGTATATGAGTGCAATTATGCGGCTACAACATCCTATCAAGCCCGGACGCATAACGCCATACAGGCGATTTCCCCGTAGATTTAAATCTACTCACCTGCGATCTCGTTCTAGGTGTACCCGACCACCTGCTTCCCCTTTTTCACGGTGTCCAAAGTTCCCGCTTGCGATCCTAGAATTTACACAAAACAACTCACATAAGGCAAAATCCTGCAAAAACGCGATATCAAGTCCATACAAGAAACTAGCGTCGCAAGCTAAACGCGTGTGCATTCGAAACACCAAAGCGTGTGTGCATACGTCTGAAACCACTCCGACATGATGTGATACACAACAACACCAAACCCAACTCAGAACGTACGTGTCGTGCAAGTCCCGCTACACAAATTTTAGGTAATTGGTCCCAGATTTTACCTGGAGCAAAAACAAGAAAAATAAACAAGACCAGACCTTCTATACTACCTACATACAACAACCTGCAAAATTTCAACGTGTTTCACCAAAATTGGGTCGAGCACGAAGGGGGTGATATCGGGTCAAATCTGGTGAAAAGGGTCCAAGTTTTTACACTACACTCCTAACACCATGTATAGTCTAATGTTTATATTTATTTACCCAGAAAATGAACACAGATATAGCAGATATCGCGAATCCTAAATTTACTTAAAAGCATATTTAAAATTCTAATTTGCGACATTAAGGTGTTTTAGTGAAATCAAGTGATAAGAGTTGGTTTATTAAACACCAACATCATATAATTAAGCTAAACAAGCCATAAAAACCTTAACTTGGCCTAAACTCCACTTAAACCACAAAACTAGCACTAAAATCAACTTAAACACTAAATTATGCTAAATAACTACAAGTTTTAGCAAAATAGGAGTTGAGGTTAACTTTATACCTCAAGTTGGTCCTAGGAGGGCTCAAACTTGCTGACCTTGTCTTCAAATACCAAGACTTTCCTTAAGAACCCTCAAGAAAGTGATTTGGAGTGTTAAACATGAGTTTTTGTGAAGAAATGAAGTATTTTTAATGGAGGTTGAGCTAGGAAAAATGAAGGAAGAAGAAGAAGAAGAGAGGGGAGGGATTGCTGTTGCCGGAGTTTATGTTGTTGGGTGCAGGAAATGAGAGGGAGTGGGAGAAAGAGAGTATGCAAAGAAGTCAAAAGCCCATGCCTCAATATAATATCCCACCATGCCTCTTTATCATTTTTTTTCTTACTTATCTTTATTTGTTTTGTTTTGTTTTGTGAGGATAAAAGAACCATGCAAGTGGAAAAAAGCAAATGAAGACGAGTTATAACTTAACCTAGGTGATTTGGGTTGTGCATGCTAACTAATTTTGCTTAGGAAATATAGTTAAGAAAATTTGCTAATTAAGTGAACACTAAACTAATTAATAATTAATAAAACACTATTATATATATAATTACATACTATCATAAGTAAAAGTAGATTTATTCCAGTCTATGTGGAAATAGCTATTAACTAAGTTTTGTGAAAACAGGCATTATCGTTAATTAACGCGAAAATAACCTAAACGAATTTTCAAGGCGTTACAATCTCCCCCCTTAAAGAAATTCGGTCCCCGAATTTAAAAATTTAGCTACGCGTACCTTCGAGGAGATGGGGATATTTCTTCCTCATCTCTTCCTCGGTCTCCCAGGTGACCTCCTCGCTGCTTGGGCCACGCCAAAGGACCTTAAGGGACGGTATAATCTTTGATCTCAATTTCTTCACCTGCCGATCCAGGATAACCACCGGTTGCGCTGCAAAAGTAAGGTCACGCTCTTACTGGACCGTCGAGTGATGAATCATATAAGAAGGGTCATGAAGATATCTGCGAAGCATCAACACATGGAATACGGGGTGAACGTCCGGAAAGCTGGGTTAAAGACCCAAAAGATATGCAACTGCGCCGACATGCTCGAGGATCTCGAAGGGACCCACAAATCTGGGACTAAGCTTCCTTTTCTCCCAACTCATCACGCCCCTCATCAGAGAGACCTTCAGAAAAACATGATCGCCAACGGCGAACTCCAGTCTCTGATGACGTCTGTCGGCATACGATTTCTGCCTGCTCTGAGCCGCTCTCATCCGATCTATAATCAACTGTATCTTCTGGGTCGTCTCCTGTACGATCTGCGGCCCCAAAATACTGCTCTCGCTGAGCTCCGTCCAACTGACGGGCGATCGACATCTCCTCCTATATAGAGCCTCGAAAGGTGCCATCTGGATCATCTCCTGGAAGCTATTGTTGTAGGAGAACTCCACTAAGGGCAAATGATGATCCCAGCTGCCACCAAAATCTAAAACACACGCTCAGAGCATGTCCTCAAGAGTCTGAGAAGTCCGTTCTGACTGGCCGTCGGTCTGCGGATGAAATGCTGTGCTGAAACTCAAGCGGGTGCCCAAAGTCTCCTGAAGTCTCTGCCATAGTCGGCTGGTGAACTGGGTGCCTCGATCGGACACGATACAAGTCGGGACGCCATGCAATTGTACAATCTCGTCGATGTATATCTGGGCATACTGAGCAAATCCAAAAGTGGTCTTCACTGGCAGAAAGTGAGCCGCTTTCGTCAATCAATCCACGATCACTCAAATGTAGTCGTACCCTCAACTGGTCCTGGATAGACACACAATGAAGTCCATAGAAATCTGCTTCCATTTCCACTCCGGAATGGGCAACGGCTGTAGCTCTCCCGCGGGCCTCTGGTGCTCGGTCTTGACTTGCTGACAAGTCTGGCATTTCAAAACAAAGTCTGTGTCGTCCCTCTTCATCCATTCCTACCGGTAAACATCTCTTAGATCATGGTACATCTTGGTGGAACCTGGATCAACGCTGTATACCAATCGATGCGCCTCCTTGAGAATCTCACGCCTCAGCCCCTCAGAATATGGTACGCACAGTCGAGTCCTAAATCGCAGTACCCCGTGATCATCGATCATGAACTCGGAGTCTCTGCCCTGTCTAACCTGCTCCCTGATCTCTGAAAGACGGTCATCACTGGTCTACGCCTCGTGGATACGGTCAAGCAACTGTGGACGTACACGGATATGCGCAACCTTTCCCCCGGTCAGAGTGAACTCAAACTGTACTCGGATGTCGCATAGAATCTGCCAATCTGCCGACGACTGCCTCTGCACGGCGCTCAAACAAGATAAACTAGCTCCGGGCCTCCGACTCAAAGCATCCTCCACTACATTCGCCTTACCCGGATGATAAAGGATCTCGCAATCATAGTCTTTCACTAGCTCCATCTAACGACGTTGTCTCAGGTTCAGGTCTCGCTACTGAAATATATACTTCAAACTCTTGTGGTCCGTGAATATCTGGCACGACTCGCCGTATAGGTAATGTCCCTAGATCATGAGTGCAAACACCACTGCAGCCATCTCTAAATCGTGAGTAGGATAATTCTGCTCGTGTGACTTCAGCTGCCTAGAAGCATACGCGATAACCCTGTCGTGCTGCATCAACACGCAACCTAGTCCCACTCGAGAAGCGTCGCAATAAACCACAAATCCGTCCGATCCCGAAGGAAATGATAACACCGACGCCGTAGTCAAACGAGTCTGCAACTGCTGAACGCTATGCTCGCACGCCTCCGTCCAAACAAAAGGAACTCCCTTTCGGGTCAACCTGGTCAACGGTGCAGCGATACGGGAGAAGTCCTGGTCGTTGGTAGTAGCCGGCCAGGCCTAGAAAGCTATGGATCTCTGTAATTGATGCTGGTCTGGGCCAATGCTGAACGGTCTCGATCTTCTTCGGGTCCATACATATACCATCTCTCGTAACCACGTGATCCAAGAAATCAATGTTGTCAATCCAAAATGCACACTTGGAGAATTTCGCAAACAACTGGTGCTCCCTCAAAGTCTACAATGTGATCCGCATGTGCTGCTCGTGCTCCTCTCGGCTCCAGGAATACACCAAAATGTCGTCAATGAATACGATGATGAACAGATCAAGATACGGTCTGAAAATGCGGTTCATCAAGTCCATAAATGCTGCTGGGGAATTGGTGAGTCCGAACGACATCACCAAAAACTCGTAGTGCCCGTAACGTGTGCGAAAAGCCGTCCTCGGAATATCCTCCTGCCGAACCCGCAACTGATGATAGCCTGATCGCAAATCAATCCTCGAAAAGTATCCCTCACCCTGAAGCTAGTCGAACAAGTCATCGATACGTGGTAAGGGATATCTGTTCCGTACGGTAACCCGGTTCAGCTGGCGGTAATCAATACACAAGCGCAAACTACCGTCCTTCTTCTTGACGAACAGGACAGGAGCATCCCAAGAAGACACACTAGGTCGAATAAGCCATTTATCTAGAAGATCCTGCAACTGACCCTTCAACTCTCTAAGCTCCGCCGGGGCCATCCGATAAGGCGGTATGGAAATAAGCCCCGTGCCGGGAATCAAGTCAATGCAGAATACAATATCGCGCTCAGGCGGTAATCCAGGCAGCTCGTCAGGGAAAACATCAGGGAACTCACTAACAATCGGGACCTGGTCCAACGGAACCTCTACAGCTCTAGTATCGCAAACATATGCTAGAAATCCCTGACATCCCTTCCTCAAAAGCTGTCTAGCGCGAAGAGACGAAATCAAACTGTGTGGGGCGGCACCACGGTCCCCCTGCACAACAAAACCCGACTCGCCGGGAAAACAAAACTTAACTGTCTTCTCGCGGCAGTCCACAGATGCGTAGCACGTGCTAACCAGTCCATGCCCAAGAGAACGTCGAAGTCCAACATCTCAAGAAGGATCAAGTCGACAGGAAACTCTCTCTCGCCAATACGGACAACACACGACCGAAACACGTGTCTCGCAACAAACGAATCGCCAACAAGAGTGGTCACAACAAGCGGTTGATCAAGCAAACCTGACTCTCTGCCTAATCTCGGTGCGAAGTGCATAGAAACATACGAGTGTGTAGACCCCGGATCAAACAACACGTGTGCATCAAAAGAACATACTAGAAGAGTACCTGAGACCACTGCATTGGACGCCTGCGCGTCCTGATGTGTCAAAGCAAACACCCGTGCCTGCCCTCTACTTGCGGCTGGCCGTCCTCTACCGGCAACCGGCTGTCCTCTAGCTCGGTCACCCCGTCCTCTCTGAACGAACCCTCTGCGACCACGACCTCTCTGTGCATAAGTCTGACGAGGAGCAACAATAGGTGCAAGAGGAAACTCTCTCTGAGGTGGAGAAGGGGGTAAGGTAACATGCGGCACGACTCTCTTGCCCTCACGTGGCTCAGGACAATCTCGAACATGATGTTAGAAACTCCCGCACCGGAAACATCCCGATGCCAGCCGCTGGCCCTGTGGGTAGGTGCTGTATAACTGGCCTCGCCTCAAACCTCTGCCATCATCATGGCCTGGAGGGGGTCTGCCGCGGCGCCTACCTATCTGCCTCTGGGCAGACATATCAGTGCAAACCCTCTTCGGCTCCGGAACTACTGGAGTCTCGAAAAGGCGCTCCATGACTAATAGGGCTGCATCCATAGCTGCTGCATAGGTATCACAATGCTGGGCGCTGACGGCAAGGAACAAGTGGGTAAGCAAGCCTCGAACAAACCTCTTGACCCGCATCTCCTCAGTAGCTACTAAATACGGGGCATACACATATAGCTCGGTAAACTGTATGTCGTACTCGGCCACCGTCATCCCTGAAGTCTGGCGTAATGACTCGAACCTGCGCGTTGGAGCATCCCTGACACTCTGTGGAAGGAAACGGGCAAGAAACACCGTCACGAACTCAGCCCAGGTCATAGGAGGTAGACCTGCTGCTCTGCCCTTCTCTACCGACTCGCACCACTTCTGCGCAAGGCCTTCTAGACGAAAGCTCGTGAACTATACCCATCTCGTGTTGGAGCATCTCAGTGAGTGGCATGTCCTGTCCATCCGATCGATAAAAGACTGCGGTTCCTCGGCTGCATCGGTGCCTGTGAAAACCGGAGGCTTCAGCCTCATAAACTCAGATTGCGATACTGTGATAACCTCCGTGGCTGTAGGTGAAACTGCCTGAACAGTAGATACCATCGCGGTCCCCGCAACGGGTGGAACAACCTCCTGTCTCTGCGCTCGAATGGCCTCAACTAACGACCCCATCATCTAGCGCAAATCCTGCATACCGGCCCCTAGCATAGCAATCTGGTCTGTCGGAGGGGGAACAGTCTGCTCCGGAACAACGGGCGTACCGCCCTAGTCAGTCTTCGTCTCGGACGAGCCAACCCTGACCTCGGCTTTTGCGGCCGCTTTCTGCGCCCTCGTAGTCTTCGGCGGCATAATGGCTGAAAAGAAACAGGATTTGATAAGGATACGGAAATCGAATCACAAGAATGTATATAATCATGAAGGAATCTCAACCAATGAGTCCTAAGGTCACTTAGGTGGAGTACCGCATCGTAAGTATGCCACGGAACATACACACGCAACGCCACTCTGCTTAAGCTACCTACCCCGTCATACCAAGGCCATCCTACACTCCAAAAGGTAAAACCTACGCTCTGATACCATCTTTGTCATGACCCGAAGTTAAGCCCGTGACCGGCACTTAAACCACGTAACGTCTCCAAGCGTAACGCAATTTAAGTAAACCGAAAACCCAGAAATCTAAACCATAAACGGGGTAAGTGATAAAAACATTTGTTAAAAACATTTGGAAATTCCATGTAAAAAAATCCTTCAAGTTTAAATTATTTTATTAAAAATTTTGGCAGCACCTCCTTTATAAATACGAGCCCCGAAACGGGTACAACATGAGATAAAGGTAAAACAACACAAGAAATATAATGATGCATCCCAAACGGGAGCAATCACGCCTGACGGCGGAAACAACCGCCACAAGAAATACTATACGACGTCGTAGCGAAGAAATGAACAATATAAGTATAAATAGCATAAAAAGAGATGAAACTGCATAAATAAAAGTCGGCTCGCACGAGCTCGACACCCAGAGTCACAAAAATAATATACAACACCGTCCTCACAACTAGTCTCTAAGTCAATACATAAACAGTAGATGGAGAGTACTAGATAAAATAAGGTGTACAATGAAATGAAAACGAATAACCGTGAAACCCACCTATAAGCAAAACGGCTCGCACGCCAACTGTAGCGGTATCCGCAATAAAAGATACAATGATGTAGCTCCTGCCGCGACTACTCTGAGGGTCTACCTGCAAACACTGTGGCACAACGGGGGTGAGTTGCCAACTCGTGAATAGTAAATAACATATACAGGTAACCACAAGTATGCACGTACTGCGATACTCTAACAAGTGCAACTGATAATATCAATATGGTAATCAGGGAATACAATAATCATGCGAGGTACTCTATCAGGTACTAAAATACGTGATGCAATGCATATAAATGAGTGCTGAGTATGGGAAAACATATTATCAACACGAATCATCATCATGGAAAAACCCCGGTGTCCATCAAATACACCCCAAATCCCAATAACTCAGGCGCCGTCACGCTAACCGGCCCTCATATCCTGTAGATCTCATAGAATCTGAGTTCCCAGCATCAGCACTCAAAAACATCATGAAATACTCATGTCCAATATCGACACGCAAATCCATATATATCACGGGCTCCGTCAGTCCGGATCGGCCCACGGGCTCCGTCTGCGGGATCGGCCTTCGGGCTCCGGCAGAACGGTCGACCCAAATCCATCTCTCAACTCCGGTCGGTATCCTCCGGATAACCGCCAGATCCAACCAATCACCTGTAGGTAGTTGTCCCTCTGCCGGGCTCATCGTCATCCCCACAAAATCTCTCTCTTATCCCGGGGTACCATACCGGGTCCACCATGAACCCGCAAACGGATCATCCTCCTCCTCGAATCGGGTTTCTATCATACGTCTCAGAACCGAGAAAACACATGGTGGACACTCTGAAATATCATATCAAGAGAAACCGGGTTTTCAAAACAATGCATACTTTTTGTAATAGTGCATCGGTTCTCAAATCCAGAAATCACAAAAATCCACATCTCAATGCGTAAATCCATGCGATGTGATGCATGCAACATAAAACCGTAATATGAGAATGTTAAGGGCAAACCACTCTTTTAAATAAATACAGTCTTTTTGAAAATATGTAATGCTGTTCCCAATTCACCAAAACCAAATCAAACCTCATCTAAGGATGTATATGAAGCTATAGCAATATGGGTGTACGCAAGTAAGTATGTACAAGTAGGTAGGTGCGCAAGTATGTATATGCACTTATGAATGTATACAAGGAAAAGAATCATGTCGAATCATCTATGAGGTGAGCTACAATATTTTATTCATGGCAATTCTATAGTGTGAGTGTCATGGCATTTACTAACGGTGTGTGTGTGGCATGCAGTTTAGTGCTCGTGCAACATGAACCGTTAGTAACGGTGCGGTGTCTTATTAATTCTAAGTCTATATACAGTAGGGAATATAGTATGCAAAAAATGGTATCCATACGCAGTCAATGTATACGAATGCAATTATGCGGCTACAATATCCTATCAAGCCCTGACGCATAACGCCATAAGGACGATTTCCCCGTAGATGTTAAATATACTCACCCGTGATCTCGTGCTAGGTGTACCCGACCACCTGCTTCCCCTTCTTCGCGGCGTCCGAAGTTTCCGCCTGCAATCCTAGAATTTACACAAAACAACTCACATAAGGAAAAATCCTGCAAAAACACGATATCAAGTCCATACGAGAAACTAGCGTCGCAAGCTAAACGCGTATGCATTCGAAACACCAAAGCGTGTGTGCATACGTCTGAAACTACCCCGACATGCTGTGACACACAGCAACACCAAACCCAACTCAGAACGTACGTGTCGTGCAAGTCCCGCTACACAAATTATAGGTAATTGGTCCCAGATTTTACCTGGAGCAAAAACAAGAAAAATGAACAAGACCAAACCTTCTATACTACCTACAGACAACTACCTGCAAAATTTCAACGTGTTTCACCAAAATTGGGCCGAGCACGAAGGGGGTGATATCGGGTCAAATCTGGTGAAAAGGGTCCAAGTTTTTACACTACACTCCTAACACCGTGTATAGTCTAATGTTTATGTTTGCTTACCCAGAAAATGAACACAGATATAGTAGATATCGCGAATCCTAACTTGACTTAAAAGCGTATTTAAAATTCTAATTTGCGACATTAAGGTGTTTCAGTGAAATCAAGTGATAAGAGTTGGTTTATTAAACACCAACATCATATAATTAAGCTAAACAAGCCATAAAAACCTTAACATGGCCTAAACTCCACTTAAACCACAAAACTAGCACTAAAATCAACTTAAACATTAAATTATGCTAAATAACTACAAGTTTTAGCAAAATGGGAGTTGAGGTTAACTTTATACCTCAAGTTGGTCCTATGATGGCTCAAACTTGCTGACCTTCCCTTCAAAGACCAAGACTTGCCTTAAGAACCCACAAGAAAGTGATTTGGAGTGTTAAACATGAGTTTTTGTGAAGAAATGAATTATTTTTAATGGAGGTTGAGCTAGGAAAAATGAAGGAAGAAGAAGAAGAAGAGAGGGGAAGGATTGCTGCTGCCGGAGTTTCTATTGTTGGGTGCAGGAAATGAGAGGGAGTGAGTGAAAGAGAGTGTGCAAAGAAGTCAAAGCCTATGCCTCAATATAATATCCCACCATGCCTCTCTATCATTTCTTTTCTTATTTATCTTTATTTGTTTTGTTTTGTTTTGTGAGGATAAAAGAACTATGCAAGAGGGAAAAAGCAAATGAAGACAAGTTATAACTTAACCTAGGTGATTAGGGTTGTGCATGCTAACTAATTTTGCTTAGGAAATATAGTTAAGAAAATTTGCTAATTAAGTGAACACTAAACTAATTAATAATTAATAAAACACTATTATATATATAATTACATACTATCATAATTAAAAGTAGATTTATTCCAGTCTATGTGGAAATAGCTATTAACTAACTAAATTTTGTGAAAACACGCATTATCGTTAATTAACGCGAAAATAACCTAAACGAATTTTCAAGGCGTTACAGTTGTGATGGCAGTCATACTAGTGGGGGCTGGGTAGCCTATAAGCACATCCTATACAGGTCCCTAGTCGTAGGATTATCGAGACGGGGTATCGATACTCTAGAGTAGACTAGTGTATATGCT
The DNA here is from genome assembly GCA_030015575.1 of Agapanthus africanus. Lineage (NCBI taxonomy): Eukaryota > Viridiplantae > Streptophyta > Magnoliopsida > Asparagales > Amaryllidaceae > Agapanthus > Agapanthus africanus. Next base: position 105,163,147 of record CM057347.1, on the reverse strand, counting down.
TCTAATTCCAGCAGGGGAGATGGTCTGTCCCACAGCCATTAGTACGTCGTACCGGAGATAGTATGCATGTGCTCATTGGGTTATGAGTATACTGGACATGACTCGTAGGGGACTGATGGTGAATATTATACCTATCGTCGGGTAGCAGTTCTCAGGTGACATGAGCACATCTTAATCCGTCGACTTGACACTGCTACTTCGCCTCAAGTGTGTTCCCACTGTTCTTTGATTACTACCCATCCGTATTTTCGTCTCATTGTATTTGTATTCTTCGGAATACGGATGCGGGTATGTATATACGGATGAAGGGCATTCTCGTAATTTTCTCAGAAAAGCTTCTAAAAGGAGACACCTCATTAAGGTTTTATTTCTTTTGAATTAAAACTTAAATGAGGTGGTGGAAATGAGGTGGAGATATTTATTGGATGAAGCATGACTCATTGTCTTGACAGAAGAGATATTTTGAAGCATGCTTGATATTTTGTGAGATATTTATCTCATAGAATATTATATGCTTCATTATTCTTCTCACTTGAGCCATTCTATTATTCCAATCTCATTTCTTCACTAGCTTTTGCTCAAGCTTCTTCTTCTTCCTCTAAACCCTAAACCTCTCATGTGTTGAGAATTCTAGGGTTCCAAAAGACAAACTAATCAATCTTCACTCTCTACATCATCTAAGCCATCTAGTTTAGCGAACAAGCTTGTCACGACACGGAAATGGCACGTGACTGGCACTTGAATCATATGACGTCTATAAGACCCCATCTAATTCAAGTAAGCCAAAATCTCATAAATCTAAATCATTTTAAATATAAGTGAAGAAAACTTATTTTTAAAGCAAGTGGTTTTAATAACATAAGCGGATTATGCATTTTTTTAAAATCTCAAGTCTTTCTGAAAATTTCGGCAGAGTTTCTTTTGTAAAAACTAGCCCCAAAAGGGTACAACATGCATAATATGAATAAAGGCATCCCCAAGCGGGAGCTAGCTCTTCGTCAATTGACGGTCACAACCATGCAAGCAATATAATATACAACGCCGAAGGGCAAAGATCAAAACTCAAAAGGAAACTCAAAACATCAAGAAAACCCACAATAATACAACGCGCGACTCTAAGGTCGAAAGAATAGACAGCTGGTTTTCTAAGTTTGAAATAAATAAAAGTCTGGTTGATGAATTTTACTAGATACAAGTGAATAAATAAAAGTACAATGGTGGTCACGATACAAGTGAACCTACCTACCAAGGCAATCACCCGGAATGGAAGCGGTGTGCTAGCAAAGCCGCAACGAACCTGTATGGCAAAACCTGCAAGAACTGTGGGACAACGGGGGTGAGTTGCCAACTCGTGAGTAGAAAACATCATAGAGCAGAAATCGTATGTATGACTCAATCCTAGGTCAAAACGATCATAATATATATTCTCAACATGATAAAGTCTGAAACATGATAAGCTGGCAAGGGTAAACATCTATACAAAGTGTAATACCAAGTGCTCATGTCAGTGCCTCAGGTAGCAACATATCATAAACATGAGGTGTGATCAATGTAATCATCATGAAATCAGTGTCAACTATGTCATGAAGTCTATTAGTATGTAGATATCATCCAACTATGTAATCAATGCATGTATGCATGTGGATCTCGCCCCCGTGTCAACCAATGACACAACATCATGCAGGTAAAAGTCATAGAAGAATATGCATGAAAGTATGAGGATATAAATCAACGTCTGCCCTCGCGACACATCAAAATCATGGAACCTGAGTGTCCAGCATCGACACTCAAAACATCATGAAACCCATATCCAGCATCGACACGTAAATCCTCATATATCTCAGGCGCCGCTTACCCTGGTCGGCCCTCATATCCATCTCACTACTCCGGTCGGTATCCTCCGGATAACCGCCGAGACCAAATACTATCACCAGTAGGTACTACTCCCTCTGCCAGGCTCATCGTCTACACCACGATAATCATCTCTTATCCCGGGGAACCATACCGGGTCCACCATATATCCGCAGACGATGCCTCCCACACCTCGAATCGGGTTTCACATGTCACTCTCAGAACCGAGAAAACACATGGTGGACGCACTGAAATATCATATCAAGAGAAACTGGGTTTTTAAAATAATACATACTCTCTTTTGAAATAACCACGGTTCTCAAATCCAGAAATCTCATGAAAACAACATATCTCAATGCATATAATTATAAAGCATGATATATGCGACATCTAACAGAAATGTAAGTATATCCGTATATCATGCAATATGGAACAATAAAATGCACATATCAAGGGAAAACCGCTCTTTTAAATGAATCCAGTTTTAAAATATATCTTGCGCTTCCCAAATCTCCAAAATCAAGCCAGAGTCATCTATATATGTGCAAATATGTATGTATACAAGTATGGGTGTACAATATGTATGCACGCAAGTATGAGTATACAATATGTATGTATGAAAATATGTCATGCAAGGAGTCATATACTGATGCAACAATCAAACTGTGTAGTGACATGGCAATTATCGACGATGAAGTGTGTGAGCCGGCAAGCTGGTGTACGTGGAGCATACGCATCTGTTAGTTATATATATGCCCTAGAGGCCATTACTGTACATAGGATGTATATTGTAGTGGATGCTGGGACATATATAGGGAGGACTTTCTTGCTCGACATGATAGTATGCTATCTGGTTGCTCTTTACCTTAACGTGTATACTGATTGTCTCTCTGTTACATGTTGGTAAAGCCCTTAGGATGTGTACTTGACTACCTGGACTATGATGCAGATCATACTAGTGGGGACAGATAGTCTATAAGTACATCCTTCAAAGTCCCTAGTCGTGGGTGTATCGAGACGGGGCATCGATATACCAGAGTAGACTAGCGTATACCTTCTCGACCCATACAGATGGGCGATGGATGATCCCATATCCATTGGTGTTTGACATCAGAGATGATATACGGGTGCTCAGTGAAGACTGGGTACACTGGACGGACTCGCCGAGAACTCCCAGATGGTATTATACCTTACGTCAGATGGCAGTTCTCTGGTGACACTGGTACAGAGTAGTCTGTTGACCCGAGATCGTCATAGAGTCTTGTGTGGTTCCCACTATGCTTTGATTTCCACCTTACCACATCCAAGAGGGCGTGCAAAACGGTGGTTTTTGGATACAGTCCCGAATCACATGGAGGCAATGAGCGATAGGAGGGGATTCGTCTCTCCCGGTATAGGGAGTTGATGTTGCGCTGTGTTCGATTGGCTATAACCGGAAATCCCTAGCCAGGGTTGCTGAGATTTACTGGTAAGTGTTACCTGTAGTTTCTCGAATTGTTATAGTCCTCATATCGACACGACTTATCGAGCTATTGGGGTCTGACGTTTACCACCCCTAGGCGAGATATGCGACATATCAAACGACGAGACCGGACTGTACGGTAAGTGTTACTGGTTGGATTCACAGGGGTATGAGCGGGCTTGCTCGTCGATCTTCTGATCGCTCAATACCCGGGTGGCCGTTACGTTTAGCAGACCGCTTGCGGCTTGTGGGTGTTTGATATGATCATCATCTGCTACCGACGTATTGACGAGTCTTTAGAGTCCTACACAGAGGTTTCCTGGCTCAAGCGAAACGAAATAGGAGCGCATATGAGATATGTGCGGGACCGAGAATCATGCGTGTATGTGATACCGTATTTCATTCTCGCGATGAATGTATCGATTGGTTATATGCGATATAACCTAGTTATCGAATCAAGCATTGATTCGATAAGCCGATACATAGGATACTAGTCGGTTATATGCGATATGACCGGATCGTTAAATCAAGTGTTGATTTAATGATTTAATGTATAATTATATATTTGATATATTACTTTGCATTAACTAGTATTGGTTCACTTTAAATGGATTTTCTCACTTCATGTGCACATTGTATATGTGATATAGTTTTGTGCACTTGTATGTATCATGTTTGATGATACATGTATACTTGAGTTTGTGTAAAGATTGAACCATGGTTATTTAAATGGTTAGGGTTTTGTTTTTCATACTTATTTATTTACTTATTTATTTTGGAAAAGATTAAAGAGAAGAATGGTGGCTTTCTTTGTTTGTAATTGAAGCTTCATGAAGGTTTGACCAAAGCTACCATTCTTGTCTTCTTCTCATAACCCTAACCATTCAACTAACTTTGGTTAATTCTCTACACATTACCATGGTTAATATTATGATAAGAATGATTTTATTATTCTTTTGAAAATAACTCATCATAATATTCATCTTCATCTTCTTCTTCTTCTTCACATGAAGAAAGCTTGCCTCATCAATGGCAAGTGAAGAAATCAAGTGAGAAATCCAATTCTAAAGTGAACCCACTTCCTATTTCTTCATCCTCTACCTCTTGCCAAGTAGTATAGGATGTTTTCTTCACAAGTTTCATGACTTGGTGAAGTGGGAGCTTGATCTTGTGATGCCTCGACGTAGATCATCTTCGGCATCGTAGTCGATGATCTAGCCCGCCCATTTCTCCGATGAAGCCGACGCTAGAGCCCGGGATTCGATTTGGACAGCGAGGAGACTTCATTGCGGAGCTATGGAGGTGGAGGAGCGGATCTACAAAGGTTGTATTTCCGTTTAACTCTTAGTTAAGTTGTTAACTACTTGCTAGTTTCGCCTAAAATCTAGTTAACGATCCGTATTAGGGTTTCTCGGCACCCGTAAAATTTGAAATTGGAATGGTTGATGCCTTGTGAGACCTCTTGAGAGTGCCTAGGAACCCTACAGTGGTATTAGAGCCTAGCTAGAGCCTTAGGCGATGCGTAGACGGAGTTTGAAGTCCGATTAAACCGAAACCCTAACACAAATTTGCTCTCTGGACTTTTTCCAAAAATTGGGTTTTTTCAAGATTAAAAATATGCAGAAAATTCAGCAGGAAATTCTAAGAATTACGGTGCAAAAATTACCTAATGATCTGTCTAGAGTGCGGTGGAACCGCGGCATTAGCGTGCTAATGCGGCTGTTCCGCGGCCATTTTGTCTCTTCTCCCATTGAATTTTGCACAGTAATTCCTATTTTGCAGTGCTGGTTTTCCTGGGATATTTTTTTTCTGAACTCAAGAGTTGAGTTTTCTGGGTTGTATTGGGGACTCGGTGTTTCGATCGGATTGTCTAATTTTGTCTATGTGGCTTTCCGGATATTTTAGAATATGTTAAAAAGTTCGACCGGATATAAATACCCAACTTTTCCCCTGTCGGGAAATTTCCAAGTGTTGGATCTTTCCGTGGTTTAATAACGTTCTAAGTAGTGCAAGTAATGCAATGGTCCCTCTAGAAGACAACAAACCTTAACTCGATTATGTGACCGTCTTGAACTGCCTTTTGAACCTTAGGGTTTGGGGCAGTACGGCGTGCCACATGTGAGGCGTTGGCTTGACCCTTCTACGACTGGACCGTTGGTACTGAGGCATGAACTGGATGTTTTTTAGACTTGTTTCATGTATTGATCTGTATCGGGAAAACTTGGGTGTTCGATTGTTCGATCGGAAAGTTTAACATTTTCTATCTTATTCGGAATGTGATACAATAATTGGAATTCGTAATAAGTTATGAGATAACTGAATGAATGTTATAAATCTAGCAATTTAGTCTCACTTGATCGGTTGCTACGGAATTTTGATGCGATCAAAAGTCCGTTGCAATCACGTAGCGTACGCGGATACTCGCCGGGAAAACTTAATAGACAGCCTCGCTCCATAGCCCCGACCAAGTGACTGTAGGAGAACCCCGTCGCCAAAAGCATCCGTTCGGGTGCTCGCGGTAGCGGTGTTCCGCCTTGGTGCACTTCGTCGACGGTATCGGGGGTGCGGCCGCCTACTAAAGTTTGCGACGAGCATTCGATCAAAATGTCGGGAATCTTGTTGAATTGCCCGACTTGATATTGAAAAGAGTTTTCGATAATGAGACTAAAATGCGAGGTTTATAATTGTTAGGCATGTGATGTCTAAGTAATTCATTTGATTAGGCATGCGATGTCTATGGAGGTTGCGGATTCCAACTGTTGTAGTTTTACACTTTCATTTCTGTGACCGTAAGTGTAATATGTGATATCGCCGGTTTTGTTGCTATATGTCAACGACAATTGGGATGCGCATATTTACTTACGTTAATGACATATGATGTTATATGTTGCTGGATATGTTATATTGGATCGTCGTGTTTGAATAGCCGGGGGGTTTTTATGTGAGATGAGTGTTTTTCATTTTCATTCATGTAAAAACTTGTATGTAATATTCTTTTATTGGGGCACTTCCAGGTTGCGGAAGATGTCACCGTCTGTATATTATTTACTTTTCCGCACTAGGATAGACCCAAGGAAGGGAGCACAAGTAACCGGGTTCTGGAGTCCAGTGGGAGACCAACTCGAGGAGTCGAGTCCGGGTCTCCTAACTTTAGAATTGGTAGGGTTGCTTGCTGCTCTCGTAGGGGTCTAGGGGTGTGGGTTTGGCTATTCATCACGACCGTAGAATCCGTGTTTTATACTGGCTCGTATTGAAAACACGGACGTCCTAGTATATCCAATATTTCATATGATTCTTCTCCTGCGATATCTGTGATGTGATCATGTGATGTTCTGTGATAGATACTGTATATAGTATATATGATATATTATATAGACGTTACTTATGTTTTACACCCGCGCTAGCCCTGCCCCGCTCTGCCGTTAGTTACCTAACCTAACGGTGCACGAGAGGACATCGAGGCGAATGCGGATGGCATAAGTGTACGTCGTATTTATCTGTGATGTTTAGGTATATAAATGATGGGATTTCATTAATGTGATTAATGAAAATAAAATAAACCTAAGATGTTGTAGAATCGAATTTCAAAATAAAGAAGGTAGCTACAGTTCTTGCTTTGCACAGCGGTATATGTGATATATCCTGCACCTTCTTCGATGAGGAAAGGACCGAGATCCCTTCACCGGGAGTGACTCCTTTAGCAATAACTGACAAATGCTACACACTCGGTTTGTCTTTTGATTGCTTTTAAGAGTTTTTGCTTTGCACAGCGGTGTATGTGATATATCCTGCACTTTATTCGATGAGGAAAGGGCCGACGATCCCTTCACCGGGAGTGACCCCTTTAGCAAAACTAGAAAAGCCTCAGAAACACTCCATTTTAAAATCATTTGATTCTACAACGATATCAAGTTCATTACGCAATAGGCTTTCAGAAAAACCTGTCGTAGCCCTCCGTCATTTCAGATAAGTCCTATTTAGTATTCGTGCTACGTTTGTTGACCTCCGTCAAGGCGTAGTGTGCGGTAGCTAACTAGTATTTATCTGCTTATGCATATGATGCAGATTGGATTAGGGTAGTCGTGCGGCCTTGTTGACCTCCGTCAAGGGTCGTGCGGGTGGGTTTAATTCGATCAAGAAATGATGAGTTGAACTTGACTAGTAGCCTATGGTTTGTTGACCTCCGTCAAGGTCATAGGTGCTAGGGGCAAAATATTATCGGGAATTTCAAGTGTTGAAATTTGCAATGAGATTGCATACTTTCTATGAGATAGTTGGATCCCGATACCCGCTGCGAGTAAGAGTTACTCCTGGGAGAGTTTTACACATTACAATTAGCCGATCAAGTAGGTGTCTAGAAAGGTGTTAACGAGGTTACGCCTCTGGGAAAACGAGGTTTACATTAATTAGGTTCGTGCGAAAGCACGGGGGACCTCCCTCAAAGTACCGACACTGGCCTGGCTGAAAGATTGGCGAACTTGTAGTGTGTAATTAATCCCGGCTAGTCTTTCCTTTTAGGGTTTGAAGGAAGATTTGATAAAAACAGTGGGAGCCATCCTGATTAGATAAAATAAAAACCAATCTATTCTTGCAAGAGCGCACGCTGAGTGTTTTCTTCTCTCTCTCTCCAGGTAGTGACCTTATCACGCCTTAATCAAGATAATAATACGGAATATTGACCGAACCCGCTTGTTATACTGAGCTGGGGAACGTTGGTCCCGCTCCAACTTATAATTTTTATAAGACAGAGCAGGAAATTGGGGATTACCAGAATTCCCGTGCCGCCCAAACGAAGAGAGTGCATGCTGATGCATCATCTTCGGGTGTGTTCGTTACAAAGAACTGTTTCTCTGTATCCTCTACGTCCTGGGTATGTGATACCAGATCAGGATCCCAGATATGTAATCTGTTACATAGGGCTACAGATAGGTAGAGAACTGAGAACGGGTGATAAGTTTCATGAGGCAGAAAACGGGGCAAGAGTTGCATCCAAGTCTGTTGGTCACTGTCACCCTGTATTCCAAATACATTGATTCTGAACGAATGTTATTAGATACCGAACCTGATATACAAAATCATATCACTCTCTTTATTAGTAAAGAAATGATAAAATTTTGTATTGATGGATAATGTTTTGTACATTTCCTATATCAAAAGTTGATCGGTTCAGGCACGTTATCTAAAAGCATTGATGTTCTAAATCAAACTACAGTTCTTTAGTACACGGAACACACACAAGAGGAAGAGTTCAGAAATGAACGAATCCTTCTTGAGGCATTGTAGACTAGGTCATATCAATGCGACCCGACTAGCTGAAGTTACATGTAGATGCATATTTAAATCAGTTTGAATCTACATCTTGTGAAACTTGCCAGTCATGTCACAAAGATATATTGACACCAGCTCTGTTTATTGGAAACAGAGAAAGAGTTGGTGAACTCTTGGGATGATACATGTTGATGTATGTAAGGTCCCCTGTCTACATATGCCAGGACTGGTTCTTTGTACTTCGTTACATTCTCTGAAAATCTCTCAAGATTCAGACATATGTTCCTGTTGAAACACAAGTCCGAACCTTTTGAGATATTCACAGAATATGATTTAGAAGTAGAAAACCAAAACACGGGCATAAGTATTATGTCCTTTGATGAGATCGAGGAGGAGAATACTTGAGCACGGAAATCCTGGATTATTCTAAAGGAGAATGAGATTCTCTCTCAGCATTACTCCTCCGTATACACCATAGCACGATGGTATATCGGGGCGGAGCAATAACACCCTATATGATAAGGTGTGCTCTATGATGAGTACTACTGAGTTACCTATTTCCTTTTTGGGAGTTATGCACTTGAGAAGCTGCATACCTATTGAATTAGGTTCAAATCAAATCAGTTGCCTACCACTTCATATTTGATATGATAAGGGAAGAGCCTATCTCTTAAGTTAGTTAAGATTTGGGGTTGTCCAGCCTATGTCTGAAAAGCAAAATCCGGACAAGCTCGAGGCAAGATCTGTTATGTAGAACTGGAAATGTTCCAGCTATACGAACTACAGCAGATGATTTGATAAAACCAAAGGATTCAGTAGATTCCAACGAAGCTCAGCCACTCCGCCGATCTAGTAGGGTTCCTCATCCACCTGAGAGTTACTTCGGTTTCTCTATGACAGCGGGAGCGGGGATTGCATCATGAGATGATGACCCAACTAGTTTTGAGCTGGCCATCAGGAGTAGGACTCTGTAAGAATGGCTGGATGCTTAGCGATCTGAGATGGAATCCATGTACACCAACAAAGTATGGACTTTGGTTGCTATATCTGAAGGGTTAAATCCCCATCAGGAGCAAGTATATCTTGAGAAGATTACTTGGTGTAGATGGAAAAGTTGAGACTTTCAAAGCTAGACTTGTTAAAGCTTTTTCGTCATCGACCAGGCATGGATAATGATGAAACCTTTTCAAGTAGCTATGCTTAAGTCCATCCAGATCCTACTTGCCACGGCTACATACCATGACTGCGATATCTGGCGGTTGGGTGTCATGACTGCTTTTCTAAATGATGTTTTAGAAGAGAGAGTCTATAAGTACACAGCCAGAGGGCTTCGTAAACAGTGGGAGCAGCGGAAACGTGTACAAGATGCTTTATAGGATAAAGCAGACATCGCGGAGTTGAAACGTCTGTTTTGATGTAGTTGTCAAAAAGTTTGACATCATCAAAATGGTAGATGAACCTTGTATAAACAAAAGGGTAGTAGGGAGTATAGCGACGATCCTCGTAGAGTACGTGGATTACATACTCTTGATATGGAAGTAGTTTCCTATGCTACGCTCGGTCAATCTCCGCTTATCACAATGATTCTCCATATAGGATCGAAGTGATACCTCCTAAATCCTGGGTTTTGGATCTATGAGATAGATCTAATTGGATGTTAGGATTCTCACTAGTTGTAGTGAGATGGTATCAACCGATCCTGGGGAGAATCACTGGAAGGGTTCCAGGGTGATAAGGACGACTGAAAGTCAGTCACAGGCATTGTCTTTACCCTCAGTAAAGGGACGGTATGTTGGAAGAGTTCCAAGCTAGATACCGTGGCATACTAGACGATAAAGGCTCGATACATCGCTACTTAAGATGCTACCAAAGAGGCAGTCTGGATGTATATTTGTTCATAAGATGAACTTAGTTCCTCCCATTGTGTGACAATGGAGTTGTGGCTTATGCCAAGGAACGCCCGTCCCATCAGTGATCCAGACATATTCTAAGGCAGTATCACCTGATCATGGAGATGGTTGATCTCCAGGGTGATCGAGGTTAGGAGAGTAGACTCAAAGGACAACACGGCGGATCTACTCACGAAGGCCTATTCCCAGAGAGAGATTTTTATGGGATGGTTGAGTATGAGATACTTCAACCACTGCTACAGATGGCCCTAGTGCAAGTGGGAGATTGTTAGTTATATGTATGCCATAGAGGCCATTACTGTACATATGATGTATATTGTAGTGGATGCTGGGACATATATAGGGAGGACTTTCTTGCTCGACATGATAGTATGCTATCTGGTTGCTCTTTACCTTAACGTGTATACTGATTGTCTCTCTGTTACATGTTGGTAAAGCCCTTAGAATGTGTACTTGACTACCTGGACTATGATGCAGATCATACTAGTGGGGACAGATAGTCTATAAGTACATCTTTCAAAGTCCCTAGTTGTGGGTGTATCGAGACGGGGCATCGATATACCAGAGTAGACTAGCGTATACCTTCTCGACCCATACAGATGGGCGATGGATGATCCCATATCCATTGGTGTTTGACATCAGAGATGATATACGGGTGCTCAGTGAAGACTGGGTACACTGGACGGACTCGCCGAGAACTCCCAGATGGTATTATACCTTACGTCAGATGGCAGTTCTCTGGTGACACTGGTACAGAGTAGTCTGTTGACCCGAGATCGTCATAGAGTCTTGTGTGGTTCCCACTGTGCTTTGATTTCCACCTTACCACATCCAAGAGGGCGTGCAAAACGGTGGTTTTTGGGTACAGTCCCGAATCACATGGAGGCAATGAGCGATAGGAGGGGATTCGTCTCTCCCGGTATAGGGAGTTGATGTTGCGCTGTGTTCGATTGGCTATAACCGGAAATCCCTGGCCAGGGTTGCTGAGATTTACTGGTAAGTGTTACCTGTAGTTTCTCGAATTGTTATAGTCCTCATATCGACACGACTTATCGAGCTATTGGGGTCTGACGTTTACCACCCCTAGGCGAGATATGCGACATATCAGACGACGAGACCGGACTGTACGGTAAGTGTTACTGGTTGGATTCACAGGAGTATGAGCGGGCTTGCTCGTCGATCTTCTGATCGCTCAATACCCGGGTGGCCGTTACGTTTAGCAGACCACTTGCGGCTTGTGGGTGTTTGATATGATCATCATCTGCTACCGGCGTATTGACGAGTCTTTAGAGTCCTACACAGAGGTTTCCTGGCTCAAGCGAAACGAAATAGGAGCGCATATGAGATATGTGCGGGACCGAGAATCATGCGTGTATGTGATACCGTATTTCATTCTCGCGATGAATTTATCGATTGGTTATATGCGATATAACCTAGTTATCGAATCAAGCATTGATTCGATAAGCCGATACATAGGATACTAATCGGTTATATGCGATATGACCGGATCGTTAAATCAAGTGTTGATTTAATGATTTAATGTATAATTATATATTTGATATATTACTTTGCATTAACTAGTATTGGTTCACTTTAAATGGATTTTCTCACTTCATGTGCACATTGTATATGTGATATAGTTTTGTGCACTTGTATGTATCATGTTTGATGATACATGTATACTTGAGTTTGTGTAAAGATTGAACCATGGTTATTTAAATGGTTAGGGTTTTGTTTTTCATACTTATTTATTTACTTATTTATTTTGGAAAAGATTAAAGAGAAGAATGGTGGCTTTCTTTGTTTGTAATTGAAGCTTCATGAAGGTTTGACCAAAGCTACCATTCTTGTCTTCTTCTCATAACCCTAACCATTCAACTAACTTTGGTTAATTCTCTACACATTACCATGGTTAATATTATGATAAGAATGATTTTATTATTCTTTTGAAAATAACTCATCATAATATTCATCTTCATCTTCTTCTTCTTCTTCACATGAAGAAAGCTTGCCTCATCAATGGCAAGTGAAGAAATCAAGTGAGAAATCCAATTCTAAAGTGAACCCACTTCCTATTTCTTCATCCTCTACCTCTTGCCAAGTAGTATAGGATGTTTTCTTCACAAGTTTCATGACTTGGTGAAGTGGGAGCTTGATCTTGTGATGCCTTGACGTAGATCATCTTCGGCATCGTAGTCGATGACCTAGCCCGCCCATTTCTCCGATGAAGCCGACGCTAGAGCCCGGGATTCGATTTGGACAGCGAGGAGACTTCATTGCGGAGCTATGGAGGTGGAGGACCGGATCTACAAAGGTTGTATTTCCGTTTAACTCTTAGTTAAGTTGTTAACTACTTGCTAGTTTCGCCTAAAATCTAGTTAACGATCCGTATTAGGGTTTCTCGGCACCCGTAAAATTTGAAATTGGCATGGTTGATGCCTTGTGAGACCTCTTGAGAGTGCCTAGGAACCCTACAGCATCATCGGTAATGGTGCTGGTGTCCTAACAGCATGGGTTTAATATAACATAATCACAAGTATATAAGCATGAAATGCGCTAATAACAACATGAATATATGGAAATGGAAAAGTAAATGCAACAATAAGGAATCTACATTAGTTATACGAGTCATACAGTTTGTTATTTGAAATCACACGAATCGTGGTGTTTGGAAAATAGGAGCTACGGTGTTTTTAAGAAAAAGGGTACGTCCATTGAAATATCCGTAGAATCCTTTGGCATGTCTTTAAAATACTCACGATTCGTTAGTTTTGAAATAGGTATGACTTGAGTCTAGTCTAGCATCTACAAGTAACTATAGGACTAAACTAACAAGCAAGTCAAAAAGGTAAGGAAGACCACCTAGGTCTGAGTCGATGCATAGTACTATAATAGTCGGCAATCCCGCCACAATAGTATCACATACGATACAATATATAACATGACATCCTCGAGTCAAGAGTGCGGATCTATCGGCAATATATATCTCGTACGGGAAATCCATCGTACGGCATCCCAAATCTGGGTACGGGTCAAATCTCACATTTATCTCATCAATTATCTGGTATCCTTATCATCATATCTCATGAACTGGGGATACTGATCTAAGTCTAGTACAAACTGATACCATCTGCATATATATGCGTATATGAAAACACCGCCTAAAGGCCCGCTAAAATCTCATGTCGTATCTCACAATACGAAACAAAACATATCACCGATCTCATAGCATCATGCCTAAACTCATCGACTCATCTCCAAGTACCATATATAATCATCATCATCCAAGTATAAGCATACATGTATATACATAGTCACATACCTGTGTGTGTGTGTGTACATCCCCATATACACATAAGTAAAACAAAGTTAGCATGTGTGTGTGTGGGTGTGAACTTTATTCTAGGGCTCGCGACTAAACTAACTAGCGATACCATCATCCAATTATACTAAAATTCTCCATCACTCCCAAAGTCTATCTAGATAATCATAATCTCCAAATAAACATGTAAATATATCCATATAATATGTACCATACACGACACTACGAACTGCGGGGGTGCTATACGCCATCCACCCGACTTCCCCCGTAGATATAATCTACTCACCTTGATCTTCGCTTGCTGGAATCGATGACGCCATGCTCATCCTCGTTGTCTCGAAGTCCACATGAGAGTACCTACAATTTTCAATGCATCATATAGTATCAAGAATCGAACATGAAAGCCAACACGGCATGCGAATTGCTTATAGGTCAGAACCTATAGCCTATACCTGCAAAACCATCAAATAACCCCCGTCGCTGACGTACAAACACCAGACGATGGAAAACAAAAACAAATACCAAATCCTAAATTAAAACGAAGTCGTGAAACAATGCAGCAACTCAAGAAAATGGTCCCATATTTTACCCTAGGTAAAATTAGCCAATTTTGCACATATGGAGGGTCTAATTTACTGGAGATAAAGCCCTGGACCAAACATGGATCATTTCCACTCTACCCAGGCCGCAATTTACGGCCAAAATGAGTAAATTTACGGCCAGAACTTTGAGTGGGGGTCTCAGGTTTTGGGTATAGGTTCTAGGTTGCCTGCATATCTCTCAGTCTTTGCTAAATATTTTTCAGGTCACCCGGGTTATAGCAGATCACTAAAACACATCACAATTCTCACAAATTCCCGATATCGGGGTTTCTAAGTTTGGGGTTTGGGGTTTAAGTCTCTGTTTTAGTTCAATTTACCATCACTACAGGGGTTGTAGTCCCTAATTACACCTCAATTGCATCTTTTGAATCAATTCAAACCCTAATTCCTAACTTGGAATTTTCAAAATTCGCTAAACTACACAATATCGATTCTAAACTTGTATGGATGCTTAAGGAATTGAAATACTATTCTAATGGTGTAGAAATTACCTCATTTGGCAACTCAAAATTTTCTTGAGTTGCCCTAAGTCTTCAAAATCCGATTTTTCTTGGTCTAAAGAGTTTGTAGTGGGCTTGTGCCTGTCTTTAATGAAGTGAGGATGATCTTTTGATGGATTTTTCATGATGAAGTGAGGTGTTGAAGTGGTGGAGGGAGGAGGGCAGCAGCCATGGTGAGAAGGAGAGAGGAAAAGATGAAGGAGAATAAAGGAAACAAATGGGCATGGCTCTCTCTTGACCCCTCACACTCTCTCTCTTGCCCATACCTCAATATTTTACCCTTTTCTTTTCTTTTATTATCTTTTCTTTTGTTTTCTCTACTCATTTAAACCAAGCACAAATAAAAACCAATTGAAACCATGGTTACAAAATATAACAAATGTGAAAAATGATATGGTGCATGTCATGTGCACAAAACAAGCTTAATGCACGATTAGCGATATTTAATCGTGATTAGCATTAAAATAGAATATAATAAATCATAAAAATTCATAATTTGCCTAAATCATATAAAAGCACCTTCATTTCAGTGATTTCTATAATTTTCCAACTATTTTCCACTTTATCGATATTTAATTATACCGCATTATTAAAATATTCATAATATTTATTATTTAATTATAAAAATTCCCAAAAATAATATTTTATTTTTCTGAAATGTTACAATGTTCCCCCCTTAAAGAAATTCGATCCCCGAATTTAAATTTAAACTCTCTCAATTTCTAAAACATTTCAGTAAAAAGATCAAGTCGTCAAGGCTCCGAAATCATAAATACATAAAACACATTGTAGCGCAATGCATGCGCATGAGAAACAAGTATAAAAACCAAATCAAAACTTTGTCAAGTATCCCGCAATCATCGGAGTTATGGTGAAGACATCAGTGTCTAGATCCACTACGAAAACCAACATGATATACATCAATTTATATAGGTAAACATCATTAAAACATCTGGAAGCAATGCATGCCAAACCTTTTCAAGTCGCTGTGCGATGTGCGTATCACTGCACGGTGGCGGACGTCTATTATAAGAAAATAACTATATGTATATATATCCTTTGTTTAACATACACGTCCCGCCGTTTTGAAAATAATTTAGAAGGGTTTCCTTATTAAATGTCTTGTGTCATCTCCGATACGTAGGTAAATACTGAGACTATAGCTCCTTTTAGAAAATCCCCTCGATAACTATCAATGCATGCAAAAATATATTCAGGTACTGTCCTCTGACTAGTCCTGCTCAGTCACTATATCAAATAGTAAATATCATAAATCATACTACTCCAACAGAAATCAATCCCAAAATGTGCATAAGAATGCTACGTGCGTCTGGTGCGCACGGAAATCGAAATCCATGAATGTGCCATACATGTGCACAGAAACAAAATCTAAGTGCAACGGGTGTGCACGGAAACACTTGTCAAGGGCAACATGTGTGCCTGACAGCAAAATCAGGTGCATCTGATTTGCACGAAGAATCTCGATTTAGTGCATCCGACATGCACCAAAATCGCATCAAGCGCCCAAGTATGCGCAAGAATCCAAGTCAAGTGCACAAGGTGCATGAAAACAATATCGAATATCACAATCGAAATCAACAGTATACAACACATTTTAATCCAAATCCAAATCAGATATACTGTGGTATATAATCTCACAACTATGTGCATCAGTGTGCACGAAATCGCATCAAAATACTAAAGTGCTTGAAAACTATGCCGAGAGCATAAGTCAAATCACATGCATACTATAGGTATGAAATCAAAATCAGCATCTCGAATAACATCAAATCGAAATTAAGAGCAACTGTGGTGCACAAAATCTCAATCATGCAAATAACTCGCCCAAAATACCGAAATAAAAAATGACGGAAATAGTCCTGCTCTAGCACATCCTCTAAAGATCTCTGGCCAACTGTCATGGTCACTCATAACATGTCTCGTCGATGATGCCGAATTTTGGCCTGCTGGGTGTGCACAATATGACCGATCCTGGGTCCAAGTCTTCTCGTATAGTATTCTAAAAAGGTTCTGTCGAAGTCTCTCCCAGATCTCGTTTCTGCCGAACTGCCCGAAAGTCATCACCCTTTGCTAAATCTATTTCTTGTTCCGGAACGGCTGCATACTCATCGCGACTCCTTCTGGAAGGTATTTCCATATACAACGGCTCTGCATGCGTATCACATCTCTAATCTCAGCGGAGTGGAACGTCATCTCATCAAGATCTCGCACGAACCTCTTACTCTACCTTTCTCTAATGTCGACTGATTCGGACTCGTCTCTTCGTGGCTGGATGGACTGTGCTCCAACGGCTATACTCGTATCTGGAGTCTCCCAAGCAATGTTCCCATCACATGATATCCGAATGACGTCGAACCTTTCGATCGATTCGTTAAGGCTCCATAATCTCTCAAGAGCTCAACATCTTGAGTACAGTTTAATAGTATTCCAATACATGCCACAGTACCTATAGACTAGCCATAGAACGGCAAACCCAAGCCTCATCAATGGTACCGCTGAACTGCTGCAAAGCCTAAGCTTTCAAAGCGTTCTCATGGTCATTATATCGAGTTAGGATTTCATTCTTCTAGAGGGTCCACAAAATTACTTGCATGTTTCTCCGAATACTTTAAACTTGGAAAAATGGGTTTCTGGCCTTCGATCGTCTTCTATCGACTCTCAACGTACCTGCGTGAAGTCGTCTCTAGCTGGAATCAATCAATCTAATGATCTCGCATCGGGGTAGGCAACGAATCACATGTCCTAGTCCTTCCTCCTTTGGTGACTAACAATCTTCTATCATATCTCTAATTATAACTCGTGTGGCAATAGTTCCAAACCTCTGGAGCGATATCTCATCCGTCGCAGCAATAACTGAATCATTCGTCCGCATGCTGAACAGTGCCTCAATCGTCAAATAATCAGTGCATTGACGGTCATCACGTCCTGGTTGGCCTCTAGCAGTGGCCCAATCCTCTGGTGCTAATCTGCACGTCCGAGAAATCTCGTAAAAGAGATCCATCAAACGCTCATGGCGCGAAAATACAATAGGAAGATATGTCTATGAAATCGTGTCCCTGGAATCCCGCCCTGGTCAGTCCTCGTCCGTGACAAGCTCTTGCTGACCGCAACTCTAGCCGTAGCTCTCTTTGCCCGTGTAATCGTGGCAGCAAAACCATAAACTGATACTGATTAGGATAGATCATAGGAATGAATATAATGCTGTTCAAGGAAATGTACATCCTAAGGCTCCTTAAGCGGAGTAGCGTATCGTAAGTATGTCGCGGAACATACACACGGTACATCACTCTACTTAAGTCACCTACTCCATCAACCAAGGTCTGCGACGAAACTTCTGGTCTAATACCCCCTCGACCAAGTCTAAGTTCCATAAGGTCAAACCTAGATTCTGTATATATATAAATTCTCTAGGCTCTGCATAGTCAAACATAGACTCGAACCAAGGTTAACCTAGCGCTCTGATACCAACTTTGTCACGACCCGGAAATGGCACATGACCGGCACTTGAATCATATGACGTCTATAGGACCCCATCTAATTCAAGTAAGCCAAAATCCCAGAAATCTAAACTATTTTAAATAGAAGTGAAGAAAACTTATTTTTAAAGCAAGTGGTTTTAATAGCATAAGTCGATAATGCATTTTTTTTAAAATCTCAAGTCTTTCTGAAAATTTCGGCAGAGTTTCCTTTGTAAAAACTGACCCCAAAAGGGTACAACATGCATAATATGAATAAAGGCATCCCCAAACGGGAGCTAGCTCTTCGTCAATTGACGGTCACAACCACGCAAGATATATAATATACAACGCCGAAGGACGAGGATCAAAACTCAAAAGGAAACTCAAAATATCAAGAAAACCCATAATAATACAACGCGCGACTCTAAGGTCGAAAGAATAGACAACTGGTTTTCTAAGTCTGAAATAAATTAAAGTTTGGTTGATGGAGTTTACTAGATACAACTGAATAAATAAAAGTACAATGGTGGTCACGATACAAGTGAACCTACCTACCAAGGAAATCACCCGGAATAGAAGCAGTGTGCTAGCAAAGCCGTAACAAACCTGTACGGCAAAACCTGCAAGAAACTGTGGCACAACGGGGGTGAGTTGCCAACTCGTGAGTAGAAAACATCACAGAGCAGAAATCGTATGGGTGACTCAATCCTAGGTCAAAACGATCATAATATATATCCTCAACATGATAAAGTCTGAAGCATGATAAGGTGGCAAGGGTAAACATCTATACAAAGTGTAATACCAAGTGCTCGTATCAGTGCCTCAGATAGCAATATATCATAAACATGATGTGTGATCAATGTAATCATCATGAAATCAGTGTCAACTATGTCATGAAGTCTATAAGTATGTGGATATCATCCAACTATGTAATCAATGCCTATATGCATGTGGATCTCGTCCCCGTGTCAACCAATGACACAACAACATCATGCATGTAAAAGTCATAAAAGCGTATGCATAAAAGTATGAAGATATAAATCAACGTGTGTCCCTCGCGACACATCAAAATCATGGAACATGAGTGTCCATCATCGACACTCAAAACATCATGAAACCCGTGCCCAGTATCGACACGTAAATCCTCATATATCTCAGGCGCCGCACACCCTGGTCGGCCCTCATATCCATCTCACTACTCCGGTCGTTATCCTCCGGATAACCGCCGAGTCTAAATACTATCACCGGTAGGTACTACTCCCTCTGCCAAGCTCATCGTCTACACCATGATAATCATCTCTCGTCCCAGGGAGCTATACCGGATCCACCATGTACCCGCAGACGGTGCCTCTCACTCCTCGAATTGGGTTTCACATGCCACTCTCAGAACCGAGAAAACACATGGTGGACGCGCTGAAATATCATATCAAGAGAAACCAAGTTTTTAAAACAATACATACTCTCATATGAAATAACCACGGTTCTCAAATCCAGAAATCTCATGAAAACAACATATCTCAATGCGTTTAATCATAAAGCATAGAACATGGAATATGGAACAGTAATATGCACATATCAACAGAAATATAAGCATATCCGTATATCATGAAATATGGAACAGTAATATGCACATATCAAGAGAAAACCGCTCTTTTAAATGAATTCAGTTTTAAAATATATCTTGCGGTTCCCAAATCTCCAAAATCAAGCCAGAGTCATCTATATATATGCAAATATGTATGTATACAAGTATGGGTGTACAATATGTATGTACGCAAGTATAAGTGTACAATATGTATGTACGCAAGTATGTCATGCAAGGAGTCATATCCTAATGCAACATTCCTACTGTGTAGTGACCTGCCAATTATCGATGATGAAGTGTGTGAGCCGGCAAGCAGGTGTACGTGGAGCATACACATCATCGGTAATGGTGCTGGTGTCCTGACAGCATGGGTTTAATATAACATAATCATAAGTATATAAGCATGCAATGCGCTAATAACAACATGAATATATGGAAATGGAAAATTAAATGCAACAATAATGAATCTATATTAGTTATACGAGTCATACGGTTTGTCATTTGAAATCACACGAATCGTGGTGTTTGGAAAATAGGGGCTACGGTGTTTTTAAGAAAAAAGGTACATCCATTTAAATATCTGTAGAATCCCTTGGCATGTCTTTAAAATACTCACGATTTGTTAGTTTTGAAATAGGTATGACTCGAGTCTAGTCTAGCATTTATAAGTAACTACAGGACTAAACTAACAGGCAAGTCAAAAAGGTAAGGAAGACCACCTAGGTCTGAGTCGATACATAGAACTATAATAGTTGGTGATCCCGCCTCAAAAGTATCACATATGATACAATATATAACATGACATACTCGAGTCAAGAGTGCGGATCTATCGTCAATATATATCTCGTACGGTAAATCCATCGTACGGCATCCGTATGGGTCAAATCTCACATTTATCTCATCAATTATCTAATATCCTTATCATTATATCTCATGAATTGGGGGTACTGATCTAAGTCTAGTACAAACTGATACCATCTGCACATATGCGTGTATGAAAACACACGCCTAATGGCCCGCTAAAATCTCATGTCGTATCTCATAATACGAAACAAAATATATCACCGATCTCATAGCATCATGCGTAAACTCATCGACTCATCTCCAAGTACCATGTACAATCCTCATCATCCATATATAAGTATACGTGTATATACATAGTCCCATACCTATGTGTGTATATATATATACACATCCCCATATACGCACAAGTAAAACAATTTAAGCATGTGTGTGCGTGTGGGTGTGAACCTTATTCTAGGTCTGCGACTAAACTAACTAGCGACACCATCATCCAATTATAATAAAATTCTCCATGACTCCCAAAGTCTATCTAGATAATCATAATCTCGAAATAAACATATAAATATATCCATATAATATGTACCATACACTACACTACGAACTGCGGGGATGCTATAGACCATCCACCCGACTTCCCCCGTAGATATAATCTACTCATCTTGATCTTCGCTTACTGGAGTCGATGACGCCATGCTCATCCTCGTCGTCTCGAAGACCACGTGAGGGTACCTATGATTTCCAATACATCATATAGTATCCAGAATCGAACATGAAAGACAACACGGTATGCGAATCGCTTATAGGTTAGAACCTATAGCCTACGCCTGCAAAACCATCAAACAACCCCCGTCGCTGACGTATAAACACCAGACAACGAAAAACAAAAACAAATACCAAATCCCAAATTAAAACGAATTCGCGAAACAATGCAGCAACTCAAGAAAATGGTCCCAGATTTTACCCTAGGTGAAATTAGCCAATTTTGCACATATGGAAGGTCTAATTTATTGGAGATAAAGCCCTGGACTAAACACAAATCATTTCCACTCTACCCAGGCCGCAATTTGCGGCCAAAATGAGTAAATTTGCGGCCATAACTTGGAGTGGGGGTCTCATGTTTTGGATATAGGTTCTAGCTTGCCTGCACATCTCTCAGTCTTCGCTAAATATTTTTCAGATCATCCGGGTTATAGAAGATCACTAAAACACATCACAATTCTCACAAATTCCCGATATCGGGGTTTCTAAGTTTGGGGTTTGGGGTTTAAGTCTCTGTTTTAGTTCAATTTACCATCACTACAGGGGTTGTAGTCCCTAATTACACTTCTATTGCACCTTCGGAATCAATTCAAACCCTAATCCCTAACTTGGAATTTTCAAATTTCGCTAAACTATACAATATCGATTCTAAACTTGTATGGATGCTTAAGAATTTAAATACTATTCTAATGGTGCAGAAATTAGCTCATTTGGCAACTCAAGAATTTTCTTGAGTTGTCCCAAGTCTTCAAAATCCGATTTTTCTTGGTCGAAAGTGTTTGTAGTGGGCTTGTGCATGTCTTTAATAAAGTGAGGATGATATTTTTATAGATTTTTCATGATGAAGTGAGGGGTTGACGTGGTGCAGGGAGGAGGGCAGCAGCCATGGTGAGAGGGAGAGAGGAAAAGATGAAGGAGAATGAAGGAAACAAATGGACATGGCTCTCTCTTGACCCCTCACACTCTCTCTCTCTTGCCCATACCTCATTATTTTACCATTTTCTTTTCTTTTCTTATCTTTTCTTTTGTTTTCTCTACTCATTTAAACCAAGCACAAATAAAAACCAAATGAAGCTATGGTTACAAAATATAACAAATGTGACAAATGATATGGTGCATGTCTGTGCACAAAAGAAGTTTATTGCACGATTAGCGATATTTAATCGCGATTAGTATTAAAATAGAATATAATAAATCATAAAAATTCATAATTTGCCTAAATCACATAAAACACCCTCATTTCAGTAATTTCTATAATTTTCCAACTATTTTCCACTTTATCGGTATTTAATTATACCGCATTATTAAAATATTCACAATATTTATTATTTAATTATAAAAATTCCCAAAAATAATTTTTTATTTTTCTGAAATGTTACATAGGTGCCCTAGTTAACTCAGATTTGAGGTTGGAACTTGGACTATAGACTCTCGGGTGGATCGTCTTTGACTCGAGGAGGCCGACGAGATTGCCTGATCCAAACGATTCTTAGAGCTTATGACAACGAGAAGGAGGACAGCGATAAGAAGACTCGAAAGACTTGGTATCGTGAGGTATAACTTTCATCCAAGTAGTTAAATCTCACACGGTAGTTTGTTAGACAGGGTTTAGCATCGATCTTAGAGTTAAAGTCGGTGTTGTGAGTTTTGAAAAATCGTTTTTTAAATATTCCGTCTCTCCGCGAACCCACGGGGTGCGCGACATCGACTTACAGATGATACGCCACGTGGACTCGGAGATCAAAGAAGCATAACCGCCAAACGCTATGTCGTTCCCGGACAACCTACATGAACATTTCTCGGACCAAGCTGAATAGAGAATACCAATTAGACCACTCTCGATCCAACCCATAAATAGGCCGGAACGAGAGTGGGGGGCTAATGATGATACTCGTAAGTGAAGATTCCCCAGATCACGACACGTAGCAGATAACGTGTCATCCACATAAGCCTGCTAGATTTCTGGGGGCTGCGAAGCTGGAATAAATATGATACATTGAGGACATTTATCGGCGTCTCGCCTCCGAGGTTGCACCCAACCTTTTAGAAGACCTCCCTGGAGTATGTTCTCCCTTCGGCTGACCGCCAACCAAAATCTTGTCTCCGAGCTATTCTATAGCTGAGACTTCTCAGCTTACTTGCTCGTCTCCGAGCTATCCTATATTTGAGATTTCTCAGCATCTCTTTTTGGCCGGGAGCACGGAGCCCAAACGCTGCCGCAACGGCTCCATGTATCTCGCCATGACAAGATTTTCGCCGCTCCACGTCCCGCATCCCATACGAGCGTATCTCTCCATTAATGAACGTATCTCACTGTTGATGAGCGTATCCCGCCATCAACACGAATGTGACGCAGTGGCGTAACGGACGGCGAGAATCTAGTATCGGCTCGCTCCATGCGACCGCTATATAAACCTCTCTTCCAGACGACTCAGATAACTCGAATTGAATCCAATACGCCGCTACTCTGTCTCAATATTCTCCGGTACTTACTTGATCGTCGGAGGATCCTACGATGGTTTCTCATCCTGAAACTTCCTTTGTAGGTAGCTCGGCGTCAACAACCCATTGAGATCCACACGCTCAATCTTCCAGAACAAATCTCACCCGGTCAGCCCCGCTGACCGCAAGATCGACGGAGAACAACAACTGAGAGAGATTTTGACCTCCATCAAGATCTTCGGAAGGTTCCATCCCAACTTGCTTCATCCTCCTAATCTGCTTCATTCGGGTGGGAGAATGAAGCAGATGAGAAGGATGGGAAAAAGCTGAAGGGTAATTTGGTGTTTTTTTTAGTTGATATCGTTGGAGGGTCTCATTCTGCTCACATGAAAACTTAGCGTGGGCATAGTATCGACATCATTAGCTGTGATGGTTTTTCGAAATCCGTAGAACCTTTGGTATCTTTTTGCAAGTCCAACTTGGGTGCATTTTTCTCATGCTTTAAGGCATCTTAAAGACTTCTTCACAGCCATACGATCTGGAGGTAACCGGTTAAATAGGTTACAGCCCTCAAGCAAGCGGC
This sequence comes from Agapanthus africanus, assembly GCA_030015575.1. Lineage (NCBI taxonomy): Eukaryota > Viridiplantae > Streptophyta > Magnoliopsida > Asparagales > Amaryllidaceae > Agapanthus > Agapanthus africanus. The sequence continues at coordinate 105,138,580 of CM057347.1, read as the reverse complement.
ACGCAGTAAGAGGTGTGGCCATGTGTGCCAATAAAGAACAACAGACACCTGACCCAAGATAGCAACGCTTATTTACCTTCAATGACATTGACTAGTGTCCTGATTATAATTATTATAATAATAGTTAATTTCAATGCCTATCAACGGCTCTTTTCTGTTGATGCTGCTTACAAGTACAATTATTTGCCTTTGGTGTTGCTCATCCATCATCTAATTATCCTCCTCTTTCAGCCTAATTATCTCTTCTTTCAGCCTACTAATTTCATACGTGATGGAGGTTGAGATCCCCTTCAGATGTTGCCTTCCGTTGATATGCTGATGACGGCGATGGATGGCTGAGATTTGATCTGGAGGCTGTCGCTCCTGAGGCGTGTGGATCTCAATGGGTTGAGATTGTGGTTGCCGAGTTACCTGCAAGGAAGTCCCGGGGTGGTTGTACCATCGAGGACCCTCCGACGATCAAGTTAGAGAGGAAATCCAAGCAGAGTAACGGCTTAGTGGAGTCAAAATGGCCTACCTCAACCGTCTGAAGAGGGGGTTTATATAGCGGCGGCAGCAGGCGAGACGGGCGCGAGAATCACGTCGGCCATTACGCTCCTGACGTCATGCCCGCATGATGAGCGGGACCTCCCATTAATGGCGATACAGGCTCATTAATGGGGGATCGTGGTGGCGTGGAACGTGGGATGTGGCCGTCGGAGATCTCGCGCATGGCGAGATTTGCGGTATGGCGGTTACGTCTGCAAGCGGTGCCGTTGGTCGGTCGATGAGACCTATGAAGATGATCTCGGCGGGAGAGCTCGCGGAGGAGCGGGAGAGCCGAGGTATCATGGTTCTGCTCGAGCCCGGAGGCGAGCTGAGAGGGCCGAGGAGGCTCGGACCAGTGATAGCTCGGAGACGAGCTGTGGGGCCGAGAAGGCCAATTGTGCCGGGGGCTCGGAGGTGAGCCAGCGTTTGCTTGTAGTACGGGCACAAGGGTGGTTTGGTCGGCCACTGCAAGTCCTTTCTTGCATTCTCTGGAAGACGTCAACTGCCACGTGTCTTGATCTGGGAGACCACCGATATCGAGCATCATCATTAGCCCCCCACTCTCGTCCCGACCAGCTGATGGGTCGGGTCGAGAGTGGTTTGCCGGCTCACCCGAGGTGAGCTCCTTTCCGAAGATATCGTCGGGCGTGTCTCTAGGCAATTGGCTGTCTTTTCAGGATGAGCCCAGCGAATCAAGACGAGATCTTTTTCATTAAAGAGGGAGCGCCGGATCGTGTGTTCTTTGGTGAAGCGACGGGCCACGTGTCGGGCGTCGGTTGGCTAATATGACGTGCCGCAGGCTTCTGGCATCCGATGCGACACTGCCAATGTGCTTGCGACGGGTGGAGCGATCGTGGCCGTTGAGTGTAGTGAACCGTTTTGGCGGGAGTCGACCGTCGCCGTTGGATGAGGACGCCGGCTGTATAAATCGAGGGGAGGCCTGATTTGGGGTCTCTCTCTTCACATTTTCTCATTCTGAGTCTTATTAGCTCGGCGCTCTCCCCTTTAGGTCGGATTCCAGCGTTTTCTCTTCTCAAGAATCTCTTCCCATCAGGTTAGATGTCTTGTTTTGAGGAGTTTGTAGATATCGTAGGGGTAGATACGAGGGATTCTTCCCCTGGGTTGGAGCCCCCTCGAGAAGTTCGGGTCAGATCCCCTCCCCAGGGGCGCACGTTCGGGGCGGTTCCGGGAGCGGTGGTGGCGGACGCGCTTGGTGCGTCGTCCTCAGTAAAATATGAGGACGAGCTTGCCACCACTTGGGCTCGTTTCCATATTCCCTCCGGCTACACGCTGCGATTGGCCGAGGAAGGAGAGAGGGCAGATCAGGTGAGGGGTAGAGAGATCATTGTGTACTTGGAAGCCCTCTGGGCCGGAATGTGCCTGCCATTCTCTCCCGAGGTTATAGCTGCGTTAAACTATTTTGGGTTAGCCTCGGGCCAGCTGGTGCCGAACTCCTGGAGAATTCTCCTTGGGTTCTTAGTCCGGCTGAAGTTGCAGACGACCCCCTTTAGTCTGTCCATCCTTGCCTCCTCCCTTATTTATAAAAGTCACCCCGGAACTCATGCGGGCGACCCGAGGTGGGTTTACCTCTCCTTTAGGAAACAGCGGGGGAGTGTAGCCGGGTCAGGGGTTGTCGTCTTGCCTTCTTCCATCCACGATTGGAAGAAGAAGTTTTTCTTCGTCGGGCCGCCAGAGGGTGAGGACTGGCCCGTACCCGTCCAGTGGTCTAGGGATAGGTGCTGGCAAGGAAATCCGTCCAATGACCCCGACGCGGCGAGAGTGGCGGCGTAGGAGCCTATTCCTCGGGCTTATGTGCTGCTTTCTGAGCGGGCCCTCAATTGGGTCGGGCTTAGCCCCGCCAAGTTCGTCGGTAAGCTAGGAGCTGGTATTTGTTTTTATTTTGCTTGTGTCGTTGATTCCACTATATCTTGCCTTGTGCAGAAACCATGGACGCGTGCCTCCTCCGAGCAGCTATGCGCAAGCAGAAGAAGGGGTCAAAGGCTGGAGGGGCCAGCTCTTCCCGTCAGACATCGGTCCCGGCCTCCCCAGCAGCCGTCCCGCACCAGCGCTCGAGTGCGGATCGCGCCTCGGGGCCCAGCCAGGTGCCGAGCAGAAAGAGGGATCGGGGAGAGGACGCTCGAGCTTCGGAGGTAGAGACGAGCTCTCTACCGTCGTCTCTTAAGAGGTTCCCCCGAAAAGTTCCGCGGTCCCCAGCCTCTCCGATCTTGGTTGACGAGGGGGAGCTCCGCTTCGAGGTGCCCTCGGGGCTTTCCGTCGCTGACAGCTTGCTGCACAACATGGAGATGTCGACCAGGGGCCGGGTCGATGGGGGAGCGCTGAAGGCTCAACTGGCGTCCATCGCCCAAAAGGCCCTGTAGGTTAGTGCTCGTACATCGTCTCATTGTTTGCGAGATTTGGTGCCCCTTTTTCTTTCTGACCCCCCTCTGATTTTTTCAGGTCCTTCAGCACGTCGCTATCGTCGCCCGGATAGAGGTGGAGGATATAGCCCCGGCGATGTGAGCCGTGGGCGAGCTCTCCTCGCTGGGAGAGAGCTCGAAGCGGGAGCTGGAGGCGGCGATGGCAAGCGTCGCTGCCTTTGAGGGCGAGGTGGCTGCCGGGAGTCAGGAGGTAGTGGCTGCGAAGCAGGAGGCGGCGGCAGCGAAGTAGGAGGTGGTGGCCTCGAAGCAAAAGGTGGCCCGGTTCTATGAGGTTGACGAGGCCGCTGAGGCCAAGCTTCAGGGCTCCGAGGTGCTCGTCGGCACCATGAAGAGTCAGCGAGCGCCCTCCGAAAGGAGTTGGAGGCTGCGGTGAAGGCAGCGAAGAGAGCCGACCTCAGGGCGGCGCAGACGGTGGAGAACTTCCAGAAATCGGAGCAGTTCTACACTGTCCTAGCCTCGGCCACCACCCTCATCTGGCATGAGGCTCTCGATGCTGTTAAGGCCCGGGTGCCGGAGTTTGCTGATGAAGAGCTCCGAGCAGAATATCCCCGCGGGGATGATGAGCAGGGGGATGCCCCGGGGAGCCCTACTGGGAAAGGGACTCTCGGCGAGGGCGACGCCAAGGCTCCTGCGACGGACGCATCCCCAGTCGCGGTGGAAGTCGAGCTCATCGGTATCGCGCCCGGCCCTCGGGCCTGAAGCCCCTCGTCTTCTCTTTGTCTTTTCTTTTATTGCGTCAGGTATTTTGTAGGCCTTCGGGCATTTTTGTAAGGCTGGGGAGCCCACAGTACCCTTGTAAAGACTTTTGGCTTTTTGAATAAAGACTTTTTGTTTTTGCAGTAGTGTTTGTGCTTGCACTTCCTTTTGTTGGTAGACACCTGTATCTGAACTGTACTGCTTTTATGGTCGGCATGCTCCTCGTCTAGTGATTACTCGTCGACTTGACTATGATCATTTGCCGAGTGCGCGAGGATCGGCGGGAAGACGGTATCTCCATGGCCCCGAAGTCGACGTGGAGATCGCTAAGACGTTGATAGAATGGATGACTCTTGTTGAGTTCATATTCCTTAGTTGCTGGAGGGTCCGTGAGTGGCTTATTAAGGATGGTGCTGAGCAGGGTAGCTGTTCGGTGCCTTTTGGCACCCGGTTGCCTCTTACGAAGGCTTTGATCCTTAGCGCAGGAGGGGCCATGAGTGGCCTAATAAGGATGGTGCCGAGCAGGGTAGCTGCTCGGTGCCTCTTGGCGAGGACTTTTATCCTTAGCGCGGGAGGGGCCGTGAGTGACCTGCTAAGGATGGTGCCGAGCAGGGTAGCTGCTCGGTGCCTCTTGGCGAGGGATTTGGTCCTTAGTGTGGGAGGGGCCATGAGTGGCCTGCTAAGGATGACCGAGCAGGGTAGCTGCTCGGTGCCTCTTGGCGAGAGCTTTGATCCTTGGCTTGTTGGGGTAGGGAGCTACCAGCCAGGGATAACCGAGCAAGGGCGGGCCCGGGTGCCTCTTGCAAGGGCTTTGATCCTTAAGGACGGGCCAGGCAGGGTTGCTGCCTGGTGCCTCTTTGCGAGGGCTTTGATCCGTAGTTTGGTAGGGAGCTACTAGCCAGGGATAACCGAACAAGGGCAGGTCCAGTTGCCTCTGTGAGGAGTTTGATCCCTGGTTTGTTGGGGTAGGGAGATACCAGCCGGGGATAACCGAACAAGGGCGGGTTCGGTTGCTTCTTGCGAGGGCTTTTCATCCTTAGTGCGGGAGGGGCCATGATTGGCCTACTAAGGATGGCCGAGCGGGGTTACCGCCCGGTGCCTCTTGGCGAGGGCTTGTTATCCTTATGGATGGCCGAGCGGGGTTGCTGCCTGGTGCCTCTTGGCGAGGGCTTTGATCCCTGGCGTTGCGGGGTAGGAAGCTACCGGCCAGGGATAGACGAGCAGGGTAGCTGCTCGGCTGCTTCTTGGTGAGGGCTTTGATCCCTGGCGTTGTGAGGTAGGGGAGCTACTAGCCAGTGATAGCCGAGCAAGGTAGTCGCTCGGCTGCCTCTTGGTGAGGGCTTATATCCCTGGCATTGTGAGGTAGGGGAGTTACCGGCCAGGCATGGCCGAGCTGGGTAGCCACTCGGCTGCCTCTTGGTGAGGGCTTAGATCCCTGGCGTTGTGGGGTAGGGAAACTACCAACCAGGGATAGCCGAGCAGGGTAGTTGCTCGGCTGCCTCTTGGTGATGGCTTTGATTCCTGGCGTTGTGGGGGTAGGGAAGCTACCAGCCAGGGATAGCCGAGTAGGGTAGCTGCTCGGCTGCCTCTTGGTGAGGGCTTTTATCCTTAGCACAGGAGGGGCCATGGGAGGCCTGCTAAGGACGGATCGAGCAGTGGAGCTGCTCAGTTGCCTTTTAGTGAGTGCTTAGGTCACAAAGATAGAACTCTTCTTTTCGCAATGTTCTAACTTTCCCTTCTTGTTATTCGGATGAAAATGACTTTTTAGAAAAATTTACATTGTCTTTGTGAAGAGAGAGGTACACACTTGTGGGTAGTGATTTCACTGGTACTGCTTGAGCTTCTCGGCGTTGTAAGACCGCGGAAACTTGCGCTCGTCTGTGTCCTGCAAGCGGTAGGCTCCGCCGGGAAGTACCCCAATGACGAGGAAAGGACCGTCCCATTTTGGGGAAAATTTATGCAGCCTGCCTTGATCGACGAACTCATTTCACCGTAGGACTAGATCCCCGGTCCTAAAGGAGAAACGCTTGACCCACGCGTTGTAGTATCTGGCAGTTTGCTGCTGATAGGCGGCAGCCCTGATCTGAGCCCGGTCTCGTTTCTCCAACAGGATGTCCAGGTTGGTCCATAGTGCCGTGGTGTTTGCTTCGTCGTCGAAGTGTTCGGCCCGATGACTGGGTATCCCGATCTCCGCTGGGACCATTGCCTCGGTCCCGTAGCAAAGGCTGAAAGGGGTTTCCACGGTGGGGGTCTTCTTTGACGTGCGCAGGGCCCATAGGACCCAGGGCAATTCCTCGACCCAACTACCTTGGCGTCCCTCCAAGCGGGTCCGAAGACCCCAGAGGACATCTCGGTTAGCGACTTCGGCCTGCCCGTTGCATTGGAGATGTGCGACCGCGGCGAACTTCATGAGGATATGATATTCGTTGCAGAAATCCTTCACTTTTTCGTTTTCAAAGTTCGTCCCGCGTTCAGTGATGATGCATCTCGGGATGCCGAATCGGAGTATCAGGTTATTTTGCAGGAACTTGATAGTCGTGGCGGCGTCTGGCTTCCTGATGGGGACTACCTCGATCCACTTCGTGAAGAAATCCACCGCGACGAGAACATATTTGTGCCCGCCCGTGCCTATAGGGAACTGGCCTATCATGTCCAATCACCACTGGGCGAACGGCCATGGGGAGGTCAACGCGGTAAGCTCGGTAGCCGGTAGGCGAGGTACGCTTTCGTGGAGTTGGCAGCTTTTGCATCTCCTGACGAGCTTCTGGGCATCCTCATGAATAGTTGGCCAGTAGTACCCCTGGAGCAATGCCTTCTGGATTAAGGTTCGGGCCCCTTGGTGTGCGCCGCCGACCCCTTCATGGATTTCACGGAGGACGTAGTCGGCTTCATGGGGGTCGACATACTAGAGCAAGGGCTGAGTGAAGGATTTCTTGTAAAGGTTCCTATTGCTCCAGACGAAGTGACGGGCTTTGGCCCGGAGACGGCGAGCTGCTCCCCGATCTCCTGGGAGCGCTCCATCCCTTAGGAATTCTACGAGGGGCTTCCTACAGTCTTTGTCGCCTTCCAGCGTTGTGTACACATGAAGTATTGTAGCCCGTCTTCCACGCTGGGCCATGACAGGGTCTCGAAGAGGATAGATCGCTTGTTGTTGGCCGAGTAGGATGAAGCCAGCTTGCTCAGGGCATCAGCTTGGGTATTGAGCTGCCTTGGTATCTGCTCTATCTGAACCTCGTCGAAGTTCCTCCAAAGTTTTCTTACCTCGGCCAGGTACTTTGCCATTAGTTGTTCCCGAGCCTCGAAGTGGCCGGTTACTTGTCCAACGACTATGGCGGAGTCACTGCGGATTTGAATTGTTTTCAGCCCTAGTCCAGAGGCCATGCGCAGTCTGGCCAGCAGGGCCTCGTACTCTGCCGCGTTGTTGGAGGCCTTGAATCCGAGCTTCAGAGAACACTCCATTTCTGCTTCATTCGGACCCCGAATGATAAGGCCAGTGCCACAACCATTCTCGGTTGAGGACCCGTCGACGTAGATGACCTACTCATGGACCGAGTGGGTTTCCTACGATCGGGTGTTGATCTGCGGGGGCCATCGCGGGCTCCGGTTCCTTGCTAAGGATGGTGCACTCGACAATAAAGTCGACCAGGGCTTGCGCTTTGATGGCCTGCCTCAGGCGGTACTTTATGTCGAACTGGGACAGCTCCCACCTCCACTTCTCTATTTGGCCTGAGGATTCGGGCGAGGCAAGGATAGCCCCCAGTGGGCGCTCGGTGAGGACGAGGATAGTGTGCGCCTGGAAGTAGTGTCGTAGCTTTCTTGAGGCAACTATGAGGGCTGGGACGATCTTCTCTATGGCCGGATACCTCGTTTCTGTGTCTGTGAAGACGTGGCTCACGTTGTATACCGGCTTCTGCATTCCATCGACCTCCCGGACAAGCACTGAGCCTGTTGCTTGGTTGGATACTGCCAGGAACAGTTATAGCCCGTCTCCTTCAACTGGTCGGGTGAGTAGCGGCGGCGTTGCCAGGTGCCTCTTTAACTAGTCGAAGGCGGTCTGACACTCCCCCGACCACTCGAACTTCGGGATTTTCCTTCGAGCTTTGAAGAAGGGGAGGCATTTTTCCCCAGACCTCGACATGAAGCGGCTCAGAGCGGCCACCCGCCCGGTTAGCCGTATGATCTCGACGTTGGTCTTAGGCGCAGTCATGTTGAGGATAGCGTCGATTTTTTCCGGGTTGGCCTCGATCCCACGGTGGGTGACCATGAAACCGAGGAACTTTCCCCCGGTGACCCCGAATGCGCACTTGGCGGGGTTTAGCTTCATCTTGAACTTGCAGAGGACCTTGAAGGCCTCGCCCAGGTCCTTGGAGTAGTCGGTCGACGAGATCGATTTGACGAGCATATCGTCGACGTAAACTTTCATGTTCCTGCCGATCTGTGGCTTGAACATGCGGTTGACCAACCGTTGGTACGTAGCTCCGGCGTTCTTAAGGCCGAAGGGCATCACCTTGTAGCAGTATACCCCCCGGTCCATTGTGAATGCGGTAAGATCTTCATCTGCCGGACTCATACGGATCTGATTGTAGCCGGAGAAAGCGTCCATGAAGCTCAATAACTCGTGACCTGCCGAGCTGTCAACGAGCTGATCTATTCGAGGTAAGGGATATTTGTCTTTGGGGCAGGCCTTGTTGAGGTCGATGAATTCGACGCACATGCGCCACTTCCCGCTTGATTTCTTGACCAGGACTACGTTCGCTAGCCACTTCGAATAGGCCACGTTCCGAATGAAGTTGGCGGTGAGAAGCCGATCCACCTCCTCCTCAATAGCCTTCTGTTTGACCGGGGCGAAGCTTCGCTTTTTCTGTCTGACGGGTCAGGCCGTAGGATCAACCCCGAGCTTGTGAGATATAATTTTAGGGTCGATCCGGGGCATGTCAGCAGGCGCCCAGGAAAACACGTCGGAATTGTTTCTGAGGAAGTGGACCAAGTCATTTCGCTGAGTTCCTATCAGAAGCGAGCCGATCTAGACGAGTTTTTCGTTGTTCCCTTCTACGAGGGGGACCTCTGTCAGAGGCTCCACCGGGGTCCCCCGGACCTCTGTTTGCTCGTTTTGAGTGTCTAGAGAACCTCTGATGTTACCCTCACCTTCGACATCGTCGACCGGTCTCTCCGACGAGGATGTTGCGGTGAAGCAAACCTTTGCAATTCGCTGGTCTCTGTAGAGCCGACCTATCCCGCCCTGGTCGAAAGGGAACTTCATCGCCAGGTGATAGGTCAATATCTGGGCCCGGAGGGAGTACAGCGTGGGGCGGCCGAGGAGGATGTTATAGGCCGATGGGATCCTAACCACGATGAATTCCACCGGTATTGTCCGTGTACGGTTGGTTTCCCCGACGTTGAACTGTAGAGCGATTACCCCTTCCACCGGGATGGAGTGGTTGGTGAATCCTGAGAGGACGTGGGAGGTCGGCCTTAGGTCTGCCGAAGCGAGTCCCATGTGCAGGAAGCAGTCGTGGAAGAGAATGTCTGCCGAGCTCCCCGAGTCGACCAGGATCCTGTGCACCTCCTATCGATGGACTCAAGCCTTAATCACCAGGGGGTCGTTGTGGGGAAAGGATATGCCGTGAAGGTCCCCATCGTTAAAAGTGATCGGCTCGGTCTCCCTTGACCTCTTTGTCGGTCGGCTATCTGCCCCCATGGCTGGCGCGGGGTGCTGAGTCGTGTATGTACCCGACGTACCCCCGGTCGTCATGACCATGTCTTTCGCCAAGCCTTGGTTCCCTTGAGTGAGGTTCCTTACACCCCCTGGTGGGATATTTTTTGAGCTCCCGTGGAGAGTCTCGCGTGCGCGACCCCATTGAGGGTGGGGTTGCCGGTCGTGCCTGTAAACAAGTGAACTGACTGCCACCGCCTCGGGAGGGACAGGGGTGCGACGAGACTCGGGGCATAACTGTCTAGCGTAAGACCTCGGAACAGAACCTAGCGGTGCCTACAGATTTTTCGAGTACGTCGGCCTGAGGAAATCGTGGTTGCCGGTAGTGATGAGGCTGCGGTCGGCAGCGCCTGCGCGGACGGAGTCTTCTCTCCCTCTGTAGGGGTCCTGGTCCCGAGGCGGGGGAGTGGCAACTTGGTGATCTTGCCCTGCTGTCTGGACGCGGACGAGCTCTTCCACGATGGCGCGAGTTGGTCTATGCGGCCGGCAAGGGCGTTGATGGCATTCGGCGGAAGAGGTTCGTCCACGCCTCCGTTGAGGGGGAGGCGGCGGCTGGAGCTTGGGTCATCGCGATGGTCGCTCGCCATTAGGTTGAGATATGAAGGCAAACTTTTGTTTTTGTGGAATCAACTGTTCCCACAGACGGCGCCAGCTGATGGAGGCTGAGATCTCCTTCAGATGTTGCCTTCCGTTGATCTGCTGATGGCGGTGATGGATGGCTGAGATTTGATCTGGAGGCTGTCGCTTCTGAGGCGTGTGGATCTCAATGGGTTGAGGTTGTGGTTGCCGAGTTATCTGCAAGAAAGTCCCGGGGTGGTTGTACCACCGAGGACCCTCCGACGATCAAGTTAGAGAGGAAATCCGAGCAGAGTAACGGCTTAGTGGAGTCAAAATGGCCTACCTCAACCGTCTGAAGAGGAGGTTTATATAGCGGTGGCAGCAGGCGAGACGGGCGCGAGAATCACGCCGGCCGTTACGCTCCCGACGTCACGCCCGCGTGATGAGCAGGACATCCCATTAATGGAGAGACAGGCTCATTAATGAGGGATCGTGGTGGCGTGGAGCGTGGGATGTGGCCGGCGGAGATCTCGCGCTTGGCGAGATTCGCGGGATGGCGGTTACGCCTGCAAGCGGTGCCGTTGGTCGGTCGATGAGACCGAGGAAAATGACCTCGGCGGGAGAGCTTGCGGAGGAGCGGGAGAGCCGGGGTATCTTGGTTCTGCTCGAGCCTGGAGGCGAGCTGAGAGGGCCGAAGAGGCTCGGGCCAGTGATAGCTCGGAGACGAGCTGTAGGGCCGAGGAGGCCAATTGTGCTGGGGGCTCGAAGGTGAACCACCGTTTGCTTGTAGGACGGGCACATGGGTGGTTTGGTCGGCCACTGTAAGTCCTTTCTTACATGCTTTGAGACACGTCATCTGCCACGTGTCATGATCTGGGAGACCACCGATATCGAGCGTCATCAGCGAGATTCGCGGGATGGTGGTTAGGCCTGCAAGCGGTGCCGTTGGTCGGTCGATGAGACCAAGGAAAATGACCTCGGCGGGAGAGCTCGCGGAGGAGCGGGAGAGCCGGGGTATCTTGGTTCTGCTCGAGCCCGGAGGCGAGCTGAGAGGGCCGAGGAGGCTTGGACCAGTGATAGCTTGGAGACGAGCCCTGGGGCCGAGGAGGCCAATTGTGCTGGGGGCTCGGAGGTGAGCCAGCGTTTGCTTGTAGGACGGGCACATGAGTGATTTGGTCGGCCACTGTAAGTCATTTCTTGCATGCTCTGGGACACGTCATCTGCCACGTGTCCTGATCTGAGAGACCACCGATATCGAGCATCATCAATACGACTTGAGCCTGAGGCCCAGAGCTAAGCATCCTTAAGATAATTTCTATTTGTGATGCAAGTATTTTGTTTTCTTTAGTTCCATATACCAATATTCTGTTGATAATTTCCAACCTTTCAGCCTAAGTTTGTTTGTTTTATTTTTCTTGTTTTTTAGTTAGGCATGGACGCTCCAATCGATCAAAGAGATAATGCTAATGATTATGAAGACAACAGTGATCCATTAGGTGTTGTTGAATCTTCTTTTGTGTATGAAAACGCCGTAGATAAGACGTTTTCCACTGAAGATAAGTGGTACGATTTTTATAAGGATTATGCTTGGAAAAAGGCTTTCGCATTCGCAGGTCGGAAGTTAAAAGAGATGAGATATCAAGAGATATATTTTTCCGATGATTTACGTACTTTCAAGCTGGGAAACATAACAAAATCATATGGATAGATTGAATAGAAATCAAGAAGAGCGTCCGTTGACTCGTTGCAATTGTCCAGCTAAATTTGAAATTAAGTACCTATGAGTAATAAATGGCATGTGTATAATTTTAATGATGGCCAGAATCACAATTTAGCTCTCCCTTGGGAGATTTCATTTCTAAATTTGCATAGAAATATAAATATTGTAGAAAAAATAAAAATTAAGAACTTACTAAAATCTCTTAGGAAAAAGCATAAAATTATCAATTTGAAGGAGCAAAAGCATAACGGGTATGAGAATCTTGGATACACTCCAAGAGATGTTTATTGTTGGCGCGCAGAGGAGACAACAATAACCTTGATGGATCCAAACTAAGGTTCCCTTTAACGGATAACAAATAGAACAAACGCAAAATCTAATAATACAAGAAGAGATTTGGGGAAAAAAGGAGAATAACTTTATTAGAACTTAGAGAAAAAATCTTACAAGAGTTACCAACCCTCTCCTTATACATCTCCAACGAGATCTCTTTCTTCTCTTTCGAAATTCTTCTTAATGGTGTCTTGATCCCTTATGGATCCGTCGTTTCGTCTCTCTTAAACTTTATAATCAAGATTGCACACTTTAAATTTTAACCCTAGCATCCTATTTATACTCTATTACTAATCTGATATAAAATAAGAATACAATAATTATGAAACTGCCATCCAAATCTAAATATTCGAGATAAACTCGAAACCTTGATCTGCGCAACGAACCGTCAGCAGACTTCATAAGCCAGCTTAATATCTTCTTGAGCCAGCTCAAAACTTGCCAAGTTCTCTGTCTCTAATAGACGGCTCAATACTTCGTTAAGACGGCTCATCCCATTGTTGAGATGGCTCATAAGGTGCCTGAAAATCATATTTCTTCTTTGGATGTATGATATAGCTCATGTCAAGCATGAGTCGGCTCAATGCCTGAAATTTGATGGTGTGCAGTCTCGATATACAGTACACCTTCACAACAATCTCCATCTAGGCTCATATATCTTTATAGGCATATTGAAAATTTGTTGCCTTCGTCTTGTATCTTTTAGGGTTGTCTTAATTCTTCCCGTTTCCGCTGCTGGCAAAACTCCAAACCTTGAAACTGCGAACTGTCACAATATTTTCTTAAAACTGCGAAACTGATACTGTCAAAGTTTTTCACCAGAACTGCGAAACAGTTACGACCCTCTTACCAAGGTCGCGCGTCTTCCTCACATTTGAGTACCTAAATAGAAACCAAGGTTGACTTGAACTTCTTCATAGGAATAAGCTTCGTTAACATGTTCGCCGGATTCACCTTAGTATCGATTTTGATAAAATCGATCTCCTTTTCGGCCACTCTCTTATGATACCTCACGTCGATGTAGTTCATTCGAATGTGGTATACCTGATTTTTTGCTAGGTGAAAGGCGCTTTGACTGTTACAAAAAAAGGAACCGACCCTTTATCGAATCCGAACTCGCCAACTAAACATTTTAACCACAAGGCTTCCTTCGATATTTCCACTGCTGCCATGTATTCTTCCTTTATCGTTGATAGCGCCACGGTATCCTGAAGTATCGATATCCAATTGATTGGAAATTTTACAACTATATATACATAACCCATAGTTGATCTTTGTTCCCTCTTAAAAAAATGTATATCAGTGCCTGCGTGCAGACACATGAGCATTGTAGGCCGTATAATATGGCGATGTCCCGCGTGCAACGCACGTGAGCGCTATGGGCCATATAATATGGCAACGTCTCATGTGCAGGGCACGTGAGCGCTATATGTCATATTATATGGTAGCGTCTCACGTGCAAGGCATATGAGCGCTATCGGCTACATACAGGGTAGCGCCTCACGTGATATACATATGGACGCCATTTCTGATAAAATTAAATTCTATTTGGGAAAATATTTTCCTGATTTTTCTAAAATAAAAAAGATCTGCTCTGTTAAACAGAGGACCCTTAGATTAAAAGATCTAATGGTGATTAAAAAATCACCGTCCAAATCAGAGGATAGAATTAAATTGTATATGGAAAATATTTTCCTTCGATCTTGTTAAGAAAAGGAAATATTTATACTCTGTTAAACATAGGGCCCTTAGATCTAAGATCCAACTATGATTAAAAATCATCACTTGATTATGAAATCAAGTCGAGATCTCTTGATTGAGAGATTCTCTCAAACTAATTGATTTTTTTCGTGTCTATGTAAAGGACCCATGAGATTAAATCTCATATAGAGAATACTACCCATAAGCTTCTACAAAAAACCGAGAATTGAATTCTCCCAAAAAGGATCATATTCATCCTTCCAAACCCTAGATAAAAATAATGGAGAAATATATCTCCTTGTACTTATCATATCTATAAAACATGGTTTTGTAAGTCCACGTTACCTCTCCCGGTTCTTTCGGGCTTGCGGAAATGGTGAAAAACAATTTTTAGGGTTTAGGTAACTTGGACTACAAAAACGGATCTTGGCTAAACTACACACTAGCAACCTAACTAGAGATTTATCTACTCGGTTAGGGGTTATACCTCACTTGAACTCCTTCTTCTTGGACTCTTTGTAGTGGTTGGATGGTGCTTTCCTCGTCGCCTACTCTTGTCAAAGATGGATCCATCTGAGGGTTTCTTCCTTGAGCTCCTTTCTCGAACTTTGAGAGAACTAAGATCTTTGGCTTGCTAGACCTTCAACCTTAGAGTGAGTAGAGAGTAGCTTAGGGTATTTTATCTCAAGGAGAGGTTTCTCAACTCATGAGAATGGATCTCCTTGAACTAGAGGAGGAGGAAGAAGAAGAGAGGAGAGAGAATGGTTATGATAGAATGAGGATGGTATTTTACAACCATAACAATATAAGTGAATTATCTAATAATAATATTAATCCAAAATGAAAAAGGTGATGGATGGTTTGATGAGACCATTATCATATCACATTAAATGTTTTTTGCAAAGATCAAAGAGCATCTTTGATGTGTAATGATGACGGTCAATGTTTCAACCATGGTCAACTAGTCAACCTTGGTCAACAAGTCAACAAAACCAACCATGACACAATTTCATTTAATTAATATTATTAATAGATATATCACAAATTCATTAGGGTTTGGAAAAAGACGACTGTCAACTGTGCATACACACCCGTTCCAAAACCCTAATGAAAATGCTCTTCCTCCGCCTCAAACAACTGTGCATACACACCCGCATTCGTGTTCCGAGGAAAATGAATACAATGAGATAAAACTAACCCCAAAACATATACTAGGATCCGGATCAAACCAGAGCCCGCTAGTAATGACCGTCCGGACACTAAACATGCACAAGTGCGCGGATGTGAACGAACCCTGTCGCAAAACCATGCGACCTCTACTCTGTTTTGCCCAAAACCGAATAACCCTCTGTGTGGGACTCTAAAGACTCGACACTACGCTGGCAGTAGGTTTAACCACAGACCGCAAGCGGCACTAGCTGTGCGTAACGGCCCCCAGGTAGATGCCGATAAGAAGACGGACGAGGTGAAACCCATCTGAACTCCTACTGAGTCTGTAAGTGACAATCTCCGTACAGTCCGGTCTGTTCGTCTGATAACATCGCATGGCGGGCCTAGGGGGCGGTAAACATCAGTCCCCTAATAGCGGTACAAGTCGTATCGGAGTGTAGCCCAGAACACCCTGAGATAACACTAGAAACCTACCAGTATATCCCGCTTGCCCTGGCCAGGGACTACTTGTGTAATGGCTCTCCTAGACACAGCGCGATGCCAACCCCCAATACCGGGAGAGACGAATCCTGTCTAACCGTCACTGCCTCCAAGTGATTTGGGACTGAAAGGTTCCTAGGCACCCTATAGAGGTCTCACAAGGCATCGAACATGCCAATTTAAAAAAAATGGTGCCGAGAAACCCTAGACTACGGATCTTAGACTAGAAGTTTAGGCGAAAAGATAATCTAGTTAACAAATTAACTAAAAGTTAGGATGCTACAACCTTTGTAGATCCGGATACCCACTTCCTTAGCTCCACGAGGGCGTCCTCTCGCTGTCCATCTTGAACCTTGGACTCTCGTGACGGCTTCATCGGAGAAACGTGCGGAATAGGTCGTCGGCTTCGTGTCAAAGACGATCTACGTCGAGGTTGCACAAGCTCAAGCTCCGACTTCACAAAGTAGTGAAACTTGTGAAGAAAACACCCAAAACCACTTGGCAAGAGGTAGAGGATGAAGAAATAGGAGGTGGGTTCACTTTAGATTTGGATTTCTCTCACTAGATCTCAAGTTGCCATTAATGGCATCTAGGTTTCTCACTTGAAGAAGAAGAAGAAGATGATAGAATTGTTATTATAAGTTGTATGTAAAATGAATAATAAATCAATTCTTATCATCTTCTAACCATGGTCAAGTGTAGAGAATAGACCATGGTTAGTGGGAGTGGTTAGGGTTAAGCAAGGAGACAAAATGGCATCATTAGTAAAAGCTTCATGAAGCTTCACCACTCTTCATGATAAGATGAAACCATTTTGTTTTGAAAAATCCATTTAAATAAATAATAAATGGATAAAATAATAAGTGAATAAAATATAAACCCTAACCACTTGCATAACCATGGTTGCATTCTATACACAAAGCCAAAACAACATGCATCATCAAACATGATACATTCAAGTGTACACAAAACATATCATATATACAATGTGCACATCAAGTGAGAAAAATCCGTTTAAAGTGAACCAATACTAGTTAATGCAAAGTAATATATCAAATATATAATTATACATTAAATCATTAAATCAACACTTGATTCAATGATCCGGTCATGTCGCACATAACCGACTAGTATTCAATGCATCGATTTATCGAATCAATGATTCGATAACTAGGTCATATCTCATACAACCAATCGAAACATTAATCGCGAGAATCAAATACAGTATCTCATACACGCATTATTCTCGGTCCCGCACATATCTCATATGCACTCCTATTTCGTTTCGCTTGAGCTAGGAAACCTCTGTGTAGGACTCTAAAGACTCGTCAATACGCCGGTAGCAGATGATGATCATATCAAGCACCCACAAGCCGCATGCGGTCTGCTAAACATAACGGCCACCCGGGTATTGAGCGATCAGAAGATCGACGAGCTAGCCCGCTCACACTCCTGCGAATCCGACCAGTAACACTTACCATACAGTCCGGTCTCTTCGTCTGATATGTCGCATATCAAGTCTTGGGGTGGGAAACGTCAGACCCCAATAACCCGATAAGTCGTGCCGATGTGAGGCTCATAACGGATCGAGAAACTACTGGTAACACTTACCAGCAAATCTCTGATCAGCCCTGGCCAGGGACTTCCCTGCTACGGCCAATCGAGCACTGCGCAACATCAACCCCCAATACCGGGAGAGACGAAACCCCTCCTATCGCTCATTGCCTCCATGTGACTCGGGACTGTGCCCAAAGACCACCGTTTTGTACGCCCTCATGGACGTGGTAAGGTGGAGATCAAAGCACAGTGGGAATCACACAAGACTCTATGACGATCTCGGGTCTACAGACTAACCTGTACAAGTGTCACCTGAGAACTGCCATCTGACGTGAGGTATAATACCATCTGGGAGTTCTCGGCGAGTCCGTCCAGTGTACCCAATCTCCACTGAGCACCCGTACACCATCTCTGATGTCAAACACCAATGGATATGGGATCATCCATCGCCCATCTCATGGGTCGAGAAGCGTATACGCTAGTCTACTCTGGTATATCGATGCCCCGTCTCGATACACCCACGACTAGGGACCTTGAAGGATGTACTTATGGACTACCATGTCCCCACTAGTATGATCTGCATCACAGTCCAGGTAGTCAAGTACATATCCTAAGGGCTTTACCAACATGTAACTATAAGACAGTATAAAGAGACTAGTGTACATGTTAAGATAAAGAGTAACCAGATAGCATACTATCATATCGAGCAAGAAAGTCATCTCTATATATGTCCAAGCATCCAATATAATATACATCATCTGTACAATACTGGCCTCTAGGGCATACATACAACTAACAATCTCCCACTTGCACTAGGGCCAGCTGCTGTAGTATCGCATACCGAGCATCCCGAAGAGTCTCTCAAACTGTATCTGGGGAATGGCCTTCGTGAGTGGATCCGCGGTGTTGTTCTTCGTGTCAACCCTCTTGATCTCGATCTCCCGGCGATCAACTATCTCCCGGATTAGGTGATACCGCCTCAGAATATGCCTGGATCGCTGATGGGACCTGGGTTCCTTGGCCAAAGCCACCGCTCCATTGTTATCGCAATACAAAGGTATTGCATGCTCAATGGATGGAACCACACCAAGTTCAGTAATGAACTTCTTGATCCTGACAGCCTCTTTGGCAGCATCGTTGGCAGCGATGTATTCAGCCTCCATCGTCGAGTCTGCCACGGTTTCCTGCTTGGAACTCTTCCAGCTAACCGCCCCTCCGTAAAGGGTAAAGACAAAACCCGACTGCGACTTAGAGTCGTCCTTATCACTCTGGAAGCTCGAATCGGTAAAGGACTCCACTTGGAGTTCTCCGTTACCATACACCAAGAACATATCTCTAGTCCTTCGTAAGTACTTGAGAATGCTCTTCACAGCTGTCCAGTGACTCTCTCCAGGATCAGCTTGATACCTGCTCACTACACTTAGTGAGTATGCTACATCGGGTCTGGTACATAGCATCGCATACATGATAGAGCCTACTGCCGAAGCATAGGGTATCCTTTGCATGCGAGCTCTCTCCAAATCAGTCTTGGGAGACATCTCTTTGGAGAGAGTGACTCCAGAGATCGTGGGCAAGTTCCCACGCTTGGACTCTTCCATACTAAACCTCTTTAGTATGGTGTCAATGTACCTGGATTGGGACAATCCCAAAATCCGTTTGGATCTATCTCTATAGATCCTAATTCCCAATATGCAGAAGGCATCACCAAGATCTTTCATTGAGAATCTTTGTGATAAGAAGAGCTTGACCGATTGCAGCATAGGAATATCATTTCCTATCAAGAGTATGTCGTCCACGTACAATACGAGGAATACAACCTTACTCTCTGCCACGTTCTTGTAGATACAAGGTTCATCTGGATTTTTGACGAAATCAAACTCTTTGATAACGACGTCAAAGCAGATGTTCCAACTCCGCGATGCTTGCTTTAATCCATAAATGGATTTAAGCAGCTTGCACACCTTCCCGCTGCTCCCACTGTCTACGAAGCCCTCTGGCTGAGTCATGTACACGCACTCTTCTAAATCACCATTTAGAAAGGCGGTCTTAACATCCATTTGCCAGATTTTGTAGTCATGATATGCAGCGATGGCAAGCATGATTCGGATGGATTTAAGCATAGCCACTGGAGAAAAGGTTTCGTCATAGTCCACACCTGGTCTTTGACGAAAACCCTTTGCTACAAGTCAAGCTTTGAAAGTCTCCACTTTCCCATCTACACCAAGTTTCTTCTTGAAGATCCACTTGCTCCCAATGGGTTTTACCCCTTCAGGAGCAACTTCCAAAGTCCATACTTTGTTGGTGTATATGGATTCCATCTCGGACCGCATAGCATCCAGCCATTTCACTGAGTCCCCACTCGTGATAGCCTGCTCGAAGCTAGTTGGGTCATCATCCTCCATGATGCAATCCTCGCTCCCACCGTCCATGAGAAAACCATAGTATCTCTCAGGTTGGCGAGGAACCCTACTAGATCGACGGAGTGGCTGGGGTTCATCAGGAACTACGGAATCCTCTGGTTCCACCAGATCTTCTGTTGTAGCTTCTGCAGCTGGAACCTCTTCCAGTTCTACCTCATGACCACTAATCTCTTTTTCAAGAAATTCCTTTTCTAAAAAGGTGGCATGCCGAGAAACAAATACTCTTTGTTCCTCAGGGTGGTAGAAGATATACCCTTGAGAATTCTTGGGATATCCTACAAATTTGCATAGAACAGACCGTGCCTCGAGTTTGTCCGGATTTTGTCGTTTGACATAGGCTGGACAACCCCATATCTTAACATAGTTAAGACATGGTCTCTTCCCTTTCCATATCTCATATGGAGTGGTAGGCACAGATTTGGTGGGGACCATATTCAATAGATGTATGGCTGTCTCAAGCGCATACTCCCAGAAGGAAATAGGTAACTCAGCTGTGCTCATCATAGAGCGCACCATATCTAATAAAGTGCGGTTCCTCCGTTCTGATACACCGTTGTGCTGTGGTGTATATGGAGGAGTCAGCTGAGAGAGAATCCCATTCTCTTTTAGGAAGTCCAGGAATTCATTGCTCAAGTATTCACCTCCTCGATCAGATCGAAGGATTTTAATACTTTTTCCGGTTTGGTTTTCGACTTCTTGTTTATATTCTCTAAATTTCTCAAAAGCTTCAGACTTGTGTCTTATCAAGTACACATGTCCGTATCTTGAGAGATCGTCAGTGAATGTAATGAAGTACGAAGAACCATCCCTGGCATGTGTAGACATGGGACCACATACATCACTATGTATTAGTCCCAAGAGTTCGGTAACTCTTTCTCCGTGTCCCGTAAACGGAGTTTTGGTCATCTTGCCTTTAAGACATGACTGGCAAGTGTCATAAGATGAAAATTCAAATAGTTTCAAATACCCATCCTTATGCAACTTAGCCAGTCGTGTCGCATTGATGTGACCCAGTCTACAATGCCACAAGAAGGATTCATTGAGTTCAGAACTCTTCCTCTTGTGTGTGTTTGTTATGCTCAGAACTGTTGATTGATTTAGAACATAAATGCCATTGCATAACGTGCCTGATCCAACCAACTTTTGGTTACGGAAAATGTTCATAACATTATCCTGTAATACAAAATTATATCCCTCTTTACTTAATAAAGAAACCGATATAATGTTGCATATCAGGTTCGGCATGTAATAGCATTCGTTCAGAACCAATGTATTACCAGTTGGTAATACAAGGTGATATTCCCCGACAGTCTTGGCTGCAACAATTGCACCATTTCTTACTCTTATGTCTTTATCACCTTCTCCAAGTTCTCTACCTTTCCTAAGCCCATGTAACTGATTACATATATGGGATCCTGACCCGGTATCCAATACCCAGGACGTAGAGCAAATAGAGAAACAGTTCTCAGTAACGAACACACCCGAAGAAAATGCATCATCATGTACTTTCTTCAATCGGGTGGCATGGGAATCCTGGTATTCCCCTATATCCTGTTCATTCCTATAACTCTTATAGGAAAGAACGGAACCAACGTTCCCCAGCACAGTATAACATGCGGGTTCGGTCAATACATCCATATTATTATCTTCATTAGGGCATGAAATGGTCGCTACCTGGAGAGAGAGAAGAAAACACTTTAGCGTATGCTCGTGCAAGATCAGATTGGTTATTATCTTATCTAATCAGGATGGCTCCCACTGCTTTTTATCAAATCTTCCTTCAAACCCTAAAAGGAAAGACTAGCCGGGATTAATTACACACTACAAGTTCACCAATCTTTCAGCCAGGCCAGTGTCGGTACTTTGAGGGAGGTCCCCCGTGCTTTCGCACGAACCTAATTAATGTAAACCTCGTTTTCCCAGAGGCGTAACCTCGTTAACACCTTTCTAGACACCTACTTGATCGGCTAATTGCAATGTGTAAAACTCTCCCAGGAGTAACTCTTACTCGCTGTGGGTATCGGGATCCAACTATCTCATAGAAGGTATGCAATCTCATTGCAAATTTCAACACTTGAAATTCCCGATAATGCTTTTGCCCCTAGCGTGATATGACCTTGACGAAAGCCAACAAACCACAGCCCGCTAGTCAAGTTCAACCCGTACATTTCTTGACTGAATTAAACCCACCCGCACGACCCTTGACGAAAGCCAACAAATCCGTACGACTACCCTAATCCTGTCGCATCATATGCAGCAGATAAACAGCACATAGCTACCGCACACTACACCTTGACGAAAGCCAACAAATGTAGCACGAATACTATATGTAATTTATCTGAAATGACGGAGGGCTACGACAGGTTTTCTGAAAACCTATTACGTAATGAACTTGATATCGTTGTAGAATCAAATGAAGTTTTAAAATGGAATGATTTTGAGGCTTTTCTAGTTTTGCTAAAGGGGTCACTCCCGGTGAAGGGATCGTCGGCCCTTTCCTCGTCGAATGAGGTGCGGGATATATCATATATATCGCTGTGCAAAGCAAAAACTCAAAAGCAGTCAAAAGCAAACCGAGTGTGTAGCATCTGCCAGTTATTGCTAAAGGAGTCACTCCCGGTGAAGGGATCTCGGTCCTTTCTTCATCGAATAAGGTGCAGGGTATATCATATATACCGCTATGCAAAGCAAGAACTGTAGCTACCTGTTTTGTTTTAAAATTTGATTCTACAACATCTTAGGTTTCTTTTCTTTCATTAATCACATTAATGAAGTCCCATCATTTAAATACCTAAACATCACAGATAGATATGACGTACACTTATGCCATCCGTATTCGCCTCGATGTCCCCTCGTGCACCGTTAGGTTAGGTAACTAACGACAGAGCAGGGCAGGGCTAGCGCGGGTGTAAAACATAAGTAACGTCTATATAATATATCATATATACTATATACTATATCCATCACAGAAACACATCACAGGTATCGCAGCAGAATAAACATATGAAATATTGGATATACTAGGACGCCCGTGTTTTTAATACGAGCCAGTATAAAACACGGATTCCACGGTCGTGATGAATAGCCAATCCCACACCCCTAGACCCCTACGAGAGCGGCAAGCAACCCTGCCAATTCTAGGGTTAGGAGACCCGGACTCGACTCCTCGAGTTGGTCTCCCACTGGACCCCAGAATCCGGTTACTTGTGCTCCCCTCCTCAGGTCTATCCTAATGCGGAAAAGTAAATAATATACAAAGGGTGACATCTTCCGCTACCTGGAAGTGCCCTAAATAAAAGAATATTACATACAATTTTTTACATGAATGAAAATGAAAAACACTCATCTCACATAAAAACCCCCGGCTATTCGAACACGACGATCCAATATAACATATCCAGCAACACATAACATCACATGTCATCAACGTAAGTAAGTATGCATACCCCAATTGTCGTTGACGTATAGCAACGAAACCGGCGATATGAACATACTACACTTACGGTCACAGAAAAGAAAGTGTAAAACTACAACAGTTGGAATCCGCAACTTCTTTAGACATCGCATGCCTAACAGATATAAATCCCGCATTTTAGTCTCATTATCGAAAACTCTTTTCAATATCATATGGGACTAAATTGCTAGATTTATAACATTCATTCAGTTATCTCATAACTACTTGTGAATTCCAATTATTGTATCACATTCCAGATAAACAGAAAATGTTAAACTTTCCGATCGAACAGTCGAATACCCAAGTTTTCCCGATACAGCTCAACACATGAAATAAGTCTAACAACATTCAGTTCGTGCCTCAGTACCGACGGTCCAGCCGTAGAAGGGTCAAGCCAACGCCTCACATGTGGCACGCCGTACTGCCCCAAACCCGAAGGTTCAAAGGGCAGTTCAAGACGGTCACATAATCGAGTTAAGGTTTGTTGTCTTCTAGAGGGTCCATCGCGTTACTTGCACTACTTAGAACGTCGTTAAACTACGGAAAAATCCAACACTTGAAAATTTCCCGACAGGGGAAAAATTGGGTATTTATATCCGGTCGAACTTTTTTAACATATTCTGAAAATTATCCGGAAAAACACAAAGACGAAATTTGATAATCCGATCGAAACTTTGATTCCCAATAATACCCCAGAATACTCTTCTGTATAGTCACAACAAAAATATCCCAGAAAACACAGCATTGAATTATATGAGTTACTGCGCAGAAAACATCACACAAAGGAACAGTAAGGCCGCGGAACCGCCGCATCATGCATAGCACGTGCCGCGGTTCCGCAGTGTAAAAGTTGATTTAGGCCCTCGTATTTCACAGTAATTCAAATAACACCCTGCTTGATTTTCTGTATATTTTTAATTGACAAAAATCCCACTTTTTAGAAAAAGTCCAGAGAGCTATTTTGGGGTAAGGTTTTCGGTTCGTCCGGCTTTCAAACTCCGTCAGGACTTTGCCTAAGGCTCTAGCTAGGCTCTGATACCAGTGAAAGGTTCCTAGGCACCCTATAGAGGTCTCACAAGACATCGAACATGCCAATTTAAAAAAAATGGTGCTGAGAAACCCTAGACTACGGATCTTAGACTAGAAGTTTAGGCGAAAAGATAATCTAGTTAACAAATTAACTAAAAGTTAGGATGCTACAACCTTTGTAGATCCGGATACCCACTTCCTTAGCTCCACGAGGGCGTCCTCTCGCTGTCCATCTTGAACCTTGGACTCTCGTGACGGCTTCATCGGAGAAACGTGCGGAATAGGTCGTCAGCTTCGTGTCAAAGACGATCTACGTCGAGGTTGCACAAGCTCAAGCTCCGACTTCACAAAGTAGTGAAACTTGTGAAGAAAACACCCAAAACCACTTGGCAAGAGGTAGAGGATGAAGAAATAGGAGGTGGGTTCACTTTAGATTTGGATTTCTCTCACTAGATCTCAAGTTGCCATTAATGGCATCTAGGTTTCTCACTTGAAGAAGAAGAAGAAGAAGATGATAGAATTGTTATTATAAGTTGTATGTAAAATGAATAATAAATCAATTCTTATCATCTTCTAACCATGGTCAAGTGTAGAGAATAGACCATGGTTAGTGGGAGTGGTTAGGGTTAAGCAAGGAGACAAAATGGCATCATTAGTAAAAGCTTCATGAAGCTTCACCACTCTTCATGATAAGATGAAACCATTTTGTTTTGATAAATCCATTTAAATAAATAATAAATGGATAAAATAATAAGTGAATAAAATATAAACCCTAACCACTTGCATAACCATGGTTGCATTCTATACACAAAGCCAAAACAACATGCATCATCAAACATGATACATTCAAGTGTACACAAAACATATCATATATACAATGTGCACATCAAGTGAGAAAAATCCGTTTAAAGTGAACCAATACTAGTTAATGCAAAGTAATATATCAAATATATAATTATACATTAAATCATTAAATCAACACTTGATTCAATGATCCGGTCATGTCGCACATAACCGACTAGTATTCAATGCATCGATTTATCGAATCAATGATTCGATAACTAGGTCATATCTCATACAACCAATCGAAACATTAATCGAGAGAATCAAATACGGTATCACATACACGCATTATTCTCGGTCCCGCACATATCTCATATGCACTCCTATTTCGTTTCGCTTGAGCTAGGAAACCTCTGTGTAGGACTCTAAATACTCGTCAATACGCCGGTAGCAGATGATGATCATATCAAGCACCCACAAGCCGCAAGCGGTCTGCAAAACGTAACGGCCACCCGGGTATTGAGCGATCAGAAGATCGACGAGCTAGCCCGCTTACACTCCTGCGAATCCGACCAGTAACACTTACCATACAGTCCGGTCTCTTCGTCTGATATGTCGCATATCAAGTCTAGGGGTGGTAAACGTCAGACCCTAATAACCCGATAAGTCGTGCCGATGTGAGGCTCATAACGGGTCGAGAAACTACTGGTAACACTTACCAGCAAATCTCTGATCAGCCCTGGCCAGGGACTTCCCTGCTACGGCCAATCGAGCACTGCGCAACATCAACCCCCAATACCGGGAGAGACGAAACCCCTCCGATCGCTCATTGCCTCCATGTGACTCGGGACTGTGCCCAAAGATCACCGTTTTGCACGCCCTCATGGACGTGGTAAGGTGGAGATCAAAGCACAGTGGGAATCACACAAGACTCTATGACGATCTCGGGTCTACAGACTAACCTGTACAAGTGTCACCTGAGAACTGCCATCTGACGTGAGGTATAATACCATCTGGGAGTTCTCGGCGAGTCCGTCCAGTGTACCCAGTCTCCACTGAGCACCCGTACACCATCTCTGATGTCAAACACCAATGGATATGGGATCATCCATCGCCCATCTCATGGGTCGAGAAGCGTATACGCTAGTCTACTCTGGTATATCGATGCCCCGTCTCGATACACCCACGACTAGGGACCTTGAAGGATGTACTTATGGACTACCATGTCTCCACTAGTATGATCTGCATCACAGTCCAGGTAGTCAAGTACATATCCTAAGGGCTTTACCAACATGTAACTATAAGACAGTATAAAGAGACTAGTGTACATGTTAAGATAAAGAGTAACCAGATAGCATACTATCATATCGAGCAAGAAATTCATCTCTATATATGTCCAAGCATCCAATATAATATACATCATCTGTACAATACTGGCCTCTAGGGCATACATACAACTAACAGGGACTGCACCCAACTACTACCTGTTTGCACGACTCTTTTGAGCCGTGGTAGGGTAGTAATCAAAGTACAGTGGGAACACACTTGAGGCGAAGTGACAGTGTCAAGTCAGCGGACTAAGCTGTACTCATATCACCTGGGAACTGATAACTGACGATAGGTATAATACCAACCAACAGTTCCCGACGAGTCCTGTCCAGTGTACTCGTAACCCAACGAGCACCCGCATACTATCTCAAGTACGACGTACTGACGGCTGTGGGACAGGCCGTCTCCCGTGCTGGGATGAGAAGCGCATACTCTAGTCTACTCCAGAGTATCGATGCCCTGTCTCGATGATCCCACGACCAGGGACGTGTAAATAAGGATGTGCTTGTAGATTTCCTAGCCCCCACGAGTGTGACTGCCATCACAACGATGGTAATCAAGCAAAGATCCTAAGGGCTCCACTAATGCGTATAGGTGATATAATAAAAGAAACACATATACACATTAAAGCAGAGACAAACTAAGTAGCATACTACCATTTCGAGCAAGTTTGTCTATACAACTGTGAATATCCCAAGCTTCCATCAAGCAATATACATACTAGTATGATACAGTAATGGCCTCTAGGGCATATACACTAACAATCTCCCACTTGCACTAAGGCCATGTACTGGCGTATCGAAGACCCATCATCTCGATCAGCCGCTCTAACTGAGTCTGGGGTAAGGCCTTCGTGAATGGATCTGCAGTGTTATCTTCTGAAGCAATCCTCTGAACCTCGATCTCCTGGCGATCCACGATCTCCCTGATCAGGTGATACCGCCTCAAGATGTGTCTGGATTTCTGATTGGACCTGGGTTCCTTCGCTAAAGCTATAGCCCCGTTGTTGTTGCAATACAGAGGTATTGGATCAACAATGGACGGAACCAGCTGATGTTCTTTCAAGAACTTTCTCATCCAGACGGCTTCTTTTGCGGCATCAGATGCAGCGATATATTCCGCTTCCATAGTCGAGTCAGCAACGGTTTCCTGTTTGGAACTCTTCCAACACACCGCCCCTCCATTGAGGGTAAAGACAAAGCCCGACATGGACTTGGAATCATCCTTGTCACTCTGGAAGCTGGAGTCAGCAAAGGCCTCAATCTGGAGGTCTTTTCCGCCATACACCAAGAACATCTTCTTAGTCCTTCTCAGGTACTTGAGAATGTTCTTTACCGCTATCCAGTGTTTCTCCCCAGGGTTTGACTGATACCTTCTTACCACACTCAGTGCATAAGCCACATCTGGTCTGGTACATAACATCGCATACATTATAGAGCCTACCGCAGAAACATAGGGTATAATAGACATGCGATCCCTTTCCGAATCAGTCTTAAGAGACATCTCTTTGGAGAGGGTGATCCCATGACAAGCCGGTAGATTACCGCGCTTGGAATCTTCCATACTGAATCTTTTCAGTATGGTGTCGATGTACCTGGACTGCGAAAGTCCTAATATCCTCTTGGATCTATCACGATAGATTCGGATCCCCAGAATGTAGGAGGCATCACCCAGGTCTTTCATGGAGAACCTGTGTGACAAGAACCCCTTGACAGATTGTAGCATAGGAATTTCATTTCCTATCAACAGAATGTCATCCATGTACAAAACGAGGAATACGACAGTTCTTTCTACAAATCTACTATAGATGCATGGTTCATCTGGATTTTTGATAAAGCCAAATTCTTTGACCGTCTCATCAAAACAGATGTTCCAACTCTGCGATACCTGCTTTAGTCCATAGATGGACTTGAGCAACTTGCACACTTTTCCGCTGCTCCCACTCTGAATGAAACCCTCTGGCTGGTCCATATAGACACATTCCTCTAAATTTCCATTTAGAAAAGCGGTCTTTACGTCCATCTGCCAAATCTCATAATCGTGGAAGGCAGCAATGGCAAGAAGGATCCGAATGGATTTCAGCATAGCCACTGGAGAAAAGGTTTCGTCATAGTCCAAACCAGGTCTTTGACGAAAACCCTTCGCAATAAGTCTAGCTTTATAGGTCTCAACCTATCCATCTACACCAATCTTCCTTTTGAAGATCCACTTGCATCCTACGGGTTTTACCCCATCTGGAGCAATGTCCAACGTCCATACTTTGTTGGTGTACATAGACTCTATTTCGGTCCGCATTGCATCCAGCCATTTTATCGAGTCAACGCTCTGAATGGCTTGCTGGAAGCTAGTAGGCTCATCACAATCAATGATGCAATCCTCTCTATCCCCGTCTATGAGAAAACTGTAGTATCTCTCGGGCGGATGAGACTGCCTACTACTCCTGCGGAGCGGCGTAGGAATGTCCTGATCTTTCGAACCCTCTGGTTCTACTAAGCTTTCAGTAATAGCTTGTGGTTCTGGAATTTTTTCCAGTTCTACTCCGCTCCCACTAATTTCCTTTTCCAAGAACTGGTGTTCTTGAAAGTGGGCATTACGAGAAACAAGACTTTTTGTTCCTCTGCGTGGTAGAAAAGATACCCCCTGGTGTTCTTTGGGTATCCCACAAAGTTGCACAGTACTGAGCATGCCTCGAGTTTGTCCGCATGCTGCTTTTTGACAAAAGCTGGACATCCCCAGATCTTCAGATATTGAAGATAGGGTTTCTTCCCACTCCATAACTCATATGGTGTGGTAGGCATAGTCTTAGTTGGAACTCGGTTCAAAAGGTATGCGGCTGATTCTAGCGCATATCCCCAGAATGATCGCGGTAACTCAGCGTTACTCATCATGGACCGTACCATATCCAATAGGGTTCGGTTCCGTCTCTCCGATACACCGTTATGTTGTGGAGTGTAGGGAGGAGTATGTTGGATATAGTGCCCTCTAAGTCAATTATTGGATCACAGGTACGTGATTGCAATGATTGAGGGAGGACCTATACCGATAAAATAGTCTTACTCGAGATGATAGTATGCTATCTGGTTTGTCTTTATCATCATGATAGAGCCCATAGGATTCTTGTTTGACTACCAGCAGTATGATGGCGATCATATATGTGGGAGCTGGGGTCTATAAGCACATCCTTAAAGTGTCCCTAGTCATAGGAGTTTCGAGACAGGGCATCGATACTCCAGAGTAGACTGGTGTATACAGTCGAGACCCCGATGAGGGGCGGTGGCTGGTCTCACAAGCCACTGGTGTCAGTTGGATCACCTAAGATGTATACAGGTGCTCATTGGGTTATGAATACACCGGACAGGACTCGCCGGGAACATGCTAGTTGGTATTATACATATCGTCAGATAGCAGTTCCCTGGTGACATGTGTACAGGTTAGTTCATCGACCTGAGGTCGTCATTTGTCTCGTGTAAGTTCCCACTGTGCTTTGATTTATACCCTACCACGGGTCAAAGGAGTCGTGCAAACAGGTATATTTTGGGTACAGTCCCAAGCCACATTGAAGGCAAGTGAGCGGATCTTCGGGGGTTCGTCTCTCCCGGTATTGGGGGTGAGATCGCGCTGTGTTTAGGAGAGCCATTACACGAAATCCCTGGCCAGGGTAATCGAGATATACTGGTAGGTATACCAGTAGTATCTCAGAGTGTTCTGGGCTGCTCTCTGACACGACTTATGCAGCTATTGGGGGTCTGACGTTTACCGGCCCCCTAAGCCTAATATGCGATACTCATAGACGAATGTTCCGGACTGTATGGATATTGTCATTGTCAGGCTCAGTAGGGTTTATAGATGAGTTCGCTCGTCAGTTTCCCTTCCAATCAATACATAGGCAAAACGTTACGTATAGCTTGTACCTCTGACGTGCTAGTGGTTATACCCAGTGCCAGTGTGTTGATGAGTCATTAGAGTCCCCTACAGATACTTTCCCAAGTTCGGGCGAAACGTTGTAGATGTCGTATGGTATTATGGCAAGGTTCGGAAAAAGCACGTGCGTTTTCGCACGTGTTATTTTTCGGGCAGATAATACTGGTAGGCTTTGGTTTAAGCCGGATCCCAGTATTATACTGTGTAGATATAATATTTTTGTCTCAGTTGCATTTGTATTCGGTCGTAATACAAATTCGGGTATGTTTATACCGATACGGGGTTATCCTGAAATTCGTTTCGGGATGATTTTTGGAAGTTGCCAGTTTCCAGTTTTCTATCAGCCGTCTTTAATATTCGGTTAAAGACGGATTTATCTTTTCTTCCATGGGGTGAGTCAGTATTCTAGAAGGCTCAAGAGAGGGTGACTAAGCTTAGTGACTCATTAGTGCATTTAATGAAGTGATGAGTTGTTATGGTGACTAGGTTAATGATTCATGCTTTTACATTTAATGATATTAGTGAGTCATTCTTGCTTTAATGGTTATAATAAGTATCATTTGGTTAAGGTCACCACTTGAAGCTCCTACACTCACCTCCCTCTTCTATTTATTGTGGACGGCCCCTCATTGTGAGGTATGGTTGTTCATTTGATTCATTTTTGCAAAAGATTATGATACTTTAGTGTATGGAAATTTCATATAGTTCAATTTCCATTCACCCGATTCCAAATGGCAACTTCTTTTAACCTTTTGTCCATAGCCTTGGACGTAACGAGAAAAAGTATTCTACCCATTCTCTACTTCATCTTGGTCGTCTCTTTTAGCAAACTTGACGATCGAGTTGCCTCGGATCAGAGGCGGGAACCCGTTTAAAGTTCCGTCGACGTGGTGCCACCTGGACGACGAGACCGGAGATCGAGCAAGTTCGGATCAGTTGCAACATAGAGTGGGATGATGGTTGAAGACCGAAGGACTCGGATCATTCGGTATAACAATTCTACCCTCTTTACAATTTGTTAGTTTAGCTTTAATGGCAGATCCGGGTTATAGTACGCGATAGCGCCAGTCGTAAAAGTTTTGTTCCGCATATTGGCGTCTGTTAGACGGCCGGGGCGCTGCCGCATACTTACAGTGGTATCAGAGCCTCACCATTAAGCTATACTAACTTGTGCTAACGCGTTTAAAAGATCGATCGAACGGAATTTCCGAAACTGTATTTTTCTGTACTAACAGTTTCTGTTGATTTTTAAACTGTTCTAAAATTTATTTTGAGCACTTCAGAAAACCAAGCAGGCTTTTTTAAGCAACCCGTACAAATTTGGGCACTTGATCTCATTAAACCACCGCGGAACCGCGGTCAAACCTAGGGTTTGACCGCGCTTCCGTGGCGGTTTAGTGAGAATAAAGCTCCAAATTTGTACAGGGGCTTCTATGCAGGGAATTGTGGTTTCTAGTATATTTCTTTTGGGCCCAGTATTGGTTACTGTACAGCAGATGCTTGTGGGGTCCACTTCGGGAAATTTAGTCGATCGAATTTTTAAACTTGTTAGTTTTCAGTATTTACATTATATCTCCGACCGGGAATGTCATTTGATCGGTAAACCGCGTCTGATTGCTATAATTCTTTTAGACGGGTTTGCGAACGTAACATTCGCGTTGATATTCTGTGTTGTGCTGTGCTGTTGCGGTTTTGTCGTGGTGGATAGCAGGGTGCAATGATAGTGCAGTTTGGATTTATTTGTACATTTGATATTGCGGGGCGAGCGTCTGACTTGTGGACTGCCGTCACTGCCTGTTGTATAATATTCTTTTGGGGCACGACCGGGTCGAGGTCGATGTACCCGTTGTATATATTTTTATTTCTGTACTAGGTTTATCCCGCGAAAGAGTGCACGGATAGCCGGGTTCTGGAGGGCAACGGGTCCGTATCTCATGGCTTTGAGAGGCAAAGGGGCCTCACTCAAGAATCGGCAGACTATTCGCCGCACTCGTAGGGGGTATAGGTTGACCCAAAAAGGGGTGCTCAATTTACTGGATTCCGTGAAGTGCCGGGTGTTCCATTCACTATGCTGTGGGGACCACCTCGCTTCAGGTTTTGGCGGGTAACTTGCCGCACCCGTAGGGGTCTAGGTTTCATTGCACAGGCTATCCACGTGACCAAGGGAACGTCGGGTTTCATCAGCGGCTCTGTGAAACCCGGAGATCCCAGATTATCTGTATTGTTCTGTGATGCTTATTACTTTTCTGTAATGTTGCATATTATCACGCCTGGAGCGATTATTATATATTAGTATATATACTATTAGATGTTGTATATATTTTACACCCGCGCTAGTCCAGCCCCCGCTCTGTCGTTAGTTAAATAACCTAACGGGTGATGACAGGACCCAGTGGCGAATGCGGATGGCATATACGTACATTATATTTTCGTTCTTTTCTGGTGTGATTGATTGATGGGACTGCATTGATTCTTATCAATGCAAGAATAAAACAAACCTATATTTGATATTGTTGGAACAAATTTTAAAATGAATTATTACAAAGACGTTTCCTTTTGTTTTGCATAGCGGTATTCAGTTAGAATATCCAGCACCTCATTCGACGAGGCAAGGGCCGAGATCCCTTCACCGGGAGTGACCCCTTGGGCAGAAATTTGCGTCAGGGTAATAACTTAAATATAGTCGATTACAAGTTGCTTTGCATCACGGTATTCAGTTAAAATATCCTGCACCTCATTCCACGAGGAAAGAGACGAGATCCCTTCACCGGGAGTGACCTCTTTAGCAAAACGTTTTCGCCACTATATTTTTATAAAAAGCTATCAGTTTCCTTCAACGAGATCAAGTTCATTACGTTAAAGGTTTTTTGCCAAAAACCAGCCGTATACCTCCTTCGTTTCTTATGGATGGTTAGTAGTATTCAAGCTATGTTTGTTGGCCTACGTCAAGGCGTAGTGTTTGGTAGCTGCGGGGTATTCATTTGTTGCATAGATAGATGCATTAGTTTAAGTCAGACGTACAGCCTTGTTGGCCTACGTCAAGGGCATGTACGATGACTTAAATTAATCAGGATAACGACGGGTAGAACTTGACATGTTGCTTATGATTTGTTGGCCTACGTCAAGGTTATAAGAGCATGGGATAAAAATTATATCGGGAGTTTCAACCATACAGGAAACTTGCCAGGCATGCGCATACCTTCTGGAGTGTGATAACTTGAGTGGCTTCCATCACGTTATCATGCGATGATAGTTGGATCCCGATTCTCACTGATGAGTTGGTTTACTCTTCGGGTGACCCCGACTAATTCTTCTTTCTAGTTTGAAGGAGAATTTGAGATTACAGTGGGAGGTTTCCTAATTGGATAAATTGATAACCATTCTGATCTAGGTTAGAGTGCACGCAGAGTGTTTCTTTTCTCTCTCTCTCTGGCAGCGACTTTTGACCGACCCTAGACTATAACTCAGTGACCAAGCTGACTGAACCTTCTTAAAATACTGGCTTTTGGATTGTCTATAGTTGCATAAGTCATTACCGCTCCTTCCTTTACCCTTTGTATTTCTCAGAACAACCCGTATTACTACGGATATCCACTTCCATTGGATAGATCCATCGTATGGTTATATACGAACTCGAAGGGACTTCTTCGAGGATGGATCCAGGTTCAGGAGAAATAGAATTGGTTTATTCAGTTGTCTTTTATTATCACCTTCTTTCAGGTTGCGAGGGCTCCTTGGTTTAGGAGAGTACACCTATTACGCTTATTGGATAGTCTTATTCCAAACCATAGGCAGGTGCCGAAAGGTAGGGAATGAAGAAAACCAATTAGCATAAGTAGGGTGTACAGAAGGTAATAACTAAAGACAAAATAAAGGAATTAGAAAGAGGACAAAGTAAATTGCGACTATTCATATTCACGACCAAACCACGTGTTTCATCACCACTCCTACTTCACCTTTGATTTCTCCAGAACAACCCGTATCACTACGAACATCCAATTCCATTGGATAAATCCATCGTATGGTTATATACGAACTCGAAGGATATTTTTTCGAGGATGGATTCCGGTTCAGGAGAAATAGGAATAAAGGATTATTCAGTTGTCTTTTATCATCATCTTCTCTCAAGTTACGAGTACTCCTAGGTTTAGGAGGGTACACCTATTATGCTTACTGGATATTCTTCTTCCAAACCATAGGCTGATGCCAAGAGGTAGGGAAGGAAGAAAACCATTTAGCCTAATGATGGTGTACAGAAGGTAACGACTAAAGACAAATAAAGGGAATTGTAATAATGGCAGGGAAATATACGGTTAAAGTCATGATTTGGATTATGGAAGAGGCATTACTAAGAATACCAGAATACCCTACGAAACATATTAATGTTTCATATTCACTGTACATCGTTAATTGAAAACTGATTTTCCGATTAGATACTTACTCCAGGGTATGTATTTACCAGGTATGATTCTCACATCTGTATGGTTTTTACAGATGTTGAGTGGGAACAAGTTACTAGAAATTAGGTGATCATCCTCATTATATCGGAATTCGTTGTAATTGGTGATATTTAAGGAAATCGCCTGGGTACAGTTTTCAACCTACGATGCACAGGTTTTGACTTATTAAACCCAGCGGACTTATACAGAGTATTGTATGTTGTCCAATGTCCATCAGGACAAAGAGGTAGGTCCTCATACTATGTTCTATTTACTTATGACTTCTCTAGTTTTTAGACAAGTGTTTCGTATAAATGCAATGTCTAAGTTTTGAGAAGTTGTGGGTATAAGAATAAAGTAGAGAACCAGGAGTCGCAAGTATCGGGATTCTTCAAAGAAATCGAAGATGTAGATTCTTGTGATTGGTATTCAGTCGATAGTAATAGTTTTGAGAAACTTGTTTCTCTTTCAGGTTACTCATAATTGGATGGATTTCTAAGTTGAGTAATGCTGATTAGCCTCTCTCCATTAAGTTGATATGCACTGGAGACAGCTGCATGATTTGAATCTGGTTCCAATTAAATAAGTGCCAAAATTTTCTATATTGGATATAGAATGGATCATATCTTAACGATGTTAAGGTACGGGGAGTTGTCCAGCTTATGCTTAAAACCAGACACTGGATAACTCAAGGCACGTTTCTGTAATGGCAGTTTGTGGGTTGACCCTAGCTTTGACGAGGGTTGATTTTTTACCATCTGGAAGATCAATAGTGATATTGTTCTTGACTCGCCACAGTTTTAATAAAATGGATTTTTTTTCCAGAAAACAGTAGTGGGAGTATGGTAGAACTGGAAGTGATTTCAGAACAGCAAACGATTACGGAAAATTTAATAGGACCTATATATTCAATCAGGTTTGACATTCCAATAGCCACTCCGCAGATATGGTGGGTAACCTCAGACACCCGAGAGGTACTCCGGTAGCCTCAAGGACGGTGACAAGGAGGTTCTTGTTTACCCAGACTTGACACTACTGTTGTTCCAGACTGTGAGACCCGGCAGGAGGATATGTATAGCGTCATTCTAAACTAGTTTTAGAAATCTACGTATATATTATTCTGCCAGAGGGTTGCCGTAGTCAGTGGGAGCAGCGGAAGCATAGTGGGCAAGAAGCTAGTGTCTATTTATAGATTTGAGCAGAAATAGCGGAGAAAGATCATCTGATTTTTGATGTGATATTCATAGGTTTGACTTCGTCAGAATAGGGGATGGATCAGTTGAGAAGGTAGTAGGGTGTGATGTCCTGGTATTTGGATGACATACACAGAGTAGGAAGTAAAATTCCTATAATACGATTGGTTGTACTGTGGTCGTCACACAGTTGTTTCTCCACAAAGGACATGGATATAATATCAGACATTCTGGTTACTAGATCTAATAGTTTTAGATCTAGATTTGGGTAGTTTCCCAATATGGGTACTTGGACAGTATTCTAATAGTATTTCAGAATAGATGACTCCTGGCATGGTGGTGTACCTGCAGGTGATGGAGTCACCTTCTCTAAAGGTGTCTTACAGACTAAAGGGGAGAGGGATGTGCATGATTGGCAGATCACTTGCTTAGGCAATTGAGTCAATCGTGAGATGTCAAATACCATACCAGATGTTGTTATTGCACTAGATGCAATAAGTTTATATTAATCCAATCCTGAAGATACATTAGGAAGCAGTTTTTAGAACATAAGTGAATGTTCTACGGATTTGATGACGGCGGCCTCCTTCGGGAGACGGTTATCATTCCAGGCTTCAAAGGTAACATAGATGACAGAGTGATTGTCAGAGTTATAGTTTTTCCTCAGACGAGGGACAGTATTGTGGACAGATGGTCCAAGAGGATACTGTGGGAGGCATAGTGCGCAACACTGATTAGTTTCAGTGATCGATACAGTCTAAGAAGTTTGGATTTGGAGTTTATTTATGAACTAGGTCCCATCAGATATCCAAACATATTCTAAGACAGGTACTACTCAATTCGGGAGATGGTTTTCTCCGCGAAGTTGAGATATAGAAAGATACAGAAAGAAACACCGAAGCGGATCCACTCACCGAGGCTATTTCTCGAACACAAGAGTTTTACAAACGAGCTTTGTGAAACTGATTAGTAGAGGAGTTGGATGCTCGGTATCACACGAGCTGTGAGTACACAACATTGCAATAATTAGCCTTAAGTGCAAGTGGGAGATTGTTGGATATAGTGCCCTCTAAGTCAATTATTGGATCGCAGGTACGTGATTGCAATGATTGAGGGAGGACCTATACCGATAAAACAGTCTTACTCGAGATGATAGTATGCTATCTGGTTTGTCTTTATCATCATGATAGAGCCCATAGGATTCTTGTTTGACTACCAGCAGTATGATGGCGATCATATATGTGAGAGCTGGGGTCTATAAGCACATCCTTAAAGTGTCCTTAGTCATAGGAGTTTCGAGACAGGGCATCGATGCTCCAGAGTAGACTAGTGTATACAGTCGAGACCCCGACGAGGGGTGGTGGCCGGTCTCACAAGCCACTGGTGTCAGTTGGATCACCTAAGATGTATACAGGTGCTCATTGGGTTATGAGTACACCGGACAGGACTCGCCGGGAACATGCTAGTTGGTATTATACATATCGTCAGATAGCAGTTTCCTGGTGACATGTG
Source organism: Agapanthus africanus (assembly GCA_030015575.1). Lineage (NCBI taxonomy): Eukaryota > Viridiplantae > Streptophyta > Magnoliopsida > Asparagales > Amaryllidaceae > Agapanthus > Agapanthus africanus. The sequence goes on along the minus strand of CM057347.1, from coordinate 105,101,606 downwards.
TACAGGTTAGTTCATCGACCTGAGGTCGTCATTTGTCTCGTGTGAGTTCCCACTGTGCTTTGATTTATTCCCTACCACGGGTCAAAGGAGTAGTGCAAACAGGTATATTTTGGGTACAGTCCCGAGCCACATTGGAGGCAAGTAAGCGGATCTTCGGGGATTCGTCTCTCCCGGTATTGGGGGTGAGATCGTGCTGTGTTTAGGAGAGCCATTACACGAAATCCCTGGCCAGGGTAATCAAGATATACTGGTAGGTATACCAGTAGTATCTCAGGGTGTTCTGGGCTGCTCTCTGACACGGCTTATGCAGCTATTGGGGGTCTGACGTTTACCGCCCCCCTAGGCCTAATATGCGATACTCATAGAAGAATGTTCCGGACTGTACGGATATTGTCACTGTCAGGCTCAGTAGGGTTTATAGATGAGTTCGCTCGTCAGTTTCCCTTCCAATCAATACATAGGCAAAACATTACGTACAGCTTGTACTTCTGACGTGCTAGTGGTTATACCCAGTGCCAGTGTGTTGATGAGTCATTAGAGTCCCCCACAGACACTTTCCTAAGTTCGGGCGAAACGTTGTAGATGCCGTATGATATTATGGCAAGGTTCGGAAAAATCAAGTGCGTTTTTGCACGTGTTATTTTTCGGGCAGATAATACTGGTAGGCTTTGGTTTAAGCCGGATCCCAGTATTATACTGTGTAGATATAATATCTTTGTCTCAGTTGCATTTGTATTCGGTCGTAATACAAATTCGGGTATGTTTATACCGATACGGGGTTATCCTGAAATTCGTTTCGGGATGATTTTTGGAAGTTGCCAGTTTCCAGTTTTCTATCAGCCGTCTTTAACATTCGGTTAAAGACGGATTTATCTTTTCTTCCATGGGGTGAGTCAGTATTCTAGAAGGCTCAAGAGAGGGTGACTAAGCTTAGTGACTCATTAGTGCATTTAATGAAGTGATGAGTTGTTATGGTGACTAGGTTAATGATTCATTCTTTTACATTTAATGATATTAGTAAGTCATTCTTGCTTTAATGGTTATGATAAGTATCATTTAGTTAAGGTCACCACTTGAAGCTCCTACACTCACCTCCCTCTTCTATTTATTATGGCCGGCCCCTCATTGTGAGGTATGGTTGTTCATTTGATTCATTTTTGCAAAAGATTATGATACTTTAGTGTATGGAAATTTCATATAGTTCAATTTCCATTCACCCGATTCCAAATGGCAATTCTTTTAACCGTTCGTTCATAGCCTTGGACGTAACGAGACAAAGTATTCTACTCATTCTCTACTTCATCTTGGTCGTCTCTTTTAGCAAACTTGATGATCGAGTTGCCTCGGTTCAGAGGCGGGAGCCCGTTTAAAGATCCGTCGACGTGGTGCCACCTGGACGACGAGACCGGAGATCGAGCAAGTTTGGATCAGTTGCAATATAGCGTGGGATGATGGTTGAAGACCGAAGGACTCGGATCATTCGGTATAACAATTCTACCCTCTTTACAATTTGTTAGTTTAGGTTTAATGGCAGATCCGGGTTATAGTACGCGATAGCGCCAGTCGTAAAAGTTTTGTTCCGCATATTGGCGTCTGTTAGACGGCCGGGGCGCTGCCGCATACTTACAGAGTAAGCTGAGAGAGTATTCCATTCTCTTTTAGGTATTCCAGGAACTCGACACTCAAGTATTCACCACCTCGATCAGATCTTAGTGTCTTGATATTTTTGCCTGTTTGTTTTTCTACTTCATTCTTGTATTCCTGGAACTTTTCAAAGGCTTCAGATTTATGCTTCATTAAGAAGACATGTCCAAACCTTGAAAAATCATCCGTAAAAGTAATGAAGTAAGAATAACCGCTTCGCGCATGTGTAGACATTGGACCGCACACGTCGCTGTGTACGAGTCCCAAGAGCTCGCTCGCTTTTACTCCGTGTCCAGTGAATGAAGTTTTTGTTATCTTTCCTTTGAGACAGGATTGACAAGTTGCATATGATTGATATTCGAACGGATTCGAATATCCTTCAGTATGTAACTTCGTCAATCTTCTCTCATTGATGTGACCCAGTCTACAATGCCATAAGAAAGCCTGATTGATATCCGGAGACTTTCTTTTGTGTGTATTCTCGACATTGAAAATCTGTGGTTGGTTCAATACGTATATACCATTGCTTAATGTACCTGACCCAATCAGAACTTGATTAAGGTGAATGTTCACAACATTACTTACAAACGCAAATTCATAACCTTCTTTAGATATTAAAGATACATAAATGATATTACAAGTTGCATTGGGTACAAAAAAGCAATTACGTAAAACCAAAACATGTCCATCTGACATCCCCAGGTGATAGTCCCCCACGGCCTCAGCATCCATGCTAGCTCCGTTTGCAACTTTGAGGGTCATGTCACCTGCCTTCAAAAACCTACGCTTTCTCAACCCCTGCAAAGAATTACAGATATGAGATCCTGATCCGGTATCCAATACCCAGGAAGTAGAGTTTATTGGTAGACAGTTTTCAATAACATACACACCTGAACCTGAAGCCGCAACATGCTTCAGATCCCATGTTCTGGCCTTCCAAGCCCTGCAATCTTTCTTCCAGTGTCCACTCTTGTGACAGTAAAAACATTCTTCCTTATCCACAAGCTTCCCGGCTACCTTTGTTGCTTTTGCCTTTCCCTTCGTATCCTTCTTACTAACACCGCCCCTTGGTTTGGCGGGGGTTTTCTTCTTCTTTCCCTTGGCTTTCGCCTTGGACCTAGAAGAGGAAGATCCTCCTACAAACAAAGTGGATGTTTCCCTACCTTTCTATAGGGTGCCCTCTGCACTCCTCAGCATGTTGAGGAGCTCTGAAAGTTCAACTTCCTTTTCTTGCAAGTTGAAATTCGGGATGAACTGGGCGTAAGTGGAAGGAAGGGACTGAAGAATCAAGTCCGTATAGAGCTCATTCTCCAACGTGGTCCCAAGGTCCGCGAGCTCCTCTATGTAGCCAATCATCTTAAGCACGTGTTCCGCTACCGATGATCCGACGGCCAATCTTGCCGAAAACAACTTCTTCGACACTTCGTATCTGGCGATACGAGATTGCTCTCCATACAGTTCTTTTGTATGGAGAAATATGGATTCGAGGTCCATATTCTCGTGCCTCCTCTGATGTTCGTTGTCCATAGAGGCAAGCACGAAACACTTGGCCTTTGCGCAGTCGATTTCCCAGGTCTTACGAATTTCCCTATCCGCGACGCTGGTTTTGGGACCTGGGATAGGGGGAGCTTTGGTGGTAAGAAGATACCCCAACTTGTCATAAGTGATTGCCATTTTGACATTCCTGAGCCAATCTTTGTAGTTTGGCCTTGTCAGTATGTTTTTATCTAGTAGTAACTTAAGTCTGGTCATGTCGATTGGTCACTGCAATTAGGAGAGAGAGAAGAAACAATTTAGCATGATGCTCTTGAAAGTTTAGAGTGGTTTTTAGTTTTTCTAAACAGGATGGCTCCCACTGTCTCTCGAATCCCTCCTCAAACCATAAAGGAAGAATTAGTTGGGATCAATCTCACCGTATAATACTTGCTTAACCGTTCAGCCAGGCCAGTGTTGGTACTTCGAGGGAGGTTTTCCAACGCTTTCGCGAAGTTCCTTAATTTAAGAACCTCTTTTCCCTGGGGGCGTAGCCCCGCTAACACCTTTCTAGACACCTACTAGGTTTATAGCATTGATCGTTAAGTGAGAAATTTTCCGAGGAGTAGCATATACACACAGTAGGATCGGGATCCAAATATCATCGCGTGACAAAACTGAAGGAATCCTACCAGAATTATCACACTCCAAATGGTATGCAGCGCTAGCAAGTTTCAATACTTATGAAACTCCCGATGTGGATTTTTGCCCCATGCTCTTATGACCTTGGCGTGAGGTCAAAATGTCATAAGTCACATGTCAAGTTCTACCCATCATTATCCAGGTTAATTTGAACCCACCCGTACCTACCTTTGACGTAGGCCAAAATAGAAGTACGACCGTCTCAAATCAACGCATTCTATCTATGCAACAGATAAATATCCGGCAGCTACCAATCACTATGCCTTGGCGTGAGGTCAAAATACATAGCTTGAATAATACCGAATATTTAACTGAAATGATGGAGGGCTACGAATTGTTTTGGCGAAACCGTGAACGTAGTGAACTTGATATAATCGATGGAACGAGATAGCTTTTAAAAAGGAGTGGTTCAAGCTCCACATTTAAAAGTTGGTTTTTGAAAAGAACCAGGTAGTTTTGAAAGTATTCCAACGACTTTTACTTGTTTTATTTTCTTGCATTAATTCCAATGCGTCCCATCATTTAATCCTACCATTGCAGAAAACAACCAAAATATGACGTACGCTTATGCCATTCGCATTCGCCATGGGGCCCCGTCATCACCCGTTAGGTTACTTAACTAACGACAGAGCGGGGGCTGGGCTAGCACGGATGCAAAACATAAGCAACGCCTAAATAGATATCATATATATATATAGCAATGATAGACATTACAGATCACAGATGAATACATTGGATATACTAGGAATCCGCAATCCGTTCGAGTCTGTAACGAAAAGCGGATTACACGGTCGCGATGAATAGCCACACCCCACTCTAGACCCCTACGGGTGCGGCAAACTACCCGCCAAGTACCCGAAGCGAAGCAACCTCCCTCAACTCGTGAGTAGGCCACTCGGCACTTCGAGATACCCGGTAGTTTGTGCACCCCACCTTGGGTCTATCCTAGGAGCAAAAACAGTAAAAAGAAATTATACAATGACGGCTACAACCCCAACCCGGTTGCTCGGCCATACAAATAATATTACATCAATTTACATATTACAAGAATTGAAAGATAAACAAAACTCTCATCTCACAATCCCCCCGGCTATTCATCCGCGACAATCCAACGAATTCATGTACACAAACCATCAACATCACAGATCACAGATATGTATAACCCCCACTAATCGACGTATAGCGATTAGTAGACGTTCAATACATATATAACATACAGATATAACCATTAGCCAAAGTCTACAGAAAATCGACCAAAAATACGGATTTGTAACCACCCTAAAAATCAACTTGTTCTCTGGAAAATCTGGGCAGAAAAAAAAACATCCCAAAAATCACAAAATACCCCCAGAAACAAACTGCAGGAGAAACGATCCACGGCCGAGTCAACTCGGCCACGGATCCGCGGCAGAAGCAAGCTTCTGCCGCGGAACCGCGACGCGTTGGTCGGCTTGTGCGATCGTTTTTCTGGCTTGTTTATAGAAAAGCCTGAGCCGATTTTTAAGACATGATTTTTTATTTTTAGAGCAGAAAAAAAAATCGGCAGAAAGTAGGGTTTTCCGGGGTGTTTTGCGGTTTTTTCGTTCGGTCGATATTCTACATACTTTGCTAACATGCTAGGGTGTGTTTAGTTAGGCTCTGATACCACTGTAAGTCCACGTTACCTCTCCCGGTTCTTTCGTGCTTGCGGAAATGGTGAAAAACAATTTTTAGTGTTTAGGTAACTTGGACTACAAAAACGGATCTTGGCTAAACTACACACTAGCAACCTAACTAGAGATTTATCTACTCGGTTAGGGGTTATACCTCACTTGAACTCCTTCTTCTTGGACTCTTTGTAGTGGTTGGATGGTGCTTTCCTCGTCGCCTACTCTTGTCAAAGATGGATCCACCTGAGGGTTTCTTCCTTGAGCTCCTTTCTCGAACTTTGAGAGAACTAAGATCTTTGGCTTGCTAGACCTTCAAACTTAGAGTGAGTAGAGAGTGGTTTAGGGTATTTTATCTCAAGGTGAGGTTTCTCAACTCATGAGAATGGATCTCCTTGAACTATAGGAGGAGGAAGAAGAAGAGATGAGAGAGAATGGTTATGATAGAATGAGGATGGTATTTTACAACCATAACAATATAAGTGAATTATCTAATAATAATATTAATCCAAAATGAAAAAGGTGATGGATGGTTTGATGAGACCATTAGCATATCACATTAAATGTTTTTTGCAAAGATCAAAGAGCATCTTTGATATGTAATGATGATGGTCAATGTTTCAACCATGGTCAACTAGTCAACCTTGGTCAACAAGTCAACAAACCCAACCATGACACAATTTTATTTAATTAATATTATTAATAGATATATCACAAATTCATTAGGGTTTGGAAAAAGACGACTGTCAACTGTACATACACACCCGTTCCAAAACCCTAATGAAAATCCTCTTCCTCCGCCTCAAACAACTGTGCATATACACCAGCATTCGTGTTCCGAGGAACATGAATACAATGAGATAAAACTAACCCCAAAACATATACTAGGATCTGGCTCAAATCAGAGCCCGCTAGTAATGACTGCCCGGACACCAAACGTGCATAAGTGCGCGGATGTGAACGAACCCTGTCGCAAAACCATGCGACCTCTACTCTTTTTTGCCCAAAGGCGAATAACCCTCTGTATGGGACTCTAAACACTCGACACTACGCTGGCAGTGGGTTTAACCACAGACCACAAGCGGCACTAGCTGTGCGTAACGGCCCCCAGGTAGATGCCGATAAGAAGGCGGACGAGATGAAACCCATCTGAACTCCTACTGAGTCTGTATATGACAATCTCCGTACAGTCCGGTCTGTTCGTCTGATAACATCGCATGGCGGGCCTAGGGGCGGTAAACGTCAGTCCCCTAATAGCGGTACAAGTCGTGTCGGAGTGTAGCCCAGAACACCCTGAAATAACACTGGAAACCTACCAGTATATCCCGCTTGCGCTGGCCAGGGACTACTTGTGTAATGGCTCTCCTAAACACAGCGCGATGCCAACCCCCAATACCGGAAGAGACGAATCCTGTCTAACCGTCACTGCCTCCAAGTGCTTCGGGACTGCACCCAACTACTACCTGTTTTCACGACTCTTTTGAGCCGTGGTAGGGTAGTAATCAAAGTACAGTGGGAACACACTTGAGGCGAAGTGACAGTGGCAAGTCAGCGGACTAAGCTGTACTCATGTCACTTGGGAACTGATAACTGACGATTGGTATAATACCAACCAACAGTTCCCGACGAGTCCTGTCCAGTGTACTCGTAACCCAACGAGCACCCGCATACTATCTCAAGTACGACGTACTGACGGCTGTGGGACAGGCCGTCTCCTGTGCTGGGATGAGAAGCGCATACGCTAGTCTACTCCGGAGTATTGATGCCCTGTCTCGATGATCCCATGACCAGGGACGTGTAAATAAGGATGTGCTTGTAGATTACCCAGCCCCCACGAGTGTGACTGCCATCACAACGCTGGTAATCAAGCAAAGATCCTAAGGGCTCTACTAATGCGTATAGGTGATATAATAAAAGAAACACATGTATACATTAAAGCAGAGACAAACCAAGTAGCATACTACCATTTCGAGCATGATTGTCTATACAACTGTGAATATCCCAAGCTTCCATCAAGCAATATACATACTATTATGATACAGTAATGGCCTCTAGAGCATATACACTAACAGGTTTGACCCACATAAGAACTTGGTTCTTTCTTTGGATCTAAGATCCATAAGAAAAGTCCCCACAAAAGAGAATTTAATTCTCATAGAGAGATCTTGATCTTAAAGTTAAGATCTAGGGAAGATTTTGGTGTTCTGCCTACCATCAAGATATAAGGAAAGAAGAAAGAAAGATGGAGTTTCCTATCTCCAGGAACTTAGTTCCTTTAAAAATATGTCAAGAACTTAGATTTTGTAGGAACAAGATCTTCACGTTCTTAAAGAACTTGCCTTCCCTTGATCTCGGATCATCACATATTGATATCGGTGATCGTTAATGACCAAAATACCATTAACAGAAGTTTAAGTTTCTCTGAAACTTAAGTTTCAAAATTAAAACAGAGATTAAATCTCTAAGGGAGAAGCGCTTCACGTTCCATCTACGTGAGCGTTTAAAAAAATGAAAACTCAGCGTCTCACATGCCATACACGTGAGCGTCTCACGTGTCATACGCGTGAGCTCAAGAGAGGCAAGCAACAGCGCCTCACGTGCCATCTACGTGAGCGCTCAAACAAAAATAAAAAGAAGACTCCAAGTCTCACATACCATATACGTGAGCGCCTGAAAGTGAGCATCCCGTGGGATATACATGTGAGCACCCAAAAGAAGAAAACTAACAGCGCCTCACATGCCGTACACGTGAGCGTCTAAGAGTGAGTGTCTCACGTGATGCACATGTAAGCACTCAGAAGATGAAGACTCAGCATCTCACGTGTCATTCATATGAGCGTCACCGACTAATGCCTCACATGAGCGCTCAGAGGTTGAAGACTCAACGTCTCACGTGTCATTCATATAAGCGTCACCGACTTAACGCCTCACATGATGCACACATGAGCGACATATATTTAAGTGCTTAGCGCTACTGGGTAACATAAAAGCCTATCATTTAGCCCAAAATTGGCAAAGTTCCCTGAAATTAAACTTCTTTGATTTTAAGTCAACAGATCCCATATGCCTACTATATTTAAGTTGATCTTAGTCTCATATATGACTAAAGATCCTTAAAATAAAATGTTTAAGTTGATTTTAATCTAAAACAAAATTAACGGTCCTTAATTATATTTCCAAATTGATCCTATTCCTATATACGACTAATGATCTTATACACTATATCAGTTAAGTTGATCTTAGTCCTATATATGGCTAATGATCCTTAGATATTGTCATGCCCCGCTTCCCAGAGTATGGAGAAGTAGGCGTGGCGGGCACGCGACGTATTTACTCAGAATTAAACATGTTAAGCGTATATAAGTAATATAAATAAATACACAAGAATGACAAGAGATGTAATATAAACAACTTTTATTAATATCCATTCTTTACATTACAACTAATTTGAAAAGGAAATGTACAATGATAAAAGCAATGCTTAAACAATGTCATACAAAAGAAAAGGTAAGTACAAGTAAAGACTAGAAGTCTGACTCCTCTATGAACTGATCTAATTCCTACTGGCTAGGCTCGATCTCCTTAGAGTCGGGTCTTCCTGATGAACATTTCAAAGAAAGAAGAGACATTAATGTCGTTAGCGAACTAGCGCTCAGTAAGTCCTAAAGATAAAGATGGAATAGAACAAGTAAAGAATATATAACTGGTAAACTGAACAAGTATATGTTTGTTATACTAACTTAGTTGTTTGTAACTTGGTACAGAATGTATCAGTGTATATGAGAGTTCAACTATCCCGTAGACTATGGTAACATGTAAGTACACGACCCCGTAAAAACCCATAGGACAACGGCACGAGAGTTCATGTAGGTGTCTTTTAGTGTCCATCATCGTGCCACTTTTAACACATTCCGTACCAATCTATCCCTTTAAACCCCGTAATATTTATTGTGTTGATTATAATACAAAACTTGCCGATACCATGGGTACAAGTTGTTCATGTAAACAGTTTAAGGATGTATCAAGTAGTCATGTAGTCAAGTCAAGTCATAGCCATGGTTCGGTCATGTCAAGTCATAGCTATGGTTCGGTCAAGTCAAGTCATATTTGGATGTTGATATTGTTTTGGTGTTCAGGTTCAAATATACATGTTTAGTATATTGGATTCATATTTGGATTGGATTCAGATTGATTTGGACTCAGACTTGAGTCAGACACTTAGAACTGATTTGGATCCTGAATTAAGTTCTGGAGTTATCGGTAATTGCTGCACATGGACGGCAGGATTTATGTTTTTTTCCAAGACAATTACCATTGATAAATCCGTTATGTTTTTCTACCTTAAATAGGCAAGCACTCACTTTCTCTGGCTCCCTGAGGCTCAAGAGAATTGATCCCGCTTAAACCTATATTTTCTAAAGTCCTTAATTGTAATTTTATATAACTCGAGGGGGTTTTATGAAAAATATTTTATATACTTTCAAAATAAATCTCGAGTAATTATTTATGTTCTCTAGGGTTTTCATGGATGTGAGTTTTAAAGAGTGAGGTATATTAGTGAATATTTACATAGCTTGAATAGTTCAAGATATTTTAGTGTAATACTTGTCTTGTATTGATACTTGATGGTATTTTAGTGAAATCTGTCATTCTTTTTATTTTTAGAAAACATGAAATTTTATTATAACTTGAAAATATGTGGTTTGAAAATATTTATATAATATTAAATATTAATTTTTATTATTAATTAGAAAATCTTGTTTTTCTTTAAAAACGTATAAAAAATCTTTCGAGACCGATAGTTCCGTGAGGAGGTCTACATCTCGCTCTACTAGCCCAAGGATGTGCGATAATCCGCACCATCCAATAGCGGGTCCCCTAAAAAGGGTTGTAGAGGCATAAGCACAAAGAGTTTAATAATACTATTTAAAAGAAAACTGGGTTTTTATAGTTCAAGGTATTTTAATGAAATGTTGTAGTTGCCACCAAAAATAGGTTTTCAAGAGTATCGTGCTATGTCAATATATGTGTATGTGAGGGGTAGGTCATTACCCCATAATGTTTTCTATAGGTAATAGTTATCAAAAGAACTAAAAGATGAATATATGAAGTTCATGGTATTTTCATGTAGAAGCTAGGTTAAAATTATATAACACGACGTTTTAAAGTGAAAATTGTTTTTAATTATTAGTTTTCATGATTAATAATCATGGTGTAGGAATATATATGAAGAAAATGTAAGAAAAGTGGAATTTATAAGGTTTTTAAAAAAGATGTCGGTGTTAACTCCACTTCCGACATGTTTTATAAAAAGAGATATTTTATGTAAAAAGAGAAGAAGGGAGGTGGGACTTACTAGTTATAAAGAGTGAGGAGAGGTAAAGGAAAAGGTGGTAGCCTTCGTGGCGTTGTGGGGTCGCCGGAACTTGCGTAGATCCTCATCGAAAGTTGATCTTGGGCTAACTCCACTTCTACTCCATTTGTACTTAGAAAAATTTGATAATTTTGGCTAGCGATTTCAGAATAAGGAGGGGCTAGGGTATGGGGTTATATTTATAGTGTGGAATTAGGTTTTTGGAATTAAAAAAATGAATTAAAATACATTTAAAATTGGATTAATTGGAAAATTGAATTCTCTGTTAAATTGTAGAGAAAACAAACAGTGCAGGGGTAATGGAGGTAGGCCAAAGGTTTAATGTGCAAAGCACAGGGACTTTTCCCCTACGGATGCCCGCCGTCGCTGGCCCAAACCCACATCTCGCCGGCCATCTTATGGAGGGAACCGTCGGATGCTTGCCACATGTCCTATTTGTTGTTAATATAATTTTGCACATGTTTGTTTTTCTATCTTTTCATTTCTTATATGCAGTGCACATGTAAACTTTTGGGTTTCTAAAAAATTTAAAAGAAAAATTCAGAAAAATAATATGTGGCTGATGAGATTCAAACACAGGAGCTAGGTCACAGCAGTGCAAGACTTTACCAATGAGCAACAAGTTGCTTTCTTGCTGTTCTCAAACAATATTAACTTATAAAGTGTACCCAGGCTTGCAAAACTCCATTCTGTACATTAACTTAAAAAAATTCGTACAGTAAAATTAGAGTCGTTATAGATGTATACCCTGAGCTGATGAAACATATGACCTAGATTCAACCCAAATCTGATATGTACGGATTTGAACTAATCCGTGTCCTACGGGCAATGATATATATTAGTCTCTGTATACAATCCAAAGGAAACCCAAAATAAACAATATTTATTAGACGACACGAAGTGATATCCATGGAGAAAGAGAAAGTTGTTATCGCTTTGTGGTAACATAATTAACTGCAAGCGCTTGCGCCTACAGGAAAAAGCGTCCTCACAATAAAAAAAACCGCTCACATACGAGAGAGAATCTGAAAAGTCAGCTATGATGGTCGCATCTATCCAAACCTCCGATATACGGTGCCATAAATCAACTTGGTATCTTTGGAGAGGTGGATGGATATGTTCCATATAGCATCTGCACCCAAATTTAGGCAAGACAACCTATTCCGATTCGTCTCCGTTTTCGGTGATAAACAGATTCTGGCACGCCCAGTGGACCTTTTTCTCTTTCCACTCTACCCTTCGTATGTCCTGTTTCGCGAACGAAATCGCGGTTCGCTATGTTTATGGTTGCTCTTGGATTTTAAGATACTAAAATTTGGTGTTTCACCTCCGTGCAGATTCAATGGATTTCACCTGCACCAACTGCAAAAAGTCTCTTGCCGACTCCGCCCTATCTGGCGGAGTCTAATACTGTTCATAAGCGACCTCAGTCCTCTACGTCCAAGCCCTTCAAAATATGACTGGGATTTTCTTTGGGACCATGCTCCAATCCTTCACCTTTGGTGCCTCAATGCTAAAGGAAGAAGCTCCAAGAAAGTCGGTCTTTGATCTTCTAACCACCTCGACGGGCATTGCTGACAAGCATACCAACTCTAAAGCTTCAGTCTTCAACATACTGAAGTGAAGCTTAGTGCGTCCTACAAAGAAGCCCACGATCTCTAAGAGGGTTGTCCCTAAACAACTGGCTATCCCATCTCCTGCTCCATGCTCCGCTTAAAGAAAATAAGAGTGCTTCACCCCCAAGACAGTCTGTCTTCAACAGACTGACCTCCCATGTGCCTGCTCAATTGAAAGCGTCAGTCTTTCACAAGCTGACACTTGGCGAAATCTCCAAACAAGCAGGGGCATAGTGAAAAAGCCTTTGATGCTAAAGAGGTTCCTGCTACAAGACATGCTCGACATCTCTATTGCATCAATTAAGACAAGATGGGGGCAATTCTCCTTTTGGACCGACTCCACCAACTCCTGTGGTGGCTATCGATGATACTGTTCTAACAGGGAACAACTTCGAATCGCTTAGAAGGGTTTGCCGAAGTTCCATATATATATATAAGGAATGGGTAACCTTCACCGGCATGTTGTATAGTTTAAAGCCCTGTATGGAAACACCGGGGGTGATAAGCTGCTACTGTGTCCATTCGTCGGAAGTCTATCAGAGACGGCTTTCGAATGGTATTCGGAGCTCCCAAACGACTCCGTCAAGACATTTTCTGAGATGGAACTGCTGTTCACTCAGAGATTCGCCAACGCAAGTGAAAGCACTCCAATCACCATGATGATCAACTCAAGGGTTAGATCGGATGAGAAGTGGGTTCAGTATTCGATCCGATGGCGGAACTTGTGGTCCAAATGCGAACAGCGCATTAAGGAGGCCCCGGCTGTGAGAATGCTCATAGGGACCATCGATACTCAGTCGACCGTGTTCCAATTTATGACCTTCTTCAAGCCTACCATATTCCAAGCGTTCATAGATAAATTAGCCTATGTTAGGAATATGTATGCCCTAGAGGCCATTATTGTTGATATAGTGTATGCTTGGACATATATATAGAGGGCTTTCTTGCTCGACATGATAGTATACTATCTGGTTGCCTTTATCTTAACATGTAATCTGGTATCTTTATACTGTCTGTCTCTTACATGTTGATAAAAACCTTAGGATATGTACTTGACTACCAGGATTATGATGAGATCATACTTGTGGGGCCAGGGTGGTCCAAAAGTATATCCTTTAACTGTTCCTAGTTGAGGGGATATCGAGACAGGGCATCGATACTCCAGAGTAGACTAGTGTGTACGTTTCTTGTCCCTTGGAGGGCGATGGTTGATCCCACAACCATTGATATATGACATCAAAGATTGTACACAGGTGCTCATTAGAGAATGGGTACACCGAACGGACTCGCCGAGGACTCCTAGTTGGTAGTATACCTATCGTCAGATAGCAGTCATCTGGTGACACTGGTATAGGTTAGTCTGTAAACCCGAGATCGTCATAGAGTCTTGTGTGGCTCCTACTGTGCTTTTATTTCCTCTCTACCAAGCTCAAGAGGAGCTGTGCAAATAGGTGGATTTTGGATACAGTCCCGAGTCACATGGAAGCAATGGACGATAGGAGGGGTTTCGTCTCTCCTGGTATTCGGGTTGATGTTGCGCTATGCTCGAATGGCTATAACTGGAAGTCCCTGGCCAGGGCTGTAGCTGAGATTTACTGATAAGAGTTATCAGTAATTTCTCGAACGGTTATAGGCCAGACATCGGCATGACTTATCATGTTACTAGGGTCTGACGTTTACCACCCCTAGACATGATATGCGACATATCAGACGAAGAGACTGGTACTATACGATAGTGTTACTGATAGGCTTCGTGGAGAGTATGGATAAGCTTGATTGTTGATCTTCATATCGCTCAATACCCGGGTAGCCGTTACGTCCAGCTAGTACCGCTGACGGCTTGTAGGTGACTGATGTGATCATCACCTACTGCTGGCGTATTGACGAGTCTTTAGAGTTCCACACAGAACTTTCCTGGTTCAAGAGAAACGAAGTAGGGCACATATGTGATATGCGCGTGGGCCTGATTAAATACATGTATGTGATACCGTATTGTAATCTAGCAGTTATCTGTTATCAGTTAGGTTATATGTGATATAACCAGATTATCGAATCAAGTGTTGATTTGATAATATGATATACAGATAAATGATATTAGTTGGTTATATATGATATAACCGGATTATTAAATCAAGTGTTGATTTAATAATGTGATATACATTATATTTGATATATTTATATCTTAACTAATATCATTACCTCACTAATTATTCTTCATAACACACACATATATATATATATGTGTGTGTGTGTGTGTGTGTGTGTGTGTGTGTGTGTGTGTTATGAAGCATGACATGATTTTTCTATTTTTGGAAAATAGAAAAAGAGGTGGAAAATAAGGAGGTATGGTGAGGCATGGCATTTTTCTATTGTTTATTCTCTTGACTCACTATTCAAGCATGGTTCCAATTTTATATTGCAATAAATTCCATGCTTGAATGAGTGAGGGTCAAGGGGCTGCCATTCTACACTTCATTCACACACTTAGCCATTTTCAAGTGTTGCTCTCATTTTACTCTCTAGCCTCCTCTCCTTCTTCCTCATTACGGTTCAAGCTTCAACCCTCATATGTGATGTGAACTATGATGCTTGAACACAAACTAGTGAGCCTCAAATCCCCTACTTCATCGTCCCACACCAAACTAGAAATTTGGTGTGGCATGTTACCTTCACTAATAGGAGATTAGCGAAGAGGTAGTGTCACGACCCGAAAAGTACGGAACGTGACTGGCACTTAAATTACGAAACGTCTCAAGACGTACGTAATCTAAGTAAGCCAAAGCCCAGAAATCAAAACCCATTTAAGCAATAGAGTGAAGGAAAACCATATAAGTCACATCAAACTCTTTTAAAAACAACTTCACCTTTTCCCTAAAATTTTCGGCAGAGTCTCCTTTGTAAAAACTGGCCCCAAACGGGTACAAAACAAGAATATACATATAATCATGAATAAGGCATCCCCAAGCGAAAGCTAGCTCTTTGCCGAAGCGGACTCAAATCCCACGCAATGTAAATCATCAATGTGCAAGAAAATAAGCATAAAAGGCAAAAGTAATAAGCATCATGTCGGCTCAAGTGAGCTCGACCCAGAGAAACAACATAAATGTCCACAAATCTCACTGTCTCGTCTCTAGGTCATAGTACATCGATACAAGTAGCAGGTACAGTAGATGGAGTACACTAGATACAATGAATATATAAGGTGGAAACAAAATAATCTCACAACCCAACCACGAGCAAAAGTCTCCAATCCAAGCAAAAAGAGCAAAAGGATGAAGTGCGTCCACCGGTACAGTGCTGACAGATCGGAACTGCAGAAAGGCTGTGGCACAACGGGGGTGAGCTGCCAACTCGTGAGTAATAAGTAACATCTATAGAGGCTATCGTAAGCATGCACGCAAAGTGTCATAACTCAACAATACTGATTTGGCATGATATACTAGCAGATATGTATGCAACATGAATCAATTTTACAATACTAATCTGGCATGATGTACTAGCAAGTATGTGTGTAACATGAATCAAGTTTAACCCGTGATCTGAATATGTTGACATGAGAAAATCATTATTTTCATCTTAGAAAACTCTTTTGAAATATCAACATAATATTAATGGAATCAATAGAAATCCGTGTCCAGCATCGACACCTTAAACGACTATCTCAAAATCTCAAGTATCGGTATCACAATATATCTCGGGCCCCAGCCGTCCGGCTGGCCCATCTCAAAGTATCAATATCTCAATATCTCACGACCACGGTCGGTATCCTATGGATATCCGCCGCGCCAACAATCACCGGTAGGTAGTCTGCCCCTGCCAGGCTCATCGTCTACAACTCGAACTTTTTTCCCCGGGGTATCTTACCGGGCCCACCATGTACCCAAGACGGTTCATCCAACTCCTCGAAACGGGTCTCGAAAACTAACAAAAAACCTATGGTGGACGACACATGTATCATATCACGAGAAAAACCACAACTTTCAATGTTTAAAATAATATCAGGTTTATTAAATCCTTGCGGCTTTTCCCCAAAATCTCATAAATCTCAAATGCTGAAATCCTCAAGAAAATCATCATAAGTACACATGTCAATGATAATGAATGCTTATGGTACTAACAAGGCGAACTGCAATGTATGACTAAAAGACTAAGCATGAACGAATGATGCAATGAGGTACATGCATATGACTAGCAATCCTACATGTTCATAATGAGGAATTTAAATGTATTAGTACAGGTTTACACATCATATATGGTGAAATTGTTCTAGATTTCGGGTTATACAAGTTATCTAGTGTTTGTGGGATAGCAATTACCAAGGCGTGTGTGTCCGCATGAATAGTGCTCGTGCTGCATAAAACCATGGTAATGGTGCAAGTGTCCTATGCAATGAGTTCGCACATGTATGTAAATATATAAGATCGTGAATGCAGCAAGATGATTAACTAGGAACTATACTCATAAATGCTAGTACTACTAGAAAATTTTAAACTCTCTAAACTATCGGGCGTCTTGTGCCATCCAAACGATTTTTCCCCGTAGATGTTACATCTACTCATCCGTGATCTCGTGCTAGCCAGGTCCAACCACCGCTTTTCCCTTCCGCACCGCGTCCGACGTCCCCGCGATCGATCCTAGAAACACACAAGCAATACACATAAGGCTAAATCCTGCCAAAAATGCGATATCAAGATCAAAAGAGAAACTCGTGTTAGAAGTTAAACGCGTGTACATACGATACGCCAAAACGTGTGTAACCTCGCCTGAAACCACCCCGACTCGCTGTGACACGCAGTGAACAGCAAACCTAACTCACATAACGCACGTGTCGCATAAGTTAAAAAGTATTGAAAACGAGGTTTTAGGTTCCAGATTTTTACTCGAGTGGAAAAAGAAAAAGTTGTATATACCAAAAACCTTAGATATATAGCAGACTCCTACAGACCAAGAACCAACACCCACACCCACCCTCTGGCTGCAAATTGCGGCCAGACAGAATAAATCTGTGGCCTAAAAGGGAAGAGGGGGTCTCGTGCTTCGTGTGTGTGGTCCTATCCCAGTCACTAAGCTCCAGTATTTGCAACTTTTTCCTGAAGTACCCGGGTCAAAAGCAGATCTCAAAAAGAACCCAAATCCTAACTAAAACACTATTTAACACTAAAATGTTACAATATGGTATTTTTGTGAAATCTGGTGCAAAACTTGGTTTAGATAACCTTAATAACACTCAGTTAAGCTACTTTAGCCATAAAAATCATAACTTGGCCTAATCTCCACTTAATCCACAAAACTAGCACTAAAATCATATTAAATACTAAATTAAGCTAACTAACTACAAGTTTAGAAAAATGGAAGTTGAGTTTAACATTATACCTCAATTGGCCCTAGGATGCAAGAAGAAGAAGAAGAAGAAGAAGAAGAAGAAGAAAGAAGGGGGGGTAGGGTGTGTGTTGTTGCTACTGCTTGTAGCTGCTGCTCTTTGTTGCTGCTGCTACTACTGCTATGTGTGTGTGTGAAAGAATGAGAGGGAGAAAGATGTGGTGAGTGAAAGAAATGAGAGTGAGGGAATGAGTGGGAGTGTGAGGGTGTTAGAGAGTAGGGGTTTGGAAATGAGGGTGAGGTTAGTGGAGCCATGCCTCAAGCCATCATTCTCTCTCTCTCGCCTCGCTTTCACAAGTCAACCCCATAACAAACAAAAATTAAATTAATTATGAAACCAATACCCTTAATTAACTTCATATTAACCTAATGAAATGAGTTAGTCTACCATGTCTTTCTAAACATGGTTTAACCCCAAACTTAGCCCTAGTTTACATGCTGTCACGACCCGAAAGTACGGAACGTGACTGGCACTTAGATTACGAGACGTCTAAAGGCGTACCGTAACCTAAGTCAGCCAAAGCCCAGAAAAATCTAAACAAAAATCAAAAGAAAGTGAAGGAAAACCTTTAATGAAAACGATTTTCAAATCAATTAAGTTGCAAAGAATCCCTTCTTAAAAACATCATAAATTTCTGAAAATTTCGGCAGAGTCTTCCCTGTATTTTCTATCCCCCAAAATGGGTACAACAAGATAATAAACCTGTAATCATAAAATGGCATCCCCAAGCGGGAGCTAGCTCTTCGCCCAAGGCGGATCACAACCACATGCAATATAATAACCATATCAAGAAAAGAGCATAAAAGAAACGCAAAATATCAGAAAACACATTGCCGGCTCAAGTGAGCTCGACCCAAAAGAAACCACAAATATACAACCTCTCAGTCTCACCACTAGGTCACATATACAATATAAAGTGGTAGATGGAGAATACTAGATACAAGGATAAAGCAAAAGAAATAAAGTGTGCTCGCAACCCACCTACGGGCGATGTCGCGAGTCTGAGCATAAGGGACTGATGATAAGATAGCCCGCCGCTACGAGACTGATGAGTCCGACCTGCAAGACACTGTGGCACAACGGGGGTGAGTTGCCAGCTCGTGAGTAGAATATAACATCTAGTAAGGAAATCGTAAGAATGCACGCAATGCACCACAACATGCATGTCCATATGTGATATAATATCTCTAATATGCATGCACAGGTATGCAATGTCATTATTAAGTCTTTAAGTGTTTTAAATGTTCAGAGTTCTGCATTCTAATCTTTTAGAAAAAGGATATCTGTATAATAGCTAAATAACATCAAGAAATCATCTGAAAACCGTGTCAAGCATCGACACCAAATATGAAATCCCATCTGTCTCAATGTCTCACTGTATCAATGTCTCAAATATCGGGCTCCGTCAGTCCGGATCGGCCCATGTCATCAAATCTCACGACAACGGTCAGTATCCTCCGGATATCCGCCGCGCCAGACATCACCGGTAGGTAGTCTTCCCCTGCCCGGCTCATCGTCTACAACTCGATCTTCTTGCCCCGGGGTACCATACCGGGCCCACCATGTACCCGAGACGGTTCATCCACTCCTCGAATCGGGTCTCGAAATCCAACAGAAAACATGAAAACTCATGGTGGACGACACATACATCACGAGAAAACCGCAACTTTGTTTTAAAAATGATGAATATAAGCTTTTGTTAAATTCTTGCGGTTTTCCCCAAAAATCCAGAAATCGCAGCAATACTGAAATCCTCAAGAAAATCATAATGTTCACATGTTATATATAATAAATGTCTATGATATCAATGTATATGATGTGAATTTTGGATAGAATCTATGTAAATATGATGATAATGCGAGGTATATGCATGCTATGCAATTTCATATATCGTGTATGAATGCAAATGGCGATATTAAGTTAAACAGGTTCTCTAGTGCACGTGGCATGGCAATTACCAAAGGCATGTGTGTCACATGAATAGTGCGCGTGCAACGGATGCCAATGGTAATGGTGTTCGTGTCCTACGAAGTAATATCGCATAAGTATAGATGAATGTCCATGCAATCTAATATACTGTGCGCTATAAGGGTATGCAGTGTACATGAATGGATAAGCTAGCTAACAATATGAATCTTGCAAAAAGTAGGGTAATCCTAACTAGGGGGGCGCCTCGCGCCATTCAGACGATTCCCCCATAGATGAATACATCTACTCACCTGAAATCCCCGCTAATTCGATCCGACCACCGCCTTGCCTTTACGTGCCGTGTCCGATGTTTCCCCGACCGATCCTATATTTGCACAACACCAAGCATAAGATTACAAAACCTAAAACGATGCAAGTCATAATATACAATTATCGGTGCTCTCGAATTAAACATAGCATGCACTCGGTGCGCGGGAAAACGCACGAAAATCGCTAACCCTTAACTAGAATCGTCATTTCGGGGAAATCGACAAAACTACTACCCGACTAGACGAAACCCCGCGTTCGCGCACTCTAATAGTCCTATACGAAGCTAATTATATGGCTAACATAACACAATTTGATCGCATTCTAATTTTTGTAAAAATCTAGTAAGCAAATTTCAAACCGATTCGATGCAAACGTCGCAATTTAACGATTTAGCGAGCGTAACCTTACGCAATTAACCACTCCAATCAATTAGATAACCAAACCCTAACTTAAATCCAACCACCATGCTACAAACCCTAATTTAAAAATCAAATCCTTCTCTTGATTTTCCTAAACAAACATTTACTACTAAACTAATACTTCAAATTTCAATTCTAGCATATTTAAACTACAAATTAGCAACTAGTTTAGGATTTTATACCTTACAAGAGTTGAATCCAAACTTGCACTAGCCTATAAGACACCTCTTTTCTTCACTTTTCAAACAAATTAGGGTTAGGGAAGGGATGGATTTGGGTTTTGGTTTGAATTTGAGAAGGAAAAGTGTGTATTTTTCATGGAATTTGTTGATTTTTGCAAGAATTAAAGCAAGAGAAGTGAGGGAAAAAAATGGAAGGGGGCAGCAGCAGCTCGACCTGAGGTTAGAGGAGGGTGTGTTTGTGTGAATGGTGTAGAAAATTCTACACAAAAACCCTTTCCCAAGCTCAATTAATGACTATCACATCAACTTTTACACAAAAAACCCCATTTTAAGCCATTTTTGAATAAAATTTTAAACCATAGAACAAAAACTTTGAAAAATCTTGATAAAATTTTATTAACACTAAATTTTAGTTTATAATGTTTCCTAAGTGTGTAATTTACCTAATTAAATTTTTATTTATCACTAATTTAATGTATTTTAAAAAGCCTAAAATAATAAAAAAATAATTAATTACGATTTTTTTTTTATTTAACTAGAAAATTATAAGTGACATTTTAGTGACAAAATTATAGTAATATCTTATCTAAATTTTGTATAATTAGGTCTACAATGAAAAATACCTATTTTGACTTTTTACGGAAAAAGCCGAAAAATTAACCGATTACCGAAAAACTGCCTAAACGATTTTCGAAGGGTTACAATCTTCCCCCCTTAAAGAAATTCGATCCCCGAATTTAGAATTTAACTACGCGTACCTTCAAAAAGATGGGGATATCTCTTCCTCATCTCGACCTCGGTCTCCCAGGTGACCTACTCGCTGTTCGGGCCACGCCAAAGGATCTTGACGGACGGTATAACCTTCGACCTCAATTTCTTCACCTGCCGATCCAAAATGACCACCGGCTGCTCGGTGAAAGAAAGATCACGCTTTAGCTGGATCGTCTGGTGCTGAATCGCCTGGGAAGGATCATGAAGGTACTTGCGGAGCATCGAGACATGGAATACGGGGTGAACATCGGGAAAGCTAGGCGGAAGAGCTAACCGATAAGCGACTGGACCAACACGCTCTAGGATCTCGAAAGGACCAACATATCTAGGACTCAGTTTCCCTTTCCGCCCAAAACTCATCACACCTTTCATCGGAGAGACCTTCAGGAAAACATGATCGCCAACAGCGAACTCCAGTCGGCGACGGCGCCTGTCAGCATATGATTTCTGCCTGCTCTGTGCCGCTCTCATCCTGTCCCGAATCAGCTGTATCTTCTCGGTCGTCTCCTGTACGATCTGCGGCCCTAAAATACTGCTCTTCCTAAGCTCTGTCCAACATACAGGCGATCGACATCTCCTCCCATATAAAGCCTCAAAAGGTGCCATCTGAATCGTTTCCTGGAAGCTATTATTGTAAGAAAACTCGATCAAAGGCAAATGACGATCCCAGCTACCACCGAAATCTAAAACACAAGCTCTGAGCATGTCCTCAAGAGTCTGAATAGTACGCTCCGACTGACCGTCAGTCTGAGGATGAAAGGCTGTGCTAAAACTCAATCGGGTGCCCAAAGCTTCCTGGAGTTTCTGCCACAATCGGCTGGTAAACTGGGTGCCCCTGTCGGACACGATGCAAGTCGGAACACCATGCAGTTGCACTATCTCATCAATATAAACCTGGGCGTACTGAGAAAATCCAAAAGTGGTCTTCACTGGCGGAAAGTGAGCCGCTTTCGTCAGTCGATCCACAATCACCCAAATAGAGTCGTACCCTCGACTGGTCCTAGGTAGACCCACAATGAAGTCCATAGATACCTGCTCCCACTTCCACTCAGGGATGGGCAAAGGCTGTAACTCGCCGGCTGGCCTCTGGTGCTCGGCCTTGACTTGCTGACAAGTCAGGCATCTCGACACAAAGTCTGTAATATCCTTCTTCATCCCGTCCCACCAGTAAACCTCTCTCAAATCACGGTACATCTTGGTGGAACCTGGATGCACACTGTATACTGATCTATGTGCCTCCTCGAGAATATCACGCCTCAGTCCCTCTGAATCTGGCACACACAGTCTAGTCCCAAATCGAAGTATCCCCTGATCATCAATCACGAACTCAGAAACTCTGCCCTGCCGAATCTGCTCAATAATCTCTAATGTACGGGCATCGCCGGACTGTGCCACGCGGATACGGTCAAGTAACTGTGGGCGTGCTCTGAAATGGGCCAGCTGTCCCCCTATAGGAGTAAACTCGAACTGCACTCTGCTGTCACATAACACCTGCCAATCCGCCGTCGACTGCATCTGTACTGTGCTCAAACAAGATAAGCTACCTCCGGGCCTCCTACTCAAAACATCTGCTACCACATTCGCCTTGCCCGGATGGTATAAAATCTCGCTGTCATAATCCTTCACCAACTCCATCCAACGGCGCTGTCTCAGATTCAGATCTCGCTGTTGGAAGATATACTTCAAACTCTTGTGGTCAGTGAATATCTGGCACGACTCACCGTATAGGTAATGTCTCCATATCTTAAGTGCAAATACCACTGCAGCCATCTCTAAATCATGGGTGGGGTAGTTCTGTTCGTGTTTCCTCAGCTGCCGAGAAGCATACATGATCAATCGAAAAAATTGCATATTTTAGACGGCAATTTCCTCATCATTTGCATTCATATAGAAGTGTTCGGTATCCGTATTTCACATATTGGCAAATCTATCACAGATTATCAGATTACATGTATTAGACCTTAAAACCGGCATTTCTAGGGAAATTGACTGCATTGCATGGCATCGCAATATTTCTATATGTCGCAACCCTTGTTTCGAAGTCTGTGCAGGAAAAGGAAAGCTTGCTCGAACATTACACCGCTCAAAAGATACGTAAACTCACTAAATGAAATCTGGTACCAATCTAAAAGAGCAATCACAATTCATCATATCAGACAAAGCCCTAAACATCATCCCAAGACCACAGAAGAAAGCACCAAGCCCAAGGACTCCACATGGCCGCGGATCCGCGGCATGGGCTTGCTAATGCTGCGGATCCGCGGTGGAACAAGGGAATTACCTACTCAATTTTAGTGCAAAATTCCTGTTTCAGGGCCTACAGTTCAGAAATGCATCTCAGTTTCCAGAAGACTCCAAGGGTTTCTGCCAGATCAGCAAACAAGGGTTTCCAAGCTTAATTAAACCTAGCTTAAACCCTAAGCTAGCTCCTAACAAACTCCTTCTAGAAACTCCTCAACAAACTTTTGGAGGGAACTACCAATTCAAACTTAAACCTAGGGTTTGGGAGCTCTATAAATAAGACCCTAGGCTCATGATCCACACATTATTCAACTTTGGGAATTATTCATCCAATTAGTGAATCTATCCCTTTCTTCATCTCCCTCTTCCTCAAGTTTAGTGAGAGAGCTTGTAGGAAACCCTAACCCTAATTCCAATTGAAATCAAGAATCCCGAGTACCCATTAAGCAAGAAGCCTTACA
This sequence comes from Agapanthus africanus, assembly GCA_030015575.1. NCBI lineage: Eukaryota > Viridiplantae > Streptophyta > Magnoliopsida > Asparagales > Amaryllidaceae > Agapanthus > Agapanthus africanus. The sequence goes on along the minus strand of CM057347.1, from coordinate 105,077,459 downwards.
ACCTTTAGGAGCGGAGCCGATCTTCAACGGAGCAAGCGATCCGAAGCCGATCCACGACTCACGAAGCCGAGCGACGCCCTATCAACAATCTAGATTCTTCTTCTTGTAGTTCTTGAAGAAAATGTAATCAAAATTGTTGAGATAAATAAAGGTGATATTCTTTTATCTTGCTTTCTTTAATTTCTGCATCATGAATTCTTTACAATTAGTAAATCTTTTCTGTGTTGTGATGTGTGAATAAAACTCCGCTTGTTAAGGAGTCGAAACGATCTTTAGTATGATGATGTAACAAATTTGCAATCGATTCTTGAATCCCACGAGTTTGTAAACCCTAGCAAGTTCAAGAATCGACGACCCAATTCGTTGCGATGCTTTCTTGATCGACATCGGTTGAGATTGGGGAGTTCCGATCGTTTCTTGAAATTGCTAGAGGCTATAATATAAATGGTATCCTCGAAAGAACAAGGGTTAAGAGATGAAACCCTAATTTCATCAAGAAAGCCCTAACTCTCGTCGATCACCATTGATCTAGTATCAATTCTTCGAAGGACAAGAACACGAAACCTTTTAGATTACATCACGTCTAAAGATCTGATCGATTCCTACGAGCCTCTCTTATATTCTTGATTGTTGATTGGAAATATTATCGAAACACCGATTCTTGATTGTTTATAGTTTCTTGATTCTTGAATAAAGAATAGTGATACTCGAATACAAATCATTCTTGAATCGTGTTTTCTTTTATTGTTGCTTAACTTTTCATTTCAAACGTATCAAAGATATAAATGAATCGTGCAATCCTTGTGGACGATCCGCACTCATTCTTGAACTACAATTGACACCGTAGTTTGATTGCGGTCAAAATAATTTTTGGTTGTGATTTCTTTACAATTTTATACAAACACAACGGAAATTCTATCGATCAAAATGGCGCCGTTGCCGGGGATCGCGCGCTAATTCGTTTACATTTTATAGTTTGAATTGAAAGAATTATTACATTTTACTTCTTGAAATAAAAATTCGTACAAACTCTTATACGTATGTTGTGATTGATTGCAAGGTGATCTGGAGCATTCTGTGCGGTGGAAATTTTTTTTGGAATATAGCAGAGAGCTGAGGGAGCCAAGATAAGCTCCCTGAAGAAATTGTGTACAGTGATCTCACTGTGGGATCGCGTTTCCGCGGCGAATACCCACCAAGTGCGGCGGTTCCGCGGCTTGGTAAAGGGGTCTCTGCAAAAATTTTAGTGCAGGTACTTTCTTGCTCTCTCCCCTCTCCTCTTTTAGCTCCAACTAACACTTTGCTGCAGGATTCTTTGCAAATAATCGCTGTGCCGCAAAAGCAAAAATTAAAATTGTGTGTGATTTTGATTTCTTGGTTGTTTGCATTCTAATACGGAAATTTAAGGGGCACGGCCAAATCCAAATTAGGTGGGGATTTCATTACCCTTCCTAGGCCCCGAAAATCGCAAAACTTGCATCCGCATTACCCTCATTAACTAAAAGAAATCTAGAGAAGACTCTAAGGACTGTCGCGCTCAATTAGGACAAGAGAAGGCCGTGGGTAATTCATTGCTTATCCGCGTTTTCTTGTGGTGCCTAAGGCGAGTGTGTCTAAGGCTAGTGGTTTTTAATTAGGCCCACTACTTACGTAGTGGAGTACCTTCCCACTTACCTGGCACTTATCCGGCCACAGGGGGACAAAGAGGCAGTGGAGGATTCTATCCTGCGACTTGTCTTTTGGCAGTTAGGAGCGGTCTAAAGCCGGACCTAGGTGACCATTAGATTCTAGGGTTTGTGTGCTGCATTTGTTTTGTCGCATCATTTTTTCAAAAATCCGACCTTTTTTCAAAAGCAAACACCGCATTCATTTTACCCCTAATTATAAGCCAACGCTGCCACTTGTACTAACCCTTTTTAGTGCAAGATAGGCTGGACACGGGATTCTAGTGCCCGTTTAGTCCGCGTACCCTTTATCGACTCCGAAGTTGATATTTCTCCATTTACCTTTTCTTTACCAACTACCACACCCACACCGATGGATCCGAATCCATCAAACTTCTTTAACCCTAATCTGCCACCGTCCGTTGGTGCGCAGAATCCACCCCACATTTCTCTCCAGGAAAGATGCTATCCACATAGAGGTCCTCTTTCGACCTGCTTATCCACACCACCAGCCAATGGGGATAACTTTGAGATTAAGCCCCAGTATATCAATCTTTTACCCAAATACCACGGACTCGAGACTGAGGACGCTTACGTTTTCATTACCAAATTTGAAAACGTATGCGCAATGATGGGTACGTCACAACTTTCAGTGGATGCGATGCGTCTACGACTTCTTCCATTTACATTGTGCGATATAGCCGAGAAGTGGCTATATAACACTACCGCACACTCTATTACGAATTGGGAAGAATTCGTCGCTGCATTCCTTAAGAAATTCTACCCACACCAAAAGACAGCTCGAATCCGTAGCGAACTGAACCAATTTGCCCAGCTCCCTGCTGAACCATTCTCTAAATACTTTGAACGTTTCAAGGATCTATTGGTTCAATGTCCTCATCACGGCATCCCGAGATGGGAGCTTTGCCGAATCATATATGAGGGCAGTAACCCTAACACTAAACAGAGCCTTGAAAACATGTGTCAAGGTACATTTATGACTAAAGATGATGGGGAAGCTTGGCGATACTTAGAAGAGTTCGCTGAAAAATCACTACAGTGGGAGAGTGGAACCCAACCATTGAATAGGGGTGGCGTTCACCAAATAGATGTGTCCATAGGTGTTCGAGCTGAAATGGCAGCAATGCAAAAAAAGCTCGACGCTATGGAACACAAATTTGCAGCAGCCTCCCTAAACCCAGTGTCACTCCCCAAAACTGTTTGTGGGTGCTGTTCTGATCCGTCACATTTGACGGAAGAATGTCCATTAAACTCTGCGTTTCAAGGTCACGAGCATTCTAATGCCGCATTTCAAAGACCTCGAAACGATCCATATTCTTCCACGTACAATCAGGGTTGGAGGAACCACCCGAATTTTTCTTGGAACCAAAACCAATCTCAAAACACGGTTCCAAACACGAATAATTTTCAAAGGGCTCTTCCTCCACCACAACAGCAACCCCTTCAACTCACTCAGCACCCCTATCAGTCACAAAATTTCCAAAACCAGGGCAACACTCCTGCACAGTCTAATCCTATGCAGTCCTGTTCTGACGAGTTCTCTCAATTCACTCAAACCATGAAATCACTTTTATCAAATTTCATAGAGGTTTCGGCTGAGGTTAGATCTTCCGTCGGTGAGATAAAGAAAAACTCAGCGTCCCAAGCTGAGAGTATCAGAACGATGGAAGCTGAAATCGCACGACTTAAAGCCGAAATGAGTGCGAGAGAAAAAGGGAAACTTCCCTCTCAACCCCTACAGAATCCTGGGCATTACAATGTAAATGCCGTCACAACGTTGAGATCGGGAAGAGTGCTGAACAATCATGTCGGGGAAGATATTGATAATACTGAAAATCATATCAACACCCCGGCTGAGTCCTTTCCACACACACACACTTCTCCTTATGATCCTTCTTCTTCTACCAAACCACCTTCTCGTGAGCCTATTCTCCATTTCCCTTTAGGCTCAACACCTTCACCCAACCCTTATAGTTCTCCACAGACGGTCCCCACACCTCTTTTGGGACCTCGTCTACCCCCCTTTCCTTCTCCTGTGATGGACCCTGCGCTTATTGCGAAAGCTCCTTACCCGAACCGGCTAAGGGCTAACAGAACGAGTCCTCATATGGAGAAAATTTTAGAGATGTTCAAACAGGTTAACATCAATATCCCTCTCCTAGATGCGATTCAGCAAGTCCCCGCTTATGCGAAAATTCTTAAGGACTTGTGCACTAGGAAGAGGAAGACTCAAGTGCCGAAGAAGGTCTTTATGTCTAATAACATTAGCACTGCTTTTATACCCCAGCTTCCAAAGAAAAGAAAGGACCCAGGATGTCCTACAATATCGATTTCGATTGGGGGTAAAAACATAAATCGTGCTCTTTTAGACCTTGGCGCAAGTGTTAACCTGCTCCCTTATTCTGTCTATGAGCAATTAGGGATTGAAGAGTTGAAACCTGCTCATTGCACTCTCCAGATGGCAGACCGATCTATCACCAAACCAAGGGGTGAATTAGAGGATGTGTTGATAAAGGTCGGGGAATTTGTTTTCCCTGTAGACTTCATTGTGCTCGACACACATCCTGTAGCAAACCCCCGGGGCCAAATTCCGATGATTTTAGGTCGTCCTTTCCTTGCCACTTCCAACGCTGTTATAAACTGTAGAAATGGTTCAATGAATTTATCATTTGGAAATATGACCATTGAACTAAATATCTACAAAGTTGGAAGTCAGCCATCAGAACCCTCTGCTCATATTTTAGATGTGTGCTCTGTCCATGAGATCGCTCCCGATAGTTGTGGAGCTGAGGATCTTTTCTTTACTGATCTCGATGACATTACCACATCTCTGTTTGACTTTGCACAAGATCTTAATGAGGACACTTTACCTACACATGAGTCCTGCACTTCTGACTTTTCTCCACCCGAGTTTGTATCTTTCACAGGCTCTGAGCTTCTTTGTAGATCCAAAAATCACTCAATGATCCCTCCTTCTATCATTTCTCCGCCTGAGTTAGATCTCAAAATTTTACCTTCTCACCTCAAATATGCATATCTAGGTGAGAATGAGTCTTTACCGGTTATCATATCCGCTTCTCTTGCATCAGAGCAAGAGAATGCACTTTTATCGGTATTGAGATCTAACAAAGAGGCGTTTGGTTGGAGTATGGCGGACATCAAAGGGATTAGTCCCTTGATAGTTGAACATCATATACATGTGATGGATGATGCCAGACCGACCCGAGAACCACAGAGACGGTTGAATCCCGTCATGAAGGAAGCGGTCATGAAAGAAATCGTCAAATGCTTAGATAGTGGTATTATATACCCCATCTCCGATAGCCAGTGGGTGAGTCCTATACATGTCGTTCCTAAGAAATCCGGCATCACAGTTATCACAAATGAGGCGAATGAGTTGATTCAGACACGCGCCCAAACTGGGTGGCGTGTATGCATCGATTATAGAAAACTCAACGCTGCTACGAGGAAAGATCATTTTCCTCTACCATTCATTGATCAGATGCTGGAACGCTTAGCGGGACGACAATATTATTGTTTTATGGACGGATACTCAGGCTACAATCAGGTCCCCATCGCCAAAAAGGATCAAGATAAAACCACTTTTACTTGTCCTTTTGGTACCTTTGCTTACAGTCGCATGCCCTTTGGGTTATGCAATGCTCCCGCTACCTTTCAGCGGTGTATGATGGGGATATTCTCTGATATGGTAGAGAATTTTTTGGAGATCTTTATGGACGACTTCTCGATTTTTGGAGACTCTTTTTCAGATTGCCTAGTGAATCTTGACGCTGTTCTTACTCGTTGCAAAGAGAAGAACTTGACTTTGAACTGGGAAAAATGCCATTTTATGGTCCAAGAAGGAATAGTACTTGGACATGTCATTTCACAGAAAGGCATTGAGGTTGACAGAGCTAAAGTAGATGCATTCAAAACCTACCTCATCCCAAAAGCGTCAAAAATATTCGCTCTTTCCTTGGCCATGCGGGCTTTTATAGGAGATTCATTAAGGACTTTAACAAAATTGCTAGACCTTTAACACTACTCCTGGCCAAGGATACGACCTTCCATTTCGACTCGGATTGCGAGACAGCTTTCGACTCACTTAAACACTCACTCACTTCAGCCCCCGTTTTATCATCACCAAACTGGGACTACCCCTTTGAGCTGATGTGTGACGCATCTGATTTTGCAGTAGGTGCAGTCTTAAGACAGCACATCGAAAAGATGCCACACGTGATTTACTATGCTAGTAAGACCCTGAATGATGCGCAAATCAATTATACAACCACAGAGAAAGAACTTTTAGCGGTTGTATTTGCTTTAGAAAAGTTCAGGCCTTACTTAATCGGCTCACCTATAGTTGTGTATACTGACCATTCCGCTTTAAAACATCTTCTGGCAAAGAAAGATGCAAAAGGTCGACTAATACGTTGGATCCTACTGTTACAAGAATTTGATCTTGTTATCAAAGATAAGAAAGGATGTGAAAACGTAGTAGCTGACCACCTTTCACGCATCATTTCTTCCCCTGTGACCCTGCCGATCAATGATTCATTCCCTGATGAACAACTCTTGAGCATATCCGCTGAACCATGGTTCAGAGATATTGTGAACTATCATGCCACGGGACTTATACCGAGCGATTGGTCAAAACAGGACAAATATCGTTTTCTTTCCCAAGTAAAACACTTTTACTGGGACGAGCCCTATTTGTTTAAATATTGTCCTGATCAGATCATTCGCCGGTGCGTCCCAAATGAAGAGTTCAAGAGTGTTCTTTCTTTTTGTCATGATCAGGCCTGTGGGGGTCACTTCGGTCCTAGAAAGACAGCGGAAAAGGTTTTGCAATGTGGATTTTATTGGCCGACCTTATTCAAGGACGCATTTGACTATTGCAAAACCTGTACACAATGTCAGTATACGGGTAGAATATCCCAGAGGAATGAAATGCCTCAGCAACCCATCTTGGTTGTTGAAATATTTGATGTTTGGGGCATTGATTTTATGGGTCCTTTTCCCATCTCCTTTGGGAATCTGTACATATTGCTGGCGGTTGATTATGTCTCAAAGTGGGTAGAAGCCATTCCATGTCGCACTAATGACAAGAAAGTTATCATTAAGTTCTTGAAAGAGAATATCTTTTCGCAATTTGGACACCCACGCGCTATCATTAGCGATAATGGGACACACTTCTGCAACAGATCTTTCGAGACTCTGATGCGAAAATATTCAATCAACCACCGACTTTCTACACCCTATCATCCCCAAACAAGCGGGCTGGCTGAAATCTCAAACAGACAAATCAAACTTATCCTGAAGAAAACTGTTGCTAAAAATAGAAAAGACTGGTCGACCAAATTGACGGATGCTCTTTGGGCATTCAGGACTGCATATAAGACCGACCTAGGAATGTCTCCATATAGGATAGTGTTTGGAAAAGCATGTCATTTACCTGTCGAGATAGAGCATAAAGCATTGTGGGCTATAAAGGAAATAAATTTTGATCTAAACCTTGCTTGCAACTTTCGGAAGCTGCAACTTAACGAGCTAAGCGAACTCCGCGATGAAGCTTATGATAATGCTGTAATCACAAAGAATAGGACTAAGGTTTTTCACGATAAAAGCATTTTAAGGAAAACATTTTTACCTGGTCAACAAGTCCTTCTTTATGATTCACGATTACACCTTCACGCGGGTAAGCTCCGATCTCGATGGAAGGGACCTTTTGTTGTGCGGTCTGTATACCCGCACGGGGCAGTAGAAGTAGAAAATGTTAAAAACGGCACTGTTTTCAAAGTAAATGGACATAGACTAAAGCCGTATTTTTCCACTGACCCCACGGAGGAGCTCTTGTTCTTACAAGAGCCAGTTTATTTGGATTAAATTCCTCCGTCTCACCTTCATGTCCAGTATATCGTTGCATCATCTTTTGAATGAAGGTGAGTGAAAGATAAGTTTGGGGGAAGTTCTTCACTTATATATTTTGCCCCCACTAATAATTCCCCCCAGATTTACAGTTTTTTTAGATATAGCTGTCGGCAACAGTGAGGACACTGTTGAAAACAAGTTTGGGGGAGGTTTGTGCTTATTTTTGCATCATTTGCATATCATCTGCATAAGCACAAAACATTTCTTTAAAAATCTATAAAAACTGAAAAAATTTCAAAACCCATAAAAATTTAAAAATTTTCAAATATAAAAATAATTTTAATATTTACACTTTTTTGTATATAAATAAGATAATGAAAGTTTAGATAGTGAAAAGTTACATCCATGAGATTAGAAAAATTTAAGAAAACCAAGAAAATTAGAAGTTTTCTTATACGAACTAGTAATAAGTAGTTATGAGCCGTTGTCCCAAGGGTTAGTAAGATGAAAGACGTCACTAATCTGAGGATAAAAATAAGTCTGAAAAATAGTTTCTATTCTGGAAGCCAAACATTTTGAACGTTGCTACCCTGCTATTCGCACTTACACACGTCTTGAAGCCTGGGATAGTAGAGGATACCTTGAAATGCTCTTGTCTTAAAACCAAAAGTATGAAAAAAATGAAGAAAGTGGTGAGAAAAATGGACACTGGTTTTGTTATCACCGAGGGCAATAAAAAAATATATAGCGAGGGTGCCTCTTCACCTAGTGCCCTAAGGCCAACTGGTCTGGGAGTCACTGCTATGCCTGAGGTGGTGCAAGACGAGGAAAATACACCAAGTAAGCAAGCACAGGAGTAATCGGTCGGTTAGTACCTCAAGAAGTATTAACGGTCGCATGAAAGTGTGTGAGCTCATCAAAAAAAAAAAAGTACCGAGGCTGATGGGCAAGAGTATGATAGCTTGAATTGAATTCTCCGGGTGTAGGGATGTCTTTACACACACGCAGGGTTATATGATCGATGTTTGGAAGAAATATAGGAATGAAGAATAAGACGATGTTTTATTGAGGGAGGACGTGATTTCTGACATCTTTTCATGACCATTAAGATAGGGCTCATGACAACCGAAAAGCTAGCTTAGTTGGAAACCCTAATTTTCAAAGCTTTTCTTTTACAATTCTTTTCTTTAAATGTAATATTCATGATCTTGCTTTTATTATTGGATTTTGTGGGTGCAATCCGCTGAAAACCCTCAGGAGACAACACTCCTCCTACTAGGACACCTAGAGGTTTAAAGGCTTGTTGCACATGCTCAGTGCAATCGTGTTGCCTACGAAAGTGTGCTAGTTAGTTTTTCTCTTTCTCTATTTTCTCCTTCTCTTTTTAATAAAACATTCGCTCGAGACGATCGAAATTAAGTTTGGGGGTATTTGATCAGTCGAAAATATTGCATATTTTAGACGGCAATTTCCTCATCATTTGCATTCATATAGAAGTGTTCGGTATCCGTATTTCACATATTGGCAAATCTATCACAGATTATCAGATTACATGTATTAGACCTTAAAACCGGCATTTCTAGGGAAATTGACTGCATTGCATGGCATCGCAATATTTCTATATGTCGCAACCCTTGTTTTGAAGTCTGTGCAGGAAAAGGAAAGCTTGCTCGAACATTACACCGCTCAAAAGATACGTAAACTCACTAAATGCAAATCTGGTACCAATCTAAAAGAGCAATCACAATTCAGCATATCAGACAAAGCCCTAAACATCATCCCAAGACCACAGAAGAAAGCACCAAGCCCAAGGACTCCACATGGCCGCGGATCCGCGGTATGGGCTTGCTAATGCTGCGGATCCGCGGTGGAACAAGGGAATTACCTACTCAATTTTAGTGCAAAATTCCTGTTTCAGGGCCTACAGTTCAGAAATGCATCTCAGTTTCCAGAAGACTCCAGGGGTTTCTGCCAGATCAGCAAACAAGGGTTTCCAAGCTTAATTAAACCTAGCTTAAACCCTAAGCTAGCTCCTAACAAACTCCTTCTAGAAACTCCTCAACAAACTTTTGGAGGGAACTACCAATTCAAACTTAAACCTAGGGTTTGGGAGCTCTATAAATAAGACCCTAGGCTCATGATCCATACATTATTCAACCTTGGGAATTATTCATCCAATTAGTGAATCTATCCCTTTCTTCATCTCCCTCTTCCTCAAGTTTAGTGAGAGAGCTTGTAGGAAACCCTAACCCTAATTCCAATTGAAATCAAGAATCCCGAGTACCCATTAAGAAAGAAGCCTTACAACCTTTAGGAGCGGAGCCGATCTTCAACAGAGCAAGCGATCCGAAGCCGATCCACGACTCACGAAGCCGAGCGACGCCCTATCAACAATCTAGATTCTTCTTCTTGTAGTTCTTGAAGCAAATGTAATCAAAATTGTTGAGATAAATAAAGGTGATATTCTTTTATCTTGCTTTCTTTAATTTCTGCATCATGAATTCTTTACAATTAGTAAATCTTTTCTGTGTTGTGATGTGTGAATAAAACTCCGCTTGTTAAGGAGTCGAAATGATCTTTAGTATGATGATGTAACAAATTTGCAATCGATTCTTGAATCCCACGAGTTTGTAAACCCTAGCAAGTTCAAGAATCGACGACCCAATTCGTTGCGATGCTTTCTTGATCGACATCGCTTGAGATTGGGGAGTTCCGATCGTTTCTTGAAATTGCTAGAGGCTAGAATATAAATGGTATCCTCGAAAGAACAAGGGTTAAGATATGAAACCCTAATTTCATCAAGAAAGCCCTAACTCTCGTCGATCACCATTGATCTAGTATCAATTCTTCGAAGGACAAGAACACGAAACCTTTTAGATTACATCACGTCTAAAGATCCGATCGATTCCTACGAGCCTCTCTTATATTCTTGATTGTTGATTGGAAATATTATCGAAACACCGATTCTTGATTGTTTATAGTTTCTTGATTCTTGAATAAAGAATAGTGACACTCGAATACAAATCATTCTTGAATCGTGTTTTCTTTTATTGTTGCTTAACTTTTCATTTCAAACGTATCAAAGATATAAATGAATCGTGCAATCCCTGTGGACGATCCGCACTCATTCATGAACTACAATTGACACCGTAGTTTGATTGCGGTCAAAATAATTTTTGGTTGTGATTTCTTTACAATTTTATACAAACACAACGGAAATTCTATCGATCAATACGCGATAACTCTGTCATGCTGCATCAACACACATCCCAGCCCCACTCTAGAAGCATCACAATATACCACGAACCCGCCTGATCCTGAAGGCAATGCTAACACTGGTGCAGTAGTTAGACGAGTCTTCAACTGCTGGAAGCTATCCTCACATGCCTGGGTCCAATCAAAAGGAACCCCCTTCCGGGTCAACCCGGTCAACGGTGCAGCAATGCGGGAGAAATCCTGAAAAAAACGTCGATAATAGCCGGCCAGACCTAGAAAGCTGCGAACCTCTGTAACTGATACTGGTCTAGGCCAACGCTGAACTGCCTCGATCTTCTTCGGGTCCACACAAATACCATCTCTCGTCACCACATGACCCAAGAAATCGACACTGTCTAGCCAGAATGCGCACTTGGAGAATTTGGCGAACAGCTGATACTCCCTTAAAGTCTGCAATGTGATACGTAAGTGCTGCTCATGTTCCTCCCGGCTCCGAGAATAAACCAAGATGTCGTCAATGAACACAATGATGAACTGATCGAGATACAGCCTGAATACGCGGTTCATCAAATCCATAAATGCTGCCGGGGCATTGGTGAGCCCGAACGACATCACCAAGAACTCATAGTGACCATATCGAGTACGGAAAGCGGTCTTCGGAATATCCTCCTTCCGAACTCGCAACTGGTGATAACCTGACCGTAAATCAACCTTCGAGAAAAACCCTGCACCCTGGAGCTGATCGAATAAGTCATCAATGCGGGGTAGGGGATACCTGTTCCGCACAGTAACCCGGTTCAGCTGACGATAATCAATGCATAAACGCATACTTCCGTCCTTCTTCTTAACAAACAGGACGGGAGCACCCCAAGGTGACACACTCGGTCGGATAAGCCCTTTGTCCAGCAAGTCCTGTAACTGATCCTTTAGCTCTCTCAGCTACGCCGGGGTCATCCGATAAGGTGGTATAGAGATAGGCCCCGTGCCGGGGATCAAGTCAATACAGAACTCAATCTCGCGCTCTGGTGGCAGACCAGGCAGCTCGTCAGGGAATACATCAGGAAACTCTCTCACAACAGGGACCTGGTCCAACGGAACCTCTGTGGAGCTAGTATCACAAACATAAGCTAAGAATCCCTGACACCCTTTCCTTAAGAGCTGACCAGCGCGAAGAGAAGAAATCAAGCTGGGAAGGGTATCGCTACGATCTCCTTGAATAATAAGAACCGGCTCACCAAGAAAACTGAATCTGACTGATTTTTCACGGCAGTCCACGGATGCATAACAGGTGGCTAGCCAGTCCATACCAAGAAGAACGTCAAAGTCTAGCATATCGAGGAGAATCAAATCAACTGAAGAATTTCTCTCCCCGATACGAACGGAACACGATCCGTACACAAAACGGGCAACAAAAGACTCGCCTACCGGGGTAATAACGACAAGCGGCTGATCTAACGGAGAAGACTCTCGGCCCAACCTCGGTGCAAAGTACGTGGATACATAGGAATGTGTCGAGCCTGGATCAAATAATACCCGTGCATCAAAAGAACATACTGGCAGAGTACCTGTCACGACGGCATTGGATGCCTGTGCATCCTGAGGAGTCAACACGAACACTCGGGCCTGTCCACCATTAATAGCTGGCTGTCCTCTGCCTCTATCTCGGCCTCGGCCTCTGCCTCTGTCGCCTCGTCCTCTCAGAACTGGACCGCCACGCCCATGACCTCTAGAAGCATCTGACTGGCATGGAGCATCATCAGGAGTAGGAAGTAAAGCTCTCTGAGAAGGTGGTGAGGGTGGTAAAGTCACATGCGGGACTGTCGCCGTGCCCGGACGTCCCATGGTACAGTCTCTGACACGGTGGTACTGACTCCCACACCGAAAACATCCTGGAGACGACTGCTGGGTCTGTGGATATGAACCAAATAACTGACCTCGTCTCAATCCTCTGCCTCCACCATCTCCCGGAAATAATCTATCGCGGTGTCTACCCATCTGCCGCTGAGCTGGCGTATCAATACGGATCCTCTTCGGCCCAGAAACGACCGGAGTCTCAGAAATACGCTCCTCCAAAAGTAAGGCTGCATCCATCGCGGCAGCGTATGTATCAAAGCGCTGGGTGCCGATGGCAAGGAATAGCTGTGTATCAAGCCCTCGTACAAACCTCTTTATTCTCTTCTCTTCTGTGTCGACTAGGTACGGAGCATATCGAGACAACTGGGTAAACTGTATATCATACTCTGACACTGTCATCCCAGGAGTCTTGCGCAAAGACTCAAAACTACGGGCTCGAGCATCTCGGACACTCTCCGGAAGAAAACGGGCAAGAAATGCAGCTGTAAACTCGTCCCAGGTCATAGAAGGCAGACCTGCAGCTCGGCCTCTCTCTACTGAATCGTACCATGTCTGGGCAAGACCGTCCAGACGAAAACTCGCAAACTCCACCAATCTATCATCAGAACACCTCAACGAACGGCAAATCCGAGCCATCCTATCTAGAAATGCCTGTGGGTCCTCTGTCGCATCCGTACCGGTAAAAGCTGGAGGTCTCAATCTCATGAACTCCTATAGTGAAACAGGGATAGTCTCCGTAGTAGCAGCAGGAGTGACCATCTGTGCAGCAGGTACAATCGTGGTCTGTGCGGTGGAAGGAACGTCCTCGGATCTCTGAGCCCGACTGGACTCAACTAAAGATCCCATCATCTGTCGCAACTCTTGCATGCCGGCCTCTAATCTGACAATACGGCCTGGATAAGGCGGATCAGTATGACCCTAAGGGGTAGGCGTATCCTCCCGCTCGATCCTCGCCTCAGACGAGCCCGCTCGAATCTCATCCCTAGCGGCAGCCCGCTGAGCTCTCGTAGTCTTTGGCGGCAGCGAAGCTGGAATAAGAAACAGGACTGATAAGGACATTGCAATCGAATCAAGGAATGCAAGGAATCAAGAAAGGAAATATAAGCAATTATGTCCTAAGGTCACTTAGGCGGAGTACCGTATCGTAAGTATGCCGCGGATCATACCCACGGTACGCCACTCTGCTTAAGTCACCTACTCCATCTACCAAGGTCGTCCTACACTCAGAAAGGTAAAACCTGGCTTTGATACCAACTTTGTCAAGACCCGAAAGTACGGAACGTGACTGGCACTTAGATTACGAGACGTCTAAAGGCGTACCGTAACCTAAGTCAGCCAAAGCCCAGAAAAATCTAAACCAAAATCAAAAGAGAGTGAAGGAAAACCTTTAATGAAAACGATTTTCAAATCAATTAAGTTGCAAAGAATCCCTTCTTAAAAACATCATAAATTTCTGAAAATTTCGGCAGAGTCTCCCCTGTATTTTCTATCCCCCAAAATGGGTACAACAAGATAATAAACCTGTAATCATAAAATGGCATCCCCAAGCGGGAGCTAGCTCTTCGCCCAAGGCGGATCACAACCACATGCAATATAATAACCATATCAAGAAAAGAGCATAAAAGAAACGCAAAATATCAGAAAACACATCGCCGGCTCAAGTGAGCTCGACCCAAAAGAAACCACAAATATACAACCTCTCAGTCTCACCACTAGGTCACATATACAATATAAAGTGGTAGATGGAGAATACTAGATACAAGGATAAAGCAAAAGAAATAAAGTGTGCTCGCAACCCACCTACGGGCGATGTCGCGAGTCTGAGCAAAAGGGACTGATGATAAGATAGCCCGCCGCTACGAGACTGATGAGTCCGACCTGCAAGACACTGTGGCACAACGGGGGTGAGTTGCCAGCTCGTGAGTAGAATATAACATCTAGTAAGGCAATCGTAAGAATGCACGCAATGCACCACAACATGCATGTCCATATGTGATATAATATCTCTAGTATGCATGCACAGGTATGCAATGTCATTATTAAGTCTTTAAGTGTTTTAAATGTTAAGAGTTCTGCATTCTAATCTTTTAGAAAAAGGATATCTGTATAATAGCTAAATAACATCAAGAAATCATCTGAAAACCGTGTCAAGCATCGACACCAAATATGAAATCCCATCTGTCTCACTGTATCAATGTCTCAAATATCGGGCTCCGTCAGTCCGGATCGGCCCATGTCATCAAATCTCACGACAACGGTCAGTATCCTCCGGATATCCGCCGCGCCAGACATCACCGGTAGGTAGTCTTCCCCTGCCAGGCTTATCGTCTACAACTCGATCTTCTTGCCCCGGGGTACCATACCGGGCCCACCATGTACCCGAGACGGTTCATCCACTCCTCGAATCGGGTCTCGAAATCCAACAGAAAACATGAAAACTCATGGTGGACGACACATACATCACGAGAAAACCGCAACTTTGTTTTAAAAATGATGAATATAAGCTTTTGTTAAATTCTTGCGGTTTTCCCCAAAAATCCAGAAATCGCAGCAATACTGAAATCCTCAAGAAAATCATAATGTTCACATGTTATATATAATAAATGTCTATGATATCAATGTATATGATGTGAATTTTGGATAGAATCTATGTAAATATGATGATAATGCGAGGTATATGCATGCTATGCAATTTCATATATCGTGTATGAATGCAAATGGCGATATTAAGTTAAACAGGTTCTCTAGTGCACGTGGCATGGCAATTACCAAAGACGTGTGTGTCACATGAATAGTGCGCGTGCAACGGATGCCAATGGTAATGGTGTTCGTGTCCTACGAAATAATATCGCATAAGTATAGATGAATGTCCATGCCATCTAATATACTGTGCGCTATAAGGGTATGCAGTGTACATGAATGGATAAGCTAGCTAACAATATGAATCTTGCAAAAAGTAGGGTAATCCTAACTAGGGGGGCGCCTCGTGCCATTCAGACGATTCCTCCATAGATGAATACATCTACTCACCTGAAATCCCCGCTAATCCGATCCGACCACCGCCTTGCCTTTACGTGCCGTGTCCGATATTTCCCCGACCGATCCTATATTTGCACAACACCAAGCATAAGATTACAAAACCTAAAACGATGCAAGTCACAATATACAATTATCGGCGCTCTCGAATTAAACATAGCATGCACTCGGTGCGCGGGAAAACGCACGAAAATCGCTAACCCTTAACTAGAATCGTCATTTCGGGGAAATCGACAAAACTACTACCCGACTAGACGAAACCCCGCATTCGCGCACTCTAATAGTCCTATACGAAGCTAATTATATCGCTAACATAATACAATTTGATCGCATTCTAATTTTTGTAAAAATCTAGTAAGCAAATTTCAAACCGATTCGATGCAAACGTCGCAATTTAACGATTTAGCGAGCGTAACCTTACGCAATTAACCACTCCAATCAATTAGATAACCAAACCCTAACTTAAATCCAACCACCATGCTACAAACCCTAATTTAAAAATCAAATCCTTCTCTTGATTTTCCTAAACAAACATTTACTACTAAACTAATACTTCAAATTTCAATTCTAGCATATTTAAACTACATGTTAGCAACTAGTTTAGGATTTTATACCTTACAAGAGTTGAATCCAAACTTGCACTAGCCTCTAAGACACCTCTTTTCTTCACTTTTCAAACAAATTAGGGTTAGGGAAGGGATGGATTTGGGTTTTGGTTTGAATTTGAGAAGGAAAAGTGTGTATTTTTCATGGAATTTGTTGATTTTTGCAAGAATTAAAGCAAGAGAAGTGAGGGGGAAAAATGGAAGGGGGCAGCAGCAGCTCGACCTGAGGTTAGAGGAGGGTGTGTTTTTGTGAATGGTGTAGAAAATTCTGTAAGTCCACGTTGCGACCCCCGGTTCTTACGGGGAGGCGGAAACGGTATAAAATTCAAATTTTTAGCGCAAGGGGCAACATGGACTAAGCAAAGTCGGGATCTTTAACTAAACTAAAACTAGCATACTTTGCTAAAGAGAGTTAGCTACTCGGATGAAGATGGTTATACCTTAACTTGATCTCCTTCTTCTTCAAACTTTGTAGAGGTTGATGGTTCTCCTTTTGTCGCCTTCTTCCGTCGAAGATGGATCCACCTCGAGAGTTCAACCTTTGGGCTCTTCCTCGTGCTTTGAGTGAACTAGGGTTTCCGGCTTGCTAAACCTTGAACCTAGAATAAGTAGAGAGTGTCTAAGGGGTGCTTTTCTTTTTAAAGAGAAGGATTCTCAACACATGAGAAGGTTTCTCTTTAGCTAGAGGAAGAAGAAGATGAAGTGAAGAGAGAGAATGAATATGATAGAATGAGCTATCCTTTTTCTTTCTTGCAACCATAATGCAAAAGAAAAAGAATTATCAATAATAATAATAATGAAAATGAAAAGGTTGATGGAAAGTTTTAGAATGACCATTATCATTTCAAACATTAAATGAATTTGCTAGAATCAAAGAGCATCTTTCTTTTGTAATGATGATGGTCAAAACTTCAACCATGGTCAACAAGTCAACCATGGTCAACAAGTCAACAAAAACCAACCATGACACAATTTCATTTTATTATATATTATTAATTGATATAATACAAATCCATTAGGGTTTGGAAAAAGACGACTGTCAACTGTGCATACGCACCCGTTCCGAAACCCTAATGAAAGTCATCTTCCTCTTCCTCAAATAACCGTGCATACACACCTGCATCCTTGTTCCGAGGAACATGAATACTGAGATAAAAGCAACCCCAAAAACATATACCAGTATCTGACTCAAACCAGAGCCAGCCAGTAATATCCGTCCGGACTCTAAACGTGCACAAGTGCGCGGATGAGAACGAACCCTGTCGCAAAACCATGCGACCTCTACTCTGTTTTGCCCAGAGGCGAATACCCTCTGTGTGGGACTCTAAAGACTCGACACTACGCTGGCAGTGGGTTTAACCACAGACCGCAAGCGGCACTAGCTGTGCGTAACGGTCCCCAGGTAGATGTCGACAAGAAGGCTGACGAGGTGAAACCCCATCTGAACTCCTACTGAGTCTGAATGTGACAGTCTCCGTACAGTCCGGTCTGTTCGTCTGATACATCGCAGTCGGGCCTAGGGGGCGGTAAAACGTCAGTCCCCTAATAGCGGTACAAGTCGTGTCGGAGTGAAGCCCAAAACACCCTGAGATAACACTGGAAACCTACCAGTATATCTCGCTTGCCCTGGCCAGGGACTACTCGTGTAATGGCTCTCCTAGACACAGCGCGATGTCAACCCCCAATACCGGGAGAGACGAATCCTGTCTAACCGTCACTGCCTCCAAGTGCTTCGGGACTGCACCCAACCACCACCTGTTTGCACGACTCCTTTGAGCCGTGGTAGGGTAGTGATCAAAGTGCAGTGGGAACACACTCGAGGCGAAGTGCCAGTGTCAAGTCAGCGGACTAAGCTGTACTCATGTCACCTGGGAACTGATAACTGACGATAGGTATAGTACCAACCTGTCAGTTCCCGACGAGTCCTGTCCAGTGTACTCGTAACCTAACGAGCACCCGTATACTATCTCCAGTACGACGTACTGATGGCTGTGGGACAGACCATCTCCCATACTGGGATGAGAAGCGCATACGCTAGTCTACTCCGGAGTATCGATGCCCTGTCTCGATAGTCCTGCGACTAGGGACCTGTAAAAGGATGTGCTTATAGATTACCCAGCCCCCACTAGTGTGACTGCCATCACAACGCTGGTAATCAAGCAAAGATCCTAAGGGCTCCACTAATGCGTATAAGTGATATACTGAAATAAACACAAGTACACATTGAAGTAGAAACAAACCAAGTAGCATACTACTATATTGAGCAAGATTGTTTATACAAGGTGAATATCCCAAGCTTCCATCAAGTAATATACAAACTAGTATGATACAGTAATGGCCTCTAGGGCATATACACTAACAATCTCCTACTTGCATTAAGGCCATGTACTGGCGTATCGAAGACCTATCATCTCGATCAGCCGCTCGAACTGAGTCTGGGGTAAGGCCTTGGTGAATGGATCTGCAGTGTTCTCTTCTGAAGCAACCCTCCGAACCTCGATCTCCTTGCGATCCACGATCTCCCTGATCAGGTGATACCGCCTCAAGATGTGCCTGGATCTCTGATGGGACCTGGGTTCCTTTGCTAAAGCTATAGCCCCGTTGTTGTCGCAATACAGAGGTACTGGGTCAACAATGGACGGAACCACCTGAAGTTCTTTTAAGAACTTCCTCATCCAGACAGCTTCTTTTGCGGCATCAGATGCAGCGATGTATTCCGCTTCCATAGTCGAGTCTGCAACGGTTTCCTGTTTGGAACTCTTCCAACACACCGCCCCTCCATTGAGGGTAAAGACAAAACCCGACATGGACTTGGAATCATCCTTGTCACTCTGGAAGCTGGAGTCAGCAAAGGCCTCGATCTGGAGGTCTTTTCCGCCATACACCAAGAACATCTCCTTAGTCCTTCTCAGGTACTTGAGAATGTTCTTTACTGCTATCCAATGTTTCTCCCCAGGGTTTGACTGATACCGGCTTACTACACTCAGTGCATAAGCTACATCCGGTCTGGTACACAACATCGCATACATTATAGAGCCTACCGCAGAAGCGTAGGGTATAATAGACATGCGATCCCTCTCCAAATCAGTCTTGGGAGACATCTCTTTAGAGAGGGTGATCCCGTGACAAGCCGGTAGGTTACCGCGCTTGGAATCTTCCATACTGAATCTTTTCAGTACGGTGTCGATGTACCTGGACTGTGAAAGTCCTAATATCCTGTTGGATCTATCACGATGGATCCGGATCCCCAGGATGTAAGAGGCATCACCCAGGTCTTTCATGGAGAACCTGTGTGACAAGAAACCCTTGACAGATTGTAGCATAGGAATGTCATTTCCTATTAAGAGAATGTCATCCACGTATAAAACAAGGAATACTACAGTTCTCGCTACAAATCTACTATAGATGCATGGTTCATCTGGATTTTTGATAAAGTCAAATTCCTTGACCGTCTCATCAAAACAGATGTTCCAACTCCGCGACGCCTGCTTTAGTCCATAAATGGACTTAAGCAACTTGCACACCTTTCCGCTGCTCCCACTCTGAATGAAACCCTCTGGCTGATCCATATAGACACACTCCTCTAAATTTCCATTTAGAAAAGCGGTTTTTACGTCCATCTGCCAAATCTCATAATCGTGGAAGGCAGCAATGGCAAGAAGGATCCGAATGGATTTCAGCATAGCTACTGGAGAAAAGGTTTCGTCATAGTCCAAGCCAGGTCTTTGACGGAAACCCTTTGCTACAAGTCTAGCTTTATAGGTCTCAACCTGTCCATCTACACCAATCTTCCTTTTGAAGATCCACTTGCATCCTACGGGTTTTACCCCGTCTGGAGCAATGTCCAACGTCCATACTTTGTTGGTGTACATGGACTCCATTTCGGTCCGCATTGCATCCAGCCATTTTACCGAGTCAACGCTCTGAATGGCCTGCTGGAAGCTAGTAGGCTCATCATAATCTATGATGCAATCCTCTCTATCCCCGTCTATGAGAAAACCGCAGTATCTCTCGGGCGGATGAGACTGCCTACTACTCCTACGGAGCGGCATAGGAATGTCGTGTTCTTTTGAACCCTCTGGTTCCACTAAGCTTTCAGTAATAGTCTGAGGTTCTGGAATTTCATCCAGTTCTACTGCGCTCCCACTTATCTGATTTTCCAAAAACTCAGTTTCCAAGAAGTGGGCATGACGAGAAACAAGGACTTTTTGCTCCTCTGCGTAATAGAATAGATACCCCTTGGAGTTCTTTGGGTATCCCACAAACTTGCACTGTACTGAGCGTGCCTCGAGCTTTTCCGCATGCTGCTTTTTTACAAAAGCCGGACATCCCCATGTCTTAAAGGCTTTAAGACAGGGTTTCTTCCCACTCCACATCTGATATGGTGTGGTAGGCACAGTCTTAGTAGGAACTTGGTTCAAGAGATGTGCAGCTGTTTCTAGTGCATATCCCCAGAAAGATCGCGGTAACTCAGCCTTACTCATCATGGAACGAACCATATCCAATAGGGTTCGATTCCTCCTTTCTGATACACCGTTATGTTGCGGAGTGTATGGAGGAGTACGCTGAGAGAGAATACCATTCTCTTTTAAATAGTCCAGGAACTCGGCACTCAAGTATTCACCACCTCGATCCGATCTTAGGATCTTGATACTTTTGCCTGTTTGTTTTTCAACTTCATTCTTGTAATCCCGAAATTTCTCAAAGGCCTCGGATTTGTGCTTGATTAAGAAGACATGTCCATACCTAGAGAAATCATCTGTGAAAGTAATGAAGTATGAATAACCGCTTCTCGCATGTGTAGACATTGGACCACACACGTCACTGTGTATGAGTCCTAAGAGCTCGCTCGCTCTTTCTCCGTGTCCAGTGAACGGAGTCTTTGTCATCTTTCCCATGAGACAAGATTCACAAGTGGCATAAGACTGATACTCGAACGGATCCAAGTATCCTTCTTTATGTAACTTAGTCAACCGTGTCTCATTGATGTGACCCAGTCTACAATGCCATAAGAAAGCCTGATTGATATCTGGAGACTTTCTTTTGTGTGTATTCTGGATATTGAAAATCTGTGGTTGGTTTAATACGTATATACCATTGCTCAGTGTACCTGACCCAATCAGAACTTGATTAAGGTGAATGTTTACAACATTACTTACAAACGCAAATTCATAACCTTCTTTAGAAACCAAAGATACAGAAATGATATTACAAGTTGCGTTGGGTACAAAAAAAGCAATTACACAAAACCAAAACATGCCCATCTGTCATTCCCAGGTGATAGTCCCCCACGGCTTTAGCATCCATGCTAGCTCCGTTCGCAACTCTGAGGGTCATGTCACCTGCCTTCAAAAACCTACGGTTTCTCAACGCCTGCAAAGAATTACAGATATGAGATCCTGATCCGGTATCCAATACCCAGGAAGTAGAGTTTATAGAAAGACAGTTTTCAATAACATACACACCTGAAGCTGAAGCCGCAACCTGCTTCAGTTCCTGTGTCCTGGCTTTCCAAGCCCTGCAATCTTTCTTCCAGTGTCCACTCTTATGACAATAGAAGCACTCTTCCTTTCCAATAAGCTTCCCTGCAATCTTTGTTGCCTTTTCCTTTCCCTTCGTACCCACTTTACTAACACCGCCTCTTGGTTTGGCGGGGGCTTTCTTCCTCTTTCCCTTGGCTTTCGCCTTGGACCTAGAGGAAGAAGATCCTCCTACAAACAAAGCGGGTGTATCCCTACCCTTCTGTAGGGTGCCCTCTGCGCTCCTCAGCAGGTTGAGGAGTTCTGAAAGTTCAACTTCCTTTTCTTGCAAGTTGAAATTCAGTATGAACTGGGCGTAAGTGGATGGAAGGGACTGGAGAATTATATCCGTATAGAGTTCACTGTCCAACGTGGTCCCAAGTTCTGCGAGCTCCTCAGTGTAGCCAATCATCTTAAGCACGTGGTCCGCTACCGATGATCCGACGGCCAACTTTGTCGAAAATAACTTCTTCGACACTTCGTATCTTGCGATACGAGACTGCTCTCCATACAGTTCTTTTGTATGAAGAAATATGGATTCCAAATCCATATTCTCGTGCCTCCTCTGATGGTCGTTGTCCATCGAGGCAAGTACGAGGCACCTGGCCTTCGCGCTGTCAATCTCCCAAGTCGTACGGATTTCCTTATCCGCGACGCTGGAGGTGGGACCTGGGACGGGGGGAGCTTTGGTGGTAAGAAGATACCCCAGCTTGTCGTAAGCGATTGCCAATTTGACATTCCTGAGCCAATCTTTGTAGTTTGGCCCTGTCAGTATGTTTTTATCTAGAAGTAACTTAAGTCCAGTCATTTCGATTTGGTCGCTGCAGGGGGAGAGAAGAAACACTTAGCACGATGCTCTTGCCAGTTTAGAATGGTTTTTAATTTGTCTAAACAGGATGGCTCCCACTGTCTCTCGAATCCCTCCTCAAACCACAAAGGAAGAATTAGCCGGGATTAATCCCACCGTACAATACTTGCTTAACCGTTCAGCCAGGCCAGTGTCGGTACTTCGAGGGAGGTTTTCCAACGCTTTCGCGAAGTTCCTTAATTTAAGAACCTCTTTTCCCTGGGGGCGTAGCCCCGCTAACACCTTTCTAGGCACCTACTAGGTTTATAGCATTGATCGTTTAGTGAGAAATTTCCCGAGGAGTAGCATATACTCACAGTAGGATCGGGATCCAAATATCATCGCGTGACGAAAATGAAGGAATCCTACCATAATCATCACACTCCAAATGGTATGCAAATCTAGCAAGTTTCAGTACTTATGAAACTCCCGATGTGGATTTTTGCCCCATGCTCTTATGACCTTGACTAAGGCCAACAAATCATAAGTCACATGTCAAGTTCTTCCCGTCGTTATCCAGGTTAATTTGAACCCACCCGTATATACCCTTGACTATGGCCAACAAGGCAATACGACTGTCCCAAACCAACGCATTCTATCTATGCAACATATGAATACCCAGCAGCTACCAAACACTGTGCCTTGACTAAGGCCAACAAACACAGCTTGAATACTGTTGAATATTCATATGAAACGACGGAGGGCTACGGATGGTTTTGGTAAAACCGTGAACGTAGTGAACTTGATATAATCGATGGAACGAGATAGCTTTTAGAAGGAGTGGCTCAAGCTCCGCATTTAAAAGTTAGTTTTGAAAAGAACCGAGTGGTTTTCCGAAAGTGTTCCATCGACTTAAACTTGGTTTATTATCTTGCATTAGTTCTTTTAATGCGTGATATTCTTGCATTAGTTCTTTTAATGCGTCCCATCATTTAATCCTACCATTGCAGAAAACAACCAAAATATGACGTACGCTTATGCCATTCGCATTCGCCACGGGATCCCGTCATCACTCGTTAGGTTACTTAACTAACGACAGAGCGGGGGCTGGGCTAGCGCGGCTGTAAAACATAAGCAACGCCTAAATAGAAAGCAATGATAGACATTACAGATCACAGATGAATACATTGGATATACTAGCAATCCGCAATCCTTTCGAGCCTGCAATGAAAAGCGGATTACACGGTCGCGGTGAATAGCCAAATACCCCACCCAAGACCCCTACGGGTGCGGCAAACTACCCGCCAAGTACCCGGCAGTTTGTGCACCCCTCCATGGGTCTATCCTAGGAGCAAAACAGTAAAAAGAATTATACAATGACGGCTACAACCCCGACCCGGTTGTGCGGCCAAACAAATAATAATTATTACATCAATTTACATTTACAATGAATGAAAGAAAAACAAAAGCTCATCTCACATCCACCCCGGCTATTCACCCGCGACAGTCCAACATATTCATATACACATTCCAATGTCAAACACAGATCATGTATAACCCCGACTAATCGTCTTATAGCGATTAGCCGACGTTCAATACATGCAAGCATCACAGATATAACCATCATAGTCAAAGTGCAGTGAAGTTCGGAAAAAAATACGGAATTATAGGACCCCAAAAGTGAATTTCAGTTCTGGAAAATCTGGGCACATATAATATATTTTAAAAATCCCAAAACCAACACAGACACACACTGCATGAAAAACGATGCACAGAAGACGACAAAACGCGGCGCTTCCGCGGCACATGCCTACCTCGTGCGGCGGAAGCGCGGCGGTTTGAACGAATCACTGCATCGTTTTTCTTGGGTGTTCACACAAAACCCTGAGCCGAATTTACAAGTATAAAGTATTTCATTTAGAGCAGAAAAAATTTCAACAGAAACTTAGGGTTTTGTTTTTCCGGTTTTGTGATTTTTTTCGGTTCCGAACTTCGCTACACTTCACTACCAAGCTAGTTTAAGTTTAGTTAGGCTCTGATACCACTGTAAGTCCACGTTGCGACCCCCGGTTCTTACGGGGAGGCGGAAACGGTATAAAAATCAAATTTTTAGCGCAAGGGGCAACATGGACTAAGCAAAGTCGGGATCTTTAACTAAACTAAAACTAGCATACTTTGCTAAAGAGAGTTAGCTACTCGGATGAAGATGGTTATACCTTAACTTGATCTCCTTCTTCTTCAAACTTTGTAGAGGTTGATGGTTCTCCTTTTGTCGCCTTCTTCCGTCGAAGATGGATCCACCTCGAGAGTTCAACCTTTGGGCTCTTCCTCGTGCTTTGAGTGAACTAGGGTTTCCGGCTTGCTAAACCTTGAACCTAGAATAAGTAGAGAGTGTCTAAGGGGTGCTTTTCTTTTTAAAGAGAAGGATTCTCAACACATGAGAAGGTTTCTCTTTAGCTAGAGGAAGAAGAAGATGAAGTGAAGAGAGAGAATGAATATGATAGAATGAGCTATCCTTTTTCTTTCTTGCAACCATAATGCAAAAGAAAAAGAATTATCAATAATAATAATAATGAAAATGAAAAGGTTGATGGAAAGTTTTAGAATGACCATTATCATTTCAAACATTAAATGAATTTGCTAGAATCAAAGAGCATCTTTCTTTTGTAATGATGATGGTCAAAACTTCAACCATGGTCAACAGGTCAACCATGGTCAACAAGTCAACAAAAACCAACCATGACACAATTTCATTTTATTATATATTATTAATTGATATAATACAAATCCATTAGGGTTTGGAAAAAGACGACTGTCAACTGTGCATACGCACCCGTTCCGAAACCCTAATGAAAGTCATCTTCCTCTTCCTCAAATAACCGTGCATACACACCTGCATCCTTGTTCCGAGGAACATGAATACTGAGATAAAAGCAACCCCAAAAACATATACCAGTATCTGACTCAAACCAGAGCCAGCCAGTAATATCCGTCCGGACTCTAAACGTGCACAAGTGCGCGGATGAGAACGAACCCTGTCGCAAAACCATGCGACCTCTACTCTGTTTTGCCCAGAGGCGAATACCCTCTGTGTGGGACTCTAAAGACTCGACACTACGCTGGCAGTGGGTTTAACCACAGACCGCAAGCGGCACTAGCTGTGCGTAACGGTCCCCAGGTAGATGTCGACAAGAAGGCTGACGAGGTGAAACCCCATCTGAACTCCTACTGAGTCTGAATGTGACAGTCTCCGTACAGTCCGGTCTGTTCGTCTGATACATCGCATGTCGGGCCTAGGGGGCGGTAAAACGTCAGTCCCCTAATAGCGGTACAAGTCGTGTCGGAGTGAAGCCCAAAACACCCTGAGATAACACTGGAAACCTACCAGTATATCTCGCTTGCCCTGGCCAGGGACTACTCGTGTAATGGCTCTCCTAGACACAGCGCGATGTCAACCCCCAATACCGGGAGAGACGAATCCTGTCTAACCGTCACTGCCTCCAAGTGCTTCGGGACTGCACCCAACCACCACCTGTTTGCACGACTCCTTTGAGCCGTGGTAGGGTAGTGATCAAAGTGCAGTGGGAACACACTCGAGGCGAAGTGCCAGTGTCAAGTCAGCGGACTAAGCTGTACTCATGTCACCTGGGAACTGATAACTGACGATAGGTATAGTACCAACCTGTCAGTTCCCGACGAGTCCTGTCCAGTATACTCGTAACCTAACGAGCACCCGTATACTATCTCCAGTACGACGTACTGATGGCTGTGGGACAGACCATCTCCCATACTGGGATGAGAAGCGCATACGCTAGTCTACTCCGGAGTATCGATGCCCTGTCTCGATAGTCCTGCGACTAGGGACCTGTAAAAGGATGTGCTTATAGATTACCCAGCCCCCACTAGTGTGACTGCCATCACAACGCTGGTAATCATGCAAAGATTCTAAGTGCTCCACTAATGCGTATAAGTGATATACTGAAATAAACACAAGTACACATTGAAGTAGAAACAAACCAAGTAGCATACTACTATATTGAGCAAGATTGTTTATACAAGGTGAATATCCCAAGCTTCCATCAAGTAATATACAAACTAGTATGATACAGTAATGGCCTCTAGGGCATATACACTAACAAATTCTACACAAAAACCCTTTCCCAAGCTCAATTAATGACTATCACATCAACTTTTACACAAAAAACCCCATTTTAAGCCATTTTTGAATAAAATTTTAAACCATAGAACAAAAACTTTGAAAAATCTTGATAAAATTTTATTAACACTAAATTTTAGTTTATAATGTTTTCTAAGTGTGTAATTTACCTAATTAAATTTGTATTTATCACTAATTTAATGTATTTTAAAAAGCCTAAAATAATAAAAAAATAATTAATTACGATTTTTTTTTATTTAACTCGAAAATTATAAGTGACATTTTAGTGACAAAATTATAGTAATATCTTATCTAAATTTTGTATAATTAGGTCTACAATGAAAAATACCTATTTTGACTTTTTACGGAAAAAGCCGAAAAATTAACCGATTACCGAAAAACTGCCTAAACGATTTTCGAAGGGTTACACATGCACATGTATGTGCAGTCCAAATTAAATTCTAGTAAAATATTTATTAAATCAAATAAAATATTTGAAAACCGATTTGGTAAAATTTTTACTAAAAACCCCACATTAAAGCATAATAACGCCTAATCGCATTCTAGGGTGTTACAATCTTCCCCCCTTAAAGAAAATTCGTCCCTGAATTTAAAATATAGCTACGCGTACCTTCAAAGAAATGAGTGAATTTCTTCCGCATCTCTCCCTCGGCCTCCTAAGTGATCTCTTCACCATTCGGGCTGCGCCAAAGAACCTTCACAGATGGTATAACTTTCGATCTCAATTTCTTCACCTGCCGATCCAAGATGACCACCAGCTGCTCGGCAAAAGAAAGGTCGTGCTCCAGCTGGATCATCGGTTGCTGAATCGCATGCGAAGGGTCATGAAGATACTTGCGGAGCATCGAAACGTGGAATACGGGGTGAACATCCGGAAAGCTGGGTGGAAGAGACAAACGATGCGCAATTGCGCCGACACGCTCGAGGATCTCGAAGGGACCCACAAATCTGGGGCTAAGCTTTCCTTTTCGTCCAAATCTCATCACGCCCTTCATCGGAGAGACCCTCAGAAAAACATGATCACCAACTGCGAACTCTAGTCTGCGACGGCGTCTGTCTGCATACGATTTCTTCCTGCTCTGAGCCGCTCTCATCCTATCGTGAATCAACTGGATATTCGCGGTCGTCTCCTTAACAATCTGCATCCCCAAAATGTTGCTTTCACTGAGCTCTATCCAACAGACGGACGATATGCATCTCCTCCCATATAGAGCCTCGAAAGGTGCCATCGGAATTGTATCCTGGAAGCTATTGTTGTAGGAGAACTCCACTAAGGGTAAATGATGATCCAAGCCACCACCGAAGTCTAAAATGCACGCTCGGAGCATGTCCTCGAGAGTCTGAATAGTCCGCTCTGACTGGCCGTCTGTCTGCGGATGAAATGCTGTGCTGAAACACAAATGGGTGCCCAACGCCTCCTAAAGTCTCTGCCATAGTCGGCTTGTAAACTGAGTGCCTCGGTCTGACACGATACAAGTCGGGACACCATGAAACCATACGATCTCATCGATGTAAATCTGGGCATACTGAGCAAAACCGAAAGTGGTCTTCACTGGCAGGAAGTGAGCCGCTTTCGTCAATCGATCCATGATCACCCAAATGGAGTCGTACCCTCGACTGGTCCTGGGTAGTGTTAGTGTATATGCCCTAGAGGCCATTACTGTATCATACTAGTTTGTATATTACTTAATGGAAGCTTGGGATATTCACCTTGTATATACAATCTTGCTCAAAATAGTAGTATGCTACTTGGTTTGTTTCTACTTCAATGTGTACATGTTGTAAGTGCACGGCGGCGCCCCGGCCGTCAAACCGACGGCCAAATACGGAAGCGGTGATAAACTTTAATTTTGCGGACTTAGCAAACCGGCACCACCGCGCACTAAACACCCGGATCGTAACCATTAACAAGTCTAAGCTAACTAGAAGATGGGTTAGAGAGATATACTGACGATCCAAGTCCTCCGGTCTTCTCGTCATCGTCCCGATCTCCTGCGGAATGTCCCGTCTCCTCCTTGTCGCCGGAAGTGCACCACATCGCCTACTTCTTTTACGGGCTCCCACCTCAATGCCGAGGCAACTCGGGCACGAAGCCGGCTACTCGACGTGCCCAAGGTTTGCTGTAGAATATGTAGTCGTCAAGTCTCATTTAGGGTTAAAGAGGTGCCATTTGGTGGAGGGATGAAAACAAGAACAATGTGGAGGAGCTAGGGGATAATTTTTTGGAGCACCAAATGAACCAAAATTCCCACACTAAAAAAATGGGCAGCCCCCCAATTAGAGTGGCCGGCCATGCACCATCAAGAATGGAGAGAATGAGATAGATAGCTAAAAGAATGGGGGGGAAACTCTATCATGCAAGAGAGAGGAAAAGACAATCATGTGAACCAATGATAGCAAGGTGAAAACCACACTCTTCTATCACTCATCAACCATGATGATATCCAAAGTCAATCCATCATGAAGTATGAAGTCAAGCAAGTAAATGGATGGTGCTATAATCATGACATGATAATATGCAAGGACCCCCTCCACAAAAGTCTATTTGCAACAATGCAAATAAACCCTCCTCCACCAATCTTCGGCCAATGAACGGAACAAAGGAAAATTGGCCGAAACGGAAAACAAACTGGCAACTCCAGAAAACTGGTCCCGTAATAAATTACAGGAAAAAACCCCGATACTGTGCATACACACCCGCATCTGTATTTCGACCGAAATACAAATGCAATGAGATAAAATCTACACTGTACTATACTAGGATCCGGCTTATACCAAAACCGGCTAGTAATATCCGTTCGATCCTGATCCGTGCAATACCGCACGTATCTGATCAAACCCTGCCATATAACCATACGGCCTATAGTACAAACTGTCCGATCCTGATCCGTGCAATACCGCACGTATCTGATCGGACCTTGCCATATCTCCATACGGCCTCTACAACTTTTCGCCCGAAAGCTGAGTAACAGAATGTGGGGGACTCTAAAGACTCGTCAACACCTTGGTTGTGGATTTAACCACTAGCACGTCAGAGGTATAAGCCAATACGTGACGGGCTACCAGGTACTGACTAAAAGGGACGTCTGTGAGCGAACTTAGCCCGACAACCCTACTGAGCCTGTCAGTGACAATATCCGTGCAGTCCGGTCCGTTCGTCTATGAGTATCGCATGGCGGGCCTAGGTGGTTGGTAAAAGTCAGACCCCCAAAAGCGGTACAAGTCGTGTCGGAGTGTAGCCCAGAACACCCTGAGATACTACTGGAATACCTACCAGTAAATCTCCTTGCCTTGGCCAAGGACTTTGTGTAATGGCTCTCCTAGACACAGCACGACCTCACCTCCAATACCGGGAGAGACGAACCCCTGAAGATACGCTCACTGCCTCCATGTGGCTCGGGACTGTACCCAACTAAAACCTGTTTGCACGACTCCTTTGAGCCGTGGTAGGGTAGTAATCAAAGTACAGTGGGAACTCACACGAGACAAATGACGATCCCCAGGTCGATGAACTAACCCGCACACATGTCACCAGGGAACTGCCATCTGACGTCTGGTATATGACCAACTAGCATGTTCCCGGCGAGTCCTGCCCGGTGTACTCATAACCCAATGAGCACCTGTATACATCTTAGGTGATCCAACTGACACCAGTGGCTTGTGAGACCGGCCACCGCCCCTCGTCGGGGTCTCGACTGTATACACTAGTCTACTAATGGAGTATCGATGCCCAGTCTCGAAACTCCCACGACTAGGGACCTTTTAAGGATAAGCTTATAGACCCCCAGCTCCCACTTATATGATCGCCCTCATACTGCTGGTGGTCAAGCAAGAATCCTAGGGGCTCTATCAACGTGTAATAGCGACGTGTCAGGTCACCTAAAACAGTACACGATGATAAAGGTAAACCAGATAGCATACTATCATCTCGAGTAAGACAGTCCTACCGGGATATGTCCTCCATCAATCATTGCAATCACGTACCTGTGACCTAATAATTGACTCTGAGGGCACTATCTCCAACAATCTCCCACTTGCACTCAAGGCTAATTATTGCGATGTCGCATACTCACAGCCCGTGTGATACCGAACATCCAACTCCTCTACTAGTCAGTCTCACAAAGCTCGTTTGCGGAACTATTGCGTTCGAGGAATAGCCTCAGTGAGTGGATCCACTTAGTTATTTCTTTCTATGTCTCTCTATATCTCAAGTTCGCGGAGAAAGCCATCTCCCGAAAAGAGCAATACCTGTCTCAGAATATGTCTGGATGTCTGATGGGACCTAGCTCATAAATGAACTCCAAATCCAAACTTCTTAGACTGTATCGTCAACTGAACTTAATCAGTATCCTGCGCGCCATGCCTCCCTCAGTATTGCCTTGGACCACCTGTCCAAAATACTGCCCCTCATCAGAAGGAAAACTATAACTCTGACAACCTCCTTGTCGTCCATGTCACCTTGGAAGCCTGGAATGATAACTGTCTCCTGAATGAGGCTGTCGTTATCATCTCCCTAGAACATCCACTTATGTTCTAAAACTGCTTCCGACTGTTTCTCCAGGATTGGATTAATGTCAACTTATTGCATCTAGTGCAAGAACAACATCTGGTGTGGTACTTGACATCTCACGATTGACTCAATTGCCTGAGCAAGTGATCTGCCAATCATGCCCGTCCCTCTCCCCTTTAGTCTGTAAGACACCTTTGGAGAGGGTGACTCCATTACCTGCTGGTACACTACCGTGCCAGGAGTCGTCCATCCTAAATACTCTTAGAATGCTGTCAAGTACCCTGATTGGGAAACCACCCAAATCTAGATCTAAGACCATAGATCTAGTAACCAGTATGTCTGATATAAAATCCATTTCCTTTGTGGAGAAACCACTGTGTGACGACCAAAGTATAACCGATCGTAGTATAGGAGTTTCTTTTCCTATTCTGTGTATATCATCCAAATACCAGGATATCACACCCTACTACCTTCTCAACAGATCCATCCCCTATTCTGATGAAGTCAAACCCATGACTGTCACGTCAGAAATAGATGATCTATCTCCGCTACATCTGCTCTAGTCTATAAATAGACATAAGCAACCTGTCCACCAATGCTTCCGCTGCTCCCACTGACTACGACAACCCTCTGGCAGAGTCATATAGACGTACACTTCTAAAACTGGTTTAGAACGACGCTATACTCATCCTCCTACCGGGTCTCGTAACCTGGAACAACAGCAATGGCAATTTTGGGTAAACAAGAACTTCCCTGTCACCGTCCTTGAGGCTACCGTAGTGCCTCTCGGGTGCCTGAAGTTACCCACCTTATCTGCGGAGTGGCCAATGGAATGTCAATTCAGATTGAATCTTTAGGTTCCTCATCAAATCTTCAGTAATCGTTTGTGGTTCTGGAATCACTTCCAGTTCTACCATACTCCCACTACTGTTTTCTGAAAAAATCCATTTTTGTTAAAACTGTGGCGAGTCTAGAACAATATTGCTATTGTTCATCCAGATGGTAGAAAATCAACCCTCGTCATAGCCTGGGTCAACCCACAAACAGCCATTACAGAAACGTGCCTTGAGTTGTCCAGTGTCTGGTTTTAATCATAAACCGGAAAACTCCCCGTACCTTAACATCGTTAAGATATGAACTGTTCTATATCCAATATAGAAACAGAGGCACTGATTTAATTGAACCAGATTCAAATCATGCAGCTGTCCCCAGCGCATGTCAACTAAATGGAAGGAGGCCGATCAGCGTTACTCAACTTAGGAATACTTCCAATTATGAGTAACCTGAAAGAGAAGCAAGATCTCTTTATCATTACTATCAACTGAATACCATACACAAGTATCTACATCTTCGATCTCTTTGAAGAATCCCGATACTTGCTATACCTGGTTCTCTACTCTATTCAAATACCTATAACTTCTCAAAATTTGGACCCTGTGTTTCCGCGAAACACCTGTCTAAAAACTAGAGAAGTCATAAGTAAACCGAATATAGTACGAGGACCAAGCCCTCTGTCCTGATGGACCCTGGACAACATACAATCCTTTGTATAAGTCCCTTGAGTCTGATAACTCATTCACTGTGTGTCGTAGGTTGAAAACTGTACTTATGGTTAAGAAGAATTACACCGCTGTTTAATGCTCCTTACCTAACCATCCACTGATATAGGTAAATGTCGTAGACATAATTTCAGAAAGGTATATCTCACTCTATGAAAATAGACGTACAGATATATCAATTTGAAATTGGTGCATAACAGCGGATATTCAAAACCAAATATTTGCCGACCGGCAAACAGCCCAGGTGATTTCCTCAAATATCACTGATTACAACGAATCCCGATATAATGAGGATAATCACCCAATTCCCAATAACTTACTCCCACTCATCATCTGTAAAACCATACAGATGTGAGAATCGTACCTGGTAAATACATACCCTGGAGTAAGTATCTAATCGGGAAATCAGTTTTCCTTTAACATTACACAGTGAAACTGAAACATTGAAATGTTCCGATGGGGTATCCCGGTATTCCTAGTAATGCCTCTTCCAGATTCACGACTGTAACCGTATAGTTCTTTGCCACCTCTCCAAATCCCTTCATATGTTTTTAGTCTTTACCTTCTGCACACCCTTTTAGGCCAAATGGTTTTCTTCCTTCCCTACCGTTCGGCACCAGCCTATGGTTTGGAAGAAGACTATCCAATAAGCATAATGGGTGTACTGTCCCAATCCTAGGAACACTCGCAATGAGAGAGGGTGAAGATAAAAGACAACCGAATAAACCTTATTCCTATTTCTCCTGAACCAGAATCCATCCCCGAACTGGAATAAATTCCTTTCGAGTTCGTATATAACCATACGATGGAGTATCCAATAAACTGTGGATCTTCGTAGTGATACGGAGTGTTCTGGAGAAATACAAAGGTGATTTGGGAGTGGTAATGAAATACCTGGTTTGGTCGTGAATATCTGTTGCAATTTACTTTGCCCTCTTACTAATCCCTTGCTTTGTCTTAACTTAATACCTTCTGCACACCATCGTTATGCTAATTGGTTTTCTTCATTCCCTACCGGTCGGCACCAGCCTAAGGTTTGGAAGAAGACAATCCAATTTGCGTAATAGGTGTACTACCCCTAAACCAAGGAGTACTCGTAACCTGAGAGAGGGTAAAAGGAAAAGACAACTGAATAATCCTATCCGTTTTCTCCAGAACCGGAAACCATCCTCGAATAAATTCTTTCGAGTTCGTATCTAACCATACGATGGTTTTGTCCAATGGAAGTGGACGTTCGTAGTAAAACGGGGTGTCCTGGAGAAAAGGGTAAAAGTAGGAGTGGCAATGAGGTTTGCAACTCTGACAATCCAAAAGCCGGTGTTTAAGAAGGTTCGGTCAACTTGGTCACTGAGTCAAAGTCTTAGGGTCGGGTCAATGGTCGCTGCCAAAGAGAGAGAGAAAAGAAAACACTCAGCGTGCACTCTAACCTAGATCAGAATGGTCACCAATTTATCTAATCTGGAAACCTCCCACTGTACCTCAAATTCTCCTCCAAACCTGAAAGAAGAATTAGTCGGGGTCACCCGAGGAGTAAACTAACTCATCAGTGGGAATCGGGATCCAACTCTCATCGCATGATAACGTGACGGAATCCGCTTACGCTATCACACTCCAGAAGGTATGCGCATATCTGGCAAGTTTCAGTTCTTTTGAAACTCCCGATGTGATTTCTGCCCCATGCTCTTATGACCTTGGCGAAGGTCAACA
Source organism: Agapanthus africanus (assembly GCA_030015575.1). Lineage (NCBI taxonomy): Eukaryota > Viridiplantae > Streptophyta > Magnoliopsida > Asparagales > Amaryllidaceae > Agapanthus > Agapanthus africanus. Next base: position 105,042,933 of record CM057347.1, on the reverse strand, counting down.
AATCATAAGTCACATGTCAAGTTCTACCCGTCATTATCCAGGTTAATTTGAATCCACCCGTACAAGCCCTTGACGAAGGTCAACAAGGCTATACGACTGTCCCAAACCAACGCATCTATCTATGCAGCAGAAAGGTAACAAGCAGCTACCATACACTATGCCTTGACGAAGGTCAATAAACACAGCATGAATACTACGTGCTACCCGTCTGAAACGACGGAGGGCTACGAATGGTTTCTGGCGAAAACCTTTAACGTAAAGAACTTGATATCGTTGAAGGAACTGATAGCTTTTAAAAATATAGTGACGAAAACCGTTGCTAAAGAGGTCACTCCCGGTGAAGGGATCTCGGCTCTTTCCCCGTAGAATGGGGTGCAGGATATTCCAACTGAATACCACGGTGCAAAGCAAAAGCAATCGGCTATAGTGAAGTTAATGCCCTGACGCAAACTTTTGTCCAAGGGATCACTCCCGGTGAAGGGATCTCGGCCCTTGCCTCGTCGACTGAGGAGCAGGATATTCCAACTGAATACCACGATGCAAAACAAAAGTGAACGTCCTTGCAATAACAGCTTTTTGAAAAGTGTTCCAACAACATCAGATTAGGTTTGTTTTTAACTTGCATTGATCCGAATCAACACAGTCCCATCAATTGATCACACCAAAAAGAACGAAAATATACTGATGTACGTATATGCCATCCGCATTCGCCACTGGGTCCCGTCATTACCCGTTAGGTTAGCTAACTAACGACAGAGCGGGGACTGGACTAGCGCGGATGTAAAACATATACAACATCTACTAATATATATACCAATATATTATATTCGCTCAAGGCGTGAATAGAATGCAACATCACAAAAATGTACAGCATCACAGAAACAATACAGATATCTGGGATCCCCGGGTTTCACAGAGCCACTGCTGAAACCCGGCGTTCCCCTGGTCGTGTGGATAGCCTGTGCAATGAAAACCTAGACCCCTACGGGCGCGGCAAGTCACCCGCCAAAACCTGAAGCGAGGCAGCCCCCTTCAGCGCCGTGAATGGACCACCCAGCACTTCACGGAATCCGGTAACTTGGGCACCCCTCCTGGGTCAACCTGTACCCCCTACGAGTGCGGCGAATAGCCCGCCAATCCTAGAGTGAAGCCCCCTCCGTCTCAATGCCATGAGATGCGGGCTTGTTGCCCTCCAGAACCCGGCTATCCGTGCACCCCTCCGCGGGGCAATCCTAGTACAGAAAATAAAATATACATACACCGGGTACATCGACCGCAACCAGGTCGTGCCCCAAAATAATAATACAATCAGGCAGTGACGGCAGTCCACATGTCGGACGCTCGCCCCGCAAAATCAAATGTACATAATACGACAAAACTGTACTAGCATTGCATCCAGGCTATCCCCCACGACCGATCCGCAACATCACAGCAAAAACAAAACATCAACGTGAAAGTCACTTCGCAAATCCGTCTAACCGGGCTATAGCAGTTAGACCGGATTTACCGATCGAGTGACATTCACGGTCGCAGATATAATGTAAATACTGTGAAAAATATGTTTAAAATATCCGATCAATCAAACTTTAACAAGTGGGCCCCAAAGTATTACTGTAGCAGATAAAGAAATTCTGGGCCCAATGTTATTATTCCAAAACCCATATTTTAAGCCCAGAAGGCCTCTGAAAAAAATTGGTGAAGTGATCTCCACAGTGAGCGGCGGAAGGGCGGCGGGAAGGTGGTTTTCGCGGCGGTTCCGCGCTCCCACTGTGGAGTTACTTCGTCGAATTTTTACAGAGCTCTTAGATTTTCCAGTACATCAATATTTTACAACCTGAAAAATTTTTCGACACTAAAAATTTCCAACAGAAAACTGATGTGGGCAAATACGGGTTTTTGAACATTTCGATCGATCGGAACAGAAAAACACACTACACAAAGCTAGACTAAGTTAATGGCGAGGCTCTGATACCACTGTAAGTGCACGGCGGCGCCCCGGCCGTCAAACCGACGGCCAAATGCGGAAGCGGTGATAAACTTTAATTTTGCGGACTTAGCAAACCGGCACCACCGCGCACTAAACACCCGGATCGTAACCATTAACAAGTCTAAGCTAACTAGAAGATGGGTTAGAGAGATATACCGACGATCCAAGTCCTCCGGTCTTCTCGTCATCGTCCCGATCTCCTGCGGAATGTCCCGTCTCCTCCTCGTCGCCGGAAGTGCACCACATCGCCTACTTCTTTTACGGGCTCCCACCTCAATGCCGAGGCAACTCGGGCACGAAGCCGGCTACTCGACGTGCCCAAGGTTTGCTGTAGAATATGTAGTCGTCAAGTCTCATTTGGGGTTAAAGAGGTGCCATTTGGTGGAGGGATGAAAACAAGAACAATGTGGAGGAGCTAGGGGATAATTTTTTGGAGCACCAAATGAACCAAAATTCCCACACTAAAAAAATGGGCAGCCCCCCAATTAGAGTGGCCGGCCATGCACCATCAAGAATGGAGAGAATGAGATAGATAGCTAAAAGAATGGGGGGGAAACTCTATCATGCAAGAGAGAGGAAAAGACAATCATGTGAACCAATGATAGCAAGGTGAAAACCACACTCTTCTATCACTCATCAACCATGATGATATCCAAAGTCAATCCATCATGAAGTATGAAGTCAAGCAAGTAAATGGATGGTGCTATAATCATGACATGATAATATGCAAGGACCCCCTCCACAAAAGTCTATTTGCAACAATGCAAATAAACCCTCCTCCACCAATCTTCGGCCAATGAACGGAACAAAGGAAAATTGGCCGAAACGGAAAACAAACTGGCAACTCCAGAAAACTGGTCCCGTAATAAATTACAGGAAAAAACCCCGATACTGTGCATACACACCCGCATCTGTATTTCGACCGAAATACAAATGCAATGAGACAAAATCTACACTGTACTATACTAGGATCCGGCTTATACCAAAACCGGCTAGTAATATCCGTTCGATCCTGATCCGTGCAATACCGCACGTATCTGATCAAACCCTGCCATATAACCATACGGCCTATAGTACAAACTGTCCGATCCTGATCCGTGCAATACCGCACGTATCTGATCGGACCTTGCCATATCTCCATACGGCCTCTACAACTTTTCGCCCGAAAGCTGAGTAACAGAATGTGGGGGACTCTAAAGACTCGTCAACACCTTGGTTGTGGATTTAACCACTAGCACGTCAGAGGTATAAGCCAATACGTGACGGGCTACCAGGTACTGACTAAAAGGGACGTCTGTGAGCGAACTTAGCCCGACAACCCTACTGAGCCTGTCAGTGACAATATCCGTGCAGTCCGGTCCGTTCGTCTATGAGTATCGCATGGCGGGCCTAGGGGGTTGGTAAAAGTCAGACCCCCAAAAGCGGTACAAGTCGTGTCGGAGTGTAGCCCAGAACACCCTGAGATACTACTGGAATACCTACCAGTAAATCTCCTTGCCTTGGCCAAGGACTTTGTGTAATGGCTCTCCTAGACACAGCACGACCTCACCCCCAATACCGGGAGAGACGAACCCCTGAAGATACGCTCACTGCCTCCATGTGGCTCGGGACTGTACCCAACTAAAACCTGTTTGCACGACTCCTTTGAGCCGTGGTAGGGTAGTAATCAAAGTACAGTGGGAACTCACACGAGATAAATGACGATCCCCAGGTCGATGAACTAACCTGCACACATGTCACCAGGGAACTGCCATCTGACGTCTGGTATATGACCAACTAGCATGTTCCCGGCGAGTCCTGCCCGGTGTACTCATAACCCAATGAGCACCTGTATACATCTTAGGTGATCCAACTGACACCAGTGGCTTGTGAGACCGGCCACCGCCCCTCGTCGGGGTCTCGACTGTATACACTAGTCTACTAATGGAGTATCGATGCCCAGTCTCGAAACTCCCACGACTAGGGACCTTTTAAGGATAAGCTTATAGACCCCCAGCTCCCACTTATATGATCGCCCTCATACTGCTGGTGGTCAAGCAAGAATCCTAGGGGCTCTATCAACGTGTAATAGCGACGTGTCAGGTCACCTAAAACAGTACACAATGATAAAGGTAAACCAGATAGCATACTATCATCTCGAGTAAGACAGTCCTACCGGGATATGTCCTCCATCAATCATTGCAATCACGTACCTGTGACCTAATAATTGACTCTGAGGGCACTATGTCCAACACATGTGTTTATTTTATTATATCACCTATACGCATTAGTGGAGCTCTTAGGATCTTTGCTTGATTACAAGCGTTGTGATGGCAGTCACACTAGTGGGGCTGGGTAATCTATAAGCACATCCTTATGCAGGTCCCTAGTCGCAGGATTATCGAGACAGGGCATCGATACTCCGGAGTAGACTAGCGCATGCGCTTCTCATCCCAGTGTGGGAGACGGTCTGTCCCACAGCCGTCAGTACGTCGTACTGGAGATAGTATGCGGGTGCTCGTTGGGTTACGAGTACACTGGACAGGACTCGTCGGGAACTGACCGGTTGGTATTATACCTATCGTCAGTTATCAGTTCCCAGGTGACATGAGTACAGCTTAGTCCGCTGACTTGACACTGTCACTTCGCCTCGAGTGTATTCCCACTGTACTTTGATTACTACCCTACCACGGCTCAAAGGAGTCGTGCAAACAGGTAGTAGTTGGGTGCAGTCCCGAAGCACTTGGAGGCTGTGACGGTTAGACACGATTCATCTCTCCCGGTATTGGGAGTTGACATCGCGCTGTGTCTAGGAGAGCCATTACACGAGTAGTCCCTGGCCAGGGCAAGCGGGATATACTGGTAGGCTTCCAGTGTTATCTCAGGGTGTATTGGGCTTCACTCCGACACGACTTGTAGCGCTATTAGGGGACTGACGTTTACCGCCCCCTAGGCCCGCCATGCGATGCATCAGACGAACAGACCGGACTGTACGAAGATTGTCACATTCAGGCTCAGTAGGAGTTCAGATGGGTTTCACCTCGTCAGTCTTCTTGTCGACATCTACCTGGGGACCGTTACGCACAGCTAGTGCCGTTTGCGGTCTGTGGTTAAACCCACTGCCAGCGTAGTGTCGAGTCTTTAGAGTTCCACACAGAAAGCTATTCGCCTTTAGGCAAAAAAGTAGAGGTTTTGCGACAGGTCGCATAGTTTTGCGACAGGGTTCGGTCACATCCGTGCACTTTTGCACGTACAGTGTCCGGATAGTTTACACTAGCGGGCTTTGGTTTAAGCCAGATCCTAGTGTACCTTTTGGGATTGGTTTTATCCAGTATGCATCCGTGTTCCTCGGAACGCGGATGCGGGTGTGTATGCACAGTTGACGGAGAGACAGAGACAGAGGATTCTCATTAGGGTTGTTGACCGTTGACCGTTGACTATTGACTTTTTGCTCAACCCTAATGAGAATATGATATATGATTAACAATTATATTAATTAAGTATTATGGTGACATGGTTGTTGAGGGGTTGACTTTGTTGACTTGTTGACTTTGTTGACTTGTTGACTTTGTTGACCGGTTGACTAGGCTTGACTAGTTGACCATTATGATAACAATAGCTATCATTTCATGGCAAAGACTTTTGCTTGCTTGCTCTCTTGTGCAAAATGAGTGCATGAAATGATATGGCTATTGTTGCTTAAACCATCACATAATACTTGATTGCTATGTTGCGTTATGATGGTTATAGATTTTGAGAGCCAAATGAGAAAGGGTTTTCTCTCATTCTATCATTCTCATTCTCTCTCTTGTTCTTAAGCTCTCATCTTCCTCCTCTTGCTCTCCCTCTCTTGAGTCTATGGTTCACTTGTCTCATGAGTTGAGAACCAAGAACCATAGATAAAATCCCAAACAAACTCTTCTCTACTCACTCTAGTTCACAAGGTTTAGCAAACCGAGTGAACTAGTTTCTTCAAAGTTCGAAGAAGGAGCCAAAGGTAGAGCTTTCAGGTGGATCTATCTTCGGCGCAAGGAGACGACGGGGAGAAGCCAATTCGGACAACCATCGAGGCTTGAAGACGAAGGAGTTCGAGATAAGAAAGGTATAAACCCCCTAACCGAGTAGTTAACAACTCCTAGTTAGGTTATTAGTTAGATGTTTAACAAAGATCCGGTTTTGAGTCCATGTTACCACCTCTAAGAAAATTGTTTTTCACCAAATTCCGCATGCCCGAAAGTACCGGGAGAGGTAGCATGGACTTACAGTGGTATCAGAGCCTAGTTAAACTTTATCTAACATGTTAGCAAAGTAGCTAGAAGATCGATCAAAGAAAAAGTCCCGAAATGAACCCCGATATCATGCTTGCTGTCGAATTTTTCCTCTGTTCCGAAAATGATAAATCATACTTTAAAATTCGGCTCAGGGTTTTTATAACAAACTGACAAAATTTCGTCCACTGAACCGATCAAAGAGCCGCGGAAACGCGGCGGGAGCGTGCTCCCGCCGCGGTTCCGCGGCCGAGTTGACTCTGTAGTGGGAAATTTTGGCTGCAGTTTGTTCAGTGGGGTATTTTGGGATTTTTGGAATATGTATTTTCTGCCCAGATTTTCTAGAACGAAAATTTTGTGTTTAGGGCCTGAAAATCCGTATTTTTGATCGAACTTCTAAAAGACTTAAGCTGACGGGTTTTTCTGTGATGTGATATTTGTATTGAACGTCTGCTAATCGCTATATGTCGATTAGTGGGGGTTATACAAATCTGTGATCTGTAATGTTATTGGAATGTGTATATGAATTCATTGGATTGTCGCGGGTGAATAGCCGGGGGTTGTGAGACGAGAGTTTTCTTTTCTTTCAATTCATGTAAATTTGTAAATTGATGTAATAATTATTTGTATGGCCGCACAACCGGGTCGGGGTTGTAGCCGTCATTGTATAATTTCTTTTTACTGTTTTTGCTCCTAGGATAGACCCATAGAGGGGGTGCACAAACTACCGGGTATGCCGAAGTGCCGAGTGGCCTACTCACGGAGTTGAGGGAGGTTGCTTCGCTTCGAGTATTTGGCGGGTAGTTTGCCGCACCCGTAGGGGTCTTGGGTAGGGTATTGGCTATTCACCGCGACCGTGTAATCTGCTTTTCGTTACAGGCTCGTACGAATTGCGGATTCCTAGTATATCCAATGTGTTCATCTATGATCTGAAATGGCTATCATTGCAGTATATCTATATATGATATTATTTAGGCGTTGCTTATGTTTTACAGCCGCGCTAGCCCAGCCCCCGCTCTGTCGTTAGTTAAGTAACCTAACGGGTAATGACGGGGCCCCGTGGCGAATGCGAATGGCATAAGCGTAGGTCATATTTTGGTTGTTTTCTGCAATGGTAGGATTAAATGATGGGACGCATTAAAAGAACTAATGCAAGAATATCACGCATTAAAAGAACTAATGCAAGAAAACAAACCAAGTTAAAGTCGTTGGAACACTTTCGAAAAACCACTCGGTTCTTTTCAAAACTAACTTTTAAATGCGGAGCTTGAGCCACTCTTTTTAAAAGCTATCTCGTTCCATCGATTATATCAAGTTCACTACGTTCACGGTTTAGCCAAAACCATTCGTAGCCCTCCGTCGTTTCACATGGATGGTCAATAGTATTTAAGCTATGTTTGTTGGCCAAAGTCAAGGTATAGTGATTGGTAGCTATTGGGTATTCATGTGCAGCATAGATAGATGCGTTAGTTTGGAATAGTCGTACTGTCTTATTGGCCAAAGTCAAGGGTAGGTGCGGGCGGATTCAAATTAACCTGGAGAACGACGGGTAGAACTTGACATGTGACTTATGATTTGTTGGCCAAAGTCAAGGTCATAAGAGCATGGGGCAAAAAAAATCCACATCGGGAGTTTCAAAAGAACTGAAACTTGCTAGTGTTGCATACCATTTGGAGTGTGATGATTCTGGTAGGATTCCTTCAGTTTCGTCACGCGATGATATTTGGATCCCGATCCTACTGTGAGTATATGCTACTCCTCGGGAAATTTCTCACTTAACGATCAATGCTATAAACCTAGTAGGTGTCTAGAAAGGTGTTAGCGGGGCTACGCCCCCAGGAAAAAGAGGTTATTTAATTAAGGAACTTCATGAAAGCGTTGGAAAACCTCTCTCGAAGTACCGACACTGGCCTGGCTGAACGGCTAAGCAAGTATTGTACGGTGAGATGGATCCTGATTAATTCTTCCTTTTTGGTTTGAGGAGGGATTCGAGAAACAGTGGGAGCCATCCTGTTTAGACAAACTAAAAACCATTCTAAACTTGCAAGAGCATCATGCTGAGTGTTTCTTCTCTCTCCTAATTGCAGCGACCAATCGACAAGACTGGACTTAAGTTACTCCTAGATAAAAACATACTGACAGGGCCAAACTACAAAGATTGGCTCAGGAATGTCAAGATGGCAATCACTTACGACAAGCTGGGGTATCTTCTTACCACCAAAGCTCCCCCTGTCCCAGGTCCCAAAACCAGCGTCGCGGATAAGGAAATCCGTAAGACCTGGAAACTAGACTGCGCGAAGGCCAAGTGCCTCGTGCTTGCCTCTATGGACAATGAACATCAGAGGAGGCTCGAGAATATGGACCTGGAATCCATATTTCTTCATACAAAAGAACTGTATGGAGAGCAATCTCGTATCGCAAGATACGAAGTGTCGAAGAAGTTATTTTCGGCAAGATTGGCCGTCGGATCATCGGTAGCGGAACACGTGCTTAAGATGATTGGCTACATTGAGGAGCTCGCGGACCTTGGGACCACGTTGGAGAATGAGCTCTATACGGACTTGATTCTCCAGTCCCTTCCTTCCACTTACGCCCAGTTTATACTGAACTTCAACTTACAAGAAAAGGAAGTTGAACTTTCAGAACTCCTCAACATGCTGAGGAGCGCAGAGGGCACCCTACAGAAAGGTAGGGAAACATCCACTTTGTTTGTAGGAGGATCTTCTTCTTCTAGGTCCAAGGCGAAAGCCAAGGGAAAGAAGAAGAAAGCCCACGCCAAACCAAGGGGCGGTGTTAGTAAAGTGGATACGAAGGGAAAGGCAAAAGCAACAAAGAAAGTGGGAAAGCTTGTGGATAAGGAAGAATGCTTCTATTGTCATAAGAAAGGACACTGGAAGAATGATTGCAGGGCTTGGAAAGCCAGGACACAGGAATTGAAGCAGGTTGCAGCTTCAGCTTCAGGTGTGTATGTTATTGAAAACTGTCTGTCAATAAACTCTACTTCCTGGGTATTGGATACCGGATCAGGATCTCATATCTGTAATTCATTGCAGGCGTTGAGAAACCGTAGGGTTTTGAAGGCAGGTGACATGACCCTCAAAGTTGCAAACGGACCTAGCATGGATGCTAAGGCCGTGGGGGACTATCACCTGGGAATGTCAGATGGACATGTCTTGGTTTTGCGTAATTGCTTTTTTGTACCCAACGCAACTTGTAATATCATTTCTGTATCTTTGGTTTCTAAAGAAGGTTATGAATTTGCGTTTGTAAGTAATGTTGTAAACATTCACCTTAATCAAGTTCTGATTGGGTCAGGTACATTGAGCAATGGTATATACGTGTTAAACCAACCACAGATTTTCAATGTCCAGAATACACACAAAAGAAAGTCTCCGGAAATAAATCAGACTTTCTTGTGGCATTGTAGACTGGGTCACATCAATGAGAGAAGGTTGATGAAGTTACATACAGAAGGATATTTGAATCCGTTCGAATATCAATCGTATGCCACTTGTCAATCCTGTCTCAAAGGAAAGATGACAAAGACTCCGTTTACTGGACACGGAGTAAGGGCGAGTGAGCTCTTGGGACTCGTACACAGCGACGTGTGCGGTCCAATGTCTACACATGCACGAAGCGGTTATTCTTACTTCGTTACTTTTACGGATGACTTTTCAAGGTATGGTTATGTCTTCTTAATGAAACATAAGTCCGAAGCCTTTGGAAAATTCCAGGAATATAAAAATGAAGTAGAAAAACAAACCGGTAAAAGTATCAAGATCCTAAGATCGGATCGAGGTGGTGAATACTTGAGTGCCGAGTTCCTGGACTATTTAAAAGAGAACGGAATTCTCTCTCAGCTTACTCCTCCATACACTCCGCAACATAACGGTGTATCGGAGAGATGGAACCGAACCCTATTGGATATGGTACGGTCCATGATGAGTAACGCTGAGTTACCGCGATCATTCTGGGGGTATGCGCTAGAATCAGCTGCATACCTTTTGAACCGAGTTCCCACTAAGACTGTGCCTACTACACCATATGAGATGTGGTGTGGGAAGAAACCCTATCTTAAGCACATTAAGACATGGGGATGTCCAGCTTTTGTTAAAAAGCAGCATGTGGACAAGCTCGAGGCACGCTCAGTACAGTGCAAGTTCGTGGGATATCCAAAGAACTCCAAGGAATATTTCTTCTACTGCGAAGAGGAACAAAAGGTTTTTGTTTCTCGTCATGCCTACTTCTTGGAAACTGAGTTTTTGGAAACCCAGATAAGTGGGAGCACAGTAGAACTGGAAGAAATTCCAGAACCACGAGCTATTACTGAAATCTTAGTGGAACCAGAGGGTTCAAAAGAACAGGACATTCCAACGCCACTCCGCAGGAGTAGTAGGCAGTCTTATCCGCCCGAGAGATACTACGGTTTTCTCATAGACGGGGATAGAGAGGATTGCATCATAGATTATGATGAGCCTACTAGCTTCCAGCAGGCCGTTCAGAGCGTTGACTCAGTAAAATGGCTGGATGCAATGCGGACCGAAATGGAGTCCATGTACACCAACAAGGTATGGACGTTGGACATTGCTCCAGATGGGGTAAAACCCGTAGGATGCAAGTGGATCTTCAAAAGGAAGATTGGTGTAGATGGACAGGTTGAGACCTATAAAGCTAGACTGGTTGCAAAGGGTTTTCGTCAAAGACCTGGTTTGGACTATGACGAAACCTTTTCTCCAGTAGCTATGCTGAAATCCATTCGGATCCTTCTTGCCATTGCTGCCTTCCACGATTATGAGATCTGGCAAATGGACGTAAAGACCGCTTTTCTAAATGGAAATTTAGAGGAGTGTGTCTATATGGACCAACCAGAGGGTTTCATTTAGAGTGGGAGCAGCGGAAAGGTGTGCAACTTGCTTAAGTCCATCTATGGACTGAAACAGGCATCGCGGAGTTGGAACATCTGTTTTGATGAGACGGTCAAGGAATTTGGCTTTATCAAAAATCCAGATGAACCATGCATCTACAGTAGATTTGTAGCGAGAACTGTAGTATTCCTCGTTTTATACGTGGATGACATTCTCTTAATAGGAAATGACATTCCTATGCTACAATCTGTCAAGGGGTTCTTGTCACACAGGTTCTCCATGAAAGACCTGGGTGATGCCTCATACATCCTGGGGATCCGGATCCATCGTGATAGATCCAAGAGGATATTAGGACTTTCACAGTCCAGGTACATCGACACCATACTGAAGAGATTCAGTATGGAAGATTCCAAGCGCGGTAACCTACTGGCTTGTCACGGGATCACCCTCTCTAAAGAGATGTCTCCCAAGACTGATTTGGAGAGGGATCGCATGTCTATTATACCCTACGCTTCTGCGGTAGGCTCTATAATGTATGCGATGTTGTGTACCAAACCGGATGTAGCTTATGCACTTAGTGTAGTAAGCTGGTATCAGTCAAATCCCGGGAAGAAACACTAGATAGCGGTAAAGAACATTCTCAAGTACCTGAGAAGGACTAAGGAGATGTTCTTGGTGTATGGAGGAAAAGACCTCCAGATCGAGGCCTTTGCTGACTCCAGCTTCCAGAGTGACAAGGATAATTCCAAGTCAATGTCAGGTTTTGTCTTTACCCTCAATAGAGGGGCGGTGTGTTGGAAGAGTTCCAAACAGGAAACCGTTGCAGACTCGACGATGGAAGCGGAATACATCGCTGCATCTGATGCCGCAAAAGAAGCTGTCTGGATGAGGAAGTTCTTGAAAGAACTTCAGGTGGTTCCGTCTATTGTTGATCCAATACCTCTGTATTGCGACAACAATGGGGCTATAGCTTTAGCGAAGGAACCCAGGTCCCATCAGAGATCCAGACACATCTTGAGGCGGTATCACCTGATCAGGGAGATCGTGGATCGCCAGGAGATCGAAGTTCGGAGGGTTGCTTCAGAAGATAGCATTGCAGATCCATTCACCAAGGCCTTGCCCCAGACTCAGTTCGAGCGGCTGATCGAGATGATAGGTCTTCGATACGCCAGTACATGGCCTTAGTGCAAGTGGGAGATTATTAGTGTATATGCCCTAGAGGCCATTACTGTATCATACTAGTTTGTATATTACTTAATGGAAGCTTGGGATATTCACCTTGTATATACAATCTTGCTCAAAATAGTAGTATGCTACTTGGTTTGTTTCTACTTCAATGTGTACATGTGTTTATTTTATTATATCACCTATACGCATTAGTGGAGCCCTTAGGATCTTTGCTTGATTACCAGCGTTGTGATGGCAGTCACACTAGTGGGGCTGGGTAATCTATAAGCACATCCTTATGCAGGTCCCTAGTCGCAGGACTATCGAGACAGGGCATCGATACTCCGGAGTAGACTAGCGCATGCGCTTCTCATCCCAGTATGGGAGACGGTCTGTCCCACAGCCGTCAGTACGTCGTACTGGAGATAGTATGCGGGTGCTCATTGGGTTACGAGTACACTGGACAGGACTCGTCGGGAACTGACCGGTTGGTATTATACCTATCGTCAGTTATCAGTTCTCAGGTGACATGAGTACAGCTTAGTCCGCTGACTTGACACTGTCACTTTGCCTCGAGTGTGTTCCCACTGTACTTTGATTACTACCCTACCACGGCTCAAAGGAGTCGTGCAAACAGGTAGTAGTTGGGTGCAGTCCCGAAGCACTTGGAGGCTGTGACGGTTAGACACGATTCGTCTCTCCCGGTATTGGGAGTTGACATCGCGCTGTATCTAGGAGAGCCATTACACGAGTAGTCCCTGGCCAGGGCAAGCGGGATATACTGGTAGGCTTCCAGTGTTATCTCAGGGTGTATTGGGCTTCACTCCGACACGACTTGTACCGCTATTAGGGGACTGACGTTTACCGCCCTCCTAGGCCCGCCATGCGATGTATCAGACGAACAGACCGGACTGTACGAAGATTGTCACATTCAGGCTCAGTAGGAGTTCAGATGGGTTTCACCTCGTCAGTCTTCTTGTCGGCATCTACCTGGGGACCGTTACGCACAGCTAGTGCCGCTTGCGGTCTGTGGTTAAACCCAGTGCCAGCGTAGTGTCGAGTCTTTAGAGTCCCACACAGAAAGCTATTCGCCTTTAGGCAAAAGAGTAGAGGTTTTGCGACAGGTCGCATGGTTTTGCGACAGGGTTCGGTCACATCCGTGCACTTGTGCACGTACAGTGTCCGGACAGTTTACACTAGCGGGCTTTGGTTTAAGCCAGATCCTAGTGTACCTTTTGGGATTGGTTTTATCCAGTATGCATCCGTGTTCCTCGGAACGCGGATGCGGGTGTGTATGCACAGTTGACGGAGAGACAGAGGCAGAGGATTCTCATTAGGGTTATTGACCGTTGACCGTTGACCGTTGACTATTGACTTTTTGCTCAACCCTAATGAGAATATGATATATGATTAACAATTATATTAATTAAGTATTATGGTGACATGGTTGTTGAGGGGTTGACTTTGTTGACTTGTTGACTTTGTTGACTTGTTGACTTTGTTGACCGGTTGACTAGGCTTGACTAGTTGACCATCATGATAACAATAGCTATCATTTCATGGCAAAGACTTTTGCTTGCTTGCTCTTTTGTGCAAAATGAGTGCATGAAATGATATGGCTATTGTTGCTTAAACCATCACATAATACTTGATTGCTATGATGTGTTATGATGGTTATGGATTATGAGAGCCAAATGAGAAAGGGTTTTCTCTCATTCTATCATTCTCATTCTCTCTCTTGTTCTTGAGCTCTCATCTTCCTCCTCTTGCTCTCCCTCTCTTGAGTCTATGGTTCACTTGTCTCATGAGTTGAGAACCAAGAACCATAGATAAAATCCCAAACAAACTCTTCTCTACTCACTCTAGTTCACAAGGTTTAGCAAACCGAGTGAACTAGTTTCTTCAAAGTTCGAAGAAGGAGCCAAAGGTAGAAGCTTTCAGGTGGATCTATCTTCGGCGCAAGGAGACGACGGGGAGAAGCCGATTCGGACAACCATCGAGGCTTGAAGACGAAGGAGTTCGAGATAAGAAAGGTATAAACCCCCTAACCGAGTAGTTAACAACTTCTAGTTAGGTTGTTAGTTAGATGTTTAACAAAGATCCGGTTTTGAGTCCATGTTACCACCTCTAAGAAAATTGTTTTTCACCAAATTCCGCATGCCCGAACGTACCGGGAGAGGTAGCATGGACTTACAGGTAGACCCACAATGAAATCCATAGAAATCTGCTCCCATTTCCACTCCGGAATGGGCAAAGGCTGCAACTCTCACGCGGGCCTCTAGTGCTCGGGCTTGACTTGCTGACAACTCAGGCATCTCGACACGAAGTCTGTGATGTCCCTCTTCATTCCGTCCCACCAATAAACATCTCTCAGATCGTGGTACATCTTGGTGGAACCTGGATGAACGCTATAAATTGATCTATGCGCCTCCTCAAGAATCTCACGCCGCAGTCCCTCAGAATCTAGTACGCACAATCGAGCCCCAAATCGCAGTACCCCCTGATCATCGATCATGAACTCGGAATCTCTGCCCTGCCTAATCTGCTCCATGATCTCTGAAAGACGGTCATCACTGGGCTGCGCCTCTCGAATACGGTCAATCAACTGTGGATGTGCACGAATATGCGCAAGCTGTCCCCCGGTCGGAGTGAACTCAAACTCCACTCGGCTGTCGCATAGAATCTGCTAATCTGCTGACGACTGCCTCTGCATGGCGCTCAAACAAGATAAACTACCTCCGGGCCTCCAACTCAAGGCATCTGCCACTATGTTCGCCTTGCCCGGATGGTAAAGGATTTCGCAATCATAGTCTTTCACCGGCTCCATCCAACGGCGCTGTCTCAGATTCATGTCTCGCTGCTGAAATATGTACTTCAAGCTCTTGTGGTCCATGAATATCCGGCACGACTCTCCGTATAGGTAATGTCTCCAGATCTTGAGTGCAAACACCACTACAGCCTTCTCTAAATCATGCGTAGGATAGTTCTGTTCATGCGTCTTCAGCTACCGAAAAGCATACGCGATAACCCTGTCGTGCTGCATCAACACGCAACCTAGTCCCACTCGAGAAGCGTCATAATAAACCATGAATTCGCCCGATCCCGAAGGCAATAACAACACTGGTACAGTAGTCAGACGAGTCTTCAACTGCTGGAAGCTATGCTCGCACGCCTCGGTCCAATCAAAAGGAACTCCCTTCCGGGTCAACCCGGTCAACGGTGCAGCGATTCGGGAGTAGTCCTGAACAAATCGTCGGTAGTAACCAGCCAGGCCTAGGAAATTGCAGATCTCCGTAACTGATGCTGGTCTGGGCCAATACTGAACGGCCTCAATCTTCTTCGGGTCTACACATATGCCATCTCTCGTAATCACGTGACCCAAGAAATCAACACTGTCAAGCCAAAATGCGCACTTGGAGAACTTCGCGAACAGCTGGTGCTCTCTCAACGTTTGCAACGTGAACCGCAAATACTGCTCGTGCTCCTCTCGGCTCCGGGAATACGCCAAAATGTCGTCAATAAACACGATGATGAATAGATCTAGATACGGCCTGAAAATGTGGTTCATCAAGTCCATAAACGTGGCTGGTGCATTGGTGAGTCCGAACGACATCACCAAAAACTCATAGTGCCCGTAACGTGTGTGAAAAGCCGTCCTCGGAATATCCTCCTGCCGCACCCGCAACTGATGGTAACCCGATCGCAAGTCAATCCTCGAAAAGTATCCCGCACCCTGAAGCTGGTCAAAAAAATCATCGATACGTGGTAAGCGATATCTGTTCCGTACGGTAACCCTGTTCAGCGGACGGTAATCAATGCACAAGCGCAACCTGCCATCTTTCTTCTTGACGAACAGAACAGGAGCACCCCACGGAGATACACTAGGTCGATTAAGCCCTTTATCTAACAAATCATGCAACTGATCCTTCAGCTTTCTAAGCCCCTCCAGGGCCATCCGATAAGGCGGTATGGAAATAGGCCCCGTGCCGGGAATCAAGTCAATGCAGAAAGAAACATCGCGCTCAGGCGGTAGTTCAGCCAGCTCGTCAGGGAAGACATCAGGAAACTTACACACAATCGGGACCTGGTCCAATAGGACCTCTGCAGCTCGAGTATCACAAACAGAAGCTAGGAATCCCTGACATCCCTTCCGCAAGAGCTGACCGGTGCGAAGAGACGAAATCAAGCTGGGAAGGGTGACGCTGCAGTCTCCCTGAATAACAAGGACAGGCTTTCCCGGAAAACTAAATCTGACTGCCTTCTTACGGTAGTCCACAGATGCATAACAAGTGGCTAGCCAGTCCATGCCCAGAAGCACATCAAAGTCCAACATATCGAGGAGAATCAAATCAACCGATGTATCCTTCTCCCCGATACGAACGAAACACAATTGAAACACAGAACGAACGACAAACGACTCGCCTACCGGGGTGATAATAACAAGTGGTTGATCTAACGACGATGACTCACGGCCCAACATCGGTGCAAAGTGTGTAGATACATACAAATGTGTAGAACCTGGGTCGAATAATACTCGCGCGTCGAAAGAACATACTGGCAAGGTACCTGTCACAACGGCATTGGATGCCTGCGCATCCTGCGGAGTCAAAGCGAATACTTGGGCCTGTCCCCCACCAATAGCTTGCTGTCCTCTGCCTCGGCCTCTGCGTCCTCGTCCTCTCTGAACAGGACCGCCGCGTCCACGGCCTCTGGGGCCGTCTAACTGGCATGGAGCATTACCGGGGCAGGAAGTAGAGCTCTCTGAGAAGGTGGTGAAGGTGGTAAAGTCATGTGTGGAACTGTCGCCGCTCCCTGTCTTCTCACCATACAGTCTCTGATACGATGGTACGGACTCCCACACCGAAAACATCCTGGCGACGCCTGCTGGCCCTGCGGATAAGAACCAAATAGCCGACCCCGTCCAATTCCTCTGTCGCCACCATATCTCGGAAAGAATCTGTCATGATGCCTCTGAGCTGGCATATCGGTACGAATCCTCTTTGGCCCAGAAATGACCAAGTCTCTGAAATGCGCGCCTCCATCCGTAAGGCCGTGTCCATAACAGCTGCATAAGTGTCGAAGTGCTGGACGCCGATAGCAAGGAATAACTGGGTGTCGAGTCCATGCATAAACCTCTTTACCCCCTTCTCTTCAATATCAACCAAATACGGAGCATATCTGGACAACTGCGTAAACTGGACATCATACTCGGACATTGTCATCCTTGGAGTCTTGCGCAAATCCTCAAAACTACGAGCTCGACCATCATGAACGCTCTATGGAAGGAAACGGGCTAGAAATACTGTTGTGAACTCGTCCCAAGTCATTGGATGTAGACCTACGGCTCGACCTCTCTCAACCGACTCACACCACGTCTGCGCAAGGCCCTCTAGACGGAAACTCGTAAGCTCCACCCATCTATCATCGGAACATCTGAGCGAATGACAAATCCTTGCTAATTTTTTGAGGAATGTCTGCGGATCCTCCGCTGCATCTGTGCCGGTGAAGACTTGGGGTCTTAGCCTCATGAAATCCTATAGTGATATTGGAATAGCTACGGTAGTAATAGGAGCAACTGTCTGGGCAGTAGGTACTATCGTAGTCTGTGTTGTGGTAGGTATGCTCTCCGATCTCGATGCACGACTGGCCTCTACTAAGGATCCCACCATCTGTTGTAACTCATGCATACTTCCCATCATCTTTCGTAACTCCTGCATGCCTGACTTTAGCCTATCCATGGGGCGTGGGGAAGGCGGATAAGTCTGTCCCTGAGGGGTAGGTACACCGTCCTGATCGGACCTCGTCTCGGAAGAGCTTGCTTGGATCTCATCTCGGGCGGCAGCCCTTTGCGCTCTCGTAGCCTTTGGCGGCATAGTGGCTGGTATAGGAAACAGGATAATAAGAACAGTGCAATAGAATCATACGATACACGGAACTGAAGAAGGAATTTCAAGAAAGTATATCCTAAAGTCACGTAGGCGGAGTACCGTATCGCAAGTATGCCGCGGACATACACACGCTACGTTACCCTGCTTAAGTCGCTTACTCTATCTACCAAGGGTCATCCTATACTCAGAAAGGTAAAACCTATCGCTCTGATACCAACTTTGTCATGACCCAAAAAGTACGGAACGTGACTTGCACTTAAATTACGAAACATCTCAAGGCGTACGTAATCTAAGTAAGCCAAAGCCCAGAAATCAAAACCCATTTAAGCAATAGAGTGAAGGAAAACCATATAAGTCGCATCAAAATCTTTTAAAAACAACTTCACCCTTTTCCCAAAATTTTCGGCGGAGTTTCCTTTGTTAAAACTGGCCCCAAACGGGTACAAAACAAGAATATACATATAATCATGAATAAGGCATCCCTAAGCGGGAGCTAGCTCTTCGCCGAAGCGGACTCAAATCCCACGCAATGTAAATCATCAATGTGCAAGAAAATAAGCATAAAAGGCATAACTAATAAGCATCATGTCGGCTCAAGTGAGCTCGACCCAAAGAAACAACATAAATGTCCACAAATCTCACTGTCTCATCTCTAGGTCATAGTACATCGATACAAGTAGCAGGTACAGTAGATGGAGTACACTAGATACAATGAATATACAAGGTGGAAACAAAATAATCTCACAACCCAACTACGAGCAAAAGTCTCCAATTCAAGCAAAAGGAGCAAAAGGATAAAGTGCGTCCGCCGGTACAGTGCTGACGGATCGGACCCGCAGAAAGGCTGTGGCACAACGAGAGTGAGTTGCCAACTCGTGAGTAATAAGTAACATTTATAGAGGCTATCGTAAGCATGCACGCAAAGTTTCATAACTCAACAATACTGATCTGGCATGATATACTAGCAGATATGTATGCAACATGAATCAATTTTACAATACTAATCTGGCATGATGTACTAACAAGTATGTGTGTAACATGAATCAAGTTTAACCCGTGATCTGAATATGTTGACATGAGAAAATCATTATTTTCATCTTAGAAAACTCTTTTGAAATATCAACATAATATCAATGGAATCAATAGAAATCCCTGTTCAGCATCGACACCTCAAACGACTATCTCAAAATCTCAAGTATCGGTATCACAATATATCTAGGGCCCCAGCCGTCTGGCTGGCCCATCTCAAAGTATCAATATCTCAATATCTCACGACCACGGTCGGTATCCTATGGATATCCGCCGCGCCAACAATTACCGGTAGCCAGTCTGCCCCTGCCAGGCTCATCTTCTACAACTTGAACTTCTTGCCTCGGGGTACCTTACCGGGCCCACCATGTATCCGAGACGGTTCATCCAACTCCTCGAAACGGGTCCCAAAAATTAACAGAAAACCTATGGTGGACGACATATGTATCATATTACGAGAAAAACCGCAACTTTCAATGTTTAAAATATTATCAGTTTTATTAAATCCTTACGGCTTTTCCCCAAAATCTCATAAATCTCAAGTGCTGAAATCCTCAAGAAAATCATCATAAGTACACATGTCAATGATAATGAATGCCTATGGTATCAACAAGGCGAACTGCAATGTATGACTAAAAGACTAGGCATGAACGAATGATGCAATTAGCAATCCTACATGTTCATCATGAGGAATTTAAATGTATTAGTACAGGTTTACACATCATATATAGTGAAATTGTTCTAGATTTCAGGTTATACAAGTTATCTAGTGTTTGTGGGATAGCAATTACCAAGGCGTGTGTGTCCGCATGAATAGTGCTCGTGCTGCATAAAACCATGGTAATGGTGCAAGTGTCCTGTGCAATGAGTTCGCACATGTATGTAAATATATAGGATCGTGAATGCAGAAAGATGATTAACTAGGAACTATACTCATAAATGCTAGTACTACTAGAAGTTTTTAAACTATCTAAACTATCGGGCGTCTTGCGCCATCCAAACGATTTTCCCCCATAGATATTACATCTACTCACCCGTGATCTCGTGCTAGCCAGGTCCAACCACCGCTTTTCCCTTCCGCGCTGCGTCCGACGTCCCCGCGATCGATCCTAGAAACACACAAGCAATACACATAAGGCTAAATCCTGCCAAAAATGCGATATCAAGATCAAAAGAGAAACTCACGTTAGAAGTTAAACGCGTGTGCACTCAATACGCTAAAACGTGTGTAACCTCGCTTGAAACCACCCCGACTTGCTGTGACGCACAGTGAACAGCAAACCCAACTCACATAACGCACGTGTCACACAAGTTAAAAAGTATAGAAAACGGGGTTTTAGGTTCCAGATTTTTACTCGAGTGGAAAAAGAAAAAGTTGTATATACCAAAAACCTTAGATATATAGCAGACTCCTACAGACCAAGAACCAACACCCACACCCACCCTCTGGCCGCAAATTGCGGCCAGACTGAATAAATCTGCGGCCTAAAAGGGGAGATGGCATCCCGTGCTTCGTGTGTGTGGTCCTATCCCAGTCACTAAGCTCTAGTATTTGCAACGTTTTCCTGAAGTACCCGGGTCAAAAGCAGATCTCAAAAAGAACCCAAATCCTAACTAAAACACTATTTAACACTAAAATGATACAATATAGTATTTTTGTGAAATCTGGTGCAAAACTTGGTTTAGATAACCTTAATAACACTTAGTTAAGCTACTTTAGCCATAAAAATCCTAACTTGGCCTAATCTCCACTTAATCCACAAAACAAGCACTAAAATCACATTAAATAACAAATTAAGCTAACTAACTACAAGTTTAGAAAAATGGAAGTTGAGTTTAACATTATACCTCAATTGTTCCTAGGATGCAAGAAGAAGAAGAAGAAGAAGAAGAAGAAGAGAAGAAGAACAGAAGGGGGTGGGGTGTGTGCTGCTGCTGCTGCTGTTTGTTGCTGCTGCTACTGCTGCTATATGTGTGCGTGAAAGAATGAGAGGGAGAGAGATGTGATGAGTGAAAGAAATGAGAGTGATGGAATGAGTGGGAGTGTGAGGGTGTTAGAGAGTGAGAGTTTGGAAATGAGGGTGGGGTTAGTGGAACCATGCCTCAAGCCATCATTCTCTCTCTCTCCTCACTTTCACAAGTCAACCCCACAACAAAAAAAAATTAAATTAATTATCAAACTAATAACCTTAATTAACTTCATATTAACCTAATGAAATGGGTTAGTCCACCATGGATTTTTAAACATGGTTTAACCCCAAACTTAGCCCTAGTTTACATGCACATGTGTGTGCAGTCCAAATTAAATTCTAGTAAAATATTCATTAAATCAAATAAAATATTTGAAAACCGATTTGGTAAACTTTTTACTAAAAACCCCACATTAAAGCATAATAACCCCTAATCGCATTCTAGGGTGTTACAGGTAGCTTGAGCTAGTGGGCTTCGCGTGGATCATCTTTGGCACGAAGGTCATCGGAGGAAGTGTAAGTCCACGTTGCGACCCCCGGTTCTTACGGGGAGGCGGAAACGGTATAAAAATCAAATTTTTAGCGCAAGGGGCAACATGGACTAAGCAAAGTCGGGATCTTTAACTAAACTAAAACTAGCATACTTTGCTAAAGAGAGTTAGCTACTCGGATGAAGATGGTTATACCTAAACTTGATCTCCTTCTTCTTCAAACTTTGTAGAGGTTGATGGTTCTCTTTTTGTCGCCTTCTTCCGTCGAAGATGGATCCACCTCGAGAGTTCAACCTTTGGGCTCTTCCTCGTGCTTTGAGTGAACTAGGGTTTCCGGCTTGCCAAACCTTGAACCTAGAATAAGTAGAGAGTGTCTAAGGGGTGCTTTTCTTTTTAAAGAGAAGGATTCTCAACACATGAGAAGGTTTCTCTTTAGCTAGAGGAAGAAGAAGATGAAGTGGAGAGAGAGAATGAATATGATAGAAAATGAGCTATCCTTTTTCTTTCTTGCAACCATAATGCAAAAGAAAAAGAATTATCAATAATAATAATAATGAAAATGAAAAGGTTGATGGAAAGTTTTAGAATGACCATTATCATTTCAAACATTAAATGAATTTGCTAGAATCAAAGAGCATCTTTCTTTTGTAATGATGATGGTCAAAGCTTCAACCATGGTCAACAAGTCAACAAAAAACCAACCATGACACAATTTCATTTTATTATATATTATTAATTGATATAATACAAATCCATTAGGGTTTGGAAAAAGACGACTGTCAACTGTGCATACGCACCCGTTCCGAAACCCTAATGAAAGTCATCTTCCTCTTCCTCAAATAACCGTGCATACACACCTGCATCCTTGTTCCGAGGAACATGAATACTGAGATAAAAGCAACCCCAAAACATATACCAGTATCTGGCTCAAACCAGAGCCTGCCAGTATAATCCGTCCGGACTCCAAACGTGCACAAGTGCGCGGATGAGAACGAACCCTGTCGCAAAACCATGCGACCTCTACTCTGTTTTGCCCAGAGGCGAATACCCTCTGTGTGGGACTCTAAAGACTCGACACTACGCTGGCAGTGGGTTTAACCACAGACCGCAAGCGGCACTAGCTGTGCGTAACGGTCCCCAGGTAGATGTCGACAAGAAGGCTGACGAGGTGAAACCCCATCTGAACTCCTACTGAGTCTGAATGTGACAGTCTCCGTACAGTCCGGTCTGTTCGTCTGATACATCGCATGTCGGGCCTAGGGGGCGGTAAAACGTCAGTCCCCAATAGCGGTACAAGTCGTGTCGGAGTGAAGCCCAAAACACCCTGAGATAACACTGGAAACCTACCAGTATATCTCGCTTGCCCTGGCCAGGGACTACTCGTGTAATGGCTCTCCTAGACACAGCGCGATGTCAACCCCCAATACCGGGAGAGACGAATCCTTTCTAACTGTCACTGCCTCCAAGTGCTTCGGGACTGCACCCAACCACCACCTGTTTGCACGACTCCTTTGAGCCGTGGTAGGGTAGTGATCAAAGTGCAGTGGGAACACACTCGAGGCGAAGTGCCAGTGTCAAGTCAGCGGACTAAGCTGTACTCATGTCACCTGGGAACTGATAACTGACGATAGGTATAGTACCAACCTGTCAGTTCCCGACGAGTCCTGTCCAGTGTACTCGTAACCTAACGAGCACCCGTATACTATCTCCAGTACGACGTACTGATGGCTGTGGGACAGACCATCTCCCATACTGGGATGAGAAGCGCATACGCTAGTCTACTCCGGAGTATCGATGCCCTGTCTCGATAGTCCTGCGACTAGGGACCTGTATAAGGATGTGCTTATAGATTACCCAGCCCCCACTAGTGTGACTGCCATCGCAACGCTGGTAATCAAGCAAAGATCCTAAGGGCTCCACTAATGCGTATAAGTGATATACTGAAATAAACACAAGTACACATTGAAGTAGAAACAAACCAAGTAGCATACTACTATATTGAGCAAGATTGTTTATACAAGGTGAATATCCCAAGCTTCCATCAAGTAATATACAAACTAGTATGATACAGTAATGGCCTCTAGGGCATATACACTAACAGGAAGCTCGTCCAAACTCTCAAGTGGAGCCTAGTTAAGTCGCGTGGACTACTACACGGAGCTAGTGAAGTGAATGACTCGATCTACGAGGGTATTGCCATCTTCACTTCTCTTTAGTATACATATCATCATAGGTTTAACCCTAAAATTCTAGTTACGATCTTGGTTAAGTCTAACTTAGCACCTAAATTTTTCTAATTCGGCTTGCTTGATGCTACTAATACCTCATGGTGGTGCTCGGGTAGACTTTCAGCCTAGATGGATCAAATGGACCATAACCCTTCTTCTTCAGGAGAAGATTCCCGAAGAAGTAAAAGCAAGGGAAAGGCGACCTTTGTTGTTAATATACAACAACAACAGAATGGCCCGAAAGCAGCCGCTTGCCAAAACAACAACCGCACTGGTCCCACCTTTTTAGAAAGAATGGGACACGTGTATTCCTTCTCTCATGACAAGACGAAAAGATTGTTCGAGCTTTCCATGAGGGATAATTTGATAACGCTGCCTAAGCCATGGTGACCCGCACAAGCTAGTGTGTCAATAATCCAAACTGTTGCCCCTATCACTGGATGGTAAGCCATCCAATTAAAGACTGTCATGTCTTTAAAAATTGGGTCGAAGGGAAAGTTTGCGCTATCAGGTAATTGGACGATATATCTGCCGCAAAAGCACCCCCTAAGAAAGCTAATATGCAGGGGAATCCTACTCATTCGTGGAAGACACTCCATGTGAAGTGGTTCTCTCGGCAAAGACCAAAAGAATGCAGAAATACTTGCAAGCATACCCGACAATCAAGTAGAAAAGCCCGCTTAAGCCCGAGATTATAGAAGAAATGTTGAAGCTACGTCTGACACCAAAAATTGTTGGGGGAAAACCCCCCAAGGCAAACCTTCTAAGCTTCCAAGAAAAAGAATAAGAAGTCCAAAAAGCCCATGTAGCCCGCCGAATGAATTTCTGGGGGCAAACGCACCAGCAAAAATGGTCTCCATATTCATCGGCATCTCGTAGAGAAAGAAAAAATCGTCGACAGCCGCATGGATCTTTAGAAGTATATTGACGTGTTGGAAGAGTTCCTCCTGTATAATTAAAAGCGCAAACACCAGTCACACTTGAAGAGTTCCTCCTGCATATTCTCTAAGATAAGGACAGTGATGAAGATGAGGAGAGAAACTCATCAAAGGATGCAGAAGAACATGTGGAAAGCTGTAACATGGTCTCCCATTCATATATATATGATAAAAAGGCTCTGCCAGTGTAAGAAAGCGACATGGATGAGCTGGGGAAAGAATCGGCGCCAAATATTCCGAAACTGCCAGAAGAAGATCTGATCGAAAGATTGCTGAAAGAAGCTTTTTAAAAGAGCAAAGATGATCAAAGGCGTGAGATGGCCATTTATGAAAAGGTTAGGAAGCAGCGCCTGAACAAAGAAGCTACGGTAAGGATGAGTTATGAAGTTCTCCGGCCGGACCAAGTCATGCCTGCAAAGAATAAGAGCAGGACCAAAGACGAGAAGCGGTTTGCCAAGGCCCTATCAATTGGGATGAAGCTACCGCCTCTCATGACGTATACCCCTGGGGTTCCATATTTTGATGGTGGAGAGGAACACCCAAAATACTGCCTATATCATCGAAAGATCGCTCAACCCATCGATGAATGCAACACCTTCAAGAAGTGGTGGCAAGAATATGTTGCCTACAGAAGACATTTCAAGAAGGAGAAGCGCAAGGCTTGCGCTCGTCGATACAAGAGCTACGAGACTGCGCAGACAAAGAAGCAATCAACAGCTGCCATATAGCCAATACCGACGCAAAAGGAGAAAGCTCTCAGGTTCTCATGTTCGGGAGTGATTCCGAAGATGAAATTCCCCTTAACCTTCTCTTCGAAAGTTCTGCCTTAAAAGAAGAAGAAGAAGAAGAAGAAGAAGAAGAAGAAGAAGAAAAACATTGTGGGAACATTCAGCTGCGCAACCGTACCTTGCCTGAGAAGAACCTTAGGCCCGAAAATAAGGATCCGAATAAACAAAATAAAGGAAGATGGAAAATGCCCAAGGAGATTGAGATTGATAAAGAAGTCGCCAGAGAGCTCTCCGCAAAGGACCTTTCCAAGAAAACCAAGGTGGACTACAACTTCCTTGCGCATTTGACGAAAATACCCTCGCAATTGAGTTTATTGGATGCCCTACTCTGGTCTAAAGAAGCGCAAGACTCCTTGATCAAGGCCCTAAAGGAACCTGACCAGTTTCAAGTTTTCCTCGCAGAAGAGAAAATGAAGGGTGAACTCACAGATGTCCACACCGCTAATATTACCTTCAGCAAGGAAGATCTCCTCCTTAGGACATACGAGCATAATCGACCATTGTATGTTACCGGGTACTACCACGACATCAAGATAGGAAAATCCTTGCCGACAATGGATCTTCTATCAACCATCTTAATGTGAGAGTGCTGAAGGAGATTTGCATGAATGCTCAGTATCTTGCTCGGGAAAGGATCACCATCTCACGGTTCGACTCACAGTCGTTACGGGCGCTTGGGTCAGAAGTATTGACGCTTCACTTCAGGAATCTAGTCATGGACGTCAAGTTCTATGTCATCGACGCCAAAACGTGTTACAATGCTCTACTCGGTAGGCCTTGGCTGCACGAGTAAAATGTCATCCTTTCTACACAATATCAGTATATGAAGTATTTCAAAGATGGCCAAGAGTACATCGTCACGGGAGAACTCAACCCTTACTCAGTAAATGAGGTACGGAAGTATGAAGACGCAAATTACTTTCAGCCGGATTTCGAAGATACCGTAAGATACCACAAACCGAAAAATAAACAAAAATCAATAGCCACCATCCCGGTCTTCGGAATCGATACTGATGAATATGAACAGATAGTGTATTTGGGATAACTTAAAAGGGAAAGCGGTAAATCCAGTCTGCCGGCCCCTATCCTAGTCTTTGGCAGCGACTCCGAAGACAAGACCGATGCAGTGTTCTCCGCTCGTCTACCGATGCAGAATCTCACCAAAGCAGACCGAATTCTACATATTATGATGGCTCCGCCTCATCACTATAAGGTTCTTGACCCGTTCAGTACCTATAGCGAGCAAGAGCTAGAAACCTTCTATGTTCCTCCAAAGCATAAAGGTGAAAAGACGATCTTCTTTTACAAATCTATGGAGACCGAGATAGAAAAAGAAATTTGGCATGGACTTGATCTGAATTTTGACAAGTTGCATCCCATCCGAATGCCGAGATACTTCATGAAAGGACTAAGGGAGTTCTTGAAGTATCAGGGAATACCATTCGAACAGGCTGTCCGTCAGGCTGAATATTACAAGAGGATCTGGGATTCACCAGGAACTCACCAAAGCAAGCCGAATGGAAAGATGGATACCACTGGCTTGGGATATATACAAATCAAGAAGCGGGAGCGAACTTATAGTTGCTATGCCTGTTTACCACCAAAAACGGAGACAAACTGGGTTATGACGTCTTGCCCGAATTTGGGGGCAGATACTATTTGGAACATATCCGTCCACCTCTCCGAAGATGCTAAGTTGATTTATAGCACCGTATATCGGAGGTTGGATAGATGTGACCGATGCAGCGTAACTTATTAGATTCCCCTTCTTTGAGGGGTTTTTGATTGTGGGGACGCTCTTCCCTACAGGCGCAAGCCCCTGCAGTTAATTATGTTATTACGTTGTGATAACAACTTTCATCCGCTCCAGGCAGATCACTTCATATCGTGTTATATTGTTTACTTTGGGGTTGCCCGTGGATTGTATATGAAAGGTTATGCTAACGCTCTACCCATCATCCGAGACCGATTGCGGAACAAAAATTTTACTACGATGTAAACTTGGCGCTAGAATAACCCAAAATCGGATCTTTCATAAACCTAACCAGCAACTAAAATAGTTATCTACTTTGAAAGAAGTTTATACCAAGAGACTCGGGTCTTCACTCCTCTCCTTTAGCATGCTCTTAGTGGCCTCCATGATCGAGCTTGATCGACGGCTTCCTCATGTCAAAGATGATCCACCCGAGAGTGTCTACTTTGAGCTCCTACCTCTAAACCAAGGTAACTAGGTTACTTAGTATGCTAGTCTAAGTAGTCTAGATGATGTAGAGAGTGATGATGGATTGCTTTATCTCAAGAACCCTAGGTTTCTCAACACATGAGACTATTAGGGTTTGAGGTAAAAGAAGAGAAGCTTGGAGGAGATGACAGTATTAGTTATATGTATGCCCTAGAGGCCATTACTGTACATAGGATGTATATTGTAGTGGATGCTGGGACATATATAGGAAGGGCTTTCTTGCTCGACATGATAGTATGCTATCTGGTTACTCTTTATCTTAACGTGTATACTGATTGTCTCTCTGTTACATGTTGGTAAAGCCCTTAGGATGTGTACTTGACTACCTAGACTATGATGCGGATCATACTAGTGGGGACATGGTAGTCCATAAGTACATCCTTCAAGGTCCCTAGTCGTGGGTATATCGAGATGGGGTATCGATATACCAGAGTAGACTAGCGTATACCTTCTCGACCCATACAGATGGGCGATGGATGATCCCATATCCATTGGTGTTTGACATCAGAGATGATATACGGGTGCTCAGTGGAGACTGGGTACACTGGACGGACTCGCCGAGAACTCCCAGATGGTAATATACCTTACGTCAGATGGCAGTTCTCTGGTGACACTGGTACAGGTTAGTTTGTAGACCCGAGATCGTCATAGAGTCTTGTGTGATTCCCACTGTGCTTTGATTTCCACCTTACCATGTCCAAGAGGGCATGCAGAACGGTGGTTTTTGGGTACAGTCCCGAATCACATGGAGGCAATGAGCGATAGGAGGGGATTCGTCTCTCCCGGTATAGGGAGTTGATGTTGCGCTGTGTTCGATTGGCTATAACCGGAAATCCCTGGCCAGGGTTGCTGATATTATCTGGTAAGTGTTACCAGTAGTTTCTCGAACTGTTATAGACCTCAGATCGACACGACTTATCGAGCTACTGGGGTCTGGCGTTTACCATCCCTAAGCGAGATATGCGATATATCAGACGAACAGACCGGACTGTACAGTAAGTGTTACTGGTTGGATTCACAGGAGTGTGAGCGGGCTGGCTCGTCGATCTTCTGATTGCTCAATACCCGGGTGCCCGTTATGTTTAGCAGACCGCTTGCGGCTTGTGGGTGTTTGATATGATCATCACCTGCTGCCGGCGTATTGACGAGTCTTTAGAGTCCTACACAGAGGTTTCCTGGCTCAAGCGAAACGAAATAGGAGCGCATATGAGATATGTACGAGACCGAGAATAATGCGTGTATGTGATACCGTATTCTATTCTTGCGATGAATGTATCGATTGGTTGTATGCGATATAATCTAGTTATCGAATCAAGGATTGATTCGATAAGTCGATACATTGGATATTAGTCGGTCAAATGCGATATGACCGGATCGTTAAATCAAGTGTTGATTTAATGATTTAATGTATAATTATATATTTGATATATTACTTTGCATTAACTAGTAGTTATTCACTTAAGATTGATTATCTCACTTGAATGTGCATATTGTATATATGATATATGTTTGTGCACTAGTTTATATCATGTTTGATGATACATGCAAACTTGGGTGCATGTTTGATTTAAACCTTAGTTAAGTAAATGGTTAGGGTTTTTATTTATTTATTCATTTATTTATTTATTTCTTTTTGGCAAAAGAAAAGAAAATGGTGGCTTTTTGTTTTATAGTTGAAGCTTCATGAAGCTTTGAAAAAGTCTACCATTTTTGTTTCATGCTAAACCTAACCATTCACCTAACCTTAGTTTATTCTCTACACTTAACCATGGTTGCTAATATGATAAGAATGACTTATTTTCTATTTTCCAATAATTCTTATCATATTATCTTCTTCTTCTTCTTCTTCTTCAAGAAGAAAGAAGCTTGCTAGCTTCAATGGTGACTTAAGAAAAAGAGTGAGAAATCCAATTCTAAAGTGAACCCACTTCCTATTTCTTCCTCCTCTACCACATGCCAAGTAGTATAGGGTGTTTTCTTCACAAGTTTCATGACTTGGTGAAGTTGGAGCTTGATCTTGTGTTGCCTCGACGTAGATCATCTTCGGCATCGAAGTCGACGACCTAGCCCGACCATTTCTCCGATGAAGCCGACGCTAGAGTCCGGGATCCGATGATCGCAGCGAGGGGACGTCATCATGGAGCTAGAGAAGTGGTGGACCGGATCCACAAAGGTTGTATTTTCCGTTCACTCATAGTTAAGATGTTAACTAGTTGCTTGTTTCGCCGAAAACTCTAGTCAACGATCCGTATTAGGGTTTCTCGGCACTTGTAGAATCTGAAATTGGCATGGTTGATGCCTTGTGAGACCTCATTAGTGTGCCTAGGAACCCTACAGTGGTATTAGAGCCTAGCTAGAGCTTTAGGCGATGTGTAGACGAAGCTAGAAGTCCGATCGAACCCAATATCCCCCAATTTCAACCGTCTCTGTACAATTTTTCAAACAGTGGCGTTTTGTAAATTAAAAATTCTCAGAAAAACAAGCAGGAAAACCTAAGAATTACTGTGAAGTACGGTCCACTAAGTCAACAATTTGACCGCGGAACCGCGGCGAAACCAGGGGTTTGGCGGTGGTTACGCGGCCAAAATTTGGTCTTAGTCCCTGAAATTTCATGTATTTATTCTTAGGTCCTTTCTTGGCAATTTTTTATGGGAATTTTTAAATTCCACTCAAGTGTTGAGTATTCTAGGGTTTTATTAGGGACTCGTTAATTTGATCGGATAATTTAACTTCGTTTAAGTTTTTCCGGATATTTTAGAAACTGTTAAAAAGTTCGACCGGATATAAATACCCACTTTTTCCCCTGCCGGGAAATTTCCAAGTGTTGGATCTTTCCGTAGTTTAAGAATGTTCGAAGTAGTGCAAGTAACGCGATGGTCCCTCTAGAAGACAACAAACCTTAACTCGATTATGTGACCGTCTTGAACTGCCCTTTGAACCTTAGGGTTTGGGGCAGTACGGCGTGCCTCACATTGAGGCGTTGGCTTGACCCTTCTACGGCTGGACCATTGGTACTGAGGCATGAAGTGAATGTTTTTAAACTTATTTCATGTGTTGATCTGTTTCGGGAAATTTTGGGTGTTTGTTTGTTCGATCGAAAGTTTAACATTTTCTATTTATCTGGAATGTGATACAATAATTGGAATTCACAATTAGTTATGAGATAACTGAATGAATGTTATAAATCTAGCGGTTTAGTCTCAAATGATCGGTTGCCACGGAATTTTGATGCGATCAAAAGTCCGTCGCAATCACGTTGATTACATGGATACTCGCCGGTAAACTTAATAGACAGCTACACCCCATTGCCCCGACCAAGGGACTGTAGCAGAACCCCGTCGCCAAAAAGCATCCGTTCGGGTGCTCGCGGTAGCGGTGTTCCGCCTTAGTGCACTTCGTCGACAGTGTCGGGGGTGCGGCCGTCCACTAAAGTTTGCGACGAGCATTCGTTCTGGATGCCGGGAATCGTGTTGAATTGCCCGACTTTATATTGAAAAGTGTTTTCGATATTGAGACTAAAATGCGGGGTTTATAATTGTTAGGCATGCGATGTCTAAGGGATTCATTTGATTAGGCATGCGATGTCTAAAGAGTTTGCGGATTCCAACTGTTGTAGTTTTACACATTCTTTTCTGCGACCGTAAGTGTAATATGTGATATCGCCGGTTTCGTTGCTATATGTCAACGACAATTGGGATACGCATGTTTACTTACGTTGATGACATGTGATGTTATGTGTTGCTGGATATGTTATATTGTATCATCGTGTTTGAATAGCCGGGGTTTTTTTTTATGTGAGATGAGTGTTTTTCATTTTCATTCATGTAAAAACTTGTATGTAATATTCTTTTATTGGGGCACTTCCAGGTTGCGGAAGATGTCACCTTTTGTATATTATTTACTTTTCCGCACTAGGATAGACCCAAGGAGGAGGGCACAAGTAACCAGGTTCTGGAGTCTAGTGGGAGACCAACTCGAGGAGTCGAGTCCGGGTCTCCTAACTCTAGAATTGGTAGGGTTGCTTGCCGCCCTCGTAGGGGTCTAGGGGTGTGGGTTTGGCTATTCATCGCGACCGTGGAATCCGTGTTTTATACTGGCTCATATTGAAAACACGGACGTCTTAGTATATCCAATATTTCATATGTTTCTTCTGCTGCGATATCTGTGATGTGATCATGTGATGTTCTGTGATAGATACAGTATATAGTATATATGATATATTATATAGACGTTACTTATGTTTTACACCCGCGCTAGCCCTGCCCCGCTCTGCCGTTAGTTACCTAACCTAACGGTGCACGAGGGGACATCAAGGCGAATGCGGATGGCATAAGTGTACGTCGTATTTATCTGTGATGTTTAGGTACTTAAATGATGGGATTTCATTAATATGATTAATGAAAGAAAAAGAAACCTAGGATGTTGTGGAATCGAATTTCTAAATAAAACAGGTAGCTACAGTTCTTGCTTTGCACAACGGTATATATGATATATCCTGCACCTTATTCGATGAGGAAAGGACCGAGATCCCTTCACCGGGAGTGACTCCTTTAGCCATAATTGGCAGATGCTACAACCCTCGGTTTGTCTTTTGATTGCTTCTATAGTTTCTGCTTTGCACAGTGATATATATGATATATCCCGCACCTCATTCGACGAGGAAAGGGCCGACGATCCCTTCACCGGGAGTGACCCCTTTAGCAAAACTAGAAAAGCCTAAAAAACACTCCATTTCAAAATTCATTCGATCCTACAACGATATCAAGTTCATTACGCAAAAGGTTTTCAGAAAAACCTGTCGTAGCCCTCCTTCATTTCAGATAAGTCCTGCTTAGTATTCGTGCTGCGTTTGTTGACCTTGTCAAGGCGCAGTGTGCGGTAGCTAACCAGTATTTATCTGCTTATGCATATGTTGCAGATTGGGTTAGGGTAGTCGTACGGCCTTGTTGACCTTGTCAAGGGTCGTGCGGGTGGGTTTGATTCAATCAAGAAATGACGGGTTTAACTTGACTTACGGTCTATGGTTTGTTGACCTTGTCAAGGTCATAGATCATTTGGGGCAAAATATTATCGGGAATTTCAAGTGTTGAAATTTGCAATAAGATTGCATACCTTCTATGAGATAGTTGGATCCCGATACCCGCTGCGAGTAAGAGTTACTCCTGGGAGAGTTTTACACATTACAATTAGCCGATCTAGTAGGTGTCTAGAAAGGTGTTAACGGGGTTACGCCTCTGGGAAAATGAGGTTTACATTAATTAGGTTCGTGCGAAAGCACGGGGGACCTCCCTCAAAGTACCGACACTGGCCTGGCTAAAAGATTGGCGAACCTGTAGCGTGTAATTAATCCCGGCTAGTCTTTTCTTTTAGGGTTTGAAGGAAGATTTGATAAAAACAGTGGGAGCCATCCTGATTAGATAAAATAATAACCAATCTGATCTTGAAAGAGCATACGCTGAGTGTTTTCTTCTCTCTCTCTCCAGGTAGCGACCATGTCACGCCTTAATCAAGATAATAATACGGATGTATTGAACGAACCCGCTTGTTATACTGAGCTAGGGAACGTTGGTCCCGCCCCAACTTATAATTGTTATAAGACAGAGCAGGAAATTGGGGATTACCAGGATTCCTTTGCCGCCCAAACGAAGAAAGTGCATGATGATGCATCTTCTTCGGGTGCGTTCATTACAAAGAACTGTTTCTCAGTATCCTCTGCGTCCTGGGTATATGATACTGGATCAGGATCCCAGATATGTAATCTGTTACATAGGGCTACAGAAAGGTAGAGAACTGAGAATGGGTGATAAGTTTCATGAGGCAGAATACGGTGCAAATGTTGCAGCCAAGTCTGTTGGTCACTGTCACCTTGTATTTCCAAATACATTGATTCTGAACAAATGTTATTAGATACCGAACCTGATATACAAAATCATATCAGTCTCTTTATTAGTAAAGAAATGATAAAATTTTGTATTGCTGGACAATGTTTTGAACATTTCCTGTATCAAAAGTTGATCGGTTCAGGCACGTTATCTAAAAGTTTTGACGTTCTAAATCAAACTACAGTTCTTAGTATACAGAACACACACAAGAGGAAGAGTTCAGAAATGAACGAATCCTTCTTGAGGCATTGTAGACTAGGTCATATCAATGCGACCCGACTGGCTGAAGTTACATTTAGATGTATATTTAAATTAGTTTGAATTTATAACTTGTGAAACTTGACAGTCATGTCACAAAGATTAGATGACCGTAGCTCTGTTTGTTGGAAACAGAGAAAGAGTTAGTAAACTCTTGGGACTGATACATGATGATGTATGTAAGGTCCCCTGTCTACACATGCCAGGACTGGTTCTTTGTACTTCATTACATTCTCTGATAATCTCTCAAGATTCAGATATATGTTCCTGTTGAAACACAAGTCCGAACCTTTTGAGATATTCACAGAATATAAGTTAGAAGTAGAAAACCAATACGGGTATAAGTATTATGTCCTTTGATGAGATCAAGGAGGAGAATACTTAAGCACGGAAATCCTGGACTATTCTAAAAGAGAATGAGATTCTCTCTCAGCATTATTCCTCCTATACACCACAGCATGTCGGTGTATCGGGGCGGAGCAGATACACCCTATTTGATATGGTGTGCTCTATGATGAGTACTACTGAGTTACCTTTTTCCTATTGGGTGTTATGCACTTGAGAAGCTGCATACCTATTGAATAGGGTTCGAATCAAATCAGTGCCTACCACTCCATATAAGATATGGAAGGGGAAGAGCCCATATCTTAAGTTAGTTAAGATTTGGGGTTGTCCGGCCTATGTCTAAAAGCAAAATCCGGACAAGCTCGAGGCAAGGTCTGTTATGTAGAACTGGAAATGTTCCAGCTATACAAACTGCTGCTGATGATTTGGTAGAACCGAAGGATTCAATAGTAACCAACGAACCTCAGCCTCTCCACCGATCTAGTAGGGTTCCTCACCCACCTGAGAGTTACTTCGGTTTCTCTATGACAGTGGGAGCGAGGATAGCATCATGAGATGATGACCCAACTAGTTTCGAACTGGCCATCAGGAGTGAGACTCGGTAAGAATGGCTGGATGTTTATCGATCTGAGATGGAATCCTTATACACCAACAAAGTATGGACTTTGGTTGCGATATCTGAAGTGTTAAATCCCTATCAGGAGCAAGTATATCTTGAGAAGATTACTTGGTGTACATGGAAAAGTTGAGACTTTCAAAGCTAGACTTGTTAAAGGTTTTTGTCATCGACCAGGCATGGATAATGATGAAACCTTTTTCCAATGGCTATGCTTAAGTCCATCCAGATCCTACTTGCCACTGCTACATACCATGACTACGATATCTGGCGGTTGGGCGCCATGACTGCTTTTCTAAATGATGTTTTAGAAGAGAACGTCTATAAGTACACAGCCAGAGGGCTTCGTAAAAAGTGGGAGCAACGGAAACGTGTGCAAGATGTTTTATGTGATGAAGCAGGCATCGCGGAGTTGGAACATCTGTTTTGATGAGTTAGTCAAACAGTTTGACATCATCAAAATGGTAGATGAACCTTGTATATACAAAAAGGGTAGTAGGGAGTATGGTAGTGATCCTCATAGAGTACGTGGATGACATACTCATGATAGGGAAGGAGTTTCCTATGCTACGCTCGGTCAATCTCCGCTTATCACAATGATTATCCATATAGGATCAAAGTGATACCTCCTGAATCCTGGATTTTGGATCTATGAGATAGATCTAATTGGATATTAGGATACTCACTAGATGTAGTGAGATGGTATCAATTGATCCTGGGGAGAATCACTGGAAAGGTTCCAGTGTGATAAGGACGACTGAATGTCAGTCGCAGGCATTGTATTTACCTTCAGTAAAGGGACGGTATGTTGGAAGAGTTCCAAGCTAGATACCGTGGCATACTAGACGGTAAAGGCTGGATAAATCGCTACTTAAGATGCTACCAAAGAGGCTGTCTGGGTGTATAGTTAGTTCATTAGATGAACTTAGTTCCTCCCATTGTGTGACAATGGAGTTGTGGCTTATGCCAAGGAACGTCTGTCCCATCAGTGATCCAGACATATTCTAAGGCAGTATCACCTGATCATGGAGATGGTTGATCTCCAAGGTGATCAAGGTTAGGAGAGTAGACTCAGAGGACAATATGGCGGATCCACTCACAAAGGCTTTTTCCCAGAGAGAGACTTTTATGGGATGGTTGAGTATGAGATACTACAACCACTGCTACAGATGGCCCTAGTGCAAGTGGGAGATTGTTAGTTATATGTATGCCCTAGAGGCCATTACTGTACATAGGATGTATATTGTAGTGGATGTTGGGACATATATAGGGAGGACTTTCTTG
Source organism: Agapanthus africanus (assembly GCA_030015575.1). Lineage (NCBI taxonomy): Eukaryota > Viridiplantae > Streptophyta > Magnoliopsida > Asparagales > Amaryllidaceae > Agapanthus > Agapanthus africanus. The sequence continues at coordinate 105,006,708 of CM057347.1, read as the reverse complement.
CTCGACATGATAGTATGCTATCTGGTTACTCTTTATCTTAACGTGTATACTGATTGTCTCTCTGTTACATGTTGGTAAAGCCCTTAGGATGTGTACTTGACAACCTGGACTATGATGCGGATCATACTAGTGGGGACATGGTAGTCCATAAGTACATCCTTCAAGGTCCCTAGTCGTGGGTATATCGAGACGGGGTATCGATATACCAGAGTAGACTAGCATATACCTTCTCGACCCATACAGATGGGCGATGGATGATCCCATATCCATTGGTGTTTGACATCAGAGATGATATACGGGTGCTCAGTGGAGACTGGGTACACTGGATGGACTCGCCGAGAACTCCCAGATGGTATTATACCTTACGTCAGATGGCAGTTCTCTGGTGACACTGGTACAGGTTAGTCTGTAGACCCGAGATCGTCATAGAGTCTTGTGTGATTCCCACTGTGCTTTGATTTCCACCTTACCGCGTCCAAGAGGGCGTGCAAAATGGTGGTTTTTGGGTACAGTCCCGAATCACATGGAGGCAATGAGCGATAGGAGGGGATTCGTCTCTCCCGGTATAGGGAGTTGATGTTGTGCTGTGTTCGATTGGCTATAACCGGAAATCCCTGGCCAGGGTTGCTGAGATTTACTGGTAAGTGTTACCAGTAGTTTCTCGAACTGTTATAGACCTCAGATCGACACGACTTATCGAGCTACTGGGGTCTGACGTTTACCATCCCTAGGCGAGATATGCGACATATCAGACGAACAGACCGGACTGTACGGTAAGTGTTACTGGTTGGATTCATAGGAGTGTGAGCGGGCTTGCTCGTCGATCTTCTGATCGCTCAATACCCGGGTGGCCGTTACGTTTAGCAGACCTCTTGCGGCTTGTGGGTGTTTGATATAATCATCACCTGCTGCCGGCGTATTGACGAGTCTTTAGAGTCCTACACAGAGGTTTCCTGGCTCAAGCGAAACGAAATAGGAGCACATATGAGATATGTGCGGGACCGAGAATAATGCGTGTATGTGATACCATATTCTATTCTCGCGATGAATGTATCGATTGGTTGTATGCGATATAACCTAGTTATCGAATCAAGGATTGATTCGATAAGTCGATACATTGGATATTAGTCGGTCATATGCGATATGACCGGATCGTTAAATCAAGTGTTGATTTAATAATTTAATGTATAATTATATATTTGATATATTACTTTGCATTAACTAGTATTTGTTCACTTAAGATTGATTATCTCACTTGAATGTGCATATTGTATATATGATATATGTTTGTGCACTAGTTTGTATCATGTTTGATGATACATGCAAACTTGGGTGTATGTTTGATTTAAACCTTGGTTAAGTAAATGGTTAGGGTTTTTATTTATTTATTTATTTATTTATTTCTTTCTTTTTGGCAAAAGAAAAGAAAATGGTGCCTTTTTGTTTTATAGTTGAAGCTTCATGAAGCTTTGAAAAAGTCTACCATTTTTGTTTCATGCTAAACCTAACCATTCACCTAACCTTAGTTTATTCTCTACACTTAACCATGGTTGCTAATATGATAAGAATGACTTATTTTCTATTTTCTATTTTCCAATAATTCTTATCATATTATCTTCTTCTTCTTCTTCAAGAAGAAAGAAGCTTGCTAGCTTCAATGGTGACTTGAGAAAAAGAGTGAGAAATCCAATTCTAAAGTGAACCCACTTCCTATTTATTCATCCTATACCACTTGCCAAGTAGTATAGGGTGTTTTCTTCACAAGTTTCATGACTTGGTGAAGTTGGAGCTTGATCTTGTGTTGCCTCGACGTAGATCATCTTCCGCATCGAAGTCGACGACCTAGCCCGACCATTTCTCTGATGAAGCCGACGCTAGAGTCCGGGATCCGATGATCGCAGCGAGGGGACGTCATCATGGAGCTAGAGAAGTGGTGGACCGGATCTACAAAGGTTGTATTTTCCGTTCACTCATAGTTAAGATGTTAACTAGTTGCTTGTTTCGCCTAAAACTCTAGTCAACGATCCGTATTAGGGTTTCTCGGCACTTGTAAAATCTGAAATTGGCATGGTTGATGCCTTGTGAGACCTCATTAGTGTGCCTAGGAACCCTACAGACAGTGTTGTAGTGAACATAATATGAATAGAATGAAGAATGGCTAAGTCTTGCGACTAATAAAGAAAGCATCCCAAAATAATAATAAAATATTATCTTCACCACAAAATATCTAGATATTTTCCAAAAAATATTTAGATACCACCTTGCCTCAATAGTAATCCATGACTCACTAAGTGAGTAACCAAGTAGCCATGCTTCATTCAATGAGTGATAACACCTCACCCTCCACCCCATTAACCATTTAACTAAATGGTTAAAACAAATAATGAGGTGTCTTCTTCTAGAAGCACTCTTGTAATAAATTACAAGAATACCCCTCACCGTATATACATACCCGTATCCGTATTCCGAAAAATACGAATACAAAAGAGACGAAAATAATCCAACAATATAATACTAGAATCCGGCTTAAACCAAAACCCACTAGTATTATCCGCCCGAACATCATACGTGCACAAGTACACGTATGTGATCGAACCCTGCCGTAAGACCATGCGGCCTCTACATCGTTTTGCCCAAAGCAGGGAAACTCTCTATGTGGGACTCTAAAGACTCGACAGTACGCCGGCAGTGCGTTACTAGATAAATCCATAACCACAAGCATGTCAGCGGCACTAGTTGTACGTAACGGCGAACCGGGTACCTGTCCAAAAGGAAGGCTGACGAGCAAACTCATCTGGATCCTTACTGAGCTTATCTGTGACAATCTCCGTACAGTCTGGTCTCTTTATCTAAGAGTATCACATACCGGATCTTGGGGGTGGTAAGTGTCAGACCCTAATAACCCGATAATTCATGCCGATGCGGCTCAGGACCAATCCGAGAAACTACTGATCAACCTACCTGTAAATCCCAACTGCCTTGGCTAAGGTATTATGGTCCTGACCAATTGAACACAGTGCGATATCAACTCCCAATACTTGGAGAGACGAATTTCTGACAATCACTCACTGCCTCCATATGGCTCAGGACTGTACCCAACCAAAACCTATTTGCACGACTCAGTAGAGCCATAGTAGGGTCGTGATCAAAGCATAGTGGGAACTTACACGAGACAAATGACGATCTCAGGTTCAAAGACTAACCTGTATACATGTCATAAGAGAACCGCTATCTAACGATAGGTATAATACCATATAGAAATTCTTAGTGAGTCCGTCCAGTGTACTCACCCCCAGTGAGCACCCGTATACAATTTTAGGTGATCACACTAACGGTTGTGGGACTAACACCCGTATACAATTTTAGGTGATCACACTAACAATTTTAGGTATAATACCATCTAGAAATTCTCAGTGACTCCGATGATTGCGGGATGCATGACGGAGTTTTGATTTTGAGCTATCTGCTCGTTACTTATGCGCTTGCATCTGAAGTATCGATACCCGATCTCGATACTTCTGCGACTTGGGACATTTAAGGATGTGCTTATAGACTACCCAGCTCCCATAAGTATGATCTCCATCACAACGCAGGTAGTCAAGCAAGATCCTACGGACTTTATCAACATATAACCGCAATATGCAATATCGTGTATAACATATGCCATGTTAAGATAAAGTCAAACCATAATAATATACTACTATATCAAGTCTTTATCAATATGTGCAAGTTGGATAAAGTATCAACAAAAATAAATACACATATCCTGATAAAGACAAATGAAATAATATACTATATAACTGAGCAAGATCGTCCTGTACATACATATCTCCAGCGTCCATATGTATATATATACAATAATGTCCTCTAGGACATACATATCCAACAATCTCCCACTTGCACTAAAGGCCGGTTATTGGTGTACCGAATACCTAACGTCTGCTCTAAGGGCAGCTGCTGGCATACCGCATACCCAACATCTCAAAAATTCGCTCGAACTGCGCTTGAGGGAGGGCCTTTGTAAATGGATCCGCCATGTTCTCTTTTGTATCCACTCCCTTGACTTTGATCTCCTGGCGATATATGATCTCCCTGATCAGGTGATACTGCCTTAAGATGTGTCTGGATTTCTGATGGGACTGTGGTTCCTACGCTAAAGCTATAGCCATATTGTTATCGCAATACAAAGGTATCAGATCAACAATGGATGGACTACTTAAAGTTCAGCAATGAACTTCTTCATCCAGACCGCTTCTTCTGCGGTATCGCTCGCAGCAATGTATCAACTTCCATCGTCGAGTCTGCGACGGTATCCTGTTTGGAACTCCTTTAACACACCGCCCCTCCATTAATGGTAAACACAAAACTGGAGACAGACTTGCTGTCATCCTTGTCACTCTGGATGCTTGAATCGGTAAAGGACTCGACCTTGAGGTCTCCATTACTAAAAACCAAGATCATCTCCTTAGTCTTTCTCAGGTACTTGAGACTGTTCTTCACCGTTGTCCAGTGGTTCTCACCTGGGTTTGATTGATACCGGCTTACCACGCTTAGCACGTAACCTACATCTGGTCTTGTACATAGCATCGCATACATTATAGATCCCACCGCCGAAGCGTAAGGTATAGTGCTCATGCGAACCCTCTACTCATCAGTCTTAGGAGATATCTCCTTGGAGATGGTGATTCCGTGCAATGCGGGTATGTTATCGCGCTTGGAATCTTCGATACTAAATCTCTTTAGTACGGTCTCTATGTACCTGGACTGCGAAAGTCCTAGTAATATTTTAGATCTATCTCTGTAGATCCTGATCCCCAGAATGTACGAGGCATTACCCAGGTCTTTCATGGAGAACATCTGTGATAAGAACAGCTTGACCGATTGTAGCATAGGAATATCGTTTCTTATCAAAAGAATATCGTCCACGTACAAGACTAGGAATACGATAGTTCGTTCTACAATCTTCTTATATATATGTAGCTCGTCCTCGTTCTTGAGGAAGTCAAATTCCTTGACTGTTTCATCAAAATAGATGTTCAGCTTCGCGATGCCTGCTTTAATCCATAAATGGATTTAAGCAACTTGCACACCTTCCCACTGTTCCCACTGTCTACAAAACCATCTGGCTGATTCATATAAACGCACTCTTCCAAACTTCTGTTTAGAAAATCCGTTTTTACGTCCATCTGCCAGATTTCATAGTCATGGAAGGCAGCAATGGTAAGTAGGATCCGAATGGATTTGAGCATAACCACTGGAGAAAAAGTTTCGTCATAGTCCAATCCTGGTCTTTGACGAAAACCTTTTGCAACAAGTCTAGCCTTATAGGTTTCCACCTGCCCATTTACACCAATCTTCCATTTGTAGAACCATTTGCATCCAACGGGTTTTACCCCAGGTGGTTAAATTTCCAAGGTCCACACGTTATTGGTGTACATGGACTCCATTTCGGATTGCATAGCATCCAGCCACTTATCAAAGTCCTACTGATAATGGCCTGCCTGTAACTGGTAGGATTATCCTCTTCCAAGATGCAATCCTCTCGATCTCCGTCTATGAGAAAACTGTAGTATCTCTTGGGCGGATGAGAAATCCTAATAGATTTGCGGAGTGGCTGAGGTTCGTCCAGGATTATTGAATTCTCTGGTTCTACCAAATCTTCAGTTATAGTTTGTCCCTCTGGAATTTCTTCCAGTTCTACCGTGCTCCCACTAATTTCTTTTGCAAGAAATTGCTACTCTAAAAAGGTGGCATGCTGAGCAACAAACACCTTATGTTCCTCGGTGTGGTAGAACAGATATCCATTTGAATTCCTGTGATATTCTACAAACTTACATAAAACTGACCGTGCCTGAAGTTTGTCCGGAATCTGGTTTTTAACATAAGCCGGACAACCCCATATCTTAACCTATTTAAGACATGGTTTTTTACGACTCCATATTGTTAGGGTTTCTTAGCACGACCACTAGGTTTTAGCAAGCATAGAGTATGCAATTTTAAAAATTCTAGAGTGCTAAGCAACACCATCCAAGGATCTAACTAGAGATAGGGTTTTATATGCATGTAAACAAACTTTACACTAAGTGAAATAGGAATACAACCTTTGTAGACCGGTCCTTCACTTCTAAAGCTCCGTGTAGTAGTCCCTTTGCTCCAAGTAGTGGCCCCCGAACTTTTCTTAGGCCCCACTAGGCGAAAGGAACGAGCTTGCTCAAAGATCATCGAGGCTGAAGATGATCTACGTCGAATAATCTCTCACTCAAGCTACCTCTTCACTAATTGAGGAATTAGTGAAGCAAACAACCTATACTAAATGGCTAGTTTGGTATAGATTGATGACGTAGGTGTTTTGCTCACTTCAGAATAATTTCTGTTTTTCTTTTTCACCTCACTAAAAGCTACAGAAGAAAATGAGATGAAGAAGAAGACATATGAATGAACCATCTCAACCATGGGTGAGAAAATATCACAAATGATATTTGTAGAGATTTAACCATGGCTAAAGATAATGGTTGGGTTAATAAATATCTAGAGTAAAACAAAATTTGTGGACTAAGTCAAGGTTTCTACATACTTCCACAAGCATCCTAAACCATGCCAATTTCCACTTAATTTTGATTTATCCCTTAATAATTAAATCCCTAAATTATCTTTAGTTTGGTATAAGTCTCATACACCCATGTCCAATATATCAGCAATCATGACACAAAATTAATTACATTAATATATATCACATATATATTTAAATGTATTAGTAGAAAAGAAATTCTTAAATGAGCTAATATTAGTTAATATATATTAATATATCAATTATATAATTATATATTAAATTATTAAATCAACACCGAATTTAATAATCCGGCTATATCACATATAACCGACTAATATCATTTATATCAACTTATCGAATCAACACTTGATTCAATAACCGGGCTGTATCTCATATAACTGAATGATATCATATATCGCGAGATTAGAATACGGTATTACATATACGTATTAATCTCGGTCCCGCACATATCACATATGTGCCCTACTTCATTTCACTTGAGTCAGAAAACCACTGTGTAGGATTCTAAAGACTCGTCAATACGCCATCAGTAGGTAATGATCATATCAGTTACCCACAAGCCGTCAACGGTACTAGATGGACATAACGGCTACCCAGGTATTGAACGACAGAAGATCAACAAGCAAGATTGTCCATACTCTCGTGAATCCAGTAAGCAACATTACCGTACAGTCCGGTCTCTTCGTCTAATATGTCACATATCGAGTTTGGGGGTAGTAAATGTTAGACCCTAATAACTTCATAAGTCATGCCGATGTGAGGCTCATAACGGGTCGAGAAACTACTAATAACACTTACCATTAAATCTCATTATCATCCTTGGCCAGGGACTTCCTGTTATAGCCAATTGAGCATAGCACAACATCAACCCCCAATTCCGGGGGAGACGAAACCCCTCCTATCGCTCATTACCTCCATGTGACTCAGGACTGTACCCAAAATCCACCTGTTTGCACGCTCTCTTGAGCGTGGTAGGGAGGAAATCAAAGCACAGTAGGAATCACATAAGACTCTATGACGATCTCGGGTCTACAGACTAACCTATACCAGCATCACCAGAGAACTGCTATCTGACGTCGGGTATAATACCATCTAGGAGTTCTTAGCGAGTCCTGTTCGGTGTACCCATTCTCCAATAAACACATATGTACAATCTTTGATGTCAAACATCAATGGCTGTGGGAACAACCATCGCCCCATACAGAGTCAAGAAAAATACACACTAGTCTACTCCGGAATATCGATGCCCTGTCTCGATACTTTCTCGACTAGGAACAATTAAAGGATGAACTTGTGGACTACCCTGGCCCCACTAGTATGATTTGCATCACAGTCTTCGTAGTCAAGTACACATCCTAAGGGGTTTATCAACATGTAACGGAGAGACTGTATAATGATACGAGTGTACATGTTAAGATAAGGAGCAATCAGATAGCATACTATCATGTCGAGCAAGAAAGTCCTCTATATATATATCCAAGCATCCACTATAATATACAATCATGTACAATAATGGCCTCTAGGGCATATATATAACTAACAATCTCCCACTTGCACTAAGGCTGATTGTTGTAGTATCTCATACCCAACATCCCGAAAAGTCTCTCAAATGGCCTTGGTGAGTGGATCCGCCGTGTTATTCTTCATGTCAACTCTCTTAACCTCGATCTCCCGGAGATCAAATATCTCCCTGATCAGGTGATACTGTCTAAGAATATGTCTAGATCACTGATGGGACCGGGGTTTCTAGGCCAAATCCACAGCTTCATTGTTATCACAATACACAAGTATTGGATCTTTAATGGTAGAAACCTCACCAAGTTCATCTCATGAACTTGTTCATCCAGACAGTCTTTTAGGCAGTATCGTTGGTAGCGATGTATTCAGCCTTCATCGTCGAGTCTGCTATGGTATCTAGTTTAGAACTCTTCCAAAATATCGTCCCTCCACTGAGGGTAAAGACAAAACCCGAGACTGACTTTCAGTCGACCTTATCACTCTGGAAGCTCGAATCGGTAAAGGACTCTATCTGGAGTTCACCGTTACCATAAACTAAGAACATTTCTTTAGTCCTTCTCAAGTACTTAAGAATGGTCTTCACAGCTATCCAGTGATTCTCCCCAGGATGTAAGAGGCATCACCCAAATCCTTCATGTAGAACCTTTGTGATAAGAAGAGTATAATCGAGAGTAGCATAGGAACATCATTTCCTATCAAGAGTATGCCATCCACGTACAATGCGAGGAAGATAACCTTACTCTCTAAAACCTTCTTGTATATACAAGGTTCATCTACGTTTTTGATGAAGTCAAACTTTTTGACTGCCATATCAAAACAGATGTTCCAACTCCGTGATGCCTGCTTTAATCCGTATATTGATTTAAGCAGCTTGCACACCTTTCCGCTGCTCCCACTGTCTACGAAGCCCTCTGGATGTGTCACGCTCTCTTCTAAATCACTATTTAGAAAAGCGGTCTTGACATCCATCTGCCAGATTTCGTAGTTATGGTTTGTAGCGATAGCAAGTAGGATCCGGATGGACTTAAGCATAGCCACTGGAGAAAAGGTTTCATCATAATTGACACCTGGTTGTTGACAAAAACCTTTTGATACAAGTCTAGCTTTGAAAGTCTCAACTTTTCCATCTACACCAAGTATGTTCTTAAAGATCCATTTGCTCCCAATGGGGTTTACCCCTTCAGGAGCAATTTCCAAAATCCATACTTTGTTGGTGTACATGGATTCCATCTCAGATCGCATTGCATCCAGCCATTTCATAGAGTCCCCACTCGTAATGGCCTGCTCAAAACTAGTTGAGTCATAATCTTCCATGATGTAATCATCGCTCCCACCGTCAATGAGAAAACCATAGTATCTCTCAGGTGGATGAGGAACCCTACTAGATCTGCGGAGAGGCTGAGGTTCGTCGGAGACTATTGAATCCTCCGGTTCCACCAAATCATCAGTTGTAGTTTGTGTAGCTGGAACTTCTTCTAGTTCTACATCATGACCACTAATTTCTTTCACAAGAAATTCCTTTTCTAAATAGGTAGTGTGTCGAGTAACAAACACCTTTTGTTCCTCGATGTGGTAGAAGATATACCCTCGCGAATATTTAGGATATCCAATAAACTTAAATAGAACTGACCTTCCCTCGAGCTTGTCCGAATTTTGTGTTTTACCATAGGCCGGACAACCTCACATCTTAATGAAATTAAGGCATGATCTTTTCCCCTCCTATATCTTATATGGAGTGTTATGCACTGATTTGGTCGGAACTCTATTCAATAGGTATGCGGCTGGCTCAAGCGCATAACCCCAAAAGGAAATAGGTAATTGTCATATCAGAATTTTACACATTTATACCGCCCATTCTTGATCGTATTGCATATAGGTAGGTACTCTTGATCCGTATTTGCTAAATAATTGCAGGTTATAGGTTCTCAGCTCTAAACAATGAAAATCAAGAACAGTCGCGACAAATTCAGGACAACTGCCAACAACAGATAAAAATACGGGTTTCCGCTCACTATCCGTCAGTTGCCGCCTACCAGTCGAGGGACAAAATAGCAATCAAAGGTCATTCATGCCCAAGGCACAAGGAGGCAGCACAAGAATCGAGTTTATAACGCGGAGCTTAAGAAGATCAAGGCAAAATTCCAGATTCTATCATCTTTTTGGAATGTTGAGAATCTGAGAGAAAAATGAAGTGATTCTAAAAAACCAAGTGTACTAAACAAAGAAGAACATCAACTTGGAAAACCACAGAAAAAACGGCACAACAACTCACCCAAAGGGCCGTGGAACCGCGGCCGATGTGGCAGTTATGCGGCGATTCCGCGGCCGAGTTGACTCAGAGTCAGTAGATATTTTTAGGGCTGAATCTAAACCTTGAAGATGCGGGCAGCTATCGGAAGCTGCAACTTAACGAACTGAACGAGTTTCGGGATGAGGCTTATGAAAACGCGGTTGTTATAAAGAATCGAATGAAGGTGTTTCATGATAAACAACTTATGCGCAAAACCTTCACGCCTGGGCAATTGGTACTTCTTTACAACACCCGACTCCATTTGCATCCCGGTAAACTTCGATCTCGCTGGAAGGGACCCTTTCTTGTGCGGTGTGTATACCCGCACAGCGCGGCGGATTTGGAGAATCCAGAGGACGGTTCACTATTCAAAGTGAACAGACACAGAGTGAAACCATTCCTCACCGTGGAACCATAGGAGGAGCTCTTGATGTTGCAGGAGCCGGTTTAAATTGAATAATCTTTCTCTGTTTACCACCAAACTTTGGTTATCCATCCATAAACAGGGGAAACACTATTTCGAATAAGTTTGGGGGTATATATATACCATCTTGTATATATATAATGGATATTCTTGTCCGGTGCATATCCATTTTGTTTTTTATCGGGATATTTCTTGCCTGGTGAAATTCCCATTTGTAATAAAAAATAAAAATAAAAAAATAAAACAAAAGGAGGAGGTGTTTTTGTAATTTAAAAATAAAAATAAAAAAATTAAAAATAAATAAATAATTTCTTCTTTTTGGAGGACTTTTGTGCAAATAGGTCCCTTTTTTGTTGACTGCCCCTTTAAATAGGCTCTCTCTCTTTTTCTGTAATTCCCGAGCCTTCACTCAAACCCTCACAGAAAACCCTAGCCGCCACTGCAAATATAACCAGCGATCGCCTCAACCCACCGCGGAAGCGCCGCAGAACTCCACATCCTCCGCCGATCAGCCTCTTCTCCTTCTGAAATTTTCAGAGGTGGTTTGATTTTCTCATCTCATCTCTGTAAATTTAATAGTTCTTCGTTTTCTGTCCATTGCTCCTAATTTTCAATTTGAACTGGATTTCTCGCAATTATTCACCCATGACGTTTATGGTAGCTACACTGGTGATGAGATCCGGAAACACGGATGGAATTTCCTGTTGTATAACCATCCGAACGCGTTCACGATTCCGGATCTCGTTGCGTGTTTCTTTGAGAGCATGGAAGAGGGTTGCTTAGCTATATACGGGTTTATACGCTTATTGTGGGGGGATCGGGAAATTGTTATAGATAGGAACTTCATTCATGAAGTCACTTTGATACCCCGTATCCCCGCACACGGCTAACTGTAACACCCTAGGATGTGTTTAGTGGCTAATTATATTTTAATATGTGATTTTAATAAAAAATTTACCAAATTTATTTTCAAATAATTTTTCCAATTTAATAAATATTTTTCAAAAATTTTGCCAAGCTTGCACAAACTTGTGCATGTAAACTAGGGTTAAAAATTTGGGTTAAACCATGTTTAACAACCATGGTGGATTAAACCTCTCTATTATTAAGTTAAAATGATTTTTATTTAGGGTATTTTTTTTAAAATAAAAAGGGATTTAAATTTTTTAATTGGTTGACTTTCGAGTGCATCATGGCTAAGCCATGCTTGCATTAAATGAGAGAGAGAGGGGGGGTGGATCATGGCAAGCCCATGCTTGCAATTAATGTGGCAAGAGAGAGAGAAATGGGGGCTTGACTCTCTATTGTTATCATTCATTCATTCCTTCTTTTGTTGGTCACTCTCATATCTCACTCACTCTCTCACACACACACACACACTCTCAGCTTCATCATCAGCAGCAGAAGCTGCAGGCACAGCAGCAGCATCACACAACAGCAACAACAACAGAACACCAGCCTCAGTCCCAGCATCAGCATCACCAAGCAACAACAGCAGTCGCAGCAACACATATAGCAACAGCCCAGCACTTACACCATCAACAACACCATCAGCAACAATAACAACATCAACAGCAACAGCAAGCATTAGCATCAGCAGTAGCAGTAGCAACAGAAACAGCATCTGGAGCAGCAGCAGCAGTGGCAGCTTCTTTTTCTTCTCTTCTTCTCCTAACCCAGCGTTGTAGGGTCAAGTGAGGTATAACCTCTGAGCTTCACTTGGACGTATGCTTGACTTGTGTGTCGGTTTAGCTTATTACTGTAAATTTGTGATTGTTAGTGCTAGATTATGTGTTATTAGTGATATTTGTGAGGTTTAGTGTAAACTTTGCTTAGGCAAGGTTAGTTTTGGTTAGACTAAGTTAGTTAGGTGCTATTGAAGCCAAGTAAACCAAGGTAACCCCAGTTTACACCAAAATACCCTGAATTTTCATGATTGTGCAAAATGTGACTTTTGAAGCAAAAACTTAGCTTTTGATGTCTGCTGTTACCCCAGCGAGTTCAGAATAATATTGAGTGGATTGTAGCATACTTGAGAGACCCTGACCCCACCACCAGGGCCCGATCCCACCAGCCCAACCTTAGGCTGCCAGAAAAATCTTTCTGGCCGCAAATTGCGGCCAGACCTGGGAGTTAAGAGCTAGGGTTTTTAGGGTGGGTATCTGCTATATTTTGTAGGTCCTTGGTATATATAGTTTTGTAATATTTTAACCTGGGTAGAATCTGGGACGATATATCGTTTTATGGTATTTTTGGTTTGCGCGATACGCGTGATACACGAGTGGGTTTTGTGATTCAGCGTATCGCGGCGTGTCGGGCTGAGTCGTAGACGCGTGCACACACGTTTCAGCGTATCGCACACACGCGTGTTGATTCGCGACGCGAGTTTCACGTTTTGTTTCGATATCGCGTTTTGCGAGATTCTTGCTTATAATTGGATCCTTTGTGTAAATTCAAGATTCACAGGCGGGTACGTCAGACGTCGCCAGGAAAGGGAAGCAAGTGGTCGGCTATACTTAGCACGCGACCAGGTGAGTAGATTTAACATCTACGTGGAAATCGCTCGTATGGCGTTAAGCGTCAGGGCTTAATAGGTTTGTTGTCATGAGTGTCCATATAGACATACTGGTAGTATAGAACACTGCACTATCACTAACGGTCCTAGTTGCACGAGCACGATTTATATGCTACACTCACACCGTTAGTGATTGCCATGCCACTCACGATGTAGGATTGCTATAAACCGCATATTATATTGATTCTGCTTATTTGACGTTGACATGATTTGCTGTATACATCACATATATTCATACTTGTGACTTAAACCTCACATATTCATACTTGTGACTTATACCTCACATATTCATACTTGTGACATATACATCACATATATTCATGCTTGTCACTTATACCTCACATATTCATACTTGCGACATATACATCACATATATTCATACTTGTGACTTATACCTCACATATTCATATACATATATTCATACTCGGGCGCATATACATCATATGTCTATATTAGTGCACATGTACATTGCTATATTCACTTTGCGTACTTATCCATTCGCACATCCATACCTATACCACATTCATATGTTACATACATGGATGATATTGACTTGATTTAAAACTAAGGGACCGCAAATGTTATTGTCAAAACTGGATCTTTTAAAAAGAGCGGTTCTCCCTTTCTTTTACCCGTAGTGTTATACGACACATTGCATGGATCTACGCATTGGATTTGATTTCTGTGATTTCTGGATTTGGGAACCGGAGTACTATTTTAAGAAAATACGCACTGTTTGAAAACCCGGTTTCCTTTGATATGATATTTAGTGCGTCCACCATGAGTTTTCTCGGTTCCAGAGAGCTTGTGTGAGTATACCCGATTCGAGGAGAGGTAGGCACCGATTGCGGGTACATGGTGGACCCGGTACGGTACCCCGGGACGAGAAGACTCGTATTGTTAGACGGTGAGCCCGGCGGAGGGACTACTACCTACTGGTGATTGGTTAGACCTGGCGGTTATCCGGAGGATACTGACCAGAGTAGCTTGATGGATACGGGACGACGCGTACTGCCGAGGCCGAGGGTCGATTCCGCAGACGGAGCCCGTGGGCAGATCCGATGGACGGACACGCCATATTGGAGGATTTGCGTGTCGATGCTGGACACGGCTGATTTTATGATATTTTGAGTGCCGGTGATAGGCACTCCCGACTTTATGAGATTACAGGATTTGAGGACCTATGTGAATGACGACGGTTGAGTTGTACTGGGTTTTTGGTGTATTGATAGACACCAGTTATTTTCCACGTTGATATTCCATGTAGATATTATTCCTTTCCATACTCAACATTCAGTACTTGACATCTCATCCTGTAACTAGTATACCTGATAGAGTACACATGCTTGCATATTATTGCGTACCATGCTCATCATATATAGAGTTGTTAGATTGCATCACAATGCCTGATTATCACATATCTTGCTCATCATATAGAGATGATTATTAGATAGCACTTGTTGCATGATATTGAGCATCCAGTTCATCATATAGATGTTTATTAGTTGGCATAGGTTAGAGTATCGCAGCACGTGCAGACTCGCGATTACCTTTATATGTTATCTACTATTCACGAGTTGGCAACTCACCCCCGTTGTGCCACAGTGTTTGCAGGTTGCCCTTGGAAGTAGTCGCGGCTGGCTGTTTACCGCATCTTTTGGCACAGATACCATTTCTGAGGCGTGTTAGCCCTTTTGCTATTAGGTGGGTTTGTACGATATCTGTTTATCCTTCAGTTGTATATTGATGTATCTAGTATTCTCCATCTACCTTCCTGTATTGGCATAGAGACAGTTGTGAGGACGATGTGTATGATTTTGTACTCTGGTGTCGAGCTCGCATGTGAGCCGACTTTATTTTATGCAGTCTTACCTTTTATGATATTTGTCTTTGCCTTACTGCTTATTCTTCGCTACGGCGTCGTATATCATATTGTGATACTCTATTCATTTCACATGTTATTTCTACTACACCTTGCCTTTACCCGACTTGCGGGACAAATGTTATAAAGGAAATGTTGCCAAAATTATTAAAATATAACTCTTGAACTTAAAAAGGATTTCTACTAAATTAATTAAAGTTTCTTAGACATGTATAACTATTTTTACAAAAATGTTTTAATCACTCTATATTTATTGGTTTTGATTTCTGAGTTTCGGCTTACTTAGTTGCGTTACGCCTGTAGACGTTATGTAGCTAAGTGCCGGTCACGGGCCAAATTATGGGGTCGTGACAAAGTTGGTATCAGAGCGTAGGTTTTACCTTCGGAGTGTAGGATGACCCTGGTATGATGGAGTAGGTAGCTGCAGCAGAGTGGCGTAGCGTGCGTATGTTCCGCGGCATACTCACGACATGGTACTCCGCCTAAGCGGCCTTAGGACTTATTGGTTGAAATTCCTTCATTTTTGCATACCTTTTTGCGATTCGATTTCAGTATCCTTATCCAATCCTACTTTCCTTTTCAGCCACTATGCCGCCAAAGACTACTAGGGCGTAGAGAACGGCCGCGAGGGCCGAGATTCGTGTTGACTCGTCTGCGACGAGGACTGATCCGGGTAGTGCACCCGTGGTACCCGAGCAGACTGCTCCTCCCATAACAGAGCAGATCGCCACGTTAGGGGTCAGCATGCAGGAGATGCGCCAGATGATAGAATCGCTAGTTGAGACACTTCGAGCACATCGACCAGAGGCAGCTCCACCAGCTACGGGGACCGCGATGGTACCGACCGTACAGCCAGTTGCCCCTGCAGCCACAGAGGTGATTACAGTATCGCTATCAGAGTTCATGAGGCTGAAGCCTCCGGTCTTCACAGGCACAGATACAGCCGAGGACCCGCAGTCTTTTATTAATAGGATGGCCCGGATATGCCGTTCCTTCCGATGCGCAGATGCGAGATGGGTCGAGTTCGCGAGCTTTCGCCTGGAAGGTCTTGCGCAGAAATGGTGCAAATTAGTTGAGAAGGGCAGAGCAGCAGGTCTTCCTCTTATGACCTGGATGGAGTTCGTGACGGTGTTCCTTGCCCGCTTCCTTCCCCAGAGTGTTAGGGATGCCCGAGCATGCAGATTCGAGTCCTTGCGCCAGACGCCAGAGATGACAGTGGCAGAGTACGATGTGTTGTTCACAGAGCTATCAGTTTATGCTCCGTACCTAGTAGCTACTGAGGAGATGCGAGTCATGAGATTTGTCCGAGGCTTGCTTACCCCGCTATTACTTGTGATCAGCTCCCAGCATTACGAGACCTACACCGCAGCGGTAGATGCAGCCCTATTGGTCGAGGAGCGCCTTGCCGAGACTTCAGTAGTTCCAAGGCCGAAAAGGGTTCGTACCGACACAGCAGCTCAGAGACATCCATTCAGACGTCGTGATAGACGTGGTACAGGTGGCAGATATTCGGGGCGAGGTCAGATGTTTAGCTCGTACCCCCAGGAGGGTCAGCAGTCGTCCCGTGGATGTTTTGGATGTGGTAGTCCTCATCATCGCGTCAGAGATTGTACCGAGACACGTCAGAGGGATCCAGCTGTACCGCATGTCACACTTCCGCCTTCTCCACCCCAAAGGGCGTTGCCCATTGTACCCACAGTTACTCCGCGTCAGACGCAGGCACAGAGAGGCCAAGGTTGCGGAGGGTTTGTTCCTAGAGGGCGAGGCGGTTGAGGCAGAGGACAGCCAGCTACCGGCAGAGTACAGCCGGCTGCTAGTAGGGGACCGCCAGTTGTAGGTGGAGGACAGGCACGAGTTTTCGCTTTGACGCATCAGGACGCGCAGGCGTCCAATGCGGTGGTCTCAGGTATCTTATCAATATGTTTTGTTGATGCACACATGTTGTTCGATCCCGGATCCACGCACTCGTACGTATCCACACACTTCGTGCCGAGTTTGGGTAGAGAGTCCGGTCTGCTTGATCAGCCGCTAGTTGTGACCACTCCCGTGGGAGAGTCGTTTGTTGCTAGGCACGTGTTCCGATCCTGCGTCGTTTGTATTGGCGATAGAGATCTGCCTGTCGATTTGATCCTCCTTGAGATGTTGGATTTCGACGTTCTTTTGGGCATGGATTGGTTTGCCACGTGCTATGCGTCTGTGGACTGCCGTGAGAAGACAGCGAGGTTCTATTTTCCCGGCGAGTCGGCCTTTGTCATG
The DNA here is from genome assembly GCA_030015575.1 of Agapanthus africanus. Classification (NCBI taxonomy): domain Eukaryota; kingdom Viridiplantae; phylum Streptophyta; class Magnoliopsida; order Asparagales; family Amaryllidaceae; genus Agapanthus; species Agapanthus africanus. Next base: position 104,989,192 of record CM057347.1, on the reverse strand, counting down.
CAGGGTGACAGCGGTGCCACTCCTCACCTTTTGATTTCTTCTCTTTTCGCTGGACAGCTTTTGAGGAAGGGATGTCAGGGATTCCTAGCCTATGTTTGTGACACTAGAGCCACAGATGTTCCGTTGGAGCAGGTTCCGATTGTGTGTGAGTTCCCTGATGTGTTCCCTGACGAGCTTCCTGGGCTACCGCCTGAGCGCGACATTACTTTTTGTATTGATTTGATTCCCGGCTCGGGGCCTATTTCTATACCGCCTTATCAGATGGCCCCGGCGGAACTTAGTGAGTTGAAGAGTCAGTTGCAAGATTTGCTGGACAAGGGACTTATTCGACCCAGTGTTTCTCCTTGGGGTGCTCCAGTTCTGTTTGTCAAGAAGAAGGACGGAAGCTTTCGTTTGTGTATCGACTACCGGCAGCTGAACCGGGTGACCGTGCAGAACAGATATCCTTTGCCATGTATCGACGATTTGTTCGACCAGCTTCAGGGGGCAGGATATTTTTCGAGGATCGATTTGCGATCGGGCTATCATCAGCTGCGAGTTCGACAGGAGGACATTCCAAAGACAGCTTTCCGTACACGTTATGGCCATTATGAGTTTTTGGTGATGTCGTTCGGACTCACCAACGCTCCAGCAGCCTTCATGGACTTGATGAACCGTATATTCCGGCCATATCTCGACTTGTTCATCATCGTATTCATTGACGATATATTGGTGTATTCCCAGAGTAGAGAGGAGCACGAGCAGCACCTGCGGATCACACTGCAGACCTTGAGGGAGCACCAGCTTTATGAAAAATTCTCCAAGTGCGCATTCTGACTCGACAGCGTAGACTTCTTGGGTCACGTGATTACACGGGATGGTATATGTGTGGACCCAAGGAAGATTGAAGCCGTTCAGAGTTGGCCCAGACCTACATCTGTCACTGAGATACGTAGTTTTCTAGGATTGGCCAGTTACTACAGGCGATTCGTACAGGATTTTTCCCGTATTGCTGCACCCTTGACCGGATTGACCCGGAAGGGAGTTCCCTTCGATTGGACAGAGGATTGTGAGCACAATTTCCAGCAGCTACGGACCTGTTTGACTACGGCGCCGGTATTATCGTTGCCTTCAGGATCAGGCGGATTTGCAGTCTATTGCGACGCTTCACGAGTGGGGCTAGGGTGCGTATTGATGCAGCATGGCAGGGTGATCACGTATGCTTCGCGACAGCTGAATAAACATGAACAGAACTACCCTACTCACGATTTGGAGATGGCCGCGGTGGTCTTTGCACTTAAGATCTGGCGACATTACCTATACGGCGAGTCGTGCCAGATATTCACTGATCACAAGAGCCTCAAGTACATATTTCAGCAGCGAGACCTGAATCTCCGACAGCGCTGATGGATGGAGTTAGTGAAGGACTACGACTGCGAGATCTTATATCACCCGGGCAAGGCTAACGTAGTAGCAGATGCTTTGAGTAGGAGGCCCGAGGGTAGTCTAGCGTGTTTGAGTGCAGTACAGAGGCAGTCGTCGGCAGATTGGCAGATATTATGCGACAGCCGAGTGCAGTTCGAGTTCACGCAGATCGGGGGACAGCTCGCGCATGTTCGTGCATGCCCACAGTTGCTTGACCGTATATATGAGGCACAGCGCAGGGTTGACCGTTGCTCAGAGATCATGACACAGATTGGACAGGGCAGATTCTCCGAGTTTGTGATTGATGATCAAGGGATATTACGATTTGGGTCTAGACTGTGCATACCAGATGCTGAGGGATTGCGGCGCGATATTCTTGAGGAGGCACATCGATCGGTGTACAGTGTCCATCCCAGTTCCACCAAGATGTACCATGATATGAGAGAGACCTACTGGTGGGACGGAATGAAGAGGGACATCGCGGAGTTCGTATCGAGATGCTTGACTTGTCAGCAAGTCAAGGCCGAGCACCAGAGGCCCGCAGGAGAGCTACAGCCATTACCTATTCCGGAGTGGAAATGGGAACAGATTTTGATGGATTTCGTGGTGGGTCTACCCTGGACTAGGTGAGGGTATGACTCCATTTGGGTGATCGTGGATCATCTGACGAAAGCGGCTCACTTCCTGCCAGTGAAGACGACTTTCGGATTTGCGCAGTACGCCTAGATTTATATCGATGAGATTGTACGACTACATGGGGTCCCGATATGTATTGTGTCCGACTGAGGCACCCAGTTTACCAGCAGATTATGGCATAGACTTCAGGAGGCTTTGGGCACCCGTTTGAGTTTCAGCACGATATTCCATCCGCAGACCGACGGACAGTCAGAGCGGACCATTCAGACTCTCGAGGACATGCTCCGAGCTTTCGTTTTAGACTTTGGTGGTAGCTGGGATCATCATTTACCCTTGATAGAGTTCTCCTACAATAATAGCTTCCAGGATACTATTCAGATGGCACCTTTTGAGGCTTTGTATGGGAGGAGATGTAGATCGCCTGTCTGTTGGACAGAGCTCAGCGAGGGCAGTATTTTAGGGCCACAGATCGTGCAGGAGACGGCTGAGAAGATACAGCTGATTCGAGATAGGATGAGGACAGCTCAGAGCAGACAGAGATCGTATGCTGACAGGCGCCGCCGCAGACTAGAGTTCGCAGTTGGCGATCACGTGTTTCTGAGGGTCTCTCCGATGAAGGGAGTGATGAGGTTTGGACGGAAGGGGAAGCTTAGCCCCATATTCATAGGTCCCTTTGAGATCCTTGAGCGTGTGGGCGCAGTAGCTTATCGTTTGGCTCTTCCACCCGACTTCCCAGATGTTCACCCCGTATTCTACGTGTCGATGCTTCGCAGATACCTGCATGACCCTTCGCACATGATTCAGCATCAGGCCGTTTAGCTCGAGCGCGATCTTACGTTCACCGAGCAGCCAGTCGTGATCTTGGACCAGCAGGTGAACAAACTTAGATCGAAGGTCTTGCCATCAGTGAAGGTGCTTTGGCGCAGCCCGAATGGTGATGAGATCACTTGGGAGGCCGAGGGCGAGATGCGGAAGAAGTTCCCTCATCTCTTTGAAGGTATGCGTTGCTTTATATTTTATATTCGGGGACGAATTTCTTTAAGGGGGGAAGATTGAAACACCTTAGGATGTGTTTAGTGGCTAATTATATTTTAATATGTGATTTTAATAAAAAGTTTACCAAATTGATTTTCAAATAATTTTTCCAATTTAATAAATATTTTTCAAAAATTTTGCCAAGCTTGCACAAACTTGTGCATGTAAACTAGGGTTAAACCATGTTTAACAACCATGGTGGATTAAACCTCTCTATTATTAAGTTAAAATGATTTTTATTTAGGGTATTTTTTTTTAAAATAAAAAGGGATTTAAATTTTTAAATTGGTTGACTTGTGAGTGCATCATGGCTAAGCCATGCTTGCATTAAATGAGAGAGAGAGAGGTGTGCATCATGGCAAGCCCATGCTTGCAATTAATGTGGCAAGAGAGAGAGAAATGGGGGCTTGACTCTCTATTGTTATCATTCATTCATTCCTTCTTTTGTTGGTCACTCTCACATCTCACTCGCTCTCACACACACACACACACACACACTCCCAGCTTCATCATCAGCAGCAGAAGCTGCAGGCACAGCAGCAGCATCACACAACAACAACAACAACAGAGCACCAGCCTCAGTCCCAGCATCAGCATCACCAAGCAACAGCAGCAGCTCCTTGCAGCAGTCGCAGCAACACATGTAGCAGCAGCCCAGCACTTACACCATCAACAACACCATCAACAACAACAACATCAACAGCAACAGCAAGCATCAGCATCAGTAGTAGCAGTAGCAACAGAAACAGCATCTGGAGCAGCAGCAGCAGTGGCAGCTTCTTCTTCTTCTCTTCTTCTCCTGACCCAGCGTCGTAGGGTCAAGTGAGGTATAACCTCTGAGCTTCACTTGCACGTACGCTTGACTTGTGTGTCGGTTTAGCTTATTAGTGTAAATTTGTGATTGTTAGTGCTAGATTATGTGTTATTAGTGATATTTGTGAGGTTTAGTGTAAACTTTGCCTAGGCAAGGTTAGTTTTGGTTAGACTAAGTTAGTTAGGTGCTATTGAAGCCAAGTAAACCTAGGTAACCCCAGTTTACACCAAAATACCCTGAATTTTCATGATTGTGCAAAATGTGACTTTTGAAGCAAAAACTTAGCTTTTGATGTCTGCTATTACCCCAGTGAGTTCAGAATAATATTGAGTGGACTGTAGCATACTTGAGAGACCCTGACCCCACCAACAGAGCCCGACCCCACCAGCCCAACCTTAGGCCGCCGGAAAAATCTTTCTGGCCGCAAATTGCGGCTAGACCTGGGAGTTAGGAGCTAGGGTTTTAAGGGTGGGTATCTGCTATGTTTTGTAGGTCCTTGGTATATATAGTTTTGTAATATTTTAACCTGGGTAGAATCTGGGACGATATATCGTTTTCTGGTGTTTTTGGTTTGCGCGATACGCGAGTGGGTTTTCTGATTCAGCGTATCGCGGCGTGTCGGGCTGAGTCGTAGACGCGTGCACACACGTTTCAGCGTATCGCACACACACGCGTTAATTCGCGACGCGAGTTTCACGTTTTGTTTTGATATCGCGTTTTGTGAGATTCTTGCTTATATAATTGGATCCCTTGTATAAATTCCAGGTTCACAGGCGGGTACGTCAGACGTCATCAGGAAAGGGTAGCAAGTGGTCGGATATACTTAGCACGCGACTAGGTGAGTAGATTTAACATCTACGGGGAAATCGCCCGTATGGCGTTAAGCGTCAGGGAGTAATAGGTTTGTAGTCATGAGTGTCCATATAGACATACTGGTAGTATAGAACACTGCACTATCACTAATGGTCCTAGTTGCACCAGCACGATTTATATGCTACACCCACACCGTTAGTGATTGCCATGCCACTCACGATGTAGGATTGCTATAAACCGCATATTATATTGATTCTGCTTATTTGACGTTGACATGATTTGCTGTATACATCACATATATTCATACTTGTGACTTATACCTCACATATTCATACTTATGACTTATACCTCACATATTCATACTTGTGACATATACATCACATATATTCATGCTTGTGACTTATACCTCACATATTCATACTTGCGACATATATATCACATATATTCATACTTGTGACTTATACCTCACATATTCATATACATATATTCATACTCGGGCGCATATACATCATATGTCTACATTAGTGCACATGTACATTGCTATATTTACTTTGCGTACTTATCCATTCGCACATCCATACCTATACCACATTCATATGTTACATACATGGATGATATTGACTTGATTTAAAACTAAGGGACCACAAATGATATTTTCAAAACTGGATCTTTTAAAAAGAGCGGTTCTCCCTTTCTTTTACCCGTAGTGTTATACGACACATTGCATGGATCTACGCATTGGATTTGATTTCTGTGATTTCTGGATTTAGGAACCGGAGTACTATTTTAAGAAAATACGCACTGTTTGAAAACCCGGTTTCCTTTGATATGATATTTAGTGCGTCCACCATGAGTTTTCTCGGTTCCAGAGAGCTTGTGTGAGTATACCCGATTCGAGGAGAGGTAGGCACCGATTGCGGGTATATGGTGGACCCGGTACGGTACCCCGGGGCGAGAAGACTCGTATTGTTAGACGGTGAGCCCGGCGGAGGGACTACTACCTACCGGTGATTGGTTGGACCTGGCGGTTATCCGGAGGATACTGACCAGAGTAGCTTGATGGATACGGGACAACGCGTACTGCCGGGGCTGAGGGCCGATTCCGCAGACGGAGCCCGTGGGCAGATCCGATGGACGGACGCCCCATATTGGAGGATTTGCGTGTCGATGCTGGACACGGCTGATTTTATGATATTTTGAGTGCCGGTGATAGGCACTCCCGACATTATGAGATTACAGGATTTGAGGACTGATGTGGATGACGAAGCTTGAGTTGTACTGGGTTTTTGGTGTATTGATAGACACCAGTTATTTTCCACGTTGATATTCTGTGTAGATATTATTCCTTTCCATACTCAGCATTCAGTACTTGACATCTCATCCTGTAGCTAGTATACCTGATAGAGTACACATGCTTGCATATTATTGCATACCATGCTCATCATATATAGGGTTGTTAGATTGCATCACAATGCCTGATTATCACATATCTTTCTCATCATATAGAGATGATTATTAGATAGCACTTGTTGCATGATATTGAGCATCCAGTTCATCATATAGATGTTTATTAGTTGGCATAGGTTAGAGTATCGCAGCACGTGCATACTCGCGATTACCTTTATATGTTATCTACTATTCACGAGTTGGCAACTCACCCCCGTTGTGCCACAGTGTTTGCAGGTTGCCCTTGGGAGTAGTCGCGGCTGGCTGTTTACCGCATCTTTTGGCACAGATACCATTTCTGAGGCGTGTTAGCCCTTTTGCTATTAGGTGGGTTTGTACGGTATCTGTTTATCCTTCAGTTGTATATTGATGTATCTAGTATTCTCCATCTACCTTCCTGTATTGGCATAAAGACAGTTGTGAGGACGATGTGTATGATTTTGTACTCTGGTGTCGAGCTCGCATGTGAGCCGACTTTATTTTATGCAGTCTTACCTTTTATGATATTTGTCTTTGCCTTACTGCTTATTCTTCGCTACAGCATCGTATATCATATTGTGATGCTCTATTTATTTCACATGTTATTTCTACTACACCTTGCCTTTACCCGACTTGCGGGACAAATGTTATAAAGGAAATGTTGCCAAAATTATTAAAATATAACTCTTGAACTTAAAAAGGATTTCTACTAAATTAATTAAAGTTTCTTAGACATGTATAATTGTTTTTACAAAAATGTTTTAATCACTCTATATTTATTGGTTTTGATTTCTGGGTTTCGGCTTACTTAGTTGCGTTACGCCTGTAGACGTTACGTGGCTAAGTGCCGGTCACGGGCTAAATTATCGGGTCGTGACACTAACCCCTCCGCTTTGAAGATTACACGCCGTTATTGGCGATGATTGTTCTAGGGAACCTAGGAAGGGCATTCAAGCACGTACGCTGTATGCGAACATCTTAACTGTGTGCCGTTGGGCACAAAACAACATGTTTGGAAGTTCGCATAACACCACCTTTTTTACCCCATCCCTACACATCGTGCACACGTTAATGATGAAAAACCCTAACTATGACATGTGCACTGTGCTTTTACACTCGATTGGCGCCGACAAGGGGGCAGCCAATAACCCGTGCCCAATGTTAGTGACATAATTGTGTCGCTATTTCCTTTCTGTTGAGGAATTCGATGCTTTTATGCATGGTGGGGTTCCCATTGGACCCCTGCTTGAGGATGTCTCCACATCATACATGAGACTTCATGGGTTATGGTCGCGCACCATGCAGGACGAAGGTGTGATAGCGAAGACGCCCAGCTCGAGCTCCATAACAAGCGATGAAGAGCTGACCCCCGCCGCGCAAGCATGCTTGCTGAGATGTACTCATAGGAGGGTAGAGAGAGTGTTGGGGACGCTGACAAATTTTGATCAGCGTTTGACGAGTCTTGAGCAGGGGATGTCTACCCTGCTGGCACGAGAAGAGAGAACGAGATCGAGGGGTTGTGGTACGGACAGGAGTGAAGCAGGTATGAGTGATACTGCGTCTGGTTCTAGGAGACGCTGTAGGCAGCAGTGAGAGCACTGCTGTGAGTCATTTTGGGGGCGGGGTTTATTTGTAAATAGTTATCCTTGCATTCTGCATCTGCACATTTTTTTATTGCATGTTTAAATTCCGCATCGCATTTTTTCTGCATTGCATCTTTTGCAAAAAAAATATAAAAAAAGGATAAAATATTTTCAATGTTGGCCATTTAGACTCAAGTTCGACGTGACGGTTGACTAGTTAAGAAAAAACAAAATCCTAAACTTAGTAATTGAAAACCCTGAAAAATAACCTTCCTTGAAGTATAACCGTAGAAAATATACGTCCTTGCAGTTTGTTTAGAAATAAGCAATTTTGAGTTCAATTCTCGGGCTAAGTTAAAATAAGGAAAGAGTATTGAGAGCTCTATTTGAAGAGTAAGTCTGAAAAATAATTCTGAATCTTAAGTCCAAATTCTGAAAATATATACCCTAGAAATCGCACATACACGCACCTTAAAACTTGGGATAGTAGAGAATACCTAAAAATACTCTTGCCTGAAAGCCTAGTATGAAAGAAAAAATGATATTTAAAGCTAACCATTAAAAGAGTATCATTGAAAAATATATCCGGTCTTGAATAACAAAACAAAAAAAAATAATAATAAAAAAGAGTGCAAGGCCTGCAAACTGCTAATTATGCTTTAATGCTCACACATTCAGTAATCGGCTGATTAATGCCTCAGGAAGCTGTAATAGTCGCATGAAAGATGTGTGAGCGAATCCGTCTACCATTAATAAAGAAGAAGTAGTTCTAGGTATTATAGCAAGGGTATTATAGCTCGAATTGAATTTCCAAGTATAGGGGTGATATTTACATACACGTAGGGGTATACGATCGGATTTTGGAGGAGAGATAGGAATGAAAATAGGGTTTATAACTTCCATAGAGATGATAAAAATTCCAGATTTGAGATTGCGTTTTAGAAGGAAAACTCAAGAGATGCCGAGAGCTTTATTAACTGGCAAAACGTATAAGATCTTAAGTTAAACGAATAGGAAGTGTGAAGTTTTAGGGATGAATATTTCTAAGATAAAGATGATAGAGTTTCTTGCTAGAATGTTGAACTGTAGGATTAGAGTCGACGGCCAACTTGATCGGATTTTGTGGGTAGTATCCGCTAAAAATCCACAGGAGACAAAACTCCTCCTCTAGGGCAACCTAGGGATTTAAGAGCTTGTTGCACGAGCTCAGTGCAATCGCGTTCCCTGTGAAAGTGAGGTTAGAACTTTTTGTGAATAAAATGGCTTTGCTCAGGACGAGCAAAAGATAAGTTTGGGGGTATTTGTTCATATCAGAATTTTGCACTTTTATACCGCCCATTCTTGATTGCATTGCATATAGGTAGGTACTCTTGATCCGTGTTTGCTAAATAATTGCAGGTTACATGCTCTCAGCTCTAAATAATGAAAATCAAGAACAGTCACGACAAATTCAGGACAATTGCCAACAACAGATAAAAATTCGGGTTTCCGCTCACCATCCGTCAGTTGTCGCCTACTAGTTAAGGTACAAAATGGCAATAAAAGGTCATTCATGCACAAATCACAAGGAGGCAGCATAAGAATCGAGTTTATAACGCGGAGCTCAAGAAGATCAAGGCAAAAGTCCACATTATTTCATCTTTTTGGACCGTTAAGAATCTGGGAGAAAAATGAAGTGATTCTGAAAAACCAAGTGTACTAAACAATGAAGAACAACATGGAAAACCCCAGAAAAAATCGCACAACAACTCACCCAAAGGGCCGCGGAACCGCGGCCGATATGGCACTTATGCGGCGGTTCCGCGGCCGAGTTGACTCAGAGTCGGTAAATATTTTTAGGGTAGTTTTGTAATTGTGTAAGGGCTCAGATTTTGGCCCTAATGTTTTATCAATCTGCCTATAAATAGCCCAGTTTCAAGACAAGTAAGGGATTCTTATTCTTGTGTTAGGATTTAGTATAGTAGTTTGTAACTTCTTCTTCCTCTTCATCTATTCCCCGTTAACATTATAGTGAGCTTTTGAGTGAATGATGAATAAAGAAAAATTCTTTTTCATATGCATGTCTTATAATTGAGTTCTTATATTTTGCTTGTAATTCTCGTTGTTAAAGTAGTTGTTGTTATTTGTTTGTTTGTTTTCTTTTTCTCTTTTCCTTTATCCTTACAACAATGATGCTTAAGTGTGATCCTTGCCTAAGTGAGGTCCTAAATAGCTAGTTGTGATTCTCTCCCTCATTTCTTTCTATCTTCTTTGTTTATTTTATTTTCTTTTTCTTTAAAATGGGTGAGTAGTTTCTCACTTGTTAGGGTAGGATAAGGGAAGTTTGAGAGAAGGAAATCTCTCTCACTCTTTTCTTTGCCCAACATCTTGATTCGAACTCCCGTCAATTCAACCACAATCTACTCCCTATGGCACTCTATCCTACATGATAGTGGTGACACCCTAGTGAGATCGGTTGTGGTTGAATTGACCGGAGGTTATGACTAAAAGCCAAGAACGGACGGACAAAGACCAAAAGGAAAGAACTAAGCGTTAAAAAGTCTAGCTTATACTCGCAAGTTTCCTTCCTAGTCGTGCTAATCCCCGTTGTTGCCGATTACCGTAACATCGATATTAAGAGTGGCAACGAAAGATTTAAGCGAGCTCCTAACTTAAACTAACCTAATCTTAACCCTAACAAGCTCTTTTTTTTATATATATTTAGCACATAGTTAATCTTAAACAAACCTGGACAAATTGGACTTAACTCGTTAAAACACTAAAAAAAAGATTCCCATCTCTCCGTAGATCGACCCGTACTCATTCGGTTAGATACCAAGCGAAACCGTCTTGATTGCGGTAATTAAAACTAAGCACACCAAATAACCATCAATCAATAACTCAGCGGTACTTATCATAGAACGCACCATATCTATTAGAGAGTGATTCCTCCGCTCCGATACACCGTTGTGCTATGGTGTATACGGAGGAGTAAGCTGAGAGAGAATCCCATTCTCTTTTAAATAAGCCAGGAACTCCATGCTTAAGTATTATCCTCCCAGATCAGATCGAAGGATTTTAATACTTTTTCCCGTATGGTTTTCTACTTCACGCTTATATTCCTTGAATTTCTCAAAAGTTTCAGGCTTATGTTTCAACAGGAACACAAGTCCAAATCTTGAGAGATCATCGGTGAATGTAATGAAGTATGAAGAACCATTCCTGGCATGTGAAGACATAAGACCGCATACATCACTGTGTATCAGTCCTAAGTGTTCAGTAGCACTTTCTCCATGTCTAGTAAACGGAGTTTTGGTCATTTTTCCTTTGAGACATGACTGGCAAGTTTCATAAGATGTAAATTCGAACGGGTTCAAATATCTATCCTTATGTAACTTAGTTAGTTGTGTTGCATTGATATGACCTAGTCTATAATGCCACAAGAAGGACTCGTTCATTTCTGAACTTTTCCTCTTGTGTGTGTTCTGTACGTTAAGAACTGTATTTTGATCCAGAACGTATAAACCATTACATAACGCACCAAACCCAATCAATACTTGATTTAGGAAAATGTTCATAACATTTTTCTCTACTACAAAATTATATCCTTCTTTATCTAATAAAGAAATTGATATTAAATTGCACATCATAGATGGTACGTAATAACAGTCGTTCAAGATCAATGTATTGCTATTTGGTAATACAAGGTGATATTCACCAACTGTTTTGGCTGCAACATTTGCACCATTCCCTATTTTTAGAGAATGATCACCTTTTCCCAGTTCTCTACCTTTCTTTAGCCCATGTAACATATTACAAATGTGGGATCCTTGTCCGGTATCTAATACCCAGGACATAGAGTGTACTGAGAAACAGTTCTCGATAATGAACAAACCCGAAGAAGATGCATAAACATGCTCATTCCTCGTTCGGGTCGTATGGGAATCTGGATATTCTCCTATTTCCTGCTCAGACTTATAACAATTATAAGGTAGAGCGGAACCAACGTTCCTCAGCTCAGTATAACAAGCGGGTTGGTCAATACATCCATATTATTATCTTGATTAAGGCGTGTTATGGTTGCTACCTGGAGAGAGAGAGAAGAAAACACTTTAGCGTATGCTCTTGCAATATTAGATTGGTTATTATTTTATCTAATCAGGATAGCTCCCACTGTTTTTATCAAATCTTCCTTCAAACCCTAAAAGATAAGACTAGCCGGGATTAATTACACCCTACAAGTTCGCCAATCATTCGGCCAGGCAGGTATTGGTACTCCTAGGGAGTCTCCCCGTGCTTTCGCATGGAATTACTTAAATAACCTCATTTCCGCAGGGGCATAACCTCGTTAACACCTTTCTTAAACTCCTACTGGATTAGATAATTGTAAAGTGCAAAACTCTCCCAGGAGTAACTCTTACTCGCAGTGGGTATCGAGATCCAACTATCTTATAGAAGGTATGCAATCTCATTGCAAATTTCAACACTTAAAATTCCCAATAATGTTTTTGCCCCAAGCGATTTATGACCTTGGCAAGGTCAACAAACTATAAACCGCAAGTCAAATTCAACCTGTTCATTTCATGATTGAATTAAACCCACCCGCACGACCCTTGCCAAAGTCAACAAGGCCGTACGACTACCCTAATTCAATTGCATCATATGCGGCAGATAAGCTCTAATTAGCTACTGTACACTACGCCTTGATAAGGGGAACAAACGCAGCATGAATACTAAATAGTCCTTATCTGAAATGACGGAGGGCTACGACATGTGTTTAAGAATGCATTTTGCGTAATGAACTTGATATCGTTGTAGAATCGAGTGATTTTAAAATGAGTGGCTTAAGCTCCACTTTTAAAATCGAGTTTTTCAAAATAAACCGAGTGGGTGTAGCATCTGCTACCTTTTGCTAAAGGGGTCACTCCCGGTGAACGGATCTAGGCTCTTTCCTCATCGAATGAGATGTTGGATATTCATCAAGGATACCGCTATGCAAAGCAAGAACTAGAGCTACATTTTTGAAAATTTGATTCCACAACATCATTAGGTTTCTTTCTTTTTCATTAATCTCATTAATGAAGTACCATCATTTATGCTTCCTAAGCATCACAAAAAAAGAAACGAAAATACAACGTACGCTTGTGCCATCCGCATTTGCCATGGGTCTCGTCATGCACCGTTAGGTTAGTTAACTAACGGCAGAGCGGGGGCAGGACTAGCGCGGATGCAAAACATAAGCCACGTTTATTACATATCTTATATATAATATTAAGCATTCGTCTTATCATATAAAGTGATCACATTACAGAACATTACAGCAGAAGTCAACAAATGAAATATTGGATATACTAGGAGGTCCGTGTTTTAAATCAAGCCAGTAAAATACAAGGATTCCACGGTCGTGATGAATAGCCAAACCCACATCCTTAGACTCCTACGAGAGCGGCAAGCAATCCTACCAATTCTAGAGCTAGGAGACCCGGTCTCGACTCCTCGAGAAGGTCTCCCACTGGACTCTAGAACCCGGTTACACGTTCTCCCCTCCTTGGGTCTATCATAATGCAGAAAAGTAAATAATATACATCAATGGTGACATCAACCTCAACCCGGAAGTGTCCCAATAAAAGAATATTACATACAAATTTTTTTATGAATGAAAATGAAAAACTCTCATCTCACGCAAAAAACCCCTGCTATTCAAACACGACGATCTAATATAACATATCATAGCAACATATAATATCACATGTCATCAACGTAAGTAAATATGCGTATCCCAATTGCCATTAACGTATAGCAACGAAACCGGCGATACACCACATATTACACTTACGGTCGTAGAAAAGAAATGAAAATTACAATAATTGGAATCCGCAACCACCTTAGATATCATAAACCCGAATTATCACATATTTGGATTTCATGCCCAACCATATAAATTCCTTAGACATCATGAACCCGGCATATCACATATTACGAATTTCATGCTTAACGTTATAAACCCGACAATTTAGTCTCAAATTGAAAACACTTTTCAACAACCAGTCGGGCAATTCAACAAGATTTCCGATAACCGATCGAATGCTCGTCGGAAATATTAGTAGACGGCCGCACCCCCGATGCCGTCGACGAGGTGCACTTAGGCGGAACACCGCAGCCGCGAGCACCCGAATGGATGCTTTTGGCTACGGGGTTCTCCTACAGTCACTTGGTCGGGGATATAGGGCATGGCTATCTAGTAGTATTACCCGGCGAGCGTTCGTGTACTGTATGAGATTGCGACGGAGTTTTGATCCAAATCAAAACCCGTGGCAACCGATCGATGAGACTAAATTGCTAGATTTACAATTTACTAACTAGTTTTCACAAAATCAATTATTGTGGATTCCAAATATTGTATCACAAATCACAGATATCTAGACGATATTAAACATTTTGATCGATTTATCAAGCACCCACAAATCATAAAGATCTCAACACTTGAGACTCATTAAAAATTCCCAGAGAGTGAAAAATAACAAATACGACCTAAGAATTCCTCATTATTGCGGTGGAACCGCGGCCAAACCATGCGTTTAGCGGCGGTTCCGTGGCAGGAAGATGGAATCATGGCGTCGAACTTCTTGGGGTTCCATCAAATAACCTGCACATTTTTCTGGTAATTTTTAATCTGGAAAAATCTAACTTTTGAAAAAAATTCCAGAGAGTGTAAAATATGGGTTTCAATGTTCCATCAAACACTTTAACGTCGTCTGGGCCACTCTTAATGATCTAGCTTGGCTCTGATACCACTGTTGGGGTTTCTTAGCACGACCACTAGGTTTTAGCAAGCATCGAGTATGCAATTTAAAAAATTCTAGAGTGCTAAGCAACACCATCCAAGGATCTAACTAGAGAATTAGGGTTTTATATGCATGTAAACAAACTTTATACTAAGTGAAATAGGAATACAACCTTTGTAGACCGGTCCTTCACTTCTAAAGCTCCGTGTAGTAGTCCTTTTGCTTCAAGTAGTGGCCCCCGAACTCTTCTTAGGCTCCACTAGGCGAAAGGAACGAGCTTGCTCAAAGATCTTCGAGGCTGAAGATGATCTACGTCGAAGAATTTCTAACTCAAGCTATCTCTTCACTAATTGAGGAATTATTGAAGCAAACAACCTATACTAAATGGCTAGTTTGGTATAGATTGATGAAGTAGGTGTTTTGCTCACTTCAGAATAATTTTTCTCTTTTTCTTTTTCACCTCACTAAAACCTAGAGAAGAAAATGAGATTTGTAGAGACTTAACCATGGTTAAAGATAATGGTTGGGTTAATAAATATCTAGAGTAAAACAAAATTAGTAGACTAAGTCAAGGTTACTACATGCTTCCACAAGCATCCTAAACTATGCCAATTTCCACCTAATTTTGATTTATCCCTTAATAATTATTATCTTTAGTTTGGTATGAGTCTTATACACCCATGTCCAATGTATCATCAATCATGACACAAAATTAAATACATTAATAGATCACATATATATTTAAATGTATTGGTAGAAAAGAAATTCTTAAGTGAGCTAATATTAGTTAATATATTTTATCAAATATATAATTATATATTAAATTATTAAATCAAGACTTAATTTAATAATCCGGCTATATCACATATAACCGACTAATATCATTTATACCAACTTATCGAATCAACACTTGATTCAATAACCCGGCTATATCTCATATAACCGACTGATATCATATATCGTGAGATTAGAATACGGTTTCACGTATTACGCTCGGTCCCGCACATATCACATATATGCCCTACTTCATTTCTCTTGAACCAGGAAACCTCTGTGTAGGACTCTAAAGACTCGTCAATACGCCAGCAGTTGGTAATGATCATATAAGTTACCCACAAGCCGTCAGCGGTACTAGCTGGACGTAACGACTATCCAGATATTGAACGATCAGAAGATCAACAAGCAAGCTTGTCCATACTCCCGTGAATCCAGTAAGAAACACTACCATACAGTCCGGTCTTTTCATCTGATATGTCACACATAGAGTCTGGGTTTGGTAAACGTCAGACCCCAATAACTTGATAAGTCATGCCGATGTGAGGCCATAACGGGTCGAGAAACTACTGATAACACTTACAATTAAATCTCATCATCAGCCCTGGCTAAAGACTTCCTGTTATAGCCAATCGAGTATAGCGCAACATCAACCCCCAATACCAGGAGAGACGAAACCCTTCCTATCGCTCATTGCCTCTATGTGACTTAGGACTGTACCCAAAATCCACCTGTTTGCATGCTCTCTTGAGCGTGGTAAGGAGTAAATCAAAGCACAGTGGGAATCACACAAGACTCTATGACGATCTCGGGTCTACAGACTAACCTGTACCAGTGTCACCAGAGAACTGTTATCTGATGTCGGGTACAATACCATCTAGGAGTTCTCGGCGAGTCCTATTCGGTGTATCCATTCTCCAATGAGCACTTGTGTACAATCATTGATCTCAAACACCAATGGCTGTGGGATCAACCATCGCCCCATACAGAATCAAGAACCGTACACACTAGTCTACTCTATAATATCGATGCCATGTCTCGATACTCCCTCGACTAAGAACAATTAAACTATGAACTTGTGGACTACCCTGGCCCCACTAGTATAATCTGCATCATAGTCCTGGTAGTCAAGTACACATCCTAAGGGCTTTATATTTTCTATACTTATATATACTTATAAGAACGATGAGATAGTATATTGATACAAGTGTACATGTTAAGATAAAGAGCAACCAGATAGCGTACTATCATGTCGAGCAAGAAAGTCCTCTCTATATATGTACAAGCATCCACAATAATATACAATCATGTACAATAATGGATTCTAGGGCATGCATATAACTATCACATATTTCATATGGAGTCTTAGGCACAGATTTAGATGGAACCTGATTCAATAAGTATGCTGGTGTTTCAAGCACAAGTTCCCAGAATGAAAGAGGCAACTCGACATTACTCATCATGGAGCGAACCATGTCCAATAGGGTGCGGTTCCTCCGCTCTGATACACCGTTGTGCTGTGGTGTATACGAAGGGGTAAGCTGGGAGAGAATACCATTCTCTTTTAAAAAGTCCCGGAAGTCCATGCTCAAGTACTCTCTTCCTCTATCAGACCGGAGGATCTTGATACTTTTGCCAGTCTGGTTCTCTACTTCCTTTCTAAATTCTTTGAATTTATCAAAAGCTTCAGATTTGTATTTCATAAGATACACATACTCGAATCTAGAGAGATCGTCAGTGAATGTGATGAAGTACGAGAACCCACCCCTTGCATGTATAGACATCAGACCACATACATCACTGTGTATGAGTCCCAAGGGCTCTGCTGCTCTTTTTCCGTGTCCGGTGAATAGAGATTTGGTCATTTTACCTTTAAGACAGGACCGACAAGTTTCATAAGATGAAGATTTGAACGTATTCAAATATCCATCCTTATGCAATCTACTCAGTCTTTTCTCTCCGATATGACCAAATCTACAATACCACAAGTAGGATTCGTTCATATCTGAACTCTTCCTCTTGCGTGTGTTTTGTACATAGAAAATTGTGTTTTGATTTAGAACATAGATACCATTATACAGTATACCTTCTGCAACCAATACCTGATTAAGGTAAATGTTCATGATATTTCTATCAAGAACAAACTTATATTCATCTTTATCAAGTAAAGAAACTGATATGATGTTGCAAACCATGAAAGGTATATAGTAGCAATTGTTCCAAATCATAGTATTTCCTTTGGGCAACACTAGGTGATATTCACCAACGGTAGTAGCATCAACTTATGCTCCGTTCCCTACTCGGAGGGAAATATCACCAGGTCCAACTATTCTACTTTTTCTCAGTCCCTGCAATAAATTACAGATATAAGATCTTGATTCGATATCTAGTATCCAGGAGGTAGGACTGACCGAAAAATAGTTCTCAATAACAAAAACACCTGAAGGAGATGCAATAGTATGCTTCTTATTCGTTAGGGTCATCAAGGAATTCATGCAATCTTCTTTCCCTTGCTCATACTCATAACAATTGTCATATTTTAGAACCGAACCGATGTTCCCCAGCCCCGAATAAGAATTTGGATCGGTCAAGCGATACATTTTATTATCTTAATTAGGGTGTGAAATGGTTGCTACCTGGAGAGAGAGAAAAGAAACACTTAGCATGCACTCTTGCAAGATTAGATTGGTTATTAATTTATCTAATCAGGATAGCTCCCACTGTTTTCTCAAATTCTTCTTCAAACCCTAAAAGAAGAACTAGTCATGATTAATCGCACGTCACAATACTTGCTTAACCTTTCGGCCACTCTAGTGTCGGTACTTCCCAACGCTTTCGCGAAGTTCCTTAATTATGTAACCTCTTTACCCTGGAGGCGTAGCCCTGCTAACACCGTTCTAGACACATACTTGGTTTATAGCATTGATTGTTAAGTGATATAATCTCCCAAGAGTAATCCTACTCATCAGTGGGATCGGGATCCAACTATCATTGTATGATGATCTAGATAGAATCCACTCTAGTCACCACACTCCAGAAGGCATACTAAACCTGCAAGTTTCCTGCATATTTGAAACTCTCGATGTAGTTTTTGCCCCAAGCGTCTTATGACCTTGACGGAGGTCAACATATCATAAGTCGCAAGTCAAGTTCAACCCGTCAGTGTCTTGGATTAACTTAGATCCACCCACACAAACCATTGATAGAGGTCAACATGACCGTGCGACAGTCCTAAATAATCGCATATCTATGCAACAAACAAGCATTACTTAGCTACCATTCACTATGCCTTGACAGAGGTCAACATACATAGTATGAATACTAAGTAATAGTTGTAAGAAATGACGGAGGGCTACGGCTGTGATTTTGGTGAATAACCCTTTAACATAATGAACTTGATATCGTTAAAGGAACCTGAGCAGTTTTGAAAAGGAATGGTTTAGGCTCCACTTTTGAAAACTTCTGGTTTTGAAAAAAACCCGAGTAATCTACAGTATAAACTTTTGCTCAAGAGGTCACTCCCCGAAAAGGGATCTCAGCTCTTGCCTCGTGGAATAAGGTGCTGGATATTCACAACCGAATATCACTATGCAAAGCAGAAGAATATAATTATAGTTTTTCAAAATTTGTTCCAACAACATCTTTTTAGGTTTCTTTTCTTGCATTAATCAAAATTAATGTGGTCCTATCAATTAATCTATCACACCAGAAAAGAACGAAAATGCAATGTACGTATATGCCATCTGCATTCGCCACTGGGCCCCATCATCACCCGCTAGGTTACTTAACTAACGGCAGAGCAGGGGCTGGACTAGCGCGAGTGCAAAACATATAAACATCTACTAGTATATATATAAATATATAAAACATTCGTCCTAGGCATGATAATAAGCAACATCAAAAAATCTCAGCAAGCAACACAGAATGGTGGATAATCTTGGAGCCTCGGGTTTCATTTGAGCCGCAAATAAAACCCGACGTTCCCGGTCGTATGGATAGCCTGTGCAATGAAACCTGGACCCCTACGAGCGCGGCAAGTTACCCGTCAATCCCAGAAGTGAGGCAACCTCAATCAACAATGTGAATGGGCCACCCAGCACTCCACGGGATCCGGTAACTTGAGTGCCCCTCCGTAGGTCATCCTATACCCCCTATGAGTGTGGCGAATAGCCCGCTAATTCTAGAATGAAGCTCTCTCCATCTCAATGCCATGAGATGCGAGCTGGTTGCTTTCTAGAACCCGGCTATTCGTGCACTCGACCTTGGGGTAATCCTAGTACAGAAAAGAAAAAAAATATGTACAATGATGACATCGACCTTAACCCGGTCGTGCCCCAATCAAATAATATACAACAGGCAGTAACGGCTGTCCACATGTCGGACGCTCGCCCCGCAATAACAAATGTACAAATGAATCTCAACTGTACCACTAACATTGCACCATAAGCTATCCACCACGACTATCCAACCACAACCACAGCACAAACACAGAACATCAACGTGAATGCCATGTTCGCAAACCCGTCTAAAAGAACATATAGAAGTTAGACGAGCTATACCACTCTAATGACATTCACGGTCGCAGATAGTAATGTATGTACTGAAACTATTAAACAGTGTTAAAAATAACGACTTTGAAATACCCCGAATTGCCCCAAAACACAAGATAACAGAATATCCAACCTGGGCAAAAACGAACAATACATGAAACCCAAAATCCAAAAGACAAGAACACAGACCAAAACCCAACTCAATTTCACCCTACAGAACCGGTGGGGCCGGCTAATTTAGCACTTTGGTCAGCCACAAGGAGGTGAAATCGTCTCATTTTCTCTTTGTGTTCATATCACAACTAAAGGAGCATTCTGCAATTGTTTAAAAAAAATTAGAGCCTCTGAAAATTTCGACAGAAACTAGGATTTTCGTTTCGTGTTTCGGAGTTATTTCGGTTTCGTTACTTTAACAATGTTTAAACCTGCTAGTATAGGGTTTATGGGCAGGCTCTGATACCATGAAAGGTTATGCTAACGCCCTGGCTATCATCCGAGGCCGATTGCGGAACAAAATTTTTACTACGATGTAAACTTGGCGCTAGAATAACCCAAAATCGGATCTACCATAAACCTAACTAGCAACTAAAATAGTTATCTACTATGAAAGAAGTTTATATCAAGAGACTCGAGTCTTTCAGGTCTTCACTCCTCTCCTTTAGCATGCTCCTAGTGGCCTCCATGATCGAGCTTGATCGACGGCTTCCTTACGTCAAAGATGATCCACCCAAGAGTGTCTACTTTGAGCTCCTACCTTTAAACCGAAGTAACTAGGTTACTTAGTATGCTAGTCTAAGTAGTCTAGATGACGTAGAGATTGATGATGGATTGTTTTGTCTCAAGAACCCTAGGTTTCTCAACACATGAGACTATTGGGGTATGAGGTAGAAGAAGAGAAGCTTGGAGGAGATGAGAGTGTTGTAGTGAGCATAATATGAATAGAATGAAGAATGGTTAAGTCTTGTGACTAATAAAGAAAGCATCCTAAAATAATAATAAAAAATTATCTTCACCAAAAAATATCTAGATATTTTCCACAAAATATCTAGATGCCACCTTGCCTCAATAGTAATCCATGACTCACACTAAATGAATCACCAAGTAGCCATGCTTCATTCAATGAATGATAACACCTCATCCTCTATTTCATTAACCATTTAACTAAATGGTTAAAACAAATAATGAGGTGTCTTCTTCTAGAAGCACTCTTGTAACAAATTATAAGAATACCCCTCACCGTATATACATACCCGTATCCGTATTCCGAAAAATACGAATACAAAAGAGACAAAAATAATCCAACAATATAATACTAGGATCCGGCTTAAACCAAAGCCAGCTAGTATTATCCGCCCGAACATCATGCGTGCACAAGTACACGTATGTGATCGAACCCTACCGTAAAACCAAACGGCCTCTACATCATTTCGCCCAAAGCAGGGAACCCTCTGTTTGGGACACTAAAGACTCGACAGTACGCCGGCAGTGCGTTACTTGATAAATCCATAACCACAAGGACGTCAGCGGCACTAGCTGTACGTAACGGTTACCCGGGTACCTGTCGAAAAGGAAGGCCGACGAGCAAACTCATTCGTATCCCTACTAAACCTATCCGTGACAATCTTCATACAGTCTGGTCTCTTCATCTAAGAGTATCGCATACCGGATCTAGGGGGTGGTAAGCATCAGACCCTAATAACCCGATAAGTCGTGCTGATGCGGCTCAGGACCAATCTGGAAAACTACTGATTAACCTATCAGTAAATCCCAACTGCCTTGGCCAAGGTCTTATGGTCCTGACCAATCAAACACAGTGCGATATCAAATCCGAATACCTGGAGAGACGAATGTCTAACAATCACTCACTGCCTCCATGTGGCTCGGGACTGTACCCAACCAAAACCTGTTTGCACGACTCAGTAGAGCCGTGGTAGGGTAGTGATCAAAGCACAGTGGGAACTCACACGAGACAAATGAAGATATCAGGTCCAAAGAATAACCTGTATACATGTAACAAGATAACTGCTATCTGAGGATAGGTATAATACTATCTAGAAGTTCTCAGCGAGTCCATCCAGTGTACTCACCCCCAGTGAGCACCCGTATACAATTTCAGGTGATCACACAAACAGTTGTGGGATCAACCACCGCCCCTCGTTGGGGTCTAGAAATGTACATGCAAGTCTACTCTGAAGTATCGATGCCCGATCTCAATACTTCTGCGACTTGGGACATTTAAGGATGTGCTTATAGACTACCCAGCTCCCATAAGTATGATCTCCATCACAACGCAGGCAGTCAAGCAAGATCCTACGGGCTTTATCAACATGTAACCACAATATGCAATAACGTGTATAACATATGCCATGTTAAGATAAAGTCAAACCATAATAGTATACTACAAAATCAAGTCTTTATCAATATGTGCAAGCTGGATAAAGCATCAACAAAAACAAATACACATATCTTGATAAAGACAACTGAAATAATATACTATATAACTGAGCAAGATCGTCCTGTACATACATATCCCCAGCATCCATATGTATACATATACAATAATGGCCTCTAGGGCATACATATCCAAAAGTATATAGAGACTAGTTTATGTCATCGCCTGTAGGGCATGGATCAGTTCAAACCCGTATATATTATATTTAGGTTTGAACCTAGGTCATATGTTCCATCAGTTCAGGGGTTTGATGATCGTTAATCTTGCTTTAGATTAAGATCGACTTAAATATGAATGTATGGGCTAAGGATACGTTAGTCTTATATAATACTAAGCTCAACTTAGAAGTACGATTAAGGATCATTAATCTTCTTTTAGATTAAGATCAGGGGTGAGCATATGGGCTCGATTACAATGAGCAACATGGGCTCAAGAAGTATAAAACTTCAAACTCGGTTTTGGGCTTTTATATTACCCAACAGTGCTTAGCACTTAGTCATTTAGACTATGGATATAATATCTGAATCATGCACTAGCACTCACATTGATATCATGTAGGGCGCTAAGGCTCTGACGCTCACGTGCCTTTCACGTGAGTAGTGCTAAGTACTTGTTCATACAGTGCTGTCATGACCCGAAAATGCACGTGACTGGCACTTGCATCAGGTGAAGTCTATAGGACTGCACCTAATACAAGTAAGCCAAAAGCCCAGAAATCTAAACCTTATTAGAGAAAAATAGTGGAGGTGCAGTTTTGAAATAAGGTTTACAGAAATCAAGTTCTTCCTTAAAATATAGATAGTAGTATACGAAAACCCAATGTTTGTATCCACTTGAAAACATTTTCGTCATTGAAAATTTGGGCAGCACCTCCCTTGTTATTTCTAACCTGAAAACGGTACAACCAATATAATATAACGCATCCCTATGCGGGAGCTAGCTCTTTGCCAATTGGCGGAAACAACCATGCAAGATGATATAAATATACAACGCCGAAGGGTGGGGATCAAAACTCAGAATGAAAGGAAGAAAACTAAGCATCATAAGAAAACCAGAAACAACAATAAATATATAAGCGCGACTCTAAGGCCGAGAGAATATACAACGGTGGTTATCTAAGTCTACTAAATATACAAGTCTGGTTGATAGAGCTTAACTAGATACAAGTGAAATAAATATACAATATATACTAGTGGTCACGAAGAAAATGTATCCCACCTATCCAGCAATCACCAAAAGGAAAGTGAAGTGCCAGCAAGCCGCTATGGAACCTGTACGGCTAAACCTGCAAGAAACTGTGGCACAACGGGGGTAAGTTGTCAACTCGTGAGTAGAAGACATCATCGGGTAGAAGCCGAATGTATGACGATCTCCTAGATCATACAATAATATATTAATACTACAACAAGGGTAACAGTATAACATAAGTGTGATATCCAGCACTCGTGTCCATGTCATGAATAATAATACATCATGTGTAACATGTAAGAATGCGTCATCCAACGTGTGTCCAGCAACAGCACACCAATAATGATAAAACTCGAGTGCCCAACACTGAGACTCAAAACATCATGAAGTTCGTGTCCAACAGCGACACATAAATTCTCAAATCTCGGGCTCCGTCAGTCCGGATCGACCTATGGGCCCCGTCAATCCGGATCGGCCCATAACATCAAATCTCACGACTACGGTCGGTATCCTCCGGATATCCGCCGCGCCCGACATCACCGGTAGGTAGCCTGTCCCTGCCAGGCTCATCGTCTACAACTCGAGCTTCTTGCCCCGGGGTACCATACCGGGCCCACCATGTACCCGAGACGGTTCATCCTACTCCTTGAATCGGGTCACGAAAACCAACTCAATCAGGAAAACTCATGGTAGAAGGCACATACATCATATCACGAGAAAACCGCAACTTGCATTTTTAAAATGATAATGAGTTTATAAAATTCTTGCGGTTTTCCCCCAAATCCAGAAATCTCATGGAAAATCCGAAATCCCGAAATCAAGGGTCAAGAAGCATTAAACATCGGCATAAAGCCCCACAATATTGCATAACAGAATGAATATATAAATGCATGGAATATCTAAGTAAGGAATGCAATATCTAAACTAGCATATGAGAGCAAGTGTACAAATAATGTGTTGAAACTACCAGCTAGCAGGTTATACCAATGAAGTAGCGTATTCTAAAGTGTACGTGACATGGCAATTACCGATGAAGATGTGTGTGAGCCAGAAAGCAAGTGTACGTGGAACATACGCATCATCGGTAATGGTGCTGGTGTCCTATCAGAAGGGGTTCATAAGAACTAAAGAAAACACATGAAATGAATTTGCAATGCAATGAGAACGACATAAAAATTACATAACAAGTGAATAGTAACTGTAGCATTATAAAATACACATGTCAATGTATGAGTCATACGGTTTTAGTGTTTTTAAATCGCACGAATCGTGGTTTATAGAAAAGTAGGGGCTACGGGGTTTTTGAGAAAAGATACGTCCTTTGAAAAATCCCTAGTATCCCTCGGGTTGTCTTTAAAAATACTCATGATTCGTTAGTTTTGAAAATAGGTATGACTCGAGCCTAGTCTGGCATCTACCTAAACAACTAAGAGATTAACTAAGAAACTAGTCAGAAGGAGAATAAAATCTAAATATATAATTCAAGTCGATATACCTAGTAGTCGGCAATCCAGCTTCATAGCGTCACATACTGAGTAATATATAGTACGGTATCCTCGAGTCAAGAGTGTGGATCAATCATCATATATATACCCCGTATGGTAAAATCCATCAGTCATCATATATATACCCCGTACGGTAAAATCCATCATACGGCATCCCCAAAATCGAGGGTATGGGTCAAATCATATACAATATCATCTCTCATAGGGTATCATCATCGTACAATATCATGATTAGGGGTACTGTTCTAAGTCTAGTACATTCCAATATCATCAAACACATATTATCGTATGTATGAATATACATCGCCCAACGATCCATTATAATATCATATCATATATTATATCGCGATTCAATCACATATCATAATCTCACGGCATCATGTCCGGTCATATCGACTCATAACCGTTTAACATCTCATATCCTCGTTTTATACGTATGTGTATACTACACACACACACACATCATATCTCGTGTGTGTGCGCGTGTGTATGACAACCTATACACTACGGGTCTGTGACTGGAAACTAACTAAGAGCAATCTTCTTCCCAGTACACTTCATCTCACTTAAGGTCTCTTAGAGAACCCTATTTCTAAGTATCCGCACTAGCCATTTCCATACCATACACATCCTAATTTATGAATTTGTGGGGGTGCTGTACGCCATCCACCCGACTTCCCCCATAGATAATCATCTACTCACCATCGATCCTTACTTGTTGAAGTCGATGACGCAACGCTCTTCCATGTTATCCGAAGTCCACGTGAAGGTGCCTACATATATAAACATATAGTATCGTAAACAGAAATCGCGTATGGAAACCAAAACGGCATACGAAACACACATAGATTAGAACCTATGGTCTATGCATGCAAGAATAATCAAACAACTCCCGATATCGACGTACAAACGTCAAGTGACCGAGATAAAACACAATACCAAAACTAAACTCATTAAAAAGTCGCAAAACCAAAACAATAACTCAAGATAACGCTCCAAGATTTGCCTCAGGTGATAATTAGGAAAAGTTGCATATAGGGTAGGTCTAATTAGAGGATGATTGAACCATGAACCAAACACGAACTCTTTTGCTCACACCCAGGCCGAAATTTGTGGCTAAAACATGGAAATTAGCGGCCAAGGGTTGGAATGGAGGTCTCAGGTTTTGGGGTTAACTTGTAGGTTTCCTGCACATCTCACAGTAATCACTAAATATTTTTTTGATCCCCCGGGTTATAGAAGATATCAAAAAATCACCACAATTTCCACAAATTTCTGATATCGTGGATTCTAAGTTCATGTCTTGGGTTTTTAGTCTCAGGTTTTATCCAAAATTCAAACACTACTGAGGTCATGGTCACTAAATACACCTCAAACACACTCTCACAAGTCATACAAAACCCTAAACCTCATCTTGGAAATTCCAAGACCACTAAACCTCTCTTAATCAACTCTAAACAACTATAGGATGTTAGGAAAACCAATAACTTAACTAATAGTATAGGATTTACCTCATGGAAGTAACTAGAGAAAATTCTAGGGTTGCCTAAGTACCTCAAAGTCTCAACTTGATTCCACCATCATGTTTGTAGTGAGCTAGAGATTATTTTTTGTGAAGATGGTACAAGGTTTTGGCTAAGTTTTTGGGATGATTGTGTAAGGTAGAGGAGATAGATAATGAGGGAGATGAAGTATGAGATGAAGATGAGGAAATAAAAAATGAAGGAGCCATGGTCAAAGGTCATGGAGAATTCTAGAGTTTTCTCACTCTCTCTCCCTCTCCCACTTTCTCATGTCTCATGCCCCCACCTCACAAATATCTCACATTTTCTTTTTCTTTAAATTAAAAACAATAAAACACAAAACAAAACCCATTAATATGCAATGAAACATGGTTCATAGAAATGTGACAAGTGTTTGTAACATGTTGTGGTGTAAGTCATGCACATAAGCTAGATTAATGCAAAATTAGTGAAATACTAATCGAGTTTAGTAAATAACCCATTTACAAATAATTGTATAATAATTCATAAGATGCCCTAATCATATAAATACCTTCAAATTGATAATTATTATTAATTTCCCAATATTTTCTAATATTTATAAAATTTATTATTTTAATTATTTAGTTTCTCAAAAATAACATATTATTTTTTTTGAAATGTTACAAATGCTCACATGGATATCACGTTATGTGCATTCTCTGTTTAGCTTCAGGCCCTCACGTGCTTTTCACGTGATGCACATTTCTGTTTAGCTTCGAGTGCTCATGTGGATATCACGTGATCTGCATGTCTTTAGCTTCAAGCGCTCATGTGGGTATCACGTGGTGCGCATTTCTGTTTGTTTTCTTCCCAGAGCTCACATGCTTTTCACGTGAGATTTTTAGCCTTGGATGACTTCTTTTACAGCGCTTACGTGGATATCACGTGAGGCTCTTCTTCATGTTTTCCTTTTGAATGCTCACGTGCTTTTCACGCAAGGCGTTGTTTTCTTGGGTTTTCACGTGCCTTTCACGTGAGCCTTTGTTTTCTAAGGTGTTCACGTGTCTTTCACGTGAGGCTTTACTATATTCATGCATAGATTAACTGTAAGAACTAAGTTCTTTTTTTATATGAGAACTAGGATCTTAATGGGATTAAAACCTTATCTCTAGATAAAAAAATCTTAAAGGAATTACGTTCCTGAAATATAAATTTCATTTTTTTCTTCTTTTCTTCCATGTTCTTTTCTTGTGTTCATATGGGGTGACAAAACAGCATAATTTTCCTCTAGATTTTGAATCTGAAGAACAAAATCTTCCCGATGAGAATTAAATTCTTAATTTGTGAGAGATTTGTCTTGTGGATTTCAGATCCAGATGAATAACTAAGTTCCTTTTAGAGGGTTAAACCCTTATATATGTATACGGTAGGTAAAGGTGATTCTTTTATCTCTATATTTTCTTTACCTAGGGTTTTGAAAGGAGGAAGATAATCTTTCTTCAAAAAGAGAATTAATTTATTGGTTGTTTGTAGAAAGAATTTTCTCTCTTGCAGAAGCTTTTAGAGGGTTTTCTGTATATGAGACTTGAAGTCTCGGGTCCTTTATATAGGGGAGGAAAAACTATCAATTAGTTTGGGAAAATCTCTCATTGAGAGATATCAATTGATTTAATTGATCTCACAAATTACTTGGGGAATTTTATCCACCGTTGGATCTAAGATCCGGGGAATTTTGTTTAACAAAAAATATATTTTGTTCGTTTTTGCAAGATTAGGAAAAAATTTCCTAATAAAGAATTCGATTATATCTTCTGATTTGTCGGTGATATTATAATCACCGTTGGATTTTAAATCCAGGGGATCTCTGTTTAACAGAGAAAATGTTTCTAGTATTAAAAAGATCGGGGGGAAATATTTCCCAAAATAGAATTTAGTTCTAAACAAATTTAATTCTATCTGAAACTAGCGCTTCAAACTGATGCGCTCACGTGTCTTTCATATGAGGGCCGTCATATATATATGGTAGCAGTGCTCATGTGCTTTTGCACATGAGCGTTCACGTGGGGCTTATATGGGGTTTTAGTTTTATTTGGATTCAATGTTCACACACTTTGCATGTGAGCATTCGCATGTTCAACATGTGGAAGCTATATCATACGATTCAATTCTCCCTAAAGCCGGAAGTCACGTGCTTTGCATGTAAGCACTCACATGTTCAACATGTGGAAGGGTTTCATTTCATCTTTTCTTTCCTCCACTTTTTTTATTTTTTCATAAAGGAACAACGCCGTAAGTGAAAGCGAAGATACTCAATTGGTAATGACGCGACCGAGCAAGAGGGAGATCTCCACAAAGTGCTTCGACCCAACCATCATAAGAGCTGATTACACAAATGAAAGAAGCAGTTCAAGAGGTCGATGAGCTCGAAGAAGGTATAATGGCCCTATATGAAAAGGTCATTTGTTTGCCTCTAACTGAGAAATATAATGGAGTAAGGAGTTATGATAGCCCAGCTCCGCAACAGCTACCTCTGCATTCCTTTATAAGAGAGTAGGTTCCGAATGGCGACAACAAGGCTAAGACGACATCTATGTCCAACCTTTAACCAAGACAAGACGAACTCGGGACAAAGCGTCAACGAGAAAAATGCCGACCAAGCTCATCCCTTATACAGAGGATGGGACAGGGTTACTCTTTTCCCCGTGACAAGATGAAGAAGATATTCACTTTGGTCATGAAGCACCTTAAGTTAACATTGCCTAAGTCTAAGCGTCCCCATCAAGAAAATGCTTTCGATCATCTAGATTACTGTCCTTACCATCGGGTCATCGGCCATCCGATCAAAGAATGCTTCATTTTCAAAGATTGGATGGAAGAGCAATACAATAAAGGCAAGTTTGCGCTAAGTGATACCTGGAGAGTGGAGCCCCCGCAATGGCATAGGCCAACGCGAAATTACCCTACCAAATCGGAACGTGGCCAGCCAAGAAGTAGAACTTCACCCACATTTGTCGTATGATAAGACCCTCTAATGAGGAGGGAGATGATGAAATGCCTAAGCTTTTCGAATGCTTCACAAATGAAGATGATGGTGAAGAGATTTCAGAATTTACACCAGCACTAAAAGAGCTGGAAGATGGAATACATACCACGGACATCATAAGGAAAATTGACTTGGGAACAGAGGATGATCCGAGACCGACGTTCGTTAGAGAGCTGATATCCGAAAAACAAGTAGCCACTTTAAAAGATGTGCTCATGAAGTACAAAAATTGCTTCACTTGAATTACTCTGAGATGCTGGGTATGGATCCAAACATAGTGGTACATAATCTGGCTATATCGCCAGAGATAAATCCGGTTAAGCAAGCGCCAAAGAGGATGCGGCTTGAACTCAAGATGAGTACCAATGCCGAATTCAAGAAGTTAATCGACTCCGGCTTCATCCAGAAAGTCCAATATCATGACTGGAATGCCAACATCATTCCGGTAATGAAGAAGAATGGGATTGTTCGCATCTGCCCAGACTTTCAGGACCCAAATAAGGCGTGCCTAAATGATGACTTCCCAGTATCCGTTACCGAGCTGATGATTGTTAACACCTCCACTCACGAAGTCTTCTCTTTTATTGATGGATCTTAAGAATACAACCAGATAAAAATGGATCCTGAAGACCAGAAGCATACAGCCTTCTGCAATCCGTTGGGCGTATTCTTCTATAAGGTGATGTCCTTCGGTTTGAATAACGCTGGAGCAACCTATCAAAGAGCCATGACGAAGATATTCAATGATATCATTCATGAGATTGTCGAATGCTATATCGACAACCTCGTAGTCAAAATCAAATCTCATGAGGAGCACTGGGAGCATCTAAGGATCTTGTTCGAGCGTCTACGAAAATATAATCTAAAGATGTACCCTTTAAAGTGTGTGTTTGGAGTCTCGTCAGGAAAATTCCTAAGCTTCAGCATCTGCCACCGGGGTATCGAAATTGATCCCTCACAGATCGGGGCAATTATGGAAATGCCCCCATCAAAGACTCTAAAACAACTGCGATCTCTCCAGAAAATACTGTCCATACAGTCATCTGATGAAGAAGGGAACCCCATTCGTATGGAATCAGAAATGCCAAAAAGCATTGGATGAGATCAAACAATACCATCAAAATCCGTCGGTATTAGCTGCCCCGGTTAAGGGAAAGCCCCTTATCCTATATTTAACTTCCCTTGAAGGTTCCCTAGTCATGCTGTAGGTACAGGAGAACAACCAAGGAAAAGAAAGAGCACTCTATTACCTAAGTTTTGTTCTTCTGGGGGCACAAAGCAATTACTCCCCCATCGAAAAGCACTGCCTGGCGCTGATCTTCGCGATAACGAAGCTTAGACACTACGCCTTGGTGCATGAAGTCTATCTCATATCAAAGATGGATCCCCTCAAGTATCTAATGTCAAAGGCCATACTAATGGGAAGGCTCGCCAAATGGGCCCTCCTGCTGATGGAGTTTTCGATAACAATCGCCCCTTCAAATCGGTGAAAAGACAAACCATCGCCGACTTTCTCGCGGAATATCCGATACTAGCCGATTCTCCCCTAAACTGTGAATTGCCAGATGAACACGCATTCGACGCAATCAAAGAGGAAGAAGAAAATAAGTCTCGATGGGAGCTCTATTTCGATGGAGCGACTTCCATGAAACAACGAAAGAAGAACATCCCTATAATCAATGCTGAGGTGGACCTTATTTTCATAACTCTGCAAGGAGGAATACTGTGTTATGCTCTCTCCCCGAAGAAACTAAGAGCCACTAATGAAGCTGAATACGAAGCGTTCATAGCCAGTCTTAAGATTGCTATCGATATGGGAATCAAGAACCTCCTAATATACGAAGATTCTCAGCTGATTGTAAGTCAGGTGAATGGCGACTACAAAACGTGTAAGCCAGAACTAATAAGGTATGGCGAAAGTGTACAGCAGCTGCTGACCCAAATCCCTTCATATACCATGGAAAATGTGTCGCGAGCGGAAAACAGTAAAGCAGATGCGTTAGCCAAGTTGGCTAAAGAATTGGCCGATGAAGACCTAGATGACATAAGGATCATTGTCCAGAGCC
This sequence comes from Agapanthus africanus, assembly GCA_030015575.1. NCBI lineage: Eukaryota > Viridiplantae > Streptophyta > Magnoliopsida > Asparagales > Amaryllidaceae > Agapanthus > Agapanthus africanus. The sequence continues at coordinate 104,957,656 of CM057347.1, read as the reverse complement.
GCAGGATCCTGGTGCCAGCAGATATGCCTTCGTAGGCCTTGATGGAGCTACCCGAAGAAAAAGATGCGACAAAAAAATATGCTCTTCAGACAGAAAATGAAGAAGAGGTCGAGGACTGGAAGGGAGTCCTTATAAACTACTTTAAGTCTCAACGAGCACCTGAAGATGCGTCATATAGACATCAGCTCATGAAATTAGCTCTGTCGTTCGCCTTCGTCAATGATACCTTATACAAGAGATCTTTTAACTTCATATAGTTAAGATGTTTAGGGCCGAAAGAACCAAAGATAGTTATCTAAGAAGTACACGATGGACATTGCAGCTCTCATCAAGCGGCCCCAAAGATGAAGCTAAAGATTAAAAGAATGGGCTACTACTGGCCCACGATGATCCAAGACTGACTCGAATATGTGAAGCGGTGTCGCTCGTGCCAAATACGCATGGACTTCATACATCAACACTCAAATTCGCTGCATCCAACGGTAGCTAGTAGACAGTTCGAGATATAGAGAACAGATATCGTGGGCCTTATTGAGCCAGCGTCATCCAGATGACATCGGTTTGTATTGGCAATAACCGATTACTTCTCTAAGCGGGTAGAAACAATAACGCTATGGGAGGCGAAGACGGAGAATATTCTCCATTTCTTCAAAACTCATGTCATCTACCGGTTCGGAACTCCGTGATGGATAATCTTGAATAATGGACCAGCCTACAGAATGTTGGCTATAGTGCCCTCAAGACAATTATTGTAATCGCAGGCAAGCGATTATGATGACTGAGAAGAGGACCTATACGGGTAGAACAGTCTTACTCGAGATGATAGTATACTATCTGATTTATCTATATCATCATGTACATGTATTATTTGGTATTACGAATCACTATTACATGTTGATAGAGCCCATATGATTATTTCTTGACACCAGAGTTATTATGGTGATCACACATATGAGAATTGGGTAGTCTATAAGCAAATCTTTAAATGTCCCTAGTCGTGGAAATATTGAGACTGGGCATCGATATTCCAGAGTAGACGAGTATATATGTTTCTTAACCCCGACGAGGGGCGATGGCCAGACTCACAGCCATTGTGTCAGTTAGTTACTAAAGATAGTATACAGGTGCTCACTGGAGGTGAGTACACTGGACGGACTCGCCGAGAACATGCTAGATGGTATTATACCTATTGTCAGATAGCAGTTCCCAGGTGACATGAGTACAAATTAGCCTGTCAACCTGAGATCGTCATTTGTCTCATGTGAGTTCCCACTGTGCTTTGATTACTACCCTACCATGGCTCAAAGGAGTCATGCAAACAGGTTTTAGTTAGGTACAGTCCCGAACCACATGGAGGCAATGAGCGGATTGTCGGGGATTCGCCTCTCCCGGTATTGGGGGTAGATGTCGCACTGTGCACAGGTGGACATCACCAGAAATTCTTGGACAAGGTGGATGAGAACTACTAATTTGGATCAATAGTTTCTCAGCAGGTGAAAGGCTTCACACCGACACGAACTATCATGTTATTAGGGGTCTGAATTTATCCACCCCTAGACCCGATTTGCAATACTCTTAGATGAACAAACCAGACTGTATGTAGATAGTCACAGACAGGCTCAGTAGGGATATGGATGGGTTTGTTCATCGACCTTCCTTTCGTTCAATACCTAGGTAACCGTTATGTACAGCTAGTGCCGCTGACGTGCTTGTGGTTAAACCCATTGCCTTCATATTGACAAGTCTTTAGAGTCCCATAAAAAGGGTTTTCCCAATTCAGGCAAAATGATGTAGTGGCCGTACATTGATGCATGTAGGGTTCCGATTAAAAAAGTGTACTAGCTACACGGATTTTAATCGGACGGATGATAATACTAGCTGGCTTAGGATTAAGCCGGATTATTAAATCAAGTACCGATTTAATAATTTATATATGTATAATCTAGTTGTTAGACATATGTATGCCCTAGAGGCCATTATTGTACATGATTGTATATTATAGTGGATGCTTGGACACATATATATAGAGGAACTTCTTGCTCGACATGATAGTATGCTATCTGATTGCTCTTTATCTTAACATGTACACTTGTATTATTATACTGTCTCTCTGATACAGGTTGATAAAACCCTTAGGATATATACTTGACTACAAGGACTATGATGCAGATCATACTGGTGGGGCCAGGGTAGTCCACAAGTACATCCTTTAATTGTTCCTAGTCGAGAGAGTATCGAGACATGGCATCGATATTTTAGAGTAGACTAGTGTGTACGTTTCTTGACCCTGTATGGGGCGATGGTTGATCCCATAACCATTGGGGTTTGACATCAGAGATTGTACACAGGTGCTTATTAGAGAATGGGTACACTGAACATGACTCGCCGAGAACTCCTAGAAGGTACCCGGTATTGGGAGTTGATGTTGCGCTATGCTCGATCATCTATAACAGCAAGTCCCTGGCCAGGGCTGATGAGATTTACTGGTAAGTGTTATCAGTAGTTTCTCGAACGGTTATAGACCATTATCAAGTTACTGGGGTCTGACGTTTACCACCCCTAGACTCGATATGCGACATATCAGACGAAGAGACCGAACTATACGGTAGTGTTACTTATAGGCTTCATGGGAGTTTGGATAAGCTTACTTGTTGATCTTCTATTCACTCAATACTTAGGTAGCCGTTACGTCCAGCTAGTACCGCTGACGTTTTGTGGGTAACTGATGTGATCATTATCTACTGTTAGCGTATTGACGAGTCTTTAGAGTCCCACACAGAGGTCTCCTAGCTCAAGCGAAATGAAGTAGGGCACATATGTGATATGTACGGGACCTTGATTAAATATGTGTATATGATACCATATTCTAATCTCGCGATATATAATATCAGTCCGCTATATGTGATATAACCGGGTTATTGAATCAAATGTTGATTCAATAAATTGATATACATATAAATGATATTAGTCGGTTATATATGATATAGCTGGATTATTGAATCAAGTGTTAATTTAATAATTTGATATATAATTATATATTTGATATATTAATATATATTAACTAATATTAGCTCACTAAAGAATTTCTTCTCTTGATGTATATATATATGTTGATATATATATATAATTATGTGATATATATATATACTACATATACTATTGTGTCATGCTAGATGATACAATGGACATGGGTGTATGAGACTCACTCCAAGCCAAGGATAATGTTGGGTTTTATTATTTAAAGTAAATCCAAAATTAAGTGGAAAATGAGCATGACTTGGATGCTTGTAGAAGCATGTAGAAGTCATGACTCATTCCACTAATTTTGTTTTACTTAAGATATTTTATAACCTAACTATTATCCGTAGCCCATGGTTAAGTCTCTATATATATTTTTGAGATATTTTCCTCACCCTAGTTCTACACAAGCTTCATCTTCTTCCTCCTCTTGAAAATTCTAGAGTGAAAAAGGTAAAGAAAAAAAGAATTCTAAAGTGAGCAAAATTCCTACTTCATCAATCTATACCAAACTAGCCCTTTAGTATAGGTTGTTTCCTTCACTAATTCCTTAAATAGTGAAGAGGTAGCTTGAGTTAGAGATTCTTCAAGGTGGATCATTTTCGGCCTCGAAGATCCTTAAGCAAGCTCGTTCCTTTCACCAAGTGGAGCCTACGAAAAGTCCTAGGGACTACTACTTGGAGCTTTAGAAGTGAAGGACCAGTCTACAAAGGTTGTATTCCCTTTTCACTTAGTGTAAAGTTTGTTTACTAGCTTATAAACCCTAATTCTCTAGTTCGATTCTAAGTTAGTGTAGCTTAGATCTCTAAATTTTTTTAAATTGCATACTTGATGCAAGTGGAAACTTAGTAGAGGTGCTAAGAGAAACTTTCATGGTATCAGAGACTAGCTGGAGCATTAGGAGTGGCCTAGATGACGTTAAAGTGTTTGATCGAACTTCGAAACCTGTCAAATTCCTAGTTTTTGGAAAAAAAATTCAAAAGTTGGAATTTTTAATATTAAAAATAGTCAGAAAATCGTGCAGGGTATTTGATGGAGCCTCAAGAAATTCGAGGCCCCATCTCCACTAATGCGCCGCGGAACTGCGGCAAGAACGCATGTTTAGCCGCGGTTCTGCCGCATGATTAGGGAGTTGTGGGTTCCATTTTCTTGTGCTACTCCATTTGGTCATTAGGCACATTCTGGGTATTTTTTGTGAGACCCAAGTGTTGAGGTCTCTTTGATATATGGGTGTTTGAGATATCGATCGAAATGTTTAATATCATCTAGATATATATGATAAGTGATACAATATTTGGAATCCACATTAATTAGTTTTGTGAAAACTAGTTTGTGTTTTATAAATCTCGCGTTTTAGTCTCTTTTGATCGATTGCCACGGAGTTTCGATTCAGATCAAAACTCCATAGCAATCTTGTATTGTACGCGGATAGTCATCGGGAAACACTACTAGATAGCCATGCCCCATAGCCCCGACCAAGTAACTGCAGGAGAACCCCGAGGCCAAAAGCATCCAATAGGGTGCTCGCGGCTATGATGTTCCGCCTAAGTGCACTTCGTTGACGGCACTGGGGGTGTGGCAATTTACAAAGGTTCCCGACGAGCATTCGATCATTAATCGGGAATCTTGTTGAATTACCCGATTGCTATTGAAAAGTGTTTTCAATACGAGACGTAAATGCAAGATTTAAAGATGTTAGGCATGAAATCCAAAATATGAGATATTTCGGGTTTATGATGTCTAACGATATGCGGATTCTAATTATTGTATGTTTTCATTTATTTTCTGCGACTGTATGTGTAATATATGGTGTATCGTCGATCTCGTTGCTATACGTCAACGACTTTCGGGATACGCATATTTACTTACGTTGATGAGATGTGATGTTATATGTTGCTGTGATATATTATATTGGATCGTCGTGATTGAATAACCGGGGTTTTTTGCGTGAGATGAGAGTTTTTCTATTTTCATTCATGTAAAAATTGTATATAATATTCTTCTATTGGGACACTTCCGGGTTGAGGATGATGTCACCATTGATGTATATTATTTACTTTTCCGCATTAGGATAGACCCAAGGCGGGGAGCACAAGTAACCGGGTTCTAGAGTCCAGTCGGAGACCATCTTGAGGAGTCGAGACCGGGTCTCCTAACTCTAGAATTGACAATGTCACATGCTGCTCTCGTCGGGGTCTAAGGATGTGGGTTTGGTTATTCATCACGACCATGGAATCCGTGTTTTCATTACCGACTGAATTTAAAACACGGACCTCCTAATATATCCATTATTTCATATGTTGACTTCTGCTGCCAGAGTTCTGTGATGTGATCATATAACTGCCTGAGATGAATTATATATATATATATATGATATATATTATAAACGTTGCTTATGTTTTGCACCCGCGCTAGTCCCGCCCCTGCTCTGCCGTTAGTTAAGCAACCTAACGATGCATGACAGGGCCCCGTGGCGAATGCGGATGGCATAAGCGTACGTTCTATTTTCGTTTCTTCTGTGATGTTTAGGAAACATAAATGATGGGACTTCATTAATAAGATTAATGAAAGAAAAGAAACCTAAAGATATTGTAGAATCAAATTTTTCAAAAAGGTAGCTCTAGTTATTGCTTTGCATAGTGGTATTCCTTGCTAGATATCCTGCACCTCATTCGATGAGGAAAGAGACGAGATCCCTTCACTGGGATTGATCTCTTTAGCAAAAGCTAGCAAATGCTACAATCCACTCAGTTTGTTTTAAAAACTACTCGATTTTAAAAGCGGAGCTTAAACCACTCCTTTTCAAATCACTCGATTCTACAACGATATCAAGTTCATTATGCTAAAAGTTTTCTTACAAAACAATCGTAGCCCTCCGTCATTTCACATAGGTAATGTTCAGTATTCGTGCTGCGTTTGTTGACCTTGTTAAGGCATAGTGTGCGGTAGTTGATTAATGCTTATCTTCCGCATATGATGCGATTGGATTAGTGCAGTCGTACGGCCTTGTTGACCTTTTCAATGGTCGTGAGGGTGGATTTAATTCAATCACGAAATGAACGGGTTGAACTTGACTTGCGATTTATGGTTTGTTGACCTTGTCAAGGTCATAAATCGCTTGGGGGAAAAACAGATATTGGGAATTGTTGGATATATGTATGCACTAAAGGCCATTATTTGATAGTGGATGTATCGGTATGTGTATATATATATTCAGAGGACATTCTTGCTCGACATGATAGTATGCTATCTTGTTGCTTTTTATCTTGACATGTTCACTTGATCATCCATATTACCCATTTGGTACATGTTGATAAAGCCCTTAGGATATTTGCTTGACTACTGGGATTATGATACAGATCATACTAGTGGAGACTGGGTATACTGAACGGGTGCTCAGTGGAGACTGGGTACACTGAACGGACTCGTCGAGAACTCTTATATGGTATTTTATCTATCGTCGGATAGCAGTTCTCAGGTGACACTGGTACAGATTAGTCTGTAGACTCGAGATCGTCATAGAGTCTTGTATGTGCTCCTACTGTACCTTGATTTCCACCCTACCACAACTCTATTGAGTCGTGCAAACAGGTGGCTTTTGGGTACAGCCCCGAGATATATGGAGGCAATGAGCGATAAGAGGGGTTTCGTCTCTCCCGGTATTGGGGGTTGATGTTGCGCTATGCTCGATTGGCTATAACAGGAAGTCCCTGGCCAGGATTGATGAGATTTACTGATAATGTTATCAGTGGTTTCTCGATCTATTATAGGCCATATGCAGGCATGACTTATTGAGTTATTGGGGTCGACGATACCATCCCTAGATTCAATATTCAGCATATCTGACGAAGAGACCGGACTGTACGGTAAGTGTTGCCAGATGGCTCGACGGGAGTTTTGATAAGTTCGCTTTTTTTTCTTCTGTTCGCTCAATACTTGGGAGCCATTACGTACAGCTAGTGCCGCTAACGGTTTGTGGGTATTGTAAGGTTAGCCTAGCACCCTATGAAGAGATTTCAAGCATCACATGACCTAAAGTTTTCATTTTTATGGTGCTAAACTAACAAGCAAAGGAATCGATCCTAGAAAGATTAGGGTTACAAAACTATAAGCTAACAAAGTTAGGGTTTGAAGGCTACAACCTTTGTAGCTCCCGTTTTTGCTTCGCTCCTTAGGCTCTTTGGGTGTTGGATGAAGGTCCGCTTGTACTCCTCCCACGTCCATGACGATCCATCCGGAGTTTTCCCGTCCAAGCTTGCAACTTTGAAAAACAAAGAGAACACTCTAATCAAGTGAGCTAGACTTGATTAGAATGAAGTTGTGGCTATGGATCTCACTTCAAAATCTTATTTTTTTGAGTGATTCACTCTCTTGTATGAACTAGAGAGCAAAAGCATGGAGGTTGATGAAGATGGTGGATTTTAGAAGAAGAGAATGAATTATCTTATGAAAGAGAAAAGGAAAATAGCTATATATATATTTTTCTTTCTCTTAACCAACCATGGTTAAATAAATAGATAACATTTTATTTTAAATTAAAAGCATGATAAGAAAATAAACTATGGGTTAAATGTTAGGTGAGCATGGTTGAGTTAGAAGAGTGTAGAAATTCTTAAGTGATTTAACCCATTTTTCATTTTCTTTTGCTTTAATTTAAATCCAATAATTATCCAAATACAACCATGGTGTAATTCTTATACATCCACCATTCCCATTGTATAAACAACCATGATAATATATGATGTATGTATGCATGTGTGCTTGCACATCCATATGTGCATGAACAAGAATGAATGCACACATGCATGCATACATTCAACATAAACAAGATAGGATTTGTAGTGAGAAACTAATGATGAATCAACACTTGATTCACTTATCCGATCATATCACTTATGACCCGACCATTAGCAAGCCGCCCAATTAATATACGGTATCCCATACACGCATTTTAATCGGGTCCAAGCGCATATCGCATACGCGCACCACAACGTTTCGCCTGGACTAGGTAACTCCTATGTGGGACTCTAAGACTCGTCAATACGCCGGCAGTGGGTGATGATCATATCAAGCACCCCCAAGCCGCAAGCGGTCAGCCAAACGTAACGGCCATCCGGGTATTGAGCGATAAGAAGAAAACAAGCGAACCTGTTACAACTCCCGTCGAGCCATCCGGCAACACTACCGTACAGTCCGGTCTCTTCGTCAGATATGCTGCATATCGAGCCTAGGGATGGTCACGTCGACCCCAATAACTCAATAGGTCGTGTCGGTGAATGGTCTATAACAGATCGAGAAACTACTGATAACACTTATCAGCAAATCTCAGCAGCCCTGGCCAGGGACTTGCTGTTATAACCAGTCGAGCACAGCACAGCATCAACTCCCAATACCGGGAGAGACGAAACCCCTCCTATCGCTCATTGCCTTCGTGTGTCTCGGGACTGTACCCAACGGCCACCTGTTTGCATGACTCAGTAGAGCCGTGGTAGGGTGGCAATCAAAGTACAGTGGGAGAACACACAAGACTCCATGACGATCTCGGGTCTACAGACTAACCTGTACCAGTGTCACCTGAGAACTGCTATCCGACGATAGATATAATTCCATATAGGAGTTCTCGGCGAGTCCGTCCAGTGTACCCAGTCACCACTGAGCACCCGTATATGATCTTGATGTCAAACATCGACGAATGTGGGAACATCCATCCCCCATCACATGGGTCTAGTATCATATACGCTAGTCTACTCTGGTATATCGATGCCCCGTCTCGATACACCTCCGACTAGGGACATTTCAGGATATGCTTATAGACTACAGATGTCCCACTAGTATGATCTCCATCATAATCAGAGTAGTCAAACCGATATCCTTAGGGCTTTATCAGTATGTATGAATGAATAAAAGCATGATCAAATCAACATGTCAGATAAAGAGGAACCAGATAGCATACTATCATGTCGAGCAAGAATGCAAACTGAATATATATACATGTATAGATACATCAACTATCACATAATGGCCTCTAGGGCATACATATATCCAACAATCTCCCACTTGCACTAAGGCCAGTTATTGGCGTATCTCATACCCAACATCTCAAAAAGTCGCTCATGCTGTGGCTGAGGGAGGGCCTTGGTGAGTGGATCCGCGGCGTTGTTCTTTGTGTCAACTCTCTTAATCTCGATCTCGCGGCGATCTGCAATCTCCCGGATCAAATGAAAGCGCCTCAGGATGTGTCTGGACCGCTGATGGGATCTGGGCTCCTTGGCTAACGCCATTGCCCCATTATTGTCACAATACAAAGGTATTGGATCAATAATGGTTGGAACTACTCCTAGCTCCGAGACGAACTTCTTCATCCAGACGGCTTCCTTGGCGGCATCATTTGCAGCAATGTACTCAGCTTCCATCGTAGAGTCTGCAACGGTATCTTGTTTGGAACTCTTCCAACTTACCGCCCCTCCATTGAGGGTAAATACAAACCCTGAGATAGATTTGCTGTCATCCTTATCGCTCTGGAAGCTCGAATCGGTAAAGACCTCCATTTGGAGATCTTTATTACCATACACCAAGAACAATTCTTTAGTCCTTCGTAAGTATTTAAGAATGTTCTTCACAGCTGTCCAGTGGTTCTCCCCTGGGTTGGATTGATACCTGCTTACAACACTAAGTGCATAAGCTACATCTGGGCGTGTACATAACATCGCATACATTATAGACCCTACTGCCGAAGCATAAGGTATAATGCTCATGCGAGCTCTCTCTTCATCGGTCTTTGGACAAGAATCCTTGGAGAGAGTGACTCCATGGCAAGCGGGTAAAGCACCCCGCTTGGAGTCTTCCATACTAAACCTTTTTAGGATGGTGTTGATGTACCTGGTTTGGGACAATCCCAATAACTTTTTGGATCTATCCCTATAGATCCTTATGCCCAGGATGTATGTGGCATCACCTAGGTCCTTCATGGAGAACCTCAGTGATAAGAATGATTTGACCGACTGTAGCATAGGAATATCATTTCCTATCAGAAGAATGTCATCCACGTACAATACGAGGAATGTGACAGCTCTTCCTACAGCCTTTCTATAAACACAAGGTTCATCTGGATTTTTGATGAAATCAAACTCTTTGATAACATCATCGAAACAGATGTTCCAACTCCGAGATGCCTGCTTTAACCCATATATGGATTTAAGCAATCTACATGCTTTCTCGCTGCTCCCACTGTCAATGAAGCCCTCTGGCTGATCCATATAAACGCATTCTTCTAAATCTCCATTTAGAAATGCTGTTTTAACGTCCATCTGCCAGATTTCATAGTCGTAGTGAGCAGCAATAGCAAGTAGGATCCGAATGGATTTAAGCATGGCTACGGGTGAAAAAGTTTCGTCATAGTCCAGACCTGGTCTTTGACGAAAACCTTTCGCCACAAGTCTTGCCTTATAGGTCTCTACCTGCCCATCCACACCAATCTTTCTTTTAAAGATCCATTTGCACCCCACAGGTTTTACCCCAGGGGGTACAACGTCCAAAGTCCATACTTTGTTGGTGTACATAGACTGCATTTCGGATCTCATGGCATCCAGCCACTTCACAGAGTCACCACTCGTGATAGCTTGCTGAAAACTGGTAGGATCATCATCTTCCATGATGCAATCTTCTCTGTCACCATCAATGAGGAAACCGTAGTACCTCTCCGGTGGGTGAGAAGTCCTACCAGACCTACGGAGTGGCCGAGGTTCTTCAGTTTCTGTTGCAACAGTCGGTTCAATCAAATCGTCATTTGCAGTTTGTGTCTCTAGAACCTCTTCTAGATCTACTACTTTGCCATCATCTTTATCTGTGAAAAACTCTTTTTCCAAGAATGTGGCATGTTGAGAAACAAACACTTTTTGTTCCTCTTTATGGTAGAACAGATATCCATAAGAATTCTTTGGATATCCCACAAAGTTACACATGACTGACCGTGTCTCGAGTTTGTCCGGATTCTGCTTTTTAACATAGGCCGGGCAACCCCAAATCTTAATTCTCTTAAGAGATGGTCTCTTCCCATGCCATATCTCATATGGCGTGGTAGACACGGCTTTAGTTGGAACCCTGTTTAGCAGAAACGCTGCAGTCTCCAATGCATGCCCCCAAAACGAGACTGGTAATTCAGCATCACTCATCATGGACCGGACCATATCTAATAGGGTCCTATTCCGTCGTTCTGACACACCGTTGTGCTGTGGTGTGTAAGGAGGAGTGAGCTGAGAGAGAATCCCATTCTCTTTTAGGAAGTTTGCAAATTCTGTACTGAGATACTCTCTACCTCGATCTGATCGAAGCATCTTAATACTCAAGCCGGTTTGTTTTTCTACTTCTTGTTTATATTCAATGAATTTCTCGAAAGCGTCGGACTTGTGCTTTAATAAAAATACATGACCGAATCTTGAGAAATCGTCGGTGAATGTAATGAAGTATGAAAAACCGCCTCTAGCCTGTGTAGACATAGGCCCACATACATCACTATGTATGAGGCCCAGGAGCTGAGAAGCTCTTTCTCCGTGTCCGTAAACGGAGTTTTGGTCATTTTACCCTTGATACAAGACTGGCAAGTCGCATAAGATTTATATTCAAAAGAATTTAAATATCCATCTTTGTGTAACTTGTTTAGTCTTGTTTCGTTAATATGACCAAGTCTACAGTGCCAAAGAAAAGCTTCATTTAATTCTGAAAGTTTTCTTTTATTAGTGTGTTGTATACTGAAAACTATGTGTTGATTTAGGACATATATTCCGTTATTAAGTGTACCATACCCAACCAACATTTGATTTAGGTGAATGTTCATAACATTGTTCTGCAACACAAAATTATACCCTTCATTGTCCAACAAAGAAACAGATATTATATTACATAGCATAGTTGGTACAAAATAACATGGTTTCAAAATCAAAATACATCCAGATGGCAACCCCAAGTGATACTCTCCCACTGCGACGGTATGTACATTGGAACCATTTCCAACGCGGAGAGTATGGTCACCTGTCCTCAAAACCTTGCTATTTCTCAGCCCCTGCATAGAATTGCAAATGTGAGAACCTGAACCGGTATCCAATACCCAGGAAGCAGACTTTATAGAAAAACAGTTTTCAGTCACAAACGCACCTGAAGCAGAAGCATCACCATGCTTCTTCTTGAGACTTAGGTACTCCGTGCAGTTGCGCTTCCAATGTCCTGTCTTGTAGCAATGAAAACACTCGCCTTTCCCTGGGTCTCCAGCCGTGGACTTTCCCTTTCCCTTCACCTTTTTGACTCCGCCCTTAGGATTAGTGGGTTTCTTCTTTTTCTTTCCCTTGGCCTTAGCTTTTGGGCGAGAAGAAGAAGACTGTCCAATGGTCATAACGGGAGTCTTTGCTGACTTCATAGTGCTCTCTGCACTCCTTAACATATTAAGGAGTTCAGGGAGGTCCTTCTCCATGCCATGCATGTTGAAGTTCACTATGAACTGAGCAAAGGTGGAGGGGAGGGACTGCAGAATAATATCTATATATTGTTCATTTTCCATTGTCCATCCAAGGTCCTCAAGCTCTTCTATAAGAGCTATCATCTTCAACACATGGTCTCCTACTGGTGTGCCAGGGGCCATTCGCATCTGAAACAGTTTCTTTGATGCTTCGTATCGTAATACGTGGGATTGCTCCCCATACAACTCCTTTGTATGGAACAGAATCCCGTGAATGTCCATGTCCTCGTGCTGCTTTTGATGTGTGTTATCCATCGATGCAAGCGCGAGGCATGTGGCCGTGGCACAGTCAGCGTCCCATGTCTTGCGGACTTCTATGTCCGCAACTGAGGATTTTGGGCCTGGGACGGGCGGGGCTGAAGCCGTGAGGACATATGATACTTTATCATAAGTCAAGGCGATCTTTAGATTCCTTAGCCAGTCTTTATAGTTGGTCCCATTCAGTTTGTTTTTATCTAGTAGAAGCTTAAGTCCAGTCATTGGTATCTGCCATTAAGAGAGAGAAAAGAATACACTCAGCGAAAGCTCTTGCATAGATTAGATTGGTTTATTATCTTGTCTAATCGATGTTTCCCACTGCTTTTTATCAAGTTTTTCTTTCAAAACTTAAAAAGAAAAACTAGCCAGGATTAATTACAGTCTACAACTTCGCTAACCGTTCAGCCAAGCCAGTGTCGGTACTTTGAGGGAGGTTCCCGGTGCTTTCGCACGGACCTAATTAGAGTAAACCTCGTTTTCCCAGAGGCGGAGCCCCGTTAACACCTTTCTAGACACCTAATGAGTTAGCTAATTGTAAACTGTAAAACTCTCCTAGGAGCAACTATTGCCCACAGTGGGATCGGGATCCAACCATCACATGGAAGGTATGCAATCTCATTGCAAATTTCAACACTTGAAATTCCCGATGTGGTTTTTACCCCTAATACTCGTGACCTTGGCTAAGGTCAACAAATCACGAGCACTAGTCAAGCTCAACCCGTCATTTCTTGATTAATTAGACCCGTTCACATGACCCTTGGCTAAGGTCAACAAAGTCATATGCCCGTCCTAATTAATCTGCATCATATGCATTTGTAGGAAGACATCACTTAGCTACCGTACACTATGCCTTGGCTAAGGTCAACAAACGTAGCACGAATACTAAGTACTCTACTTCCTAAAATGACGGAGGGTTGCGAATGATTTTTTAAAAAAAATCTTTAACGCTTTGAACTTGATATCGTTGTAGAATCAAATGGTTTTTCAAAAAAGGAGTGGCTTAAGCTCCGCAGTTTTGAAATGTAGCTTTTTCATAAATAGCCGAGTGGTTTTCAAATCCGATTCTACAACATCTTTTTAGGTTTATTTTCTTTACATTAATCACATTAATGTAATCCCATCATTTAAGTCCTAAAGCCAATCACAGAAAAGAAACGAAAATAACACGTACGCTTATGCCATCCGCATTCGCCGCAATGTTCCGTTATGCACCGTTAGGTTACTTAACTAACGGCATACCGGGACGGGACTAGCGCGGGTGTAAAACATAAGCAACGTCTACTATATATCATATATATAATAAGTCATTCATCTCAGATTTCACAGAACACAGGCAGCAGAAATATAGATATAACGTGGGATATACTAGGACGTCCGTATTTAGTATCTAGCCAGAATAGAAAATACGGATTCCACAGTCGTGATGAATAGCCAAGCCCACACCCTGGACCCCTACGAGAGCGGCAAGTGACCCTACCAATCCTGGAGTTTAGGAGACCCGGTCTCGACTCCTCGAGATGGCCTCCCACTGAACCCCAGAACCCGGTCACCTGTGCTCCCCTCCTTGGGTCCATCCTAATGCGGAAAAGTAAATAATATACAACACTGGTGACACAACCGCAACCTGGAAGTGCCCCAAATAAAAGAATATTACATTACATTTGAATTTACATGAATGAAAATATAAAACTCTCATCTCACAAAAACCCCCCGGCTATTCAATCGCGACAATACTACACATCATATCTCAGCAACACATAATATCACATATCATCAACGTAAGTAAGTATGCGTACCCCGATTGTCGTTGATGTATAGCAACGAAACCGGCGATATCAAACATACTACACTTACGGTCACAGAAAAGAAAGTGTAAAACTACAATATTTGGAATCCAGATTCTCTTTAGACATCATAAATGCGAAATATCACATATTTCGTATTTCATGCCTACACTATATGAATTCCACATATTGTATCACATTCTAGATAAACAGACAGTATTAAAGTTTTCGAACGAACTATCAAGCACCCAAGATTCACTAAAGCTCAACACTTGAGCAGGGTTCAAAAGATCCAGAGTGTGGTACAGTAGCGGTGGTCCAGCCGTAGAAGGGTCAAGCCAACGCCTCACATGTGGCACGCCGTACTGCCCCAAACCCTAGGGTTCAAAGGGCAGTTCAAGACGGTCACATAATCGAGTTAAGGTTTGTTGTCTTCTAGAGGGACCACCGCAAAAAGACTTGCACGTATCTCCAAACTATTTAAACCCCGTGAATATTGAGTAAATGATATTCGTTCAAACACTTCAATACTTTCTACTTTACCCGGAAAAGAAAGCGAAATGAAAATTCCGATCGAAACCACGAGTCTAAAAACATCTCCAGAATTTTTCAACAGCAGATTCAGATTAAACATACTCAAAATATACTGTAGCAGGTAAAGAAAATTACTGTGCAAAAAATTGTCAAAGAGCCCCTTATATGGCCGCGGATGCGCGGCCTAAGCTTGCTTATGCCGCGCTTCCGCGGTCAAAGTTACGGTTCACTGGCTCGAATTCTCCAGATTGTCTAATTTTTACCTGCTCTATTTTTTGAGAATTTTTAATTCTGAAAAAGGTCAGTTTTAAAAAAATTTCCAGAGAGCATCTTCAAAAGTCGTATTTTTGTTTCGATCGGACTTTTTACTTCGCAAAAAGGTCGCCTAACGTTCTAGGTCGGCTCTGATACCAATGTAAGGTTAGCCTAGCACCCTATGAAGAGATTTCAAGCATCACATGACCTAAAGTTTTCATTTTTATGGTGCTAAACTAACAAGCAAAGGAATCGATCCTAGAAAGATTAGGGTTACAAAACTATAAGCTAACAAAGTTAGGGTTTGAAGGCTACAACCTTTGTAGCTCCCGTTTTTGCTTCGCTCCTTAGGCTCTTTGGGTGTTGGATGAAGGTCCGCTTGTACTCCTCCCACGTCCAGGACGATCCACCCGGAGTTTTCCCGTCCAAGCTTGCAACTTTGAAAAACAAAGAGAACACTCTAATCAAGTGAGCTAGACTTGATTAGAATGAAGTTGTGGCTATGGATCTCACTTCAAAATCTTATTTTTTTGAGTGATTCACTCTCTTGTATGAACTAGAGAGCAAAAGCATGGAGGTTGATGAAGATGGTGGATTTTAGAAGAAGAGAATGAATTATCTTATGAAAGAGAAAAGGAAAATAGCTATATATATTTTTCTTTCTCTTAACCAACCATGGTTAAATAAATAGATAACATTTTATTTTAAATTAAAAGCATGATAAGAAAATAAACTATGGGTTAAATGTTAGGTGAGCATGGTTGAGTTAGAAGAGTGTAGAAATTCTTAAGTGATTTAACCCATTTTTCATTTTCTTTTGCTTTAATTTAAATCCAATAATTATCCAAATACAACCATGGTGTAATTCTTATACATCCACCATTCCCATTGTATAAACAACCATGATAATATATGATGTATGTATGCATGTGTGCTTGCACATCCATATGTGCATGAACAAGAATGAATGCACACATGCATGCATACATTCAACATAAACAAGATAGGATTTGTAGTGAGAAACTAATGATGAATCAACACTTGATTCACTTATCCGGTCATATCACATATGACCCGACCATTAGCAAGCCGCCCAATTAATATACGGTATCCCATACACGCATTTTAATCGGGTCCAAGCGCATATCGCATACGCGCACCACAACGTTTCGCCTGGACTAGGTAACTCCTATGTGGGACTCTAAGACTCGTCAATACGCCGGCAGTGGGTGATGATCATATCAAGCACCCCCAAGCCGCAAGCGGTCAGCCAAACGTAACGGCCACCCGGGTATTGAGCGATAAGAAGAAAACAAGCGAACCTGTTACAACTCCCGTCGAGCCATCCGGCAACACTACCGTACAGTCCGGTCTCTTCGTCAGATATGCTGCATATCGAGCCTAGGGATGGTCACGTCGACCCCAATAACTCAATAGGTCGTGTCGGTGAATGGTCTATAACAGATCGAGAAACTACTGATAACGCTTATCAGCAAATCTCAGCAGCCCTGGCCAGGGACTTGCTGTTATAACCAGTCGAGCACAGCACAGCATCAACTCCCAATACCGGGAGAGACGAAACCCCTCCTATCGCTCATTGCCTTCGTGTGTCTCGGGACTGTACCCAACGGCCACCTGTTTGCACGACTCAGTAGAGCCGTGGTAGGGTGGCAATCAAAGTACAGTGGGAGAACACACAAGACTCCATGACGATCTCGGGTCTACAGACTAACCTGTACCAGTGTCACCTGAGAACTGCTATCCGACGATAGATATAATTCCATATAGGAGTTCTCGGCGAGTCCGTCCAGTGTACCCAGTCACCACTGAGCACCCGTATATGATCTTGATGTCAAACATCGACGAATGTGGGAACATCCATCGCCCATCACATGGGTCTAGTATCATATACGCTAGTTTACTCTGGTATATCGATGCCCCGTCTCGATACACCTCCGACTAGGGACATTTCAGGATATGCTTATAGACTACAGATGTCCCACTAGTATGATCTCCATCATAATCAGAGTAGTCAAGCCGATATCCTTAGGGCTTTATCAGCATGTATGAATGAATAAAAGCATGATCAAATCAACATGTCAGATAAAGAGGAACCAGATAGCATACTATCATGTCGAGCAAGAATGCAAACTGAATATATATACATGTATAGATACATCAACTATCACATAATGGCCTCTAGGGCATACATATATCCAACAGGTATCTGATATGATCACTGCCTACAGCAAGCGTATTGACGAGTCTTAGAGTCCCACAGAGGGGTTTCATAGCTCAGGCGAAACGATGTGGGGTGCATATGGGATATGCACGGGAGCTTGATTAAATGCGAGTATATGATACCGCATTTTAATCTAGCGTTTTAATATTGGTCGGGTCGTATGTGATATGACCGATTTATTAAATCAAGTGTTGATTTAATATTTATGACCATTAGCTCATTTATTTAAAACCTTTTCTTTATGATGTATGCATGAATGTATGTATGTATATTGTGTTAGTTATATGTATTCCCTAAAGGCCATTACTGTACATACGATGTATATTGTAATGGATGCTTGGACATATATAGGGAGGACTTTCTTGCTCGACATGATAGTATGCTATCTAGTTGTACTTTATCTTAACATGTACTCTGATTGTCTCTATATTACATGTTGATAAAGCCCTTAGGATATGAAATCGACTACTGGGACTATGATGAGATCATACTAGTGGGGCCACGGTAGTCCACGAGTACATCCTATAACTGTTCCTAGTCGAGGGTGTATCGAGACAGGGCATCGATACACCAGAGTAGACTAGCGTATACGCATCTTGACCCATCTGATGGGCGATGGATGATCCCATATCCATCGGTGTTTGATATCAAGGATGGTGTACGGGTGCTCAGTAGAGACTGGGTACACTGGACGGACTCGCCGAGAACTCCCAGATGGTATTATACCTCACGTCAGATGGCAGTTCTCCGATGACACTGATACAGAGTAGTCTGTTTACCCGAGATCGTCATAGAGTCTTGTGTGATTCCCACTGTGCTTTGATTTCCATCATACCACGTCCAAGAGGGCATGCAAAAAGGCGGCTTTTGGGTACAGTCCCGAATTACATGGAGGCAATGAGCGATAGGAGGGGATTCGTCTCTCCCGGTATAGGGAGTTGATATTGTGCTGTGTTCGATTGGCTATAACTGGAAATCCCTGGACAAGGTTGCTGAGATTTACTGGTAAGTGTTATCAGTAGTTTCTCGAACTGTTATAAACCTCATATCGATACGACTTATCAAGCTACTGGGGTCTGACGTTTACCACCCCTAGGCGAGATATGCGACATATCAGACGACGAGACCGGACTGTATGGGAGTGTTACTGATTGGATTCATAGGAGAATGTACAGGCTTGCTTGTTGATCTTCTAAGCGCTCAATACCTGGGTAGCTTTTACGTTTAGCTGACTGCTTGCAGCTTGTGGGTGTTTGATATGATCATCACCTACTGCCGGCGTATTAACAATTCTTTAGAGTCCTACACAGAGGTTTCTTGGCTCAGGCAAAACGAAGTAGGAGCACATATGTGATATGTGCGGGACCGAGGATAATGCGGTATGTGATACCGTATTGGATTCTCGCGATATGAGATATCGGCCGGGTATATGTGATATAGCCGGGTCATCGTATTAGTCGGTTATATGCGATATAGCCGGATTGTCGGATCAAGTGTTGATTCGATAATTTAATGTATAATAATATATATGAAATATTAAATTACATTAACTAATATTAGCTCACTACAAGATTCCTTTTCTCACTTGGATAATACATTGATATATATGCGATATATGTTAATTGTATTATTTTATTTGGTTACAATAAATATTATATATGTGATATATAATATTGTAACATGATATGATAACTAATGCAACATGTTTAGTAGAGATTAAATAAGATTAGGGTTTGATTTGGGTTAATGCTTTCTAGTTGATTCTAGAAGGTTTAGTTTTGTTTTGTGAAAGATATTTTGTTATGACTCATGCTTTAACCCAACCCAAACCCTAACCCTAATTAATTCTCTACATGGGTTTAGTTGACCATGGTTGCATTAATCATCATATTTATCTTTTCATTATTCATCACAAAAGGTTTGATGTTGATTGTTCATCTTCTTCTTTCTTTCTTTCATAGTAAAAGCTTTCTAGCTTTTTCAAGGTGATGAAAAATGAGTGAGTAAATGAAAATAAAAGAGAGCAAAAATCCTACTTCATCATCCTCATCTACCCTTGCCATTTAGATGAGGGTGTTCACATCATTTCATGAGTGAGAGCTTGTGTTAACGAAACTTCAAGTAGATCATCTTTGTTATCGAAGATCGGAAGCAAGACTGCATATTTCTCTTCGTGAAGCCTCTCGAGAGTCCGGAACATGATGATCGCAGCGAAGGGACCTCAACACGGAGCTTAAGAAGTGAAGGACCGGATCTACAAAGGTTGTAATCCCTCTCACTTAGTGTTAAAGAGTTTAACATGCTTGTTTTCGCCTAAACCCTAGTTTAAAGATCCCGGATCGGGTTGTTCGGCACGACTAATTTTTTAATCGGGCATGGTTGATGCCTCGTAGACCCTTATGAGCGTGCCTAGCAACCCTATAGTGGTATCAGAGCCAAGCTAGAGCTTTAGGCGAAGTCTAGGCGAAGTTTAAAGTCCAATCGAACTCCGAATACCCGGTTTATACCCCTCTCTGTACATTTTCTAAAAATGCGATTTTTTCAGTATTAAAAATACTCAGAAAAACAAGTAGGAAAAACTAAGAATTACTGTGAAGTACGGCGCAGTAATTCGCCAATATGACCGCGGAACCGCGGCCAAAATTGTGAATTAGTCCCTGGGACTTCATATATTTATTCTTAGGTCCTTTCTTGTCATTGTTTTCTGGGAATTTTTTAATTCCACTCAAGTGTTGAATTTTCTAGGGTTGTATTGGGGACTCGTTGATTCGATCGGATAATTTAACTTTGTTTAGTTTGTCCGGGTAACTTTTAGAAACTGTTAATAAGTTCGAACGGATATCAATAACTCACTTTTTCCCCTGTCGGAAATTTTTTCAAAAGTTGGATTTTTTCTCGAGTTTAAGAACGTTCTAAGTCATGCAAGTAACGCGGTGGACTCTCTAGAAGACAACAAACCTTAACTCGATTATGTGACTGTCTTGAACTGCCTCTAAACCTTAGGGTTTGGGGCAGTACGGTGTGCCACATGTGAGGCGTTGGCTTGACCCTGCTACGGCTGGACCATTGGTACTGTGGCATGTGATGGTTGTTTTTAAACTGATTTCAAGTGTTGAGATATATTGGGAAAATCTTGGGTGTTTGATTATTCGATCAGGAAGTTTAACATTGTCTATTTATCTGGAATGTGATACAATATTTGGAATCCACAGGTAGTTATGAGATAACTAATTTGAATGTTATAAATCTAGCAGTTCAGTCTCAATTGATCGGTTGCCACGGGATTTTGATGCGATCAAAATTTCGTCGCAATCACGTAGCGTATGCGGATACTCGCCGGGTAAACTTAATAGACAGCCACGCCCCAAAGCCCCGACCAAGTGACTGTAGGAGAACCCTGTCGCCAAAAGCATCCGTTCGGATGCTCGCGGCAGCGGTGTTCCGCCTTAGTGCACTTCGTCGACGGCATCTGGGGGTGCGGCCGTCTACTAAAGTTTGTGACGAGCATTCTATCAAATTTGTCGGGAATCTTGTTGAATTGCCCGACTTGATATTGAAAAGAGTTTTCGATAATGAGACTAAAATGCGGGGTTTATAATTGTTAGGCCATGCGATGTCTAAGAAATTCATTTGGTTAGGCATGCGATGTCTAAGGAAGTTGCGGATTCCAATTGTTGTAGTTTTACACTTTCTTTTATGTGACCGTAAGTGTAGTATGTGGTGTATCGCCGGCTTCGTTGCTATACATCAACGACAATCGGGATACGCATACTTGCTTATGTTGATGATATGAGATATTATGTGTTGCTGTGATATGTTATATTGGATCGTCGCGTTTTTGAATAGCCGGGGGTTTTATGTGAGATGAGAGTTTTTTTCTTTTTGATTCATGTAAAATTCATTTGATTGTAATATTCTTTTATTGGGGCACTTCCGGGCTGAGGATGATGTCACCATTGTATATTATTTACTTTTCCGCATTAGGTAGACCCAAGGCGGGGAGCACAAGTAACCGGGTTCTGGGGTCCAGTGGGAGACCATCTCGAGGAGTCGAGACCGGGTCTCCTAACCTTAGAATTTGCAGTGTTGCTTGCTGCTCTTGTAGGGGTCTAGGGATATGGGTTTGGCTATTCATCGCGACCGTGGAATACGTGTTTTATACAGGCTCGTACTAAAACACGGACATCCTAGTATATCCAATATTTCATATATGTTCTTCTGCTGCAATGTTCTGTGATGAGATCATATTACTGCCTGAGATGAATGTTTATATTATATATATGAGATATATGTTATATTGCAGATTTCGTTTCAAATGTGATGCTTGTGAAGCATATTAAAATGGGACTTCATTAATGAGATTAATGAAATAAAAGAAACCTAAAGATGTTGTAGAAACTTGTTTAAAAACTGGTAGCTCTAGTTTTTGCTTTGCATAGCGGTGTTCCTTGTAGAACATCCAGCACCTTATTCGATAAGGAAAGAGCCGAGATCCCTTCACCGGGAGTGACCTCTTTAGCGAAACTAGCAGATGCTACAAACTCGGTTTGTCTTTTGATTGTTTCTATAGTTTTTGCTTTGCATAGTGATATTTGTGAAATATCCTGCACCTTATTCGATGAGGAAAGAGCTGACGATCCCTTCACCGGGAGTGACCTCTTTAGAAAAACTAGAAAAGTCTTCAAAAACATTCCATTAAAAATCACTCGATTCTACAACGATATCAAGTTCATTACGCAAAGGGTTTTCTTAAAAACCTGTCGTAGCCCTCCGTCATTTCAGATAAGTCCTACTTAGTATTCATGCTACGTTTATTGACCTCCATCAAGGCGTAGTGTGCGGTAGCTAACTAGTATTTATCTGTTTATGCATATGATGCAGATTGTTTTAGGGTAGTCGTGCGGCCTTATTGACCTCCGTCAAGGATCGTGCGGGTGGGTTTAATTCAATCAGGAAATGACGGGTAGAACTTGACTAGCAGCCTATGGTTTGTTGACCTCCGTCAAGGTCATAGGATGCTAGGGGTAAAATATTATTGGGAATTTCAAGTGTTGAAATTTGCAATGAGATTGCATACCTTCTATGAGATAGTTGGATCCCGATACCCGCTGCGAGTAAGAGTTACTCTTGGGAGAGTTTTACACATTACAATTAGCCGATCAAGTAGGTGTCTAGAAAGGTGTTAACGGGGTTACGTCTCTGGGAAAACGAGGTTTACTTTAATTAGGTCCGTATGAAAGCACGGGGAACCTCCCTCAAAGTACCGACACTGGCCTGGCTGAAAGATTGGCAAACTTGTAGCGTGTAATTAATCCCAGCTAGTCTTTCCTTTTAGGGTTTGAAGGAAGATTTGATTAAAACAGTGTGAGACATCCTGATTAGATATATTAGATAACCAATCTAATCTTGCAAGAGCATACGCTGAGTGTTTTCTTTTCTCTCTCTCCAGGTATCGACCATATCACGCCTTGATCAAGATAATAATACGGATATATTGACCGAACCCGCTTGCTATACTGAGCTGGGGAACGTTGGTCCCGCTCCAACTTCTAATTGTTATAAGACAGAGCAGGAAATTGGGGAATACCAGAATTCCCGTGCCGCCCAAACGAAGAATGTGCATGTTGATGCAGCATCTTCGGGTGTGTTCATTACATATAACTGTTTCTCAGTATCCTTTACGTCCTGAAAATGAGATACTAGATCAGGATCCCGCATATGTAATCTGTTACATGGGCTATAGAAAGGTAGAGAACTGAGAACGGGCGATAAGTTTCATGAGACAGAAAACGGTGCAAGTGTTGCAGCCAAGTCTATTGGTCACTATCACCCTGTATTACCAGAATACATTGATTCTGAACGAATGTTATTAGATACCGAACCTGATATACAACATCATATCGGTCTCTTTATAACTAAAGAAAGGATATAATTTTGTATTGATGGATAATGTTTTGAACATTTCCTATATCAAGAGTTGATCGGTTCATGCACGTTATCTAATAGTATTGACGTTCTAAATCAAACTACAGATCTTAGTATACAGAACACACACGAGAGGAAAAGTTCAGAAATGAACGAATCCTTCTTGAGGCATTGTAGACTAGGTCATATCAATGCGACCCGACTAGCTAAGTTATATTTAGATGCATATTTAAATCTGTTTGAATTTACATCTTGTGAAACTTGCCGTTCATGTCATAAAGATAAGATGACCATAGCTCTGTTTATTGGAAACAGAGAAAGAGTTAGTGAACTCTTGGGATTGATACATATTGATGTATGCAAGGTCCTCTGTCTACACATGCAAAGACCGGTTCTTTGTACTTCATTACATTTTCTGATAATCTTTCAAGATTCAGACATATGTTCCTGTTGAAACACAAGTCCGAAGCTTTTGAGATATTCACAGAATGTAAGTTAGAAGTAGAGAACTAAAAACGGGTATAAGTATTATATCCTTTGATGAGATTAAGGAGGAGAATACTTAAGCACGGAAATCCTGGACTGTTCTAAAGGAGAATGAGATTCTCTCTCAGCATTACTCCTCCGTATACACCACAGCACGAAGGTGTATCGGGGCGGAGCAATCACACCCTATTAAATATGGTGAGCTCTATGATGAGTACTACCGAGTTTCTTATTTCCGTTTGGGAGTTATGCACTTGAGAAGCTGCATACCTATTGAATAGGGTTCAAATCAAATCAGTTGCCTACCACTTCATATGTGATATGGAATGGGAAGAGCCCATATCTTAAGTATGTTAAGATTTGGGGTTGTCCGGCTTATGTCTGAAAAGAAAAATCCGGACAAGCTCGAGGTAAAGTCAGATCTTTGGAAGTTTGTTGGATATCCCAAGCATTCGCAAGGGAATATCTTCTGCCTAACCGAAAAAAAAGAAGATGTTTTTTTTCTCAACATGCCACCTTTGTGAAAGGGAATTTCTTGTGAAGAAATTAGTGGTCATGAGGTAGAACCGGAAGGAGTTCCAGCTATACAAACTACAGCAGATGATTTGGTAGAACCAAAGGATTCAATAGTTTCCAACGAACCTCAGCCTCTCCGCCGATCTAGTAGGGTTCCTCACCCACCTGAGAGATACTTCGGTTTCTCTATGACAGTGGGAGTGAGGATTTCATCATGAGATGATGACCCAACTAAGTTTCGAGCAGGCCATCAGGAGTGGGACTCTGTAAGAATGGCTGGATGCTTAGTGATCTGAGATGGAATCCTTATACACCAACAAAGTATGGACTTTGGTTGCTTTATCTGAAGGGTTAAATCCCCATCAGGAGCAAGTATATCTTGAGAAGATTACTTGGTGTACATGGAAAAGTTGAGACTTTCAAAGCTATGCTTAAGTCCATCCAGATCCACCTTGCCACGGCTACATACCATGACTTCGATATCTGGTGGTTGGGTGTCACGACTGCTTTTCTAAATGATGTTTTAGAAGAGAGCGTCTATAAGTACACAGCCAGAGGGCTTCATAGACAGTGGAAGCAGCGGAAACGTGTGCAAGATGTTTTATGTGATAAAGCAGGCATCGCGGAGTTGGAACGTCTATTTTGATGTGGTAGTCAAAGAGTTTGACGTCATCAAAATGGTAGATGAACCTTGTATATAAAAAAAGGTAGTAGGGAGTATGGTGGTGATCGTTGTAGAGTACGTGGATGACATACTCTTGATAAGGAAGGAGTTTCCTATGCTACGCTCGATCAATCTCCGCTTATCATAAGGATTCTCAATATAGGATCAAAGTGATACCTCCTAAATCCTGCGTTTTGAATCTATGAGATAGATCTAATTGGATGTTAGGATTCTCACTAGTTATAGTGAGATGGTATCAATCAATCCTGGGGAGAATCACTGGAAAAGTTCCAGGGTGATAAGGACGACTGAATGTCAATCGCAGGCATTGTCTTTACCCTTAGTGGAGGGACGGTATGTTGGAAGAGTTCCAAGCTAGATACCGTGACTTACTAGACGATTAAAGGCAAGATACATCGTTACCAAGTATGCTACCAAAGAGGCAGTCTGGATATATATAAGTTCATGAGATGAACTTTGTTCCTACCATTGTGTGACAATGGAGTTGTGGCTTTTGCCAAAGAACCCGCCCGTCCCATCAGAAATCCACATATAATTCTTAGGCAGTATCACCTGATCATGGAGATGGTTGATCTCCAGGGTGATCAAGGTTAGAAGAGTAGACACAGAGGACAACAGCGCGGATCCACTCACAAAGGCATTTTTCCCAGTAGAGACTTTTATGGGATAGTTGAGTATGAGATACTTCAACCACAGCTAATTGTTGGGTATGTGATACCACAACAGATGGCCTTAGTGCAAGTAGGAGATTGTTAGTTATATGTATGCCCTAGAGGCCATTACTGTACATACGATGTATATTGTAACGGATGCTTGGACATATATAGGGAGGACTTTCTTGCTCGACATGATAGTATGATATCTGGTTATACTTTATCTTAGCATGTACTCTGATTGTCTCTATGTTACATGTTGATAAAGCCCTTAGGATATGTACTCGACTACTGGGACTATGATGAGATCATACTAGTGGGGCCACGGTAGTCCACGAGTACATCCTATAACTGTTCCTAGTCGAGGGTGTATCGAGACAGGGCATTGATACACCAGAGTAGACTAGCGTATACGCATCTTGACCCATATGATGGGCGATGGATGATCCCATATCCATCGGTGTTCGACATCAAGGATGGTGTATGGGTGCTCAGTAGAGACTGGGTACACTAGACGGACTCGCCAAGAACTCCTAGATGGTATTATACCTCACGTCAGATAGCAGTTCTCTGGTGACACTGGTACAGAGTAGTCTGTTGACCCGAGATCGTCATAGAGTCTTGTGTGATTCCCACTGTGCTTTGATTTCCATCATACCACGTCCAAGAGGGCATGCAAAAAGGTGACTTTTGGGTACAGTCCTGAATCATATGGAGGCAATGAGCGATAGGAGGGGATTCGTCTCTCCCGGTATAGGGAGTTGATGTTGTGCTGTGTTCGATTGGCTATAACTGGAAATCCCTAGCCAGGGTTGCTTAGATTTACTGGTAAGTGTTATCAATAGTTTCTTGAACTATTATAGACCTCATATCGACACGACTTATCAAGCTACTGGGGTCTGACGTTTACCACCCCTGGGCGAGATATGCGACATATCAGACGACGAGACCGGACTGTACAGGAGTGTTACTGATTGGATTCACAGGAGAATATACAGGCTTGTTTGTTGATCTTCTGAGCACTCAATACCTGGGTAGCTGTTACGTTTAGCTGACCGCTTGCAGCTTGTGGGTGTTTGATATGATCATCACCTACTGCCGGCGTATTGACGATTCTTTAGAGTCCTACACAGAGATTTCTTGGCTCAGGCAAAACGAAGTAGGAGCACATATGTGATATGTGCGGGACCGAGGATAATGCGGTATGTAATACCGTATTGGATTCCCGCGATATAAAATATCGGCCGGGTATATGTGATATAGCCGGGTTATCGTATTAGTCGGTTATATGCGATATAGCCAGATTGTCGGATCAAGTGTTGATTCGATAATTTAATGTATAATAATATATATGATTTATTAAATTACATTAACTAATATTAGCTCACTAAAAGATTCTTTTTCTCACTCGGGTAATACATTGATATATATGCGATATATGTTAATTGTATTATTTTATTTGGTTACAATAAATATTATATATGTGATATATAATATTATAACATGATATGATAACTAATGCAACATGTTTAGTAGAGATTAAACAAGATTAGGGTTTGATTTGGGTTAATGCTTTCTAGATGATTCTAGAAGGTTTAGTTTTGTTTTGCGAAAGATATTTTGTTATGACTCATGCTTTAACCCAACCCAAACCCTAACCCTAGTTAATTCTCTACATGGGTTTAGTTGACCATGGTTGCATTAATCATCATATTTATCCTTTCATTATTCATCATAAAAGGTTTGATGTTGATTGCTCATCTTCTTCCTTCTTTCTTTCATAGAAAAAGCTTTCTTGCTTTTTCAAGGTGATGAAAAATGAGTGAGTAAATGAAAATAAAAGAGAGAAAAAATCCTACTTCATCATCCTCATCTACCCTTACCATTTAGATGAGGGTGTTCACATCATTTCATGAGTGAGAGCTTATGTTAACGAAACTTCAAGGTAGATCATCTTTGTTATCGAAGATCGGAAGCAAGACTGCATCTTTCTCTTCGTGAAGCCTCTCGAGAGTCCGGAACACGATGATCGCAGCGAAGGGACCTCAACACGGAGCTTAAGAAGTGAAGGACCGGATCTACAAAGGTTGTAATCCCTCTCACTTAGTGTTAAAAAGTTTAACATGCTTGTTTTCGCTTAAACCCTAGTTTAAAGATCTCGTATCGGGTTGTTCGGAATGACTAATTTTTTAATCGGGCATAGTTGATGCCTCGTAGACCCTTGTGAGCGTGCCTAGCAACCCTACATATTGATATGAATGCACACATGCATGCATACATGAGTCATGGTTGTTGATACATTGGATATGGCTATGCAAGACTCACATGGAAACAATTTTGGTATTTTTGATTATTAAGTTAAATGAAAAATGAAATTAAACCATGGTTGATTTTGTTCTTCTACACACTTCTTAAAATATCCTAATTAACCATGGTTTCATTTCTATTTGTCATTTAACCTGACATCAAAAATATCTAGATATTTTGTAGCCATGGTTAAGCGTGAGTGTGATTCTCTCTTATATTCTATTATTCTTATTATTTTAGAGATTATTCTCAAATGAGATCAAGCTAAGCCATTCTCCTCCTTCTTCTCCCTCCAAGCTCTCTAGATTCTAAAAAGTGAGTGAAGAAAATTAAAAGAAAAGGTTTTTAAGTGAGATTACAACCCACATCACCAATCTATATTAGTCTAGCCCACTAGTATAGGTTATTTGCATCACTTCTACCTAGATCAAATGAAGCTTGGAGCTTGTTCCAAGGGACTCCGTGGTGGATCATCGTGGACTTCGAAGGACTCAAGCGAACCCATCCAAATTACAAGTTGATCCAAGGAGTCAAGGAGGAGAGGTCTACAAAGGTTGTATATCTCCCCTCTTAGTGTTAGACACTTGCTAGTTTGTGAAACATTCTTTTTGTTGCCCTAATACTCTAGTTCAATTCTAGGTTAGGTTTGGTTAGCTCCTTAAAATTTTAATGAGCATGTTTGGTGCTTGTCATAACCTAGTATGGGTGCTAAGCAAATCCAGCAGTGGTATCAGAGCTACTAGGCATTGGATGTTGACCTATGGGGGTTCTCATTGTGTGACAGTATGGCGAAGCATAGGCTCTTACCCCCAGGGTGTCCCGAGACCAGAAGGTGTTCTGGCGGGTTGTAGTCCCCACGAGAGGACATGCGTAAAAAGTATCTGCTGAGGAACCCATTGGTGCCACGGCGACCCCATTGGATGGAGTGGCTGCCTTCCCAGCAGTGTTGTCAGAGCCAAGCTAGAGAATTAGACGATGTTAGATAAATTATAAAACTGAAACAACTCCGAAACTTACGACCCAATACCCCAGTCTCTGTTGTTCTCAAAAATTCATTTAATTTTTTTAAACAAGTGCTGAATTTTACATGTGATGTAATATGAACACTAGAGAAAAACGAGACCAAACGGCCGGATTTTGACCGGCCAAACACACAGAAAAACCGACCCCACCGGTTTTAGTAATGAATTTTGGCTTCGTTTTCCTCTGGTGTTCCAGTCTCTAGGGTTTGGTGTTTCAGGTATTGTTTGTTTTTGCTAAAGATTACATGTGATGTTATCTTTTTGTAATGGTAATTCGGAGTGTTTCGTAGTCATATTTTAACATCGTTTCGGGTAACCTAATCGACGTTAAAAAGTTCGAACGAACATCAAACACTACCTCAAGATTGCTTTATGAAAATTTTTCAAAAGTTGGAATTTTTGGGTTTGAAAATTTTCAGAAAATCGTGCAGGGTATTGTGTGGACCCCCAAGAAAAACGAACCCCTAATTCGACCAAACAACCGCGTAACCGCGGCCAAAAGGTGCTTTTGGCGGTGGTTCTGCGGCGCCGTTGGTGAGGCTTGGAACTGTTGGATATGTATGCCCTAGAGGCCATTATTGTATAATACTAGTTTGTATAATACATTTTGGAAGCTTGGGATATATATATACGAGTTCACGACAGTCTTGCTTAATATAGTAGTATGCTACTTGGTTTGTTTCTATCTTAATATGTGTATATGTTTCTTTTAACATATCGCTAATACATATTGATGGAGCCCTTAGGATCT
Source organism: Agapanthus africanus (assembly GCA_030015575.1). NCBI lineage: Eukaryota > Viridiplantae > Streptophyta > Magnoliopsida > Asparagales > Amaryllidaceae > Agapanthus > Agapanthus africanus. The sequence continues at coordinate 104,927,712 of CM057347.1, read as the reverse complement.
TTGCTTGACTACCGGCGTTGTGATGGCGATCACACTAGTGGGGGCTGGGTAGTCTATAAGCACATCCTTATACAGGTCCCTAGTAGTAGAATTATCGAGACAGGGCATCGATACTCCAGAGTAGACTGGTGCATACGCTTCTCGTCCCAACAGGGGAGATGGTATGTCCCACAGCCATCAGTACGTCGTACTGGAGATAGTATGCAGATGCTCGTTAGGTTACGAGTACACTGGACAGGACTCGTCGGGAACTGTTGGTTGGTATTATACCTATCGTCAGTTAACAGTTCCCAGGTGACATGAGTACAACTTAGTCCGTTGACTTAACACTGTCACTTCGCCTCGAGTGTGTTCCCACTATTCTTAGATTACTACCCTACCATGGCTCTATTGAGTCGTGCAAACAGGTAGTAGTTGGGTGCAGTCCCGAAGCACTTGGAGACAGTGACTGTTATACAGGATTCGTTTCTCCCGGTATTGGGAGTTGATATCGCGCTGTGTCTAGGAGAGCCATTATACAAAGTCCCTGGCCAGGGCAAGCGAGATTTACTGGTAGTGTTTCCAGTAGTTTCTCAGGGCGTTCTGAGCTACACTCCGACATGACTTGTACCGCTATTAGGGGTCTGACGTTTACCGCCCCCCTAAGCCCGACATGCGATACTCTTAGACGAATAAACCAGACTGTACGGAGATTGTCACATTCAGGTTCAGTAGGAGTTCGGATGGGTTCACCTCATCGGTCTTCTTATCGACATCAACCTGGGGACCGTTATGTACAGCTAGTACCGCTTGCGGCATATGGTTAAACCCACTGCCAGCGTAGTGTCGAGTCTTTAGAGTCCCACACAGAGGGTTGTTCGCCTTTGGGCAAAACAGACTAGAGGTCGTATGGTTTTACGACAGGGTTCGTTCACATATGCGTACTTGTGCGTATTCGGTGTTCGGGCAGACATTACTAGTGGGCTTTGGTTTAAGCCAGATCCTAGTATTTGTTTTGGGATTGATCTTGTCTCATGGTATTCGTGTTTCTTCAGAATACGAATGCGGGTACGTACGTACAGTTGACAGAGACGGAGAGGGAGACACCTCATTAGGGTTTTTGACCATTGACTTGATCCAAACCCTAATGAGAATAAGATATATGATTAATAATATTAATTAAGTATAATTGTATCATGGTTAGAATTGGTTTGACCATTTGACTTGTTGACTTACATTGACCTAGATATTTTTCTTTTGCATAAGATGCTTCTTGAAGCATGCTTAGCATTAAATGTGAAATGATAATGGTCAAATCAACTCACCATCACAATTTTCTTAATTATTATTATTATTATCATATTTTGTCATATGAGAGCTTTGTTCTCTCATTCTCTCAAGAGCTTTCTCTCTCATGGTTTGCTCTCCCTCTTTCTCTCTCAAAGCTTTAATCTTTCATGAGTTGAAAATCAAAAGCTCTTGAGACTAAACCACTAAAATACTTCTCTACTCACTCTAGGGTTCTTAGTGTAGCAAGCCAAGCACTCTAGTTACTTCATTGTTGAGGTAGGAGCTCAAGGTAGAGGCCTTCGGGTGGATCTTTCCTTGGCAAAGAGAAGATGGTGAGGAGGAGCCATCTACACCACTCCAAGGAGCTCACAAGAAGAGGAAGAAACACAAGAAGAGAAGGAGTTCAAGACCAAGGTATAATCATCTAACCTAGTAGTTAAAAAAAACTCTAAGTTAGTTTGTTAGTTTTTGTTTAGCAAAGATCTTTCATGGTTGGTCTATGTTTCCTTGTGAGAAAATTTTGATTTTTACCTATTCCGCCTCCCCGAAAGTACCGGGATGGGTAACATAGACCTTTCAGGAACATGCTTTCTTGGGCTGGTCCATATGTGCTTGTGGCACTGTCTGGGAATTTTTGAATCTAACTCAAGTGTTGAGTCCTCTGAGTATTTTGGGTGGTTGATCGATCAATCGAAAACTTTAATATCGCCTAGTTTTTATGAATGTGATACAATATTTGGAATCTACACTAATTAGTTTTGTGAAAATTGATTTGTTGCTTGTAAATTTAACATTTCGGTCTCGGTAGGAATTGGGAATCTTGTTGAATTACCCGATTTCTTTTGAAAAGGTGTTTTCATAGATGAGACCCAAATGTAAGATTTACAATGTTAGGTAAGAAATCCGAAGTATGAGATTTTCCGAGTTTATGATGTCTAAGGGGTGAGTTCCAAATGATGTAGTTTGACATTTCTTCTCTGCGACCGTAAGTGTAGTATGTGGGGTATCACCGGTTTCGTTGCTATACGTCAACGAAAATTGGGATACACATACTTGCTTACGTTGATAACATGTGATGTTATGTTTTGCTGTGATATGATGTATAGGATCATCGTGATTGAATGGCCGGGAGTTTTATGTGAGATGAGAGTTTTTCTTTTTCATTCATGTAAAATTCATTGTATATAATATTCTTTTATTGTGGCACTTCCGGGTTGAGGATGATGTCACCACTGATGTATATTATTTACTTTTCCGCATTAGGATAGACCCAAGGTGGGGAGCACAAGTGACCGGGTTTTAGAGTCCAGTGGGAGGCCATCTCGAAGAGTCAAGACCGGGTCTTCTAACTCTAGAATTGGTAGGGTCACTTGCCGCTCTCGTAGGGGTCTAGGGGTGTAGGCTTGGCTATTCATCGTGACCGTGGAATCCGTATTTTCTATTGTTGGCTAAATACAAAATACGGACCTCCTAGTATATCCTATACTTCCATATATGTGCTTCTGCTGCTGATATTCTGTGATGTGATCACTTTATATACTGAGATGAATGGTGTATTATGTATATGATATATAATAAACATTACTTATATATTGCATCCGCACTAGTCCTGCCCTCGCTCTGCCGTTAGTTAAGTAACCTAACGGTGCATGACGGGACCCCGTGGCGAATGCGGATGGCATAAGCGTACGTTCTATTTTCGTTTCTTTTCTGTGATGGCTTAAGGACTTAAATGATGGGACTATATTAATGAGTAAAGAAAAAGAAACCTAAAAGATATTGTAGAATCGAATTTGAAACTCACTCGGCCTTTTTATGAAAAAGCAAGTTTCAAAATGCGGAGCTTAAGCCACTCCTTCTAAAAATTATTTGATTCTACAACGATATCATGTTCAAACCGTTAAAGGTTTTCTTAAAAACCATCCGCAACCCTCAGTCAATTTAGGAAGTAAAGTATTTAGTATTCGTGCTACGTATTTTGACTATAGTTAAGGTGTAGTGTACGGTAGCTAAGTGATGTCTTCCTACACTGCATATGATGCGATTAGTTAGGACATTCATATGATTATATTGACTATAGTTAAGGGTCATATGAGTGGGTCTAATTAATCATGAAATGACGGGTAGAACTTGACTGGTACTTATGATATGTTGACCATAGTTAAGGTCATAAGTGCTAGGGGTTAAAACCATATCGGGAGTTTCAAGAGTTGAAATTTGCAATGAGATTTCATACTTTCTATATGATAGTTGGATCCCGATCCCACTGTGAGTAAAAGTTACTCCCAGGAGAGTTTTTCACTTTACAATTAGCTAACCTATTATGTATCTAGAAAGGTGTCAACGGGGTTATGTCTCTGGGAGGTTTACTTTAATTAGGTCTGTCTGAAAGCACGGGGAACCTCCCTTAAAGTACCGACACTGGCCTGGATGAATGGTTAGAGAAATTGTAGAATGTAATTAATCCTGGCTAATTTTCTTTTTAAGGTTTGAAGGAAAATTTGATAAAAGCAGTGTGAGACATCGATTAGATAAGATAATAACCAATCTGATCTTTGCAAGAGCTTTCGCTGAATGTATTCTTTTCTCTCCTAATGGTAGATACCCATGACTGGACTTAAGCTTTTGTTGGAGAAAAATAAACTAACTGGACCTAATTATAAAGACTGGCTGAGAAACATAAACATTGCCCTTACATATGATAAGGTATCATTTGTCCTCACTGCCTCAGCCCCTCCCAGCCCAGGCCCTGAATCTTCTGTTGCAGATAGGGAGATCCGCAAAATATAGGATATTAACTATGCCACTGCCAAATGCCTCATGCTTGCATCGATGGATAACACACATCAAAAGAAGCATGAGCAGATGGATGTTCAATCCATCTTTCTACATACAAAGGAGTTGTATGGGAAGCAATCTCATACCCTACGATACGAGACGTCTTGAAAGTTGATTCAGATACGGATGGCTCTTGGCAAACCAGTAGGTGATCACGTTTTGAAGATAATAGCTCTTATTGAAGAGCTTGAGGGCCTCGGATGGACAATGTAGAACGAACAATATGTTGATATTTTTCTACAGTCTCTTCCCCCTGCCTTTGCTCCATTCATAGTAAACTTCAATATGTATAACATGGAGAAGTCACTACCCGAACTTCTCAATATGTTGAGAAGTGCGGAGAGCACGCTCAAGGCAAAGACTGTTGGCTATAGTGCCCTTAAGTCAATTATTAGATCACAGGCACATGATTGCAATGATTGAGGGAGGACCTATACCTGTAGAACAGTTTTACTCGAGATGATAGTATGCTATCTAGTTTATCTTTATCATCGTGTAGATGCTTCAGGTCACATTACAGATCACTATTACATGTTGATAGAGCCTATAGGATTCTTGCTTGACTACCAGCAGTATGATGGCGATCATATACGTAAGAGTTGGGTAGTCTATAAGCACATCCACAAAGTATCCATAGTCATGGGAGTTTCGAGACTGGGCATCGATACTCCATGAGTAGATTAGTGTATACGTATCGAGACCCCGACGAGGAGCGATAGCCGGTCTCACAAGCCATTGGTGTCAGTTGGTTCACCTAGGATAGTATACAGGTGCTCATTGGGTTATGAGTACACCTGACGGACTCGCCAGGGACATGCAAGTTGGTACTATACCTATTGTCAGATAGCAGTTCCCAAGTGACATGTGTACAGATTAGTCTATAGACCTAAGATCGTCATTTGTCTCATGTGAGTTCCTACCGTGCTTTGATTATTACCCTACCACGGCTCAGAGGAGTCATGCAAACAGGTTTTAGTTGGGTACAGTCTCGAGCCACATGGAGGCAGTGAGTGGATCGTCAAGGGATTCGTCTCTCTCGGTATTGGGGGTTGAGGTCGAGGAGTGCAGGGATGCCCATCACCAGAAATCCTCGGCCAGGGTAGTCGAGAATTACCGATCTAGGATCGATAGTTTCTCAGTTGGTGATAAGCTTCATACCGATACTAAATGTCAAGTTATTAGGGGTATGACATTATCCACCCCCTAGGCTCAACAACGATACTCATAGACTAACGGACCGGACTGTACGAATATTGTCACTGTCAGGCTCAGTAGGGTTTCAGGATGAGTTCGCTCGTCGGCCTCCCTTTCGCTCAATACCTGGGTAGCCGTTACGTACAGCTAGTGCCACTGACGTTCTTGTGGTTAAACCCACTGCCAACGTATTGACGAGTCTTTAGAGTCCCACACAGAGGGTTTCCCTAGTTTGGGCGAAATGTTGTAGAGGCCGTTTGGTTTTATGGCAGGGTTCGATCATATATGTGCACTTGTGCACAGATCATGATCGGACGGATCATACTAGTGGGCTTTGGTTTAAGCCGGATCCTAGTATTAGATTGTTGGATTACTTTCATCTTATAATATTCGTATTCAATCGGAATATGGATGCGGGTATGTATATTCGGATGTGGGGTAATCTTGTAATCCGTTACCAAATTTCTTTAGTTGATGCCATTTCTTTTGTTGGATTAAAAATTTAGTTTAAATGTTTATTGGTGGAAAATGTGAGTGCATGTTTTGACCTTGAGCATTAATTCATGTCACATGCACTTGGTGACTCATGGTCTTGGCTCTTGTGGTGATTTATTGTGACATGGATTGATTTTTTAGGCCATTATGATTGTGTGGGATATTTTAGAGAAAGAGGGCTGTTTTGTTATGGCATGAGATTATTCTTTAGTTGATATAAGTGCTCTCAAAATATCTCACACAATAACACAAGCCATTTCTTCACTTGCTTCTTTTTTGAGCTCACTTTTTCCTCCATGGGCATCTTCTTCAACCTCCACCCATCCTTCTCATGGGTTGAGAATCCATGGGTGTATTGAGACAAAGTTTTCACACACATTCTCTACTTCATCTTGAGCACCTAGGCTAGCAAACTAGTTGTTCGAGTTGCTTCGGTTTGAAGCGGGAGCCCGTATAAAGGATCCTCGATGTGGATCTTCTTCGACAATGGGAGACTGGAGAGCGAACTACATCGGGGCAGCCGAGAGGAGCTTGGGAAGAGGTTCAAGACCGAAAGACACGGATCGATCGGTATAATCTCTTAAACTCTTTTTACAGTTTGCTAGTAAATGGTTAATGGTTCGATCCGGGTAATTGGTTGTGGTATCACCGGTTTTACAAATTTTTGTTCCGCATTTGGCCACGGATTGATGGCCAGGGCGCTGCCGTAACCCAATAAAGACTCCCTCCCTGATTGTTGGGCAATCTTCCTTTTCCGTCCCAAAAGCCAAGGCCAAGGGGAGGAATAAGAAGAAATCCACCAAACCGAGAGGTGGAATCAAAATGGCACAAGGAAGAGACAAATCCAAGGCTGAGAAGTCAGGAAAAGGAGAATGTTTCTACTGCAAGAAGTCAGGACACTGGAAGCGAAACTGTATTGAGTACATCGCGGATCTCAGGAAAAAGAAGCATGGCGATGCTTCCGCTTCAGGTGTGTTTGTGATTGAAAACCGTTTTTCTATAAACACTGCTTCCCGGGTCTTGGATACCGGTTCGGGTTCTCACATCTGCAATTGTGTGCAGGGACTGAGAAATAGCAGAGTTTGAAGACTGGTGATCATACTCTCCGAGTTGAAATGGTTCCAATGTACATGCAATATCAGTAGGAGAGTATCACCTAGGGTTTGAGCATCAAGAAACTTCGATCAGATCGAGGTGGAGAGTATCTCAGTACATAGTTTTCGGACTTCCTAAAAGAGAATGGGATTCTCTCTCAGCTCACTCTCCTTTACATACCACAGCACAACAGTGTGTCAGAGCGGCACAATCGTACCCTATTAGATATGGTGCGATCCATGATGAGTGATACTGAGTTACCTCTCTCCTTTCGAGAGCATGCATTAGAGACTGCAGCGTTTCTATTGAACAGGGTTCCAACCAAGACCGTGTCTCTCAAACGAGTTAAGATTTAGGGCTGTCCGGCTTTTGTCAAAAAACAGAATCCAGAAAAACTCGAGACACGATCGGTTAAGTGCATATTTGTGGGATATCCAAAACATTCATTTGGATATTTTTTCTACCACAAGGAGGAACAAAGAGTGTTTGTTTCTCAGCATGCCACATTTTTAGAAAATGAATTTTTTTCAAATGATGCTGATTGCAATTCGGTAGAACTAGAAGAAGTTCTAGAGATACAAGTTACAAATGACGACTTGGTTGAACCTGATATTGCAACAGAAACTTATTAATCTCAGCCACTCCGTAGATATAGTAGGACTTCTCGCCCACCGGAGAGATACTATGGTTTCCTTATTGATGGTGATAGAGAAGATTGCATCATGGATGATGATGACCCTACTAGTTTTCAGCAAGGTATCACGAGTGGTGACTCTGTGAAGTGGCTGGATGCCATGAGATCCGAAATAGAGTCTATGTACACCAACAAAGTATGGACTTTGGAAGTTGTACCCGATGGGGTAAAACCCATAGGATTCAAATGGATCTTTAAGAGAAAGATCGGTGTAGATAGGCAGGTAGAGACCTATAAGGCAAGGCTTGTGGAAAAAGGATTTCGTCAAAGACCAGGACTGGACTATGACGAAACATTTTCTCCTGTTGCAATGCTTAAATCCATTCAGATCCTACTTGCTATTTCTGCTCACTACGACTATGAAATCCGGTAGATGGACATTAGAACTACATTTCTAAATGGTGATTTAGAAGAGTGCGTTTATATGGATCAGCCAAAGGGCTTCGTTGATAGTAGGAGCAGCGGGAAAGCATGTAGGTTGCTTAAATCCATTTATGGATTAAAGCAGGTATCATGGAGTTGGAACATTTGTTTTGATGATGCGATCAAAAAGTTTGATTTCGTCAAAAATCCAGATGAACCTTGTATTTATAAGAAGATTGTAGGGAGTACTGTCACATTCCTCATATTGTAGGTGGATGACATTCTTTTGATAGGAAACGATGTTCCTATGCTACAATCAGTCAAACTGTTCTTATCACAAAGGTTCTCCTTGAAGGACTTGGGAGATGCCTCGTACATATTGGGCATTAAGATCTATAGGGATAGATCTAAGAGGTTGTTAGGATTGTCCCAAACTGGGTACATTAACACCATCCTAAAGAGATTTAGTATGGAAGACTCTAAGCGGGGTGCCTTACCCGCTTGTCATGGAGTCACTCTCTCCAAGGACTTTTGCCCAAAGACTGATGAAGAGAGAGCCCGCATGAGCATTATACCCTACGCTTCAGCCATAGGATCTATAATGTATGCGATGTTATGTAATCGCCTTGATATATCTTATGCACTGGGTGTAGTAAGCATGTATCAATCCAACCCAGGAAAGAATCACTGGACAGTTGTGAAGAACATTCTTAAGTACTTACGAAGGACTAAAGAAATGTTCTTGGTGTTTGGTAGCGGAGATCTCCAAATGGAAGTCTTTACCGATTTGAGCTTCCAGAATGATAAGGATGACAGCAAATCTATTTCAGGGTTTGTATTTACCCTCAATGGAGGGACGGTATGTTGGAAGAGTTCCAAACAGGATACCATTGCAGACTCCACGATGGAAGCTGAGTATATTGCTGCAAATGATGCTGCCAAAGAAGCCGCCTGGATGAAGGAGTTCATCTCGGAGCTAGGAGTAGTTCCAACCATTATTGATCCAATACCATTGTATTTGATAATAATGGGGCTATGGCGCTGGCCAAAGAGCCCAGGTCTCATCAGCGGTCCAGACATATCCTGAGGCAATATCATTTGGTCCGGGAGATAGTTGATCACCGCGAGATCGAGATTCGGAGAGTAGATACAAAGAATAACACAGTGGATCCACTCACCAAGGCCCTCCTTCGGCCGCAGCATGAGCGACTTTTTGAGATGTTGGGTATGAGATACGCCAATAACTGGCCTTAGTGCAAGTGGGAGATTGTTGGATATATGTATGCCCTAGAGGCCATTATTTGATAGTGGATGCATCGGTATATGTGTGTGTGTGTATTTAGAGGACATTCTTGCTCGAAATGATAGTATGCTATCTGGTTGCTCTTTATCTTGACATGTTCACTTGATCATGTATATTACTCATTTTGTACATGTTGATAAAGCCCTTAGAATATTTGCTTGACTACTGGGATTATATATAGATTATACTGGTGGGACATGTGTAGTTTATAAGCATATCCTTAAAATATTCCTAGTCGTGGGTGCATCAAGACGAGGCATCGATATTCCAGAGTAGTCTAGCGTATACGTTTCTTGTCCCCTATGATGGGCGATGGATGATCCCGTATCCATTGGTGTTTGACATCAAAGATTGTATACGGGTGCTCAGTGGAGACCGTGTACACTGAACGGACTCGTCGAGAACTCCTATATGGTATTTTATCTATTGTCGGATAGCAGTTCTCAGGTGATACTGGTACATGTTAGTTTGTAGACTCGAGATCGTCATAGAGTCTTGTGTGTCGTGCAAACAGGCGGCTAACAGGCGGCTTTTCGGTAAACAGGCGTGCAAACAGGCGGCTTTTCGGTACAGTCCCGAGACATATGGAGGCAACAAATGATAGGAGGGGTTTCGTCTCTCCCGGTATCGGGGGTTGATGTTGTGCTATGCTCGATTGGCTATAACAGGAAGTCCCTGGCCAAGGTTGATGAGATTTACTGATAATGTTATGAGTAGTTTCTCGATCTGTTATAGGCCATATGCAGGCATGACTTATTGAGTTATTGGGGTCGACGATACCATCCCTAAACTCGATATGCAGTATATCTGACGAAGAGACCAGACTGTACGGTATGTGTTGCCAGATGGCTCGACGGGAGTTTTGACATGTTCGCTTGTTTTTCTTCTGTTCGCTCAATTCCTGGGAGCCGTTATGTACAGCTAGTGCCGCTGACGGTTTGTGGGTATCTGATATGATCACTGCCTATAGCAAGCATATTGACGAGTCTTAGAGTGCCACAGAGGGGTTTCCGAGCTCAGGCAAAACAATGTGGGGTGCATATGGGATATGCACGGGAGCTTGATTAAATGCGAGAATATGATACCGCATTTTAATCTGGCATTTTAATATTGGTCGGGTCGTATGGGATATGACCGGTTTATTAAATTAAGTGTTGATTTAATATTTATGACGATTAGCTCATTTGTTTAAAACCTTTACTTTATGATGTACGCATGAATGTATGTATATTGATATGAATGCACACATGCATGCATACATGTGTCATGGTTGATGATACATTGGAGATGGCTATGCAAGACTCACATGGAAACAATTTAGGTATTTTTGATTATTAAGTTAAATGAAAAATGAAGTTAAACCATGGTTGATTTTGTTCTTCTACACACTTCTTCAAATATCCTAATTAACCATGGTTTCATTTCTATTTGTCATTTAACCTAACATCAAAAATATCTAGATATTTTGTAGCCATGGTTAAGCTTGAGTGTGACTCTCTCTTATATACTATTATTCTTATTATTATAGAGATTATTCTCATATGAGCTCAAGCTAAGCCATTCTCCTCCTTCTTCCTCTAAGCTCTCTAGCTTCTAAAAAGTGTGTGAAGAAAATGAGAAGGAAAGATTTTTAAGTGACATTACAACCCACATCACCAATCCATATTAGTCTAGCCCACTAGTGTAGGTTGTTTGCTTCACTTCCACCTAGATCAAGTGATGCTTGGAGCTTGTGCCAAGGGACTCCGTGGTGGATCGTCGCGGACTTCGAAGGACTCAAGCGAACCCATCCAAACTACAAGTTGATCCAAGGAGTCAAGGAGGAGAGGTTTACAAAGGTTGTATTTCTCCCCTCTTAGTGTTAGACACTTGCTAGTTTGTGAAACTTACTTTTTGTTGCCATAATACTCTAGTTCGATTCTAGATTAGGTTTGGTTATCTCCCTAAAATTTTAATGTAGCATATTTGATGCTTGTCATAACTTAGTGTGGGTGCTAAACAAACCCATCAGGAATTTCAAGTGTTGAAATTTTCAATGAAATTGCATACCTTCTATGAGATAGTTGGACCCCGATATCCACTATGAGTAAGAGTTACTCCTGAGAGAGTTTTGCACTTTGCAATTAGAAAATCTAGTAGGTGTCTAAGAAAGGTGTTAACGGGGTCATGCCCCTGCGGAAATAAGATTATTTAATTAGTTCCATGCGAAAGCAAGGGGAGACTCACTCGGAGTACCATTACCTGCCTGGCTGACCGATTGGCGAACTTGTTGGGTGTAATTAATCTCAGCTAGTCTTACCTTTTAGGGTTTGAAGGAAGATTTGATAAAAACTGTGAGAGCCATCCTAATTAGATAAGATAATAACCAATCTAATATTGCAAGAGCGCACGCTAAAGTGTTTTCTTCTCTCTCTCTCTCTAGGTAGCGGCCATGACATGCCTTAATCAAGATAATAATATGGCAGTATTGACTGAACCCGCTTATTATACTGAACTGGGGAACATTGGTTCCGCTCTATCTTATGATTGTCATAAGTCCGAGTAAGGAATAGGGGAATATAAGGATTCCCATGCATCCCGAACGAAGAAAGAGTATGATGATGCATTTTATTCGGGTGTATTCGTAACCGAGAACTGTTTCTCAGTATGCTCTACGTCCTGTGTATTGGATACCGGATCAGCATCCTACATTTGTAATATGTTACAATGGTTAAGAGGATATAGAGAACTGAGAAAAGGTGATAATTCTATCGTAGTAGGGAATGGAGCAACTGTTGTGGCCAAAGCAGTTGGCGAATATCACCTAATATTACCAAGTGGTAATACATTGATTCTGAACGACTATTATTACATACCAAAGATGATGTGCAATATAATATCAATTTCTTTATTAGATAAAGAAAGATATAACTTTGTACTAAAGAAAAATGTTATGAACATTTTATTCAATCAAATGTTGATTGGTTTTGGTACGTTATGTAACGGTATATACGTTCTAAATCAGAATACAATCCTAAGTATACAGAACACATACAAGAGGAAAAGTTCAGAAATGAACGAATCCTTCTTGTGGCATTGTAGACTTGGTCATATTAATGTGACAAGACTAGCAAAGTTACATAAAGATGGATATTTGAATCAGTTTGAATTTACATCTTATAAAACTTGCCAGTCATGTCTTAAGGGTAAAATGACCAAAACTCCGTTTATTGGACACGGAGAAAGAGCTACTAAACTCTTGGGACTGATACATAGTGATGTATGCGGTCCTATGTCTACACATGTCAGGAATAGTTCCTCATACTTTATTACATTCACTGATGATCTCTCAAGATTCGGACATGTGTTCTTGTTGAAACACAAATCTGAAGTTTTTGAGAAATTCAAGGAATATAAGTGCGAAGTTGAAAACTAAACGGGTAAAAGTATTAAAGTCCTACGATCTGATCGGGGAGGAGAATACTTGAGCACGGAATTCCGTGACTATTTAAAAGAGAATTGGATTCTCTCTCAGCTTACTCCTCCGTATACACCACAGCACAATGGAGTTTTGGAGCGGACAAATTGCACCCTATTAGATATGGTGCGCTCTATGATGAGTGTTGCTGAGTTAGCTATTTCCTTTTGGGGTTATGCACTTGAGACAGCTGCATACCTATTGAATCAAGTTCCATCAAAAATCAGTGCCTAATACACCATATGAGATATGGAGAGGAAAGAGACCATATCTTAAACGAGTTAAGATATGGGATTGTCCGGCCTATATTAAAAAACAGAATCCGGACAAACTCGAGGTACGATCAATTCTTTGCAAGTTTATAGGATATCCAAAGAATTCACATGGATATCTATTCTACCATAGTGAGGAACAAAAGGTTTTTGTTGCTCAGCATGCCACCTTTTTAGAAAATGAATTTCTTGTGAAAAAAATTAGTGGAAATTAGGTAGAACTGGAAGAAGTTCCAGCTACACAAACTACAACTGATGAATTAGTGGAACCAGAGGATTCAATAGTCCTCGACGAACCTCAACCACTCCACAGATCTAGTAGGGTTCCTTATCCATCTGATAGAAACAACGGTTTTCTCATAGACGGTAGGAGCGAGTATTGCATCATGGAAGATGATGACCCAACTAGTTTCGAGCAGGCCATCACAAGTGGAGACTCTGTGAAATGGCTGGATGCAGTGCGATCTGAGATGGAATCCATATACACCAACAAAGTATAGACTTTGGAAGTTTCTCCTGAAGGGGTAAAACCCATCTGGAGCATGTAGGTCTTTAAAAAGAAACTTGGTGTAGATGGAAAAGTTGAGACTTTCAAAGCTAGACTTGTAACAAAAGTTTTTTGTCAATGACAAGGAGTAGACTATGATGAACCCTTTTCTCCAATGGCTATTCTTAAGTCCATCAGGATCCTATTTGCTATTGCTGCATACTATGACTACGAAATCTGGCAGATGGATGTCAAGACCGCTTTTCTAAGTGATGATTTAGAAGAGAGCGTGTACATGACACAGCCATAGGGCTTCGTAGACTGTGGGAGCAGCGAAAAGGTGTGCAAGCTTCTTAAATCAATATATGGATTAAAGCAGGCATCGCGGAGCTGGAACATTTGTTTTGATATAGCAGTCAAAGAGTTTGACTTCATCAAAAACGTAGATGAATCTTGTATATAGAAGAAGGTTGTAGAGAGTAAGGTTGTCTTCCTCATATTGTACGTGGATGACATACTCTTGATAGGAAATGATGTTCCTATGCTACACTCGGTCAAGCTTTTCTTATCATTAAAATTCTTCATGAAAGATCTAGGTGATGCCTCTTACATCCTAAGGATTAAGATATATAGAGATAGATCTAAGAGGATGTTGGGATTGTCCCGATCCAGGTGCATCGACACCATACTAAAGAGGTTTAATATGGAAGATTCTAAGCGAGATAATATTCCCTCTTTCTCAGGAATCACTCTCTCCAAATAGATGTTTCCAAAGACTGATTTAGAAAGGGCTCGCATGCAAGGGATACCTTATGCTTTTGCAGTTTGGTCAATCATGTACGTGATGTTATGTACCAGACCAGATGTAGCTTACGCACTTAGTGTGGTAAGCAGGTATCAATCAGATCCTAGGAAGAAGCACTGGACAGATGTGAAGAACATTCTTAAGTAATTTAGAAGGACTAAAGAAATGTTATGGTGTGTGGTAACGGAGAACTCCAGGTGGACTCCTTTACCGATTCGAGCTTCCTGAGTGATAAGGACAACAGTAAGTCGGTCTCAGGTTTTGTCTTTACCCTCAATGGAGTGGCGGTATGTTGGAAGAGTTCCAAGCAAGATGCGATGGCAGACTCGATGATAGAGGCTGAATACATCGTTGCCAACGATACTGCCAAAGAAGCTGTCTGGAAGAAGAAGTTCATAGCTGAACTTGGTGCGGTTCCATCCATTGAGCATCCAATACCTTTGTATTGAGATAACAATGGAGTTGTGGCTTTGGCCAAGAAACCCCAGTCCCATCAGCGATCCTGACATATTCTTAGATGGTATCACCTGATCCGGAAGATAGTAGATCGCTGGGAGATCAAGATCAGGAAAGTTGACACAAAGAGCAATACGACGGATCCACTCACGGAGGCCCTCCCACAGACGCAATATGAGAGACTTTTTGGGGTGTTGGGTATGCGATACTACAACAACTGGCCTTAGTGAAAGTGAGAGATTGTTAGTCATATGTATGCCCTAGAGGCCATTATTGTACATGATTGTATATTATAGTGGATTCTTGGACATATATATATATATAGGACTTTCTTACTCGACATGATAGTATACTATCTGGTTGCTCTTTATCTTAACATTTACACTTGTATTATTATATTATCTCTCTGATACATGTAAAGCAATTAAGATATGTACTTGACTACCAGGACTATGATGCAGATCATACTAGTGGGGCCAGGGTAGTCCACAAGTACATCCTTTAATTGTTCCTAGTTGAGGGATTATCGAGACAGGGCATCGTTATTTCAAAGTAGACTAGTGTGTACGTTTCTTGACCCTGTAAGGGGCGATGGTTGATCCCATAGCCATTGGTGTTTGACATCAGAGATTGTACACATGTGCTCATTAGAGAATAGGTACACTGAACAGGACTCGCCGAGAACTCCTGGATGGTACTGTACCTATCGTCAGATAGCAGTTCTCTGGTGACACTGGTATAGATTAGTCTGTAGACCCGAGATCGTCATAGAGTCTTGTGTGGGTCCCACCATGCTTTGATTTCCTCCCTACCATAGCTAAAGGAGTCATGCAAATAGGTGGATTTTAGGTACAGTCCCGAGTTATATGGAGGCAATGAGCGTTAGGAGGGGTTTCGTCTCACCCGTATTGGGAGTTGATGTTGCGCTATACTCGATTGGCTATAACAGCAAGTCTCTGACCAGGGCTGATGAGATTTACTGGTAAGAGTTATCAGTAGTTTATTGAACGGTTATAGACCACACATCGGCATGACTTATCAAGTTACTGGGGTCTAACATTTACCACCACCAGATTTGATATGCGACATATCAGACGAAGAGACCGGACTGTACGGTAGTGTTACTTATAGGCTTCATGGGAGTTTGGACAAGCTTGCTTGTTGATCTTCTATTCGCCCAATACCTTGGTAGCCGTTATGTCCAGCTAGTACCATTGACGTATTGTGAGTAACTGATGTGATCATTACCTACTGCTAGCGTATTGACAAATCTTTACAGTCCTATACAGAGGTTTCCTAGCTCAAGCGAAACGAAGTAAGGCACATATGTGATATGTGCGAGACCTTGATTAAATACATGTATGTGATACCGTATTCTAATCTCGCGATATATAATATCAGTCCGCTATATGTGATATAACCGAGTTATTGAATCAAGTGTTGATTGATATACATATAAATAATATTAGTCGGTTATATATGATATAGCTGGATTATTGAATCAAGTGTTGATTTAATAATTTGATATGTAATTATATATTTGATATATTAATACATATTAACTAATATTATGTAACGTTTTAAAAAATAAATAAATAAATAAATAAAAATCCTTTAGGTGAATTTTCTGATAATCGGTAAAATAAACCATATTTTCCGTAAACATAACTATAGTTATTTTTCATCATAAAATTTAATACGCCTATTTTAACTATGTAATTTCTAGTATTTGGTATTTATTTGGTCACTTGTAAATTTCTAGTTTACTCAAATATTTTTCCTTAATTAATTTTTTTAAATATTAATATAAGCTTTTAATTATACATTTAATTAGTGTAAATTACAAATTGGAGTGGGTTAATTTTATAAAAGTGAGCCATGACATATTAGAATTAGCTTTGTATCATGCTCTTCTCTTCTTGGATTTTTCTTCAAAATTCGAGACTTTTCTAGGGTCAAATAAATTAGGAAAATAAATTAAAACAAAATAATTAATGAAAAGACATAAAAAGGTATTAATTAAAGAAGTTTTCTACACACTTCTACCACTCACCCTCACTTCTCTCTCCCCTCATGTCTTGGCTGAAATCCCTCCCATGGCAGCCCTTCTTTCTCCAACTTCTTTTCTTTTCAAAAATCATTTAAAAATTCATCAAAAATCAATACAAAATTCCACTAATTCATCATTTAACACATACCCATTATTCTTTGGCCAAACAAGCAAAGATCTTGGAGAAAAGTTAGCATTTTGGAGGCTAGGTTGCCTGTTGATCTCATGTTTGTGGAGGTATAATCCTAACCCAAGTGTTTAATTATTGATAAACTACTTTAAATCAATTTAATTAGCTAATTAATTGGTTCCAATTTCAAATTTGAAAATTCAAGATTAGGGTTTGTTATCAAGTGAGGATTTTTATCAATTATTCATGATTTTAATGAGTAGATTAACATGTTAATGGAATGCAAAACTTAATCTAGTTACTAGTTTGCTAATTGTTAATTTAAAATTTTGCCAATTGTGCTAATGTTGCAAACTAGGTTTTTGGAAATTGATTAAATAATTGAGATTTAAATATAATTAGGGTTTTCATGACATTATTAATATTATAAATTGTAGTTTAATATCTTAGATCATGCAAAACCTAGTTTAGTTGTTGTTTTGTGCATTGTTACTTTGAAATTGTTAAAATTGGATAAATTTGTAAACAAGATTTTTAGGATTTATATAAATTGGTGAGATAAAAATATAGTAAAGGTTTGTATGATCTAGTTATGATATTTAGTGAATATTTTGGCCATTAGTTTTGTTAAAACATCAAGTTTCGAATTAAAACGGTTATTTGAAGCTTTCTAGGTTTTCGGAAATAAATCGAATTGATTTATTTTGAGGTTTTTATGAGTTACAACTTATTTCATATTATAATTAGTGATTTGTGAAACCACAATTGGTGTGTTTGGGTTTTTCTCGATCAATCGACATTTGTACGCCGATGTCGAGGGTTATTTGGTTCTTTTGCATGAGCGGGTCATAGGTTTTAACCTATGCGCGTTTCGTGTGCGTTTTGGTTTTGTCCGCGATTTCGGTTTACAATATTATATATGTTTGCGTATAGGTACCCTCACGTGGACTTCGGACGATGAAGAAGAGGATGGCGGCATCGACTTTGGCAAGTGAGGACCAGGTGAGTAGATGTATATCTACGGGGGAAGTCGGGTGGATGGCGTATAGCACCCCCGCAACTTCGTAGGGTATGTTGTGGTCTTGAGATAGTTATATATAGATATGTATTTGCGAGATACGAATACTGAGCAAGAAAGGTTTTAGGAGACCACGGACCAGAAATTGTGTAAGTGGGAGGATAGTGTTTCAGTCTAGTTCTTAGTTGCGAGACCCTAGAGTATAGGTTCACACACACACACACGTATACACACACATGTTATCTTGGGTATATGTATATATATGTATGTATATATATGTATACGTATGTATATATATATATGTATATATATATATAGGCATGTGAATAAGTGTGTGTGTACATACATACATACATACATACATATACACGGGTGATTGAGGATATTACGTGATACTTGGGAATGAGTTGATATGATCGGGCATGATACCGTGAGATATTTAATATGTGACCGAGTTATAATTTGAGATATGTTATGACATTATAGCGGATCGTTGGACGATGATACCATGTGATTGATGATATATATATGATAGTTGACATATGATCGAGATATGATTGGAGATATGTTATGATATTTATAATGGATCGCTTTGGCAATGTGAATTCATATATGATAATATGTGTTGATGACATCGAATTGCACGAGACTTTAGGTCAGTAACCAGATCATGATATTGTTTGATGATAATACCTATGAATGATGATGTATATATGATAGTGGACCCGTACCCCGATTTTGGGATGCCGTACGAAGGATTTTACTGTACGAGGTATACATGTGATGATTGATCCGCACTCTTGACTCGAGAAAGTCGTACGATTTACGTGACGCTATTGAGGCTGGATTGCCGACTACTAGAGATACCGACTCGGACTGTAGGTAGATTCTTCTTACCTAACGACTAGTTGTTTAGTTTAGTCAATTAGTTGGTTAGGTAGATGTTAGTCTAGGCTCGAGTCATACTTATTTTTCAAAACTAACGAATCGTGCGCATTTTTAAAAACAGCCTGAGGGATATTACGGATTTTTCAAAGGTCGTATCTTTTCTCAAAAACACCGTAGCCCCTATTTTTCTAAAAACCACGATTCGTGCTTTTTCAAACACCAAAATGGTGTGACTCGTATTGTAGAAGTGTATTTTCTTCGGTATTGCGGTTATTACTCCTTCTCTGTTATATTCATGTTATTCTCATTATACTGCATGTTTATACATATGTTCCTTAACTGTTATGATTCCATATGTTAGGACACCAGCACCATTACCGATGATGCACACGTTCCATGTACACTTATTTGCCGGCTCACACACATCATCATCGGTAATTGCCATGTCACGCACACTTTAGGAAAAGCTACTTCATTTAGTATAGCTGCTAATTAGTAGTTTAAACATATTTTAGTACGCTTGCTTCATGTGCTAGTTTAAATATTGCTTTGCTTACTCAGACACTTCTTGCATTTATATATTCATACTGTCATATAGTTTTGTGGGGTTTATGCCGATACTTATTATTTATTTACTTAGGATTTTGGGATTTGGATTTTCTATGAGATTTCTGGATTTTGGGGAAAACCGCAACAATTTCATAACCTATTATTATTTTAAAAGAAAAACTGCGGTTTTCTAATGATGTGATGTGTGTGCCGTCCACCATGAGTTTTCTCGGTTCTTGAGCAGTATCATATACCCGATTCGAGGAGGGGGATGCACCATCTGCGGGTACATGGTGGACCCGGTGCGGTACCCGGGGCAAGAAGATCGCAGATGATGGCATTGAGCCTAGCAGGGGAGCACTACCGACCGGTTATTGTTGTTATTTTTGACACAGCGGATATTCGAAGGATACCAACCGTGGTTGTGAGATTGGATGATATGGGCCGATCCGGACTGCCGGAGCCCGAGATACAGAGATATTGAGATTCGAGATACAGAGATATTGCGATTTGAGATACAGAGATATGAGATATTGAGATACAGAGATATACCTATTTTATGTCGATACTTGACACGAATTTCTGTCGACTTCATTGATGAGGTTTCAGTTTTATTATACAAGATTCATTGATGTTTTTCTTATATCAGATTATTCAGATTTCATGGTTGATTTTCTCATTCATGATGCATTCATACATCAGATATGTAACATGTTACTTTTTAGTGACACTGACACGATGCACTGAGTATTGCACTTATGTATAGATTATTACCCCGTCACTACTAGATGTCTAGTGTTATGTAAGTATATTATTATGACCTAGGAGATCGTCGTGCATGTGATTTCTACTCGCAGATGTTTTCTACTCACGAGTTGGCAACTCATCCCCGTTGTGCCAAATTTTTCTTACAGGTTTAGATGTACAGGTTTCCTTGGCGGCTTGCTGGCATACTATTCCATTCAGGGTGATTGCTTGATAGGTTGGTTCACTTGTATCGTGATCGCCGTTATACATTTATCTATTTCAGTTGTATCTAGTAAGCTCCAACAACCGGACTTGTATTATTGGTAGATTTAGAAGACCAGTTGTTTTTATTTCGACCTTAGAGTCGAGCTTGTATTATTATGGTTTTCTGGTGGATTTGGTTTTCTTTGAGTTTTGATCCTCGCCTTTCGGCGTTGTATATTATAGTGCATTGTGTGGTTGTTTCCACCATTTGGCGTAGAGCTAGCTCCCACTTGGGGATGCCTTTTATTGTTGCTTACGTATATATTCTTGTTTGTACCCGTTTGGGGCCAGTTTTTACAAAGGAGACTCTGCCGAAATTTTTGAGAAAATTTAATGTTGCTTTTAAACTTGTTTTCTTACACTTCTTCTTTTAAATGGTTTAGATTTCTGGGCTTCAGCTTCCTTAGATTACGTTACGCCTTTAGACGTTTCGTAATTTAAGTACCGGTCACGTTCCGTACCTTCCGGTCGTGACATATTAGCTCACTAAAGAATTTCTTCTCTTTATGTATATATATATATATATATATATATTGATATATATATATAATTATGTAATATATTTATTTGTATATATATATATATTACATATACTATTATGTCATGCTAGATGATAAAATGGACATGGTGTATGGGACTCACTCCAAACCAAGGATAATGTTGGGTTTTATTATTTAAAGTAAATCCAAAATTAAGTGGAAAATGAGCATGGCTATGATGCTTGTACAAGTATGTAGAAGCCATGACTCATTCCACTAATTTTATTTTACTTAAGATATTTTATAACTTAACCATTATCCTTAGCCCATGGTTAAGTCTTTGCATATATCTTTGAGATATTTTCCTCACCCTAATTATACACAAGCTTCATCTTTTTCCTCCTCCTGAAAATTCTAGAGAGAAAAAGATAAAGAGAAAAAGAATTCTAAAGTTAGAAAAATTCCTACTTCATCAATCTATACCAAACTAGCCATTTAGTATAGGTTGTTTCCTTTACTAATTCCTTAATTAGTGAAGATGTAGCTTTAGTTAGAGATTCTTCAAGGTGGATCATCTTTGGCCTCGAAAATCCTTAAGCAAACTCGTTCCTTTCACCAAGTGGAGCCTACGAAGAGTTCTAGGGACTACTACTTGGAGCTTTAGAAGTGAAGGACCGGCCTACAAAAATTGTATTTCCTTTTCACTTAATGTAAAGTTTGTTTACTAGCTTGTAAACCCTAATTCTCTAGTTCCATTCTAGGTTAGTTTAGCTTAGACCTCTAGATTTTTTAAATTGCATACTTAATGAATGTGGAAACCTAGTAGAGGTGCTAAGACACTTTTTCATGGTATCGGTGCCTAGCTAGAGCATTAGGAGTGTCTTAAACGACGTTAAAGTGTTTGATCGAACTTCGAAACCCGTCAAATTCCTAGTTTCTGGAAAAAAAATTCAAAATTTAGAATTTTTAAGATTAAAAATAGTCAGAAAATCGTGCAAGGTATTTTTTGTGAGGCTCAAGTGTTGAGGTCTATTTGATTTATGGGTGTTTGAGATATCGAGCGAAATGTTTAACATCATCTAGATATATATGATTTGTGATACAATATTTGGAATCCATATTAATTAGTTTTGTGAAAACTAATTTGTGTTTTATAAATCTCGCGTTTTAGTCTCTTTTGATCGATTTCCACGGAGTTTCGATTCAGATCAAAACTCCGTCGGAATCTCGTATTGTACACGGATAGTCGCCGGAAAACACTACTAAATAGCCATGCCCCATAGCCCCGACCAAGTGACTGCAGGAGAACCCCGAGGCCAAAAGCATCCAGTAGAGTGCTCGCGGCCATGTTGTTCCACCTAAGTGCACTTCTTTGATGGCACCGGCTGTGTGGCAATTTACTAAGGTTCCCGACTAGCATTCGATCATTAATCGGGAATCTTGTTGAATTACCCGACTGCTATAGAAAAGTGTTTTCAATATGAGACGTAAATGCAAGATTTAAAGATGTTATGCATGAAATCCGAAATATGAGATATTCCGGGTTTATGATGTCTAAAGATATACAAATTCTAATTATTGTATGTTTTCATTTATTTTCTGCGACTGTAAGTGTAATATATGGTGTATCGCTGATCTCTTTGCTATACGTCAACGACTTTCAGAATACACATATTTACTTACGTTGATGACATGTGATGTTATGTGTTGCTGTGATATATTATATTGGATCGTCGTGATTGAATAGCCGGGATTTTTTGCATGAGATAAGAGTTTTTCTATTTTCATTCATGTAAAAATTGTATATAATATTCTTTTATTGGGACACTTCCGGGTTGAGGATGATGTCACCACTGATATATATTATTTACTTTTCCTTATTAGGATAAACCCAAGGTGGGGAGCACAAGTAATCGGGTTCTAGAGTCCAGTGGGAGACCATCTTGAGGGGTTGAGACCGGGTCTCCTAACTCTAGAATTGGCAGGGTCACTTTCCGCTCTCGTAAGGGTCTAGGGATGTGGGTTTGGCTATTCATCACGACCGTGGAATCCGTGTTTTTCATTATTGGCTGAATTTAAAATATAGACCTCCTAATATATCCAATATTTCATATGTTGACTTCTGCTGCCTGAGTTCCGTGATGTGATTATATAACTGCCTGATATGAATGCTATGTATATATGATATATATTATAAACGTTGCCTATATTTTTCTCCCGTGCTAGTCCAGCCCCCTCTCTGCCGTTAGTTAAGTAACCTAACGGTGCATGACAGGGCCCCGTGGAGAATGCATATGGCATAAGCGTACGTTCTATATTCGTTTCTTCTGTGATGTTTAGGAAACATAAATGATGGGACTTCATTAATAAAATTAATGAAAGAAAAGAAACCTAAAGATATTGTAGAATCAAATTTTTCAAAAAGGTAGCTCTAGTTATTGCTTTGCATAGTAGTATTCCTTGCTGGATATCCTGCACCTCATTCGATGAGGAAAGAGCCGAGATCCCTTCACTGGGAATGGCCTATTTAGCAAAAGCTAGCAAATGCTACAACCCACTCGGTTTGTTTTGAAAACTACTCAATTTTAAAAGCGGAGCTTAAACCACTCATTTTCAAGTCACTCGATTCTACAACGATATCAATTTCATTACGCTAAAGGTTTTCTTAAAAACCAGTCGTGGCACTTCGTCATTTCAGATAAGTAATATTCATTATTCGTGCTGCGTTTGTTGACTTTGTCAAGGCATAGTGTGCAGTAGTTGATTAGTGCTTATTTGCTGCATATGATGCGATTGGATTAGGGTAGTTGTACGGCCTTGTTGACCTTGTCAAGGGTCGTGCGGCTGGGTTTAATTCAATCACGAAATGAACGGGTTGAACTTGACTTGCGGTTTATGGTTGTTGACTTTGTCAAGGTCATAAACCGCTTGGAGTAAAATCAGATATTGGGAATTTCAAGTGTTGAAATTTGCAATGAGATTGGATACCTTCTATAAGATAGTTGGATCCCGGTACCCACTGCGAGTAAGAGTTACTCCTGAAAGAGTTTTGCACTTTACAATTAGCTGATCTAGTAGGTGTCTAAGAAAGGTGTTAACGGGGTCATGCCCTGTGGAAACGAGGTTATTTAATTAGTTCCATGCGAAAGTATGGGGAGACTCCCTCGGAATACCAATACCTTCCTGGCTGACCGATTGGCGAACTTGTAGGATGTAATTAATCCCGGCTAGTCTTACCTTTTAGGGTTTGAAGGAAGATTTGATAAAAATAGTGGGAGCCATCCTGATTAGATAAGATAATAACCAATCTAATCATGCAAGAGCGCACGCTAAAGTGTTTTCTTCTCTCTCTCTCTCTCTCTCCCTCTCTCCCTCTCTCCAGGTAGCGACCATGACATGCCTTAATCAAGATAATAATATGGATGTATTGACTGAACCCTCTTATTATACTAAGTTGGGGAACATTGGTTCTGCTCTATCTTATGATTGTCATAAGTCTGAGTAAGGAATAAGGGAATATCAGGATTCCCATGCATCCCGAACGAAGAAATAGCATGATGATGTGTCTTCTTCGGGTGTGTTCGTAACCTAGAACTATTTCTCAGTATGCTCTACGTCCTGGGTATTGGATACCGGATCAGCATCCCACATTTGTAATATGTTATAAAGGTTAAGAAGATGTAAAGAACTGGGAAAAGGTGATAAGTCTGTCATAGTAGGGAATGGAGCAACTGTTGCTGCCAAAGCGGTTGGCGAATATCACCTAGTTTTACCAAGTGGTAATACATTGATTCTGAACGAATGTTATTACATACCAAAGATGATGTGCAATATAATATCAATTTTTTTTATTAGATAAAGAAGGATAGAATTTTGTACTATAGAAAAATGTTAAGAACATTTTCTTCAAACAAGTATTGATTGGGTTTGATACGTTATGTAATGGTACATACGTTCTAAATCAGAATACAGTTCTAAGTATACAGAACACACACAGGAGGAAAAGTTCACAAATGAACGAATCTTTCTTATGGCATTGTAGACTTGGTCTTATCAATGTGACAAGACTAGCGAAGTTATATAAAGATAGATATTTGAATCAGTTTGAATTTACATCTTATGAAACTTGTCAGTCATGTCTCAAGGGTAAGATGACCAAAACTCCATTTACTGGACACGGAGAAAGAGCTACTGAACTCTTGGGACTAATACATAGTGATGTATGCGGTCCTATGTCTACACATACCAGGAATAGTTCCTCGTACTTTATTACATTCACTGATGATCTCTCAAGGACATGTATTCTTATTGAAACATAAATCTGAAGCTTTTAAGAAATTCAAGGAATATAAGTGCGAAGTTCAGAACCAAACGGGTAAAAGTATTAAAGTCCTACGATCTGATCGGGCAGGAGAATACTTGAGCACGGAATTCCGTGACTATTTAAAAGAGAATGGGATTCTCTCTCAGCTTACTCCTCCGTATACACCACAGCACAATGGAGTTTTGGAGTAGAGAAATCGCACCCTATTAGATATGGTGCACTCGATGATGAGTGTTGCTGAGTTTCCTATTTCCTTTTGGGGTTCTGCACATAAGACAGCTGCATACCTATTGACTCAAGTTCCATCAAAATCAGTGCCTAAAACACGATATAAGATATAGAGTGGAAAGAGACCATATCTTAAATGAGTTAAAATATGGGGTTGTTCGACCTATGTTAAAAAAACAGAATCCGGACAAACTCGAGGCATGATCATTTCATTGCAAGTTTATGAGATATCCAAAGAATTCATATAGATATCTATTCTACCACAGTGAGGAACAAAACGTGTTTGTTGCTCAAAATGCCACCTTTTTAGAAAAGGAATTTCTTGTGAAAGAAATTATTGGCAGTAAGGTAGAACTGGAAGAAGTTCCAGCTACACAAACTACAACTGATGATTCAGTGGAACCAGAGGATTCAATAGTCCCCGACGAACCTCGGCCACTCTGTAGCTCTAGTAGGGTTCCTCATCCACCTGAGAGATACTACGGTTTTCTCATAGACTGTGGGAGCGAAGATTGCATCATGGAAGATGATGACCCAACTAGTTTCGAGTAGGCCATCACAAGTGGAGGCTCTGTGAAATGGCTGGATGCAATGCGATCTGAGATGTCCATGTACACCAACAAAATATGGACTTTGGAAGTTACTCCTGAACGGGTAAAACCCATCGGGAGCAAGTGGATCTTTAAGAAGAAATTTGGTGTAGATGGAAAAGTTGAGACTTTCAAAACTATATTTGTAGTAAAAGGTTTTCGTCAATGACCAGGAGTAGACTATAATGAAACCTTTTCTCCAGTGGCTATGCTTAAGTCCATCAGGATTCTACTTGCCATTGCTGCATACCATGACTACGAAATCTGGCAGATGGACGTCAAGATCGCTTTTCTAAATGGTGATTTAGAAGAGAGCGTGTAAATGACCCAACCAGAGGGCTTCATAGACAGTGGGAGCAGCGGAAAGGTGTGCAAGCTCCTTAAATCAATCTTCGGATTAAAGCAGGCATCGCGGAGCTGGAAAATCTGTTTTGATATAGCAGTCAAAGAGTTTTACTTCATCAAAAATGTAGATGAACCTTGTATATACAAGAATTCTTGAATCATTTGCATATACTATTCAAGTAGAGGTGCTAAGACACACTTTCATTAGTATTATATTCATTGTATTTTTCTATCTCTTGGGTATTAGCATTTTGATACGAATATGGGCATGTATTTATGGAGACGTATTCTTATATTCATACAAGAATACTTCTAGAAGGAGGACACCTTAATTCTAATTTTTTTCTTTATAAGAAATTATGAAATGAGGTGGAAAAGAGAAATAGTGGAGGGTATGGGCAAATGAATTATTAATTCATTTGTATATACTATTCAAGTATGGTTGTAATTTTAAAATGGAAAAAAATATTTTAACAAAATAAAATGAGCATGCTTGATTTGGATGAGCTTTAATTTTTCCTCACAATTCTCTTTTTCCTCTCTTGCTCTTAAGCCCCACCTTCATCATTTTCTTCTACCATCTCATGTGATGAGAATCAAGAAGAAAATGAGAAAGAAAAATACTAAAACACTCATACTACATCCCTAAGCATCATTTCTTAGCAAGTTGTGAATCTTAGTTGCTTCACTAAGTTATTTTGATGTGATGCTAAAGCTTGGACAAGATTCCCTCAGATTGGTCATCTTCGGCGAAGGAGGACCGGCTTGCAAATATGATCCGGAGCTCTTGAGAGCTAGCTAGAGCCCACAACTTTGGAGCTCTTGAAGAAAACTTGAGCATGTGAATATTCTACTCATAGTAAATTAGTTTAGCTCACTAATTTTGTCTACAGGTTCTAGCTCTTTAGTTTGATTCATGGTTTTGGAACTTTAGCAAACTAGAAATTTTTTTAAATCTATGTTGCTATCTTCTAAAATTAGCTTGCTAGTATGCATGAGTTCCTAACAGTGACATCAGAGCCGAGTTAAAGGCTAGACTTGTTTGCACAAATTTAGAGTTTCGATCGACGGAATTTTCTGATTCACTTTTCCGATATTTTGCTTGTTGTTAGAATTTTAAAGTTGGTCAAAAAAATTTCAGGTTGCATCAAAAATATGTGCATGCAAAATTAGAGCTAAGAAAAAAATTTGGTCACCTAAGCCCAAAATTCATTTGCGGAACCGCTACCAAATGTGGCCATATGCAGTTAATCCGTGCCCAAATTTTGGCTACAGTGCCTCAATTTTTTTCTGGAGCTCTAATACATGGAAATATGATTTTTGGAATATTTAGTTTTGGTGAAATTTTTTTTCTGTACTGGTTTGTAATTGGGACCAATGCGGAAAATTTTAATCGATCGAAATTTTAAATTCATGTTTTTCTGTGCATTTGTTTGTGCGAATGTGAGTATCATAGCGCAGTATAATTTGACTGGTTTTTATATGTACAATCAGATGGATTTACGAATATGATATTCACGTTGATATTCTGTGTTGCTCTGTGATTATGGTTGTGTTGGATTGTCGCGATGGATAGCCCGGTGTACGTAGTATTAGATAGCTCCGTGATGTTGTGTATATTCATATTGTGTGGTGAGTTTCCGATATGTGAACTGCCGTCATCTTGGCTTGTTTTAGGGGTGTGTCCTGGTTGTAGACGTAGTCATCGTTGTATATTCAGGTTTTCATAACATGCACTAGGATTACCCCCCGGCGAAGTGCTCGAGTAGTTGGATTCTAGAGGGCAACGCGCCTCCATCTCATGGCATTAAGACTAAGGTGCCTTAATCTAGAATTGGCGGGCTATTCATCGCACTCGTAGAGGGTTAGGATTGACCCGCGGATAGGTGCCCAAGTCACTGGATTTTTGAAGTGCTGGGTGGCCCACTCACTTCGTTGATTGGGATTGCCTCACTTCTGAGATTGACGGGTGGCTTGCCCACTCGTAGGGGTCTAGGATTCGATACTACGGGCTATCTACACGACCAGAAAATTACATTTCATATTTGGCTCCATTGAAATGTACTTTTCCTAGTTTATCCACATTTCCATATTATGTTTGCTTCCGCTATGATTTTGTGTTTTCTATATTATCATGCGTGAGATAGATGTTTCTATATATTATATATATATTAGACGTTATATATGTTTTGCATCCACGCTAGTCCAGTCCCCGCCCTACCGTAAGTTAAGTAACCTTACGATGAATATCCGGGACCATGTGTTGAATGCGGATGGCATATATGTGCGTACCTATTTTTGTTTCTTTCTGGCATGATATGTTTAATTGATGGGACTGCATTAATTCCGATTAATGTAAGGAAAACAAACCTAAATGATGTTGTTGGAACCAATTTTTGAAAACTATAGTCCTTTTGCTTTGCGTCGAGGTATTCAGTTAGGAATATCATGCGCCTCATTTGATGAGGAAAGAGCCTAGATCCCTTCACAGGGAGTGACCTCTTTGGCAAAAGTTTGCGTGACTATAAACCACTCGGTTTTCTTCAAAACCATCGGTTTTCTACAAAATTACTCGTTTTAAAAATAAAAAACCCGAACCACTCCTTTTCAAAACTGCTCGAGTTCTTTCAACGATATCAACTTCATAACTTCAAAGGTTTTTCTCTAAAAACCAGTCGTAGCCCTCCATCATTTCAGATTAGTATTGCTTAGTATTCGTGTTACGTATGTCATGCTCACCCGAGGCATAGTATTCGGTAGTTATGTAGTGCTTTTCTGTTGCATGGTGATGCGATTGGTTAGGACAATCCTACTATCAATTTGGCTCAATCAAGGACTTGTACGGGTGGGTTTAATGTAATCAAGATAATAACATGTTGAACTTGACTAGGAACCTTTGATATGTTGGCTCAGTCAAGGTCACTTGGGTCCTAGGGGTAAAAATCTATATCGGGAGTTTCAAATATAAAGGAAACTTGCCAAGCATGCGCATACCTTTTGGGGTGTGGTGATTTGAGTGGCTTCCATTATGTTATCATGCGATGATAGTTGGGTCCCGATTCCTACTGATGAGTAGGTGTTACTCCTCGGATGATTTTTATATGATGCCGACTAATTCTCCTTTTAAGGTTTGAAGGAGAATTCGAGAAAACTGTGGGAGCCATTCAGATTAGAAAAAGTGATTAACCAATCTAATCTAGGTTAGAGTGCATGCTGAGTGTTTCATTTATCTCTTACAGGTTTACAACCATGACTTACCTTAAACTAAAACTCATTAACCAAGTTAACCGAACCTTCTTACACACTTTGTCTTTTGGATTA
The DNA here is from genome assembly GCA_030015575.1 of Agapanthus africanus. Lineage (NCBI taxonomy): Eukaryota > Viridiplantae > Streptophyta > Magnoliopsida > Asparagales > Amaryllidaceae > Agapanthus > Agapanthus africanus. The sequence goes on along the minus strand of CM057347.1, from coordinate 104,898,051 downwards.
TCATGATTCACGAAAAAATCGCATATATCCCTGCCACTCCTACTTCCCGATTGCATTTCTCCAGAACACTCTGTATCACTACGAATATCTATATTGCTTGGGTATTCCATCGTATAGTTATATACGAACTCGAAGAAACTTGTTTTTAGTTCGAGGATGGATTCCAGTTCTGTAGAAATTGAATAAGATTATTCGGTTGTCTTATCCCTTTACCTTCTCTCGGGTTGCGAGAGCTCATAGTATTAGGAGAGTACACCTATTACGCTTATTGTATAGTTTTCTTCCAAATATTAGGCATGTGGTGAAAGGTAGGGAAAGAAAAAAACCAATTAGCCTAAGTATGGTATACAGAAGGTAAGATGTAGAGACATATAAATGGAATGAAATGAGGGCAAAGAAAATTGCGACTATTATCATAAATATGGATAGTGGAAGAGGTGTTACTAGGAATACCCGGCCACCCCCTCAAAACAATTTCATGTATTAGTTTTACTATGCGGTGTTAATTGAAAACCGCTTTCCCAATTAGATTCTGACTCCAGAGTATGTATTTACGAGACTTGATTCTCACATCTGTATGGTGTTACAGATGCTGAGTGGGGGTAGAATATTGGGAATTAGGTGATTAGATTCTCAATACCAAAATTCTTTGTAATTGGTGATATTTGAGAAAATCACCTGGGTTTTGCCTAACGACAAATTTTTGGTTTTGAATATCCGTTGTTATGCAACAATTTCAAATTGATATATCTATACGTTTATTTTATAAAGTGAGATATAACTTTTTGAAATTATGTTTATGACATTTACCTTTATCAGTTGATGATTAGATAAGGTGCATTCAATAACGGTGTAATTCTTCTTAACAATTACACAATTTTCAACCTACGACGCACAGGGTTTGAGTTATTAAACTCAGAGTACTTATACAAAGTATTGTATGTTGTCTGATGTCCATTTGGAAAAGGGGTTGGTACTCATACTATATTCTATTTACTTGTGACTTCTCTAAATTTAGACACTTATTTCGTTGAAATATATGGTCCAAATTTTGAGAAGTTAAAGGTATAAGAATAAAGTAGATAACCATACATTGCAAGTATCAAGATTCTTCGAGATGATTGAAGATATAGATACTTATTCTAGGTACTCCATCGTAAGTAATATATTTGAGAACTTGCTTCTCTTTCAAGTTACTCATCCGTGGGTGCGCTCCTTGATAAGTAATGTTGCATGACCTTCTTCCATTTACTCAATATGCATAGGAAACAACTGCATATTTTTTTAATCTGGTTCCAATTAAATTAGTGTCTTTGTTTCTATATTAGATATAGAATGGATTCATATCTTAACGGTGTTAAGGTATATGGAGTTTTTCCAGCTTATACTTAAAACCAGAATTCGGATAAACTCAAGGCACGTTTTAGTAATGGCAGTTTGTGGGTTATCCCGAGCTCATTCTACCATTTGTAGGATCAATAGTTATATTGTTCTTGACTCGCCACCTCTTTAGTAAAATGAATTCTTTTTAGAAAACATTAGTGGGAGTATGATAGAACTGGAATTCATTCCAGAACCACAAACGGTTACTGAATTTTTAGTAGAACCTAAGGATTCGATTAGATTCGATAATCCATTAGCCACTTCATAGATTTGGTGGATAACCTCAGCCACTCGAGAGGTACTTCGGTCTCCACAAAGATGGCGATAGGGAGGTTTTAATGACCCAAGCTTGCCACTACTGCTGTCCTAGACTATGAAATCTGGCAGGTAGATGACTATAACATCGTTCTAAATTAGCTTTAGAAGTGTGCGTATATATGACTCTGCCATAGGGTTGTTTTAGTCAGTAGGAGCAGCGGAAGCATGATGGGCAAGTAGCTTATATCTATTTATAGACTAAAGCAAGTATAGCAGAGATAGATTATCTATTTTTGATGTGACAGTCATAGAGTTTGACCTCATCAGAATAATAGATGGACCTGGTAAAAAGGTAGTAGGGAGTGAAGTCCTGGTATGTGAATGACGTACTCCTAATAGGAAGTGATGTTCCTATACTACGATCGTTTATACTGTGATTGTCACATGTATTTCTCCACAAAACATCTAGATAAAATATTAGGGATTATGGTAACTAGATCTATGGTTTTAGATCTAGATTTGGCAAGTGTTCCTATTCGGATACTTTAACACTATTCTAAAGTGTTTTAGAATGGACGACTCTTAGGATAGTGGTGTACCCGCAGGTGATGGAGTCACCCTCTCTAAAGAGATGTCTTCTAGACTGATGAGGAGAGAGATTGACATATCACTTGCTTAGGTAATTGGCTCAATCATAAGATATAAAGTAGCACACCAGATATTGCTTTTTGCACTAGCTGGAGTAAGCAGATATTAATCTAATCCTGGAGAAATATTGGGAAACAGTTATGAACATAAGAGGATATTCTTGGTATATGGTAACAGCAGCCTCCTGTGGGAGGCATCGTTTTAGGCTTCCAAAGTGACATGGATGACAGAGTGGCTGTCAGAAATAATAGTTTGCTCTCTTTTGAGGTGCAGTATGTTGGATATATTTCCAAGTAAGATATTAAGGTGGTCATGGCTCTAGATGCTGATTACATTAGTAAATGGATACAGCCTAAGTAGATTGTTGGATTTGGATGTTCATTTATGAACATGGTCCTATCAGCTATCCAAACAAATTCTAAGGCAAGTATCGCTCATTTCGGGAGATAGTCGTTCTCCGCGAAGTTGAGATATAGAGAGATAAAGATAGAAACAATGGAGTGGATCCACTTACAAAGGATATTTTTCGAATGTGAATATTTCGCAAATATGCTTTGCGAAACTAATTAGTAGAGAAGTTGGGTGATCAGTAGCACATGGGCTATGAGAACGTGACACCACAATAATTAGCCTTAAGTGCAAGTGGGAGATTGTTGGCTATAGTGCCCTTAAGAAAATTATTGTAATCGCATGCAAGTGATTATGATGATTGTGGGAGGACACATACGGGTAAAGCAGTCTTACTCGAGATGATAGTATGATATCCGGTTTATCTCTATCATCATGTACATGTATTATGTGGTATTACGAATCACTATTACATGTTGATAGAGCCCACAGGATTATTGCTTGACTATCAGGGTTATTATGGCAATCACACTTGTGAAAACCGAGTAGTCTATAAGCAAATCCTTAAATGTCCCTAGTCGTGGGAATATCGAGACTGAGCATCGATATTCCAGAGTAGACTAGTGTATACGTTTCTTGACCCCGACGAGGGGTGATGGCCGGTCTCATGGCCATTGGTGTCAGTTAGTCACCAAAGATAGTATACAGTTGTTCACTGAAGGTGAGTATACTGGACGGACTCGTCGGGAACATGCTAGATAGTATTATACCTATTGTCAGATAGCAGTTCTCAGGTGACCTGAGTACAGGTTAGTCTGTTAACCCGTGATCGTCATTTTTCTCGTATGAGTTCCCATTGTGGTTTGATTACTATCCTACCATGGCTTAAAAGAGTTGTGCAAATAGGTTTTAATTAAGTATAGTCCCGAGCCACATGGAGGCAGTGAGCGAATCGTCGGGGATTCGTCTCTCCCGGTATTAAGGGTAGATGTCGCGCTGTGCACGTGTGGCCATCACCAGAAAACCTTGGCCAAGGTGGATGAGAATTACTGATTTGGATCGGTAGTTTCTCAGTGGGTAATGGGCTTCACACCGACATGAATTATCGCGTTATTAAGGGTTTGACTTTATCCACCCCCTAAACCCGATATGCAATACTCTTAGACAAACAGACCGGATTAGATGGAGATTGTCACATCCAGGTTCAGTAGAGGTACGGATGAGTTTGCTCATCGGCCTTCTTTTCGTTCAATACATGGGTAGCCGTTACATACAGCTAGTGTCGCTGACGTGCTTGTGGTTAAACCCACTGCCAGCGTATTGACGAGTGTTTTAAGTCCCACAGAGAAGGTTTTCCCAGTTCAGGTAAAATGATGTAGCAGCCGTATATTGATACGTGCAATGTTCCGATTAAATAAGTGTACTACCTACACGGATTTTAATCGGGCGGATGATAATACTAGCCGGCTTAGGATTAAGCCGGATTATTAAATCAAGTACCAATTTAATAATTTATATATGTATATTTTAGTATTATGTTCATTATATTTTTCTATCTCTTGGGTATTCATATTTTGATACGAATACGTGCATGGGTTTGCGAAGACGTATTCTTGTATTCATACAAGAATACTTCTAGAAGGAGGACACCTCATTTCTAGGTTTTTCTTTATAAAGAAATTATGAAATGAGGTGGAAAAGAGAAATGGTGGAGGGTATGGGCAAATAAATTATTAATTCATTTGCATATACTATTCAAGCTTGGTTGTAATTTTAAAATGGAAAAAATTCTTTTAACAAAAGAAAATGAGCATGCTTGATTTGGATGAGCTTTCATTTTCCCTCACCGTTCTCTTTTTCCCCTTTTTCTCTTGAACCCCTCCTTCATCATTTTCTTCTACCATCTCATGTGATGAGAATCAAGAAGAAAATGAGATAAAAAAATACTAGAACACTCACACTACATACCTAAGCTTTGCTTCTTAGCAAGTTGTGAACCTTAGTTGCTTCACTAGGTTATTTTGATGTGATTCTAGAGCTTGGACAAGGTTCTCTTGGGTGGATCATCTTCGGCGAAAGAAGACCGGCTTTCAAGTGCGGTCCGGAGCTCTTGAGAGCTAGCTCGAGTCCACAACATTGGAGCTCTTGAAGAAAGCTTAAGGATGTGAGTATTCTACTCATAGTAAATTAGTTTAGCTCACTAGTTTTGTTTACAAGTTCTACTTCTTTAGTTTGATTCATGGTTTTAGAATTTTAGCAAACTAGAAATTTTTTAAAATCCATATTGCTATCTTCTAAAATTAGCTTTCTAGTGTGTATGAGTTCCCAACACAGAAGCCACAAGATAAGTCGCTTCGCACAACAACACAAAATAAAATGGAGATACTCCTCAGTCTATAATTCTCGAGCCAACGGTCTAGCTGAAGTATTCAACAAGACCTTGACCAAGCTTATAAAGAAGTTGGTGTCCAAAAATAAGAAAGACTGGCACGAAAGGCTATATAAACCTCTTTGGACGTACCGAACGACGTTCAAGAAAGCCACAAATACGACACTGTATGCATTGGTGTTTGGCACCGAAGCAGTGCTCCTGCTGGAAATAGAACTCCCCTCATTGCGAATGGCAGTTCAATACAAGCTCACAAATGAAGAAAATTCTCATCTTTGGCTCAAAGATCTCGATGCGTTCGATGAAATCTGCCTTGTGGCATAATAAAATCTGGAGGCTTACAGGGAAAGAATGACACAATCATACAAAAGACTAGCCAGGCCAAAAACATTCCGCCAAGGCGAACTCGTGCCGGTTGTCAAAAGACCAATGATCCCCAATCGTGCAAAACATGAGAAGTTCGAACCAAATTATAAAGGTCCGTACGTCATTGTTAGGGTCAAAATTACACCCCGGTTGACCAAGTCAAAGTCAAAGTCAAAGTCAACCCCAAATAAACGGGCCCAAACCCAGATCAAGTGGGCCCATGCCCAAGTCGAGCCCCACGGCCGGCCTCCCCATGCCAAAATGAAATCATGTAATAAATAATTTTGATGTAATTTTTTATCCATGAATGTAAGGAAAATGGACATAAAACCAAATTTTTGTAAAGCCCATGACTCATGTGCAAAAGAAATGAGCACGTGAGGCATAGAATGCGCAAAATGCCATTTCGTAAAGCCCAATGGGCTATAAGTAAATTTGTAAGCCTATATAAGGCAACATGATGATGAAATAAAAAAGAACTTTTCATTCCCCTCAAAATCTAGGGTTTTTGTGCCTCCTTCTCCTTCCTCAAGGTTCTAAAGCTTCTTCTCCTTTTCAATTAAATCAAAAGTTTTACTCTTTCTTTTCCAAAATTAAATAGTTTTTCACCAAAAAACCCATAAAGGGGAGCTCAGATCTTCCATCAGATCTCAAAAAGGGGAGATTTTTAAATCTCACCCCCTCCTTTATCTCCAAGATCCGGCCAACCAAGAAGAAGAAGAAAGAGACCCACCACCAAAAACCCTACTTTGGGGAAGATCCAGGGCTCAAGGGAGAAGAAAGGGGTCCCCTTTCATCAGCTCCAAAAATATCTTAGGAGTTTAACTCCTCAAAAAAATAATACATATATATAGATATATAAAATAACAAATCTTTCTTTTTGGGTGTACAACTCCCACTGCAGGGGTTAAACCCCTCTGTCCTCTTTGTCAGGAGTTCAGCTCCAAAAGTCAAATCGGGAGCACAGCGCCCAGTGCAGGGAAAAAGTCCCTTTTCCTGTTGACGCCCAGCGCCCGCGTGCCAAGCATGTAGGACGCCGGTGCCCAGCGCCCGCGTGCCAAACACGTGGGGGCTCCGGCGCCCAGCGCCCGCGTGCCAAGAACGTGGGGCGCCGGCGCCCAGGGCCCGCGTGCTAAGCACGTAGGGGCGCCGGCGCCCAGGGCCAGCACCCAGCGTTTGCGTGCTAAGCACGTGAGGCGCTGGCGCTTACGCGTTCTTTGGACGCCATTCCCCCCCTCATTTTATATACACTCCACACTAAAAATACCTCCCCCCTTAGAACTCTGAGGGGCGTCCTGATATATCCAAAACCCCTTCAAAACACAACATTGCACATTGAGTTTGCATGACCTGTTTGACGCATCAATCGGAGGTACTCTCGCTCCAAAGGCGAGGGGTAATTAACGGCAGCTTAGTTCGCGGCTGCCGGAGATTCGGATCCCCACAATCAATAAACCCCAGCCTACCCTAGACAGGGGGAATCTGTAATGCGCCTGACAAGCGCGCGCGTATTCCCATCTCGATGGGGTGACAAAAAACACTCTACAGATTCTGGCATGCCGGGTGGGACTGATCTTTCCTCCCATATTGCGGGTTAAACATTCATGTGATATCAATCAATATACATATCGATTGCCTGTACTAAAATCATGCTTCTTTGTGCAGGTTAACAAATTTCAAATTGCAATCTCCAGACGCAACAAAATATCTCTAAGGATCAGCTCAGCTCTAGACAAAACCCCCATCTCCTACACAATGAAAATGGGCGCCAAGACGGTCCTTCCGGCCAGTCTCAGGAAAGATTAGGAGGAGTCGCCGCTACCATTTGGCTCTATTATATTCATGTCGGCTAACTCTATCCCAGCTCCTCAAGCTCCGGTAACAGACAAACCGGCCTCGAAAGGCAAGATGCCAAATGTGGTGATCTTGAGGGCACCACTACCCAAACGCAAGTCGGTGTTTGAACGACATTCCTTGGCCCCAGCTGAGGGCAAGGCCATCAACACCAACAAAGCAATAAGGCATCTCGGGCAAGCTCCAGCGGCGTCCCTGACAACTGCTCAATTGGGTATCTTCTCTAAGCTCCCTGTTAATCGGCTCACGATGGCTTCCTGGATGACGGATGCCCGACAAGCCCTCAAAATCGAGAAGCTAAGACAGAAAAGGCTCAGATATAGAGCAACAAAAGGGCTAGGACTCATGCTAGGCTGAACTTCATGAGGCTCTGGATTACCCCGCCAAAGATAAAGAGACAGCTGGATATGTGGTCCACACTGTATACATGGTGGGCACGCACAGCAAGAGCAAGGATGGGGCTACCACATCTCAAATCCAATCTGGTGTAAATGTGGCTGCCACTTCTCAAGACCAGCATCCTCTGGAAGGTAATGAAAACCCTTCCAATGAGGCTGATAAGCAGAGAGATCCCTCGGTTCATGAGGAGTCGGGCTTAAAAAGCGAAGAGGAGCCAATCTTCTGTCCCAAGAATGCAGAGCAGCAACATCTCCAATAGCTCCGAAAACAGCTCAGAAGTAAAGACAAGTAGATGGCCAAGCTCTACTCAAAGATTGACGACTTGACAAACGTCGTCTTATGGCTCATGGCCTAAGTTTCCTCTCAGCCGTCCAATCAAGCGTAGGGTTCTGCTCATGAACCAGGAAACGGTGTCCCAAGACAACTGACGCCTATTCCCTCAAATCCAAAAGTGGGCAGACCGCATGAAAGTTAGTCGCATCCTATCTTGGGAAATGTCTTGGCTACCGATGACAGTAGCCCGCTAACTCAAGATCAAATAATGGATTTGGTTGGCAACAAAGTCAAAACATTGGTAGCCGAAACCGAAGCTCAAAAAAATGCTAGCAGTAGTGGGAGACCATATCCTGCTCAGTATGATCTGGTAGAATTTCCTAGCGGCTATGTCATCCCTAAATTCGGAAGATTTGATGGGACGGGAAATGCGAATTAGCACATCGCCCATTTTAAAGCCTCACGCGGGAATACTGGGGGCAACGATGCGCTTCTCCTCCGCCAGTTCGTTAATAGCTTAACCGATGTCGCCTTCGACTGGTACGCTAGCATACCGGATGGCTCCGTTACTACTTTCGTCCAAATGGAATCTCTGTTCCGACAATGGTTCATGATTGTCAGCGATAAGATCACAATCGCCGACCTCGTAAGGACCAAGCCAAAGAACAACGAAAGCAACACGGATTTTATAACCCGATGGAGCAATCTCTCCGTCAAATGTGAACCGTCGATAGAGCAGGACCAATCTGTCAGCCTCCTCGCTGGAAATCTCAACAATTGGATAGCCCCATTTCTATGAACCGCGGGTCTCAAAACATTCCAAGAGCTGACTAGGAAAGTTGAGCGCTCAAAGCAGGAGTCCTCCTCTGATTTCCAAAATAACAATAGGTCTTGGAGAAACCAAACGGACGATAATCGTAAAGGAGGAAGTTCCGACGATACTGTCAACACTTCGGTTAACCGAAATAAGTGAGGGATGAGCGGGCCTAATGCCAACCAGCCTTGGAAACCAGTGTTCGGAGAAGGAGGAGAAGCTCCACTGAAAGAGAAGCTGGATAAGGTCTATTCCTTCAGAAGGGACAAAGTCCGTAAAATATTCAAATACGCCCTAAGAAACGGTCTACAATTGCCAGAATCAAAAAGACCGCAAGAAGCGAATATGACCAACGACCCCAAATACTGCCCCTATCATAAAGTGATAGGTCATGCTATTGAGGTCTCTTCGTCTTCAAAAACAATACAAGGCAGAAGAGATAGAACTGTCTAAAGGCGTGTTAACAAATAGTCAAGCCGCGACCGCCAATTTCATACAAACGGAGTTCGAAGTCCTTCGTGAAACCGATTCTCTTAGACATCTGTCTTTCTCTGAAAACAGCTAACCACCACGTTGTTAAACTGGGAACGACTGACCACCACGTCGTTAAATGGGAACGATGGACCACCACGTCGTTAAACTGGGAACAATCGACCTCTAAGTCATTAAACCGGGGATGTAAAAATGTGTAAATAAAAGAAAAAAAGAAAAGCCGAAATGCTTGGGCAACTCGCAATAAAAATCAGTGAGTAAAATAAAGATGAAAATAAAACCGAAATGAGGGGGCAACCACGAATAAATAGCCGAAATGATAGGGCAATCACGACCTTTGCGATAATAAAAGCTGAAATGATAGAGCAATCGCGGTAAAAAAAACCTCCAAAGGCGAATGATGGGTCGCTTCTGAAACCATATTTCAGTGTTAGGGATGCAGACGCCAACAAAAATTCAAATCCCAAACGGTGAATGATGAGTCGCTCCTGGTACCATATTCCAGTGCAGCGATGCAGACGCCAACCAAAATCCAAATCTCTGAATATCCCAACGGCGAATGATGAGTCGCTCCTAGTACCATATTCCAGTGCAGCGATGCAGACGCCAACAAAATCCCAAAATTCTCCCAGCCCTACAGTTGGTCCCCAAACTGGCTACCGTATACAATCCACGGGCTCAAATAATTCTCATTATACCCATACCCCACCGCAATCACTAGTCACGCGGCCGGTCTCCGCCCTCGGAATTATGCTCCATTTGGGAAGACCCACTTATATGTCCTCTCGGTGCATGAGGAGAACAAAACTTACGGGATCCTCATGACTCGTAAAAAAACACGTTCGTGGGATCCTTACGACTCACAAAGGGAAAGCACACTTGGGAGTCCCCGCGACTCCTAAGGAGAAAGTACACCTACGAGATCTTTTCGACTCGTAGGGAGAATACTTTTATGGGACCCTTACGGCTCATAAAATTGAAAAGTCTTACATGATAGGGACCTAAAACTGTCTCCTAAGCCATCACTCCCAAACAGGCAAAGGCAAATGATGAATTGCTATTGGCACCTGTGCTTCTGTGTTAGCAACGCTGATGCCGACCCCTTCCCCAAAATTCCAAGCTTCCGATCCAATAGACCCCTAAGTATTTAAACTGGGAACAGATGACCTCTAAGTCGTTAAACTGGGAATAGATGACCCCTAAGTCGTTAAACTAGAAACGAGGGAAATCTCCCAATGACAAATGATGATTCGCTTCTGGTACCATATTCCAGTGTAGCGATGCTGACGCCAAACCAAAACCAAAATCCCTAAATCCTCTCATGGCAGATGATGATTCGCTCCTGGTACCATGTTCTCGTGTAATGATGCTGATGTCAACCCAAATCAAATCAAACCAACAACTTCTGCGGTGGAATCATGCTACATCTCGGAATGCCCCCCGTGTCGAAATCATGCTTCGCCTCGGAGTATATACCTTTCCTATCGAAATTATGCTTCGCCTAGGAATCAACCTCTGCATCAAAACCAGTGACACTCCGTGCCGGGGAAACGTCGACCACAGACACTCCGTGCCGGGGAGAAGACAACCAGCGACCTCCCTGTCGGAATTATGCTCCTCCTTGGAATCAAGTCAACAAGCGACCTCCCCGTAAGAATTAAGATCCGCCATAGAATTAAGTCGACCAGCAAGCTCTGCGTCGAAATCATGCTTCGTCTCAGAATGTCCCCCGTGTTGAAATCATGCTTCGCCTCGGTGTATCTGCCTTCCCTGTCGAAATTATGTATCGTCTCGGAATTAAGTCAACCAACGACCTTCCCATCGGAATTAAGCTCCGCCTTGGAATAAAGTCGACCAATAAGCTCTACGTCGGAATCATGCTTCATCTCAGAACGTACCCCGTGTCGAAATCATGCTTCGCTTCGGAGTATCTTCATTCCCTGTTAGAATTATGCTTCGCCTAGGAATTAACCTCTGCAACAAAATTATGCTTCGGTCAGAATGTCTGCCGATCTCCGGAATGATGCTCTACTCTTCGGAATTATGCTCCGATCCATGGAATCATGCTCCACTCTTCGAAATTATGCTCCAATCTCTGGAATCATGCTCCGCTCTTCGAAATAATGCTTCGATCCCTGGAATCATGCTCCGCTCTTCGAAATAATGCTTCGATCCCTGGAATCATGCTCCGCTCTTTGAAATTATACTCCGATCTCTGGAATCATACTCCGCTCTTTAGAATTATGCTCCCAGAATGATGCTCTGATCCTCAGAATTATGCTCTGATCCCCGGAATTATACTCCTGGAATGATGCTCCGCCCCTGGAATGATGTTCCTCCTTGAAGTCCAACTCCAAGATCCATCAATTTCATGCACACAACACATATACGCGGTGTGCATTTATTGATGAGGGGCACTTTGTTTGGGTCAAAAATTACACCCCGGTTGACCAAGTCAAAGTCAAAGTCAATCCCAAATAAGCGGGCCCAAGCCCAGATCAAGTGGGCCCTTGCCCATGTCGAGCCCCACAGCCGGCCTCCCCCATGCCAAAATGAAATCATGTAATAAATAATTTTGATGTAATTTTTTATGCATGAATGTAAGGAAAATGGGCATAAAGCCCAATTTTTGTAAAGCCCATGACTCATGTGCAAAAGAAATGAGCACATGAGGCATGGGATGGGCAAAATACCATTTTGTAAAGCCCAATGAGCAATATGTAAATTTTTAAACCTATATAAGGTCACATGATGAGGAAATAAAAAAGAACTTTTCATTCCCCTCAAAATCTAGGGTTTTTGTGCCTCCTTCTCCTTCTTCAAGGTTCTAAATCTTATTCTCCTTTTTAATTAAATCAAGAGTTTTACTCTTTTTTTTCTAAAATTAAATAGTTTTTCACCACAAAACCCACAAAGGGGAGCTCAAATCTTCCATCAGATCTCAAAAAGGGGAGATTTATAAATCTCACCCCCTCCTTTTTCTCCAAGATCCGGCCAACCAAGAAAAAGAAGAAGGAGACCTACCTCTAAAAACCCCACATTGGGGAAGATCCAGGGCTCAAGGGAGAAGAAAGAGGTCCCCTTTCATCAGCTCCAAAAATATCTTAGAAGTTTAACTCCTCAAAAAAATTAATACATATATATATAATAATAATAATAATAATAATAATAAATCTTTCTTTTTGGGAGTACAACTCCCAGTGCAGGGGTTAAACCCCTTTTTCCACTTTGTCAGAAGTTCAGCTCCAAAAGTAAAATCGGGAGCATAGCTCCCAGTGCAGGGACAAAGTCCCTTTTCCTGCTGACACCCAGCGCCCGCGTGCCAAGCACATGGGGCGCCGGCGCCCAGCGTTTGCATGCCAAGCACGTAGGGTGTCTAGGCCCAGTTCCCAACACCGGCGTCCAGCGTCTGCGTGCTAGGCATGTGCAGCGCTGCCGCTAGCGCGTCCTTTAGATGCCATTTCCCCCCTCATTTTATATACACTCCACACTAAAAATACCTTCCCCGTTAGAAATAATTTCTAACAGGGCGCTGCCCCGCACCCCGCAAGGGGGCTCTAGCCCCCTTGACCCCTAGCCCGCTATCCATGTAGCGGGACCCCCGTAAAAACTTTGCGGGGCCTCCTGATATAACCAAAACCCCTTCAAAACACAACACTGCACATTGAGTTCGCATGACCTGTTTGACCCGTCAATCGGAGGTTCACTCGCTCCAAAGGCGAGGGGTAATTAATGGCAGCTTGGTTCGCGGCTGCTGGAGATTCGGATCCCTACAATCAATAAACCCCAGCCTACCCTAGGCAGGGGGAATCTGTAATACAAGCTTGCGTATTCCCATCTCAATGGGGTGACGAAAAACACCCTATAGTCATAGATAAGTGTAGGGTTACTTAGCGCAACAGCGAGGTTTCGGGAGGCATCGTCCATGCCAAATTAAAATTTTGTCGTCCTAAGGAACCCTAAGCTTAGGATGTTTAACTAGAGAATCATACGATACAAACAATGTAAACAACTTTACATTTAAAGTGAATGAGGAATACAAACTTTGTAGACCGGTCATTCACTTCTAAAGCTCTATGTAGTCGTACCTTCGCTCCAAGTAGTGAACACCCTGACTCCAGTAAGGGTCCACATGAAGAAATGAGCAAGATCGCTTAATGTCTTCGAGGCCGAAGATGATCTACGTCGAGGAGACTCAAGCTCATGCTACCTCTTCACTAATGGTAGATTAGTGAAGCAAACACCCTAAACTAAATGGCTAATATAGTAGAGGATGATGAAGTAGGAATTTTGCTCACTTTAGATTTATTTTCTCATAATATTTCATCACTTTCTCAAAAGCTAGAGAGCTTCAAGAGGAAGAAGAAGATGAAGTGATCAAGTGATCAAAGAATAAATCACATGAGGTTAGAAATGCAACCATGGTGAGTATAGGACATACACTAACCCTTGTAGAGACTAAACCATGGCTAAGTGTTAAGGTTGGGTTAATAAATATCTTAAGCTAGACAAAACAAGTGGACTTGGTCAATGGTTTTACTAGCTTCAACAAGCTTTAACCATTAAACCAATTTCCATTAATTTTGATTAACTTAAATAAATAAAACTCTTCATAACATCTAGCATGGTGTGAGTCTCTTACATCCTTGTTGCATGTATAACCTATCATGACACATGAATATATATCATATATATATTTTGTGCAAAAGAAAACAATACAATTAACATATATGTTAAGTGGATCATTAAGTGAGAAAAATAAATACTTAAGTGAGCTAATATTAGTTAATGTAATGTAATATATCAAATATATAATTATACATTAAATTATTAAATCAACACTTGATTTAATAATCCGGCTAAATCATATATAACCGACTAATATCAAATGTAACAACTTATCAAGTCAACACTTGATCCGGTAACCCGGCTATATCACATATAACCGACCTATGTTACATATCGCAATAATAGAATACGGTATCACATACACGTATTAATCTCGGTCCCGCACATATCACATATGTGCTCCTACTCCGTTTCGCATGAACCAGGAAAGCTCTGTGTAGGACTCTAAAGACTCGTCAATACGCCGGCAATAGCTGATGATCATATCAAACACCCACAAGCAACAAGCAGTCTGCTAAACGTAATGGCCACCCGGGTATTGAACGATCAGAAGATCAACAAGCAAGCCTACTCATACTCCTGCGAATCTAATCAGTAACACTACCGTACAGTCCGGTCTCTTCGTCAGATATGTCGCATATTGCAACCTAGGGGTGGTATAACATCAGACCCCAATAGCCTAATAAGTCATGCCGATGCAAAGTCCATAATGGTTCGAGAAACTACTGATAACACTTACCAGTAGATCTCAACAACCCTGGCCAGGGATTTCCTGTTATGGCCAATCGAGCATAGCGCAACATCAACTCCCAATACTGGGAGAGACGAATCCCCTCCTATCGCTCATTATCTCCATGTGACTCGAGACAGTACCCAAAAACCACCTTTTTGCACGATCTCTTGACCGTGGTATGGTGGAAATCAAAGCACAGTAGGAATCACGCAAGACTCTATGACGTTCTCGGGTCGACAGACTAACCTGTACCAGTGTCACCAGAGAACTGCTATCTAACGATAGGTATAATACCGTCTAGAAGTTCTCGGCGAGTCCGTTCAGTGTACCCAGTCTCCACTGAGCATCCGTATACCTTCTCTGATGTCAAACACCAATAGATATGGGATCATCCACCACCCATCATATAGGTCGAGAAACGTATACGCTAGTCTACTCTGGAGTATCGATTCCCTGTCTCGATACTCCCACGACTATGAACATTTGAACGATGTACTTACCGACTACCTCTGCCCACTAGTATGATCTGCATCATAGTCCTGGTAGTCAAGTACTCATCCTAAGGGCTTTATCAACATATAATAGAGAGACAATAAGTGTACATGTTAAGATAAAGAACAACCAGATAGCATACTATCATGTCGAGCAAGAAAGTCTTCTCTATATATGTCCAAGCATCCACTACAATATACATCGCATGTATAGTAATGGCCTCTAAGGCATACATATAACTAACAATCTCCCACTTGCACCAAGGCCATTTGTTGCAGTATCTCATACTCAACGTCCTATAGAAGTCTCTCTTGGGAAAGGCGTTTATGAGTGGATCCGCCGTGTTATCCTTCGCGGCAACTCTCCTTATCTCGATCCTTTGGAGATCAACCACCTCCATGATCAGGTGATACTGTCCTCAGAATATGTCTGGAACGCTGATGGGACCTGCGTTCCTATCCCAAAGCCACAATTCCATTGTTGTCACAATAACAGTTATTGGACACTCAATGGAAGGAACCTTGTTCATCTCATGAACAAGAAATGTCCAGACAGCCACTTTGGTAGTATCGTTGGTAGCGATGTATCTAGACTTTATCATCTAGTATGTCACGGTATCTATCTTGGAACTCTTCCAACATACCGTCCCTCCACTGAGGGTAAAGACAATGCCTGTGACTGACTTTCAGTCGACCTTATCACTCTGGAAGCTCAAACCAAGAACATTCTTTTAATGCTTCTCAAGTACTTAAGAATGTTCTCCATAGCTGTTCAGTGATTCTCCCAAGATCCGATTGATTCCTGATCACTACACCTAGTGATTTAGCTACATCTGGTCTGGTACATAACATCGCACACATGATAGAGCCTACTGCCGAAGCATAGGGTGTCCTTTGCACGCGAGCTTTCTCCAAATCAGTCTTGGGAGACATCTTTTTGGAGAGAGTGATTCCTGAGTAGATGGGTGAACCACCACACTTAGAATCCTCCATACTAAACCCCTTTAGCAGTGGCCCAATCCTCAGGTGCAGATCTGAACGTTCGCGTCAACGAGAAAACATAGTAAAAAGATATATCGAACGCTCATATCGCGAAAAGCACAATAAAACGAAACATCTACGCAATCGTGTGTCACCGAAATTATGCCTGGGTCAGTCCCCGTCTATGAAGAGCTCGTGCTGACCGCAACTCTAGCCGCAGCTCTCTCTGCCCATGCAACCGTGGTAATAGAAACAACAAACAGATAACGATGAGGATAGATCAATGAACGAATAGAATACTGTGCAAAGAAATGTACATCCTAAGACTTCTTAAGCGGAGTAGCGTATCATAAGTATGCCGCGGAACATACACACTATACGTCACTCTACTTGAGTCACATACTCCACCAACCAAGGTCAACCTATGCGACAAAAGTTCAGGTCTAATACCCCCTCGACCAAGTCTAAGCACCGTAAGGTCAAGCCTAGGTTCCGAATATATATATATATATATATATATATATATATATATATATATATATATATGCCCTAGACTCCGCATAGTCAAACCTAGACTCGAACCGAGGTTAAACCTAGCGCTCTGATACCAGTTTTGTCACGACCCGAAATAGCACGTGACTGACACTTGAATCATGTGAAGTCTATAGGACCCCACCGAACTCAAGTAAGCCAAAAGCCCAGAAATCTAAACCATTTTAAAGAAGAAGTGAAGGAAAACTTATTTAAAGCAAGCGGTTTTAACTAAATAAATCGCATTAAACCTTTAAAAGCAACATCGTATTTTCCCGAAAATTTCGGCAGAGTCTCCTTTGTAAATACTGGCCCCAAACGGGTACAAACATGCATAATATACATAATGAATAAAGGCATCCCCAAGCGGGAGCTAGCTCTTCGCTAATTGGCAGAACAATCACGCAAGCAATAATATACAACGCCGAAGGGCAAGGATTGAAACTCAGAAAGAAACCAGCATCCTCAAGAAAACCAGAGAAGAATCCCAATAATACAAGCGCGCGACTCTAAGGTCGAAATAATACACAACTGGTTTTTTAAGTCTGTCATATAATATACATGTCTAGTTGATGGAGTTTACTAGATACAACAGAATATAAATAAGGTACAATAGTGATCACGATGCAAGTGAACCCACCTACCAAAGCAATCACCCGGAAGGAAATAGTGTGCTAGCAAGCCGCAACGAAACCTGTACGGCGAAACCTGCAAGAAACTGTGGCACAACGCGGATGAGTTGCCAACTCGTGAGTAGAAGACATCACCTAGCAGAAATCGCAAGTATGACTCTATCCTAAGTTATACAATAATATCCTCATAAAAATATAACCTGAAGCATCTAATTATGATAAGGTAATCATCAAACATGCGTATAATACCAAGTGCTCGTGTCAGTGCCTCAGGTAGTAACATGTCACATATATGATGTATAATGTATTAAGAACGAAAGTAAAATACATCATGTACGAGAAATCTGTTTTCTTATCTCAATGAGATTTTTGTATAAAAACCGAAGTATTATCAATGAAATCAATAGAGAATCTGTGTCAAGCATCGACACAAAACATATATCTCAATATCACAATGTCTCAATATCTCGGGCTCCGACAATCCGGACTGGCCCATATCATCAAATCTCAATATCTCGGTCTCCGGCAATCCGGACTGGCCCCGGGCTCCAGCAATCCGGACTGGCCCATATCATCAAATCTCACAACTACATCGGTATCCTCTGGATATCTCCCGCGTCGCAAATAACCGGTCGGTAGTGCTCTCCTGCCGGGCTCAACGCCATCATCCGCGACCATCTTGCCCCGGGGTACCGCACCGGGTCCACCATGAACCCGCAGCCGGTTTATCCTCCTCCTCGAATCGGATGTATGATACTGCTCAAGAGCCGAGAAAACTCAAGGTGAAAACCTCTCAAATCATATCACGAGAAAACCACAATTTTTATCTTTTTAAATGAAAACGAGTTTATAAAATCCTTGTGGTTTCAACAAATCCAGAAATCTCATGGAAAATCCGAAATCCCAATATCGAGAGTCAATAAACAATGAATTACCAGCATAAAGTCCCATAATATCGCATGACAAATGAATACATATACATGCATGGTATCTAAGCAAAGAATGCAATATTTAAGCTAACATAGTAATTATATATCGGAACTATCTACTAGCAGTTATATCCATGAAGTAATATTCTCTAAAGTGTACGTGACATGGAAATTACCGATGATGATGTGTGTGAGTCAGCAAGCAAGTGTTCGTGAACTTACGCATTATTGGTAATGGTGCTGGTGTCCTGACAACATGGGTTTATAATAACAAATGAAAACACATGTACAAGCAAGCAATGCGATAAGAACAACGTGAATAATACGGGAAAAGATGTAGTAACCTCAACATATAATAATATACATTTCTATATACGAGTCATACAGTTTTTGGTATCTGAAATTGCACGAATCATGGTTTTAGAAAAATAGGGCTACGAAGTCTATGAGAAAAAATACATCCTTTGAAAAATCTGTAGTATCCCTCTGCCTGTCTTTAAAATACTCACAATTTTTTAGTTCTGAAAATAAGTATGACTCGAGCCCAATCTAACATCTACCAAGTAAACTACAGGACGAAGCTCAGAGACTAATCGAAAGGGTAAGGAAATGCACCTACGTCCAAGTCGATATATCTAGTAGTCGGTGATCCCGCCGCAATAGTGCCACGTACAAATAAATATATAATACAACATCCTCGAATCAAGAGTGCAGATCAATCATCATATTTATACATCATACGGTAAAAATCTATCGTACGGCATCCCAAATCGGGGTACGGGTCAAATATCGCATATACCCTATTATTTATCTGGTATCATCATCATAATATCATGAACTAAGGTACTGATCTAAAGTCTAGCACATTCTAATACCATCAACATATTTCCACGTGTGTATGAAAACACATCGCCCAACGATCCACTCATATATCATGTTGTATATCATAACACGACCCAATTCACATCACTAATCTCACGGCATCATGCCCAATCACATCGACTCATCTCTAAGAATCATATAATATCCTCATCATCCGTGTATACGTATACACACACATACACACACACACACACCCCAACGCGCGCACACACACACACACACATACATACATACACACATATAAACATATACACCCAAACATATCACGTGTGTGCATGTATGTGTGTGTCAACCTTAACTCTAGGTTTTCGCAACTAAGAAACTAAACTAACAACACTATCTTCCAAAATACGCTAAAACTAACCCATGATCTCCTAAAGCCGTTCTTACTAATTATCCACGTATTACAATACACATAATTATATATATTTAATGTATTCGCATACTACACTACGAAATTGCGGGGGCGCTATACGCCATCCATCTGACTTCCCCCGTAGATATACATCTACTCACCTTGATCCATGCTTTCCGAAGTCGATGTCGCCATGCTCTTCCCTTGTCATACGATATCCACCTGAGGGTACCTACATATCACATATATCATATTGTAAACAGAATCGCATACGAAAACCAAAACGGCACACGAATCACACATATGTTAAAACCTATGGTCTACGCATGCAAAAGAACCAAACAACACCCGATATTCACGTACAAACTTCAAGTGACCGATACAAAACACAATATCAAGACTTCAAGTCATGAACATCAAGGAAATCAAAACAGTAACTCAGGAAAATGGTTCCATATTTTGTTCCAGGTGAAATTAGCCAATTCTGCATATAGGGTAGGTCTAATTTGCCTAAAATGGAGCCATGGACCAAGCACTAGGCGATTCCATCGTACCAAGGCCGCAATTTGCGGCCAAAACTTGATTATTTGTGGCCACAGTAAAAGGATACGGTCTCGAGTCGTGGGTATAGGTTCTAGGTTGCGTGCACACCTCTCAGTAATTGCAACTTTACTTATAGAGCCCCCGGGTGATAGCAGATCTCGAAACAACATCACAATTCATACACAAATCCGATATCGGGGATTTCTAAGTCTGTGAATTTGGGTTTTACTTTCAGGTTTTGTCCAGGTTTTAACACTAAAGGGGTTGTAGTTACCAATTACACCTCAATACACAATCACAAACCAAATCATGCCCTAAACCTCATCTTGGAATTTTCCAATATCATTAAACCTTGATGTTTCAATTCTAAACTAAACTTGAAGCTATAGAAACTCAAATACTATACTAATGGTGAAGGAAATACCACATTTGAGACCAAGAATTCCCCTAGAGCATCAAAATCCTAACTTCCTTAGTCCATCATGCTAGTAGTGAGCTTGTGCGCATTTTTAATGAAGGGAATAAGGTGTTTTGAGGTGTTTTTAGGGGTGAAGTGAGGTGGTGGAGGTGGTGGGGGGAGAGGGCAGCCATGAGAGGAAGAGGAGGGAAAACAAAGATGAAGATGGAATGAATAAACAATGGGCCATGACCAAGATGACCCCTCACCCTCTCTCTCTCTCTCTTGCCCATACCTCCATTCTATATTCATTTTCTTTTCTTTTTCTTTTTAAATTTCCAACAAAAACCAAAAACCAAATAACAATGAAATGGTGCATGGTTTTCAAACAATAAAAGAAATGTAACAAGTGTTAGCAATATGACATAGTGCATGTCACATGCAAAAATCAAGCTTAATGCACGATTAGCGATAATTAATCAAGCTTAGACATAAACTTGAATATAATTAATTGTACAAGATTTATAAAGTGTCTAAATCATATAATATCCTTTCAAAAATCAACATTCAAATGAAATTTTCTAATATTTTCCAATCTATCGGTATATGATCATACCATAACATTAAAACTAATCTCTACCCATTAAAATATTCATAATATTTATTATTTTAATTATTTAACTTTCTAATAATATTATTTTATTTTTCTGAAATCTTACAGTCTTCCCCCCTTAAATAAATTCGGTCCCCGAATTTAAATTTAAACCCCTTAAATACTAAAATATTTCAGTAAAATGATCAAGTTGTCGGGGCTCCGAAATCATACTTACATAAAACATATAGTAGCACAATGCATGCGTATGAAAAACGAGTATATAACTCAAAAATCAAAACTCCGTCAATCATCACGCAATCATCGGAGCTATGGTGAAGACACCAATGTCAAGTCCAATACGAAAACCAACATAACATATATCAAAACTATAACATGTACATAGTACGCATCGTTGTAAGCTCGTGAAAAGCTCTGAAAGAAATGCATGCCAACCCTTTTTTCAAATTGTTGTGTGATGCGCGTATCACAGCACAAGTAGCGGATGTTTATTGTAAGAAACTAACTCTATATATACATATATATCCTTTGTTTAACATACACGTCCCGCCGTTTTAAAAATAATTTAGAAGGGTTTCTTTTGTAAAAAGTTTCGTGTCATCACAGACACGTAGGTAAATACTAAGACTATAGATCTTTTTTGGGAAATCCCTTCGGTAACTATCGATGCATGCAAAAACATATTCAAGTACTGTCCTCTGACTAGTCCTGCTCAGTTACTATACCAAAAGTAAATAACATTAAAACATACCGCTCAAGAATCATACTCAATAGTATATGTAATAATGCCATGTGCGTCTGGTGTGCACAGAAATCGAAATCAATGAATGTGCCATACATGTGCACAGAAAGAAAATCTAAGTGCAATAAGTGTGCACAAAAACACCTGTCAAAGGCAACGGGTGTGCCTGACAGCAATATCAGGTACATCTGATATGCATAAAGAATCCCGATTTAGTGTATCTTGTGTGCACCAAAATCGCATCAAGCGCGCCAAGTATACGCAAGAATCTAATCATGTGCACAAGGTGCACGAAAACAATATCGAATATCACAATCGAAATCGACGGTATACAACAAACCTCAATCCAAATCAGGTATACCGTGGGATATAGTCTTATAACCATGTGCATCAGCGTGCACAAAATTGAATCAAAGTACTAAAAGTGCATGAAAACTACACCGAAGGCACAAGTCAAATCACATACATACCATAGGCATGAAATCAAAATCAAACATCTCGAATGACATCAAATCGAAGTCGGGTGCAACTGTGGTGCACAAAATCTCAATCATGCAAATAAATCGCCCAAATACTGAAATCCAAAATGATGGACACGTGATTTTCGAATCACCAAGTCGCAAATCGTAAACACCATCGTCGATATGACCTTCCTTCAAAGTCGAGAAGGTGTCGGTGCATCCAAAACTAGCAGAGCAAGATATCTACTTGCCTCCTTTTCATGGTCTGGCGCCTTGTGCCCTCAGGCTCTCATCTCTCACTACGGATTTGTCAGTTATATAACTCCTCGGCTCAACGGCCCAACATGCAAATGATGATGGAAACAGTTCCGCTCTGGCAAATCCTCTGAAGATCTCTGGCCAATTATCATTGTCACTCATAACATGTCTTGTCGATGATGCCGAACTCTGGCCTATTGGGTGTGCGTAATACGACCGATCCTGGGTCTAAATCTTCTCATGTAGTATTCCAGAAAGATTCTGGCAGGATCTCTCCTAAATCCCGTTTCTGCCGAACTGCCCGAAATTTATTACCCTTTACTAAATCCATTTCTTGTTCCGGAACAGCTGCATACTCATTACGGCTTCTTCTGGAAGATATATCCATATTCAATGCCTCTGCATGCGTATCACATCTCTGATTTCAACGGAGTGGAACGTAATCTTGTCAAAATCTCGTACGAACCTCTTACTTCACTTTTCTCTAATGTCGACTGATTCGAACTCGTCTCTTCGTAGCTGTATGGATTGTGCTACAAACGGCTATACTCATATCTAGAGTCTCCCTTCTGAAACTACGAACTCGACAGCTCAGTATCCTGTAGTAGGCATCTTTCCAATTACCTTCTCGGGAACTCGTTCAAATTATCGGAGTGATGCACTTACGCTCGTCCTCCCTCGATCGACTCACAACATGCCTGTGTGAAGTCCTCTCTAGCTAAAATTAATCAATTTGATGATCTCGTATCGGGGTATGCAAATGAACCACATGTTCTAGTCGTTCATCTGTGGGTGACTAGCGATCTTCTATCATATCCCTAAGTACAAACTCGTGCTGCAATAGTTTCAAACATCTAGGGCGATATCTTGTCAGCCGTAGCAACTACTGGATCATTCGTCCGCACGCTAAACAATGCCTTAATCCTTAAGATAGACGATACATTAACGGTCATCACATTCTAGCTGGCCTCTACCAGTGGCCCAACCTCAGGTGCTGATCTGAACATTCGCGTCAACGAGAAAACATAGTAAAACGATATATCGAACGCTCATATCGTGAAAAGCACAATAAAACGACACATCTACGCAATAGTGTGTCACCGAAATTATACCCGGGTCAGTCCTCATCAATGACGAGCTCGTGCTGACTGTAACTCTAGCCGCAGCTCTCTTTGCCCATGCAACCGTGGTAACAGAAACCACAAACCGATAACAATGAGGATAGATCAATGAACGAATAGAATACTGTGCAAAGAAATGTACATCCAAAGGCTTCTTAAGCGGAGTAGCGTATCGTAAGTATGCCACGGAACATACACACAGTACGTCACTCTACTTAAGTCACCTACTCCATCAACCAAGGTCAACCTATGCGACGAAAGTTCGGGTCTAATAACCTATCGACCAAGTCTAAGTTCCGTAAGATCAAGCCTAGGTTCCATATATATATATATATACATATATATATATATATATATATATATATATACACGCCCTAAACTCCGCATAGTCAAACCTAGACTCGAACCAAGGTTAAACCTAGCGCTCTGATACCAACTTTGTCACGACCTGAAATAGCACATGACTGACACTTGAATCATGTGAAGTCTATAGGACCCCACCAAATTCAAGTAAGCCAAAAGCCCAGAAATCTAAACCATTTTAAAGAAGAAGTGAAGGAAAACTTATTTAAAGCAAGCGGTTTTAACCAAATAAATCGCATTAAACCTTTAAAAGCAACATCGTATTTTCCCGAAAATTTCGGCAGAGTCTCCTTTGTAAATACTGGCCCCAAATGGGTACAAACATGGATAATATACAAAATGAATAAAGACATCCCTAAGCGAGAGCTAGCACTTCGCCAATTGGCGGAACAACCATGCAAGCAATAATATACAACGCCGAAGGGCGAGGATTAAAACTCAGAAAGAAACCAACATCCTTAAGAATCCCAATAATACAAGCACGTGAATCTAACATCGAAATAATACACAACTGGTTTTCTAAGTCTGTCAAATAATATACAAGTCTGGTTGATTGAGTTTACTAGATACAACAGAATATAAATAAGATACAATGGTGGTTACGATGCAAGTGAACCCACCTACCAAAGCAATCACCCGGAAGGAAATAGTGTGCCAGCAAGCCACAACGAAACCTGTACAGCGAAACCTACTAGAAACTGTGGTACAACGGGGGTGAGTTGCCAACTCGTGAGTAGAAGACATCATCGAGCAGAAATCACATGTATGACTCTATCCTAAGTCATACAATAATATCCTCATAAAAATATAACTTGAAGCATCTAATTATGGCAAGGTAATCATCAAACATGCGTATAATACCAAGTGCTCGTGTCATTGCCTCAGGTAGTAACATGTCACATATATGATGTAGAATGAAAGTAAAATACATCATGTATGAAAAATCTGTTTTCTTATCTCAATGAGATTTTTGTATAAAAACCGAAGTATTATCAATGAAATCAACAAAGAATCCATGTCAAGCATCGACACAAAACATATATCCCAATATTACAATGTCTCAATATCTCGGGCTCAGGCAATTCGGACTGGCCCCGAGCTCCGGCAATTCGGACTGGCCCCGAGCTCCGGAAATTCGGACTGGACCATATCATCAAATCTCACGACTACGTCGGTATCCTCCGGATATCCACTGCGTCACAAATAACCGGTCGGTAGTGCTCCTCTGCCGGGCTCAACGCCATCATTTGCGACCATCTTGCCGTGGGATACCGCACCGGGTCCACCAAGCACCCGCAGACGGTTCATCCTCCTCCTCGAATCGGGATTATGATACTGCTTAAGAGCCGAGAAAACTCGTGGTGGACACCTCTCAAATCATATCACGAGAAAACCGGAATTTTTATCTTTTTAAATGAAAATGAGTTTATAAAATCCTTGCGGTTTCAAAAAATCCAGAAATCTCATGGAAAATCCGAAATCCCAATATTGAGAGTCAATAAACAATGAATTACCGGCATAAATCCCCATAATATCGCATAACAAATGAATACATATACATGCATGGTATCTAAGCAAAGAATGCAATATTTAAGCTAACATAGTAATTATATATCGGAACTATCTACTGGCAGTTATATCCATGAAGTAGTATTCTCTAAAGTGTACGTGACATGGAAATGACCGATGATGATGTGTGTGAGCCGGCAAGCAAGTGTTCATGAACATACGCATCATTGGTAATGGTGCTGGTGTCCTGACAACATGGGTTTATAATAACAAATGAAAGCACATGTACAAGCAAGCAATGCGATAAGAACAACATGAATAATACGGGAAAGTTGTAGTAACCGCAACATATAATAATATACATTTCTATATACAAGTCATACAGTTTTTGGTGTCTGAAATTACACGAATCGTGGTTTTAGAAAAATAGGGCTACGGGGTCATTGAGAAAAGATACATCTTTTGAAAAATCCGTAGTATCCCTCGGCCTATCTTTAAAATACTCATGATTCATTAGTTTTTAAAATAAGTATGACTCGAGCCCAATCTAACATCTACCAAGTAAACTACAGGACGAAGCTAAGAGACTAATCGAAAGGGTAAGGAAATCCACCTAAGTCCGAGTCGATATATCTAGTAGTCGGTGATCCCGCCTCAATAGCGCCACATACGAATAAATATATAATACGACATTCTCGAATCAAGAGTGCAGATAAATCATTATATTTATACATCGTACGGTAAAAATCCATCGTACAACATCCCAAATCGGGGTACGGGTCAAATATCATATATACCTCATTATTTATCAGGTATCATCATCATAATATCATGAACTAAGATACTGATCTAAACTCTAGTACGTTCCAATACCATCAACATATATCCGCGTGTGTATGAAAACACATCGCCCAACGATCCACTCATATATCATGTCGTATATCATAACACGGCCCAATTCACATCACCGATCTCACGACATCATGCCCAATCATATCGACTCATCTCCAAATATCATATACTATCCTCATCATCTGTGTATACGTATGTGTGTGTGTGTATGTATATATGGACCAACGCATCCATACACACACACACACAAACACATATATATACTTATAAAAATATGCACCCAAACATATCCCATGTGTGCATGCGTGTGTGTGTCAACCTTAACTCTAGGGTTTCGCAACTAAGAAACTAAACAAACAACACTACCTTCCAAAATATGCTAAAACTAACCCATGATCTCCTAAAGCCGTTCTTGCTGATTATCCACGTATCACAATACATATAATTATATATATATATATATTTATTTATTTAACGTATTATACTACACTACGAAACTGCGGGGGTGCTATACGCCATCCACCCGACTTCCCCCGTAGATATACATCTACTCATCTTGATCCATACTTGCCGAAGTCGATGCCGCCATACTCTTCCCTTGTCGTATGATATCCACCTGAGGGTACCTACATATCACATATATCGTATTGTAAACAGAATCGCATACGAAAACCAAAACGGCATATGAATCACACATTGGTTAAAACCTATGGTCTACGCATGCAAAAGAACCAAGCAACACCCGATATCGACGTACAAACGTCAAGTGATCGATACAAAATATAATATCAAGACATCAAGTCATGAACATCATGGAAAATCAAAACAACAATTCAAGAAAATGGTTCCAGATTTTGTTCCAGGTGAAATTAGCCAATTATGCATATGGGTTAGGACTAATTTGCCTAAAATGGAGCCATGGACCAAGCGCGAGGCGATTCCATCATACAAAGGCCGCAATTTGCGGCCAAAACTTGATCATTTGCGGCCACAGTAAAGGGATTGGGTCTCGGGTCAGGGTATAGCTTTTAGATTGCCTGCACACCTCTCAGTAATTGCTACTTCACTTATAGAGCCCCCGGGTGATAGCAGATCTCGAAACAACATCACAATTCCTACACAAATCCGATATCGGTAATTTCTAAGTTTGTGATTTGGGGTTTTACTCTCAGGTTTTGTCTAGGTTTTAACACTAAAGGGGTTGTAGTTACCAATTACACCTCAATACACAATCACAAACCAAATCATGCCCTAAAGCTCATCTTAGAATTTTCCAATATCACTAAACCTTGATGTTTCAATTCTAAACTAAACTTGAAGCTATAAAAACTCAAATACTACACTAATGGTGAAGGAAATACCTCATTTGGGACTCAAGAATCCCCTAGACCATCAAAATCCTAACTTCCTTGGTCCATCATGCTAGTAGTGAGCTTGTGCGTATTTTTAATGAAGGGAATAAGGTGTTTTGAGGTGTTTTGGGGGGTGAAGTGAGGTGGTGGGAGTGGTGGAGGTGGTGGGCAGCCATGAGAGGAAGAGGAGGGAAAACAAAGACGAAGATGGAATGAATAAACAATGAGCCATGACCAAGATGACCCCTCACCCTCCCTCTCACTCTTGCCCATACCTCCATTCTATATTCATTTTCTTTTCTTTTTCTTTTAAAATTTCCAACAAAAACAAAAAACCAAATAACAATGAAATGGTGCATGGTTTTCAAACAATAAAAGAAAGGTAACAAGTGGTAGCAATATGACATGGTGCATATCACATGCAAAAATCAAGCTTAATGCACGATTAGTGATAATTAATCAAGCTTAGGCATAAACTTGAATATAATTAATTGTACAAGATTTATAAAGTGTCTAAATCATATAATATCCTTTTAAAATCAACATTCAAATGAAATTTTCCAATATTTTCCAATCTATCGGTATATGATCATACCATAACATTAAAACTAATCTCCACCCATTAAAATATTCATAATATTTATTATTTTAATTATTTAACTTCCCAAAAATAATATTTTATTTTTCTGAAATGTTACACTAAGAATTCCGTGTTTTAATCAAGCCACTATAAAATACGGATTCCACGGTCATGATGAATAGCAAAACCCACATCCCTAGACCCCTACGAGAGCGGTAAGCAACCCAACCAATTCTAAAGTTAGGAGACCCGGTCTCGACTCTTCAAGATGGTCTCCTACTGGACCCTAGAACCCGGTTACTTATGCTATCCTCCTTGGGTCTATCCTAATGCGGAAAAGTAAATAATATATATCAATGGTGACATTATCCTCAATCCAGAAGTGCCCCAATAAAAGAATATTACATATAAACTTTTACATGAATGAAAATGAAAAATTCTCATCTCACATAAAAACCCCGGCTATTCAAAATACGATGATCCAATATAACATATCACAGCAACACATAACATCACATGTCATCAACGTAAGTAAATATGCGTATCCCAATTGTCGTTGACATATAGCAACGAAACCGGCGATACACCACATATTACACTTACGGTCGCAGAAAAGAAAGTGAAAAACTAAAACAGTTGGAATCCGCAACCACCTTAGACATCATAAGCCCAATGTATCACATACTTTGGATTTCATGCCTAACAAAATGAATTCCTTAGATATCATATGCCTAAATTATAAACCCCGCAATTTAGTTTCGATATTGAGAACACTTTCCAATAACCTGTCGGGTAATTCAACAAGATTCCCGATAACCTGATCGAATGCTCGTCGGAAACTTTAGTAGACGGCCGTACCCCCGATGCCGTCGACGAAGTGCACTAAGGCGGAATACCACGGCCGTGAGCACCCGAACGGATACTTTTGGCGACGGGGTTCCCCTACAGTCACTTGGTCGAGACTATGGGGCGTGGCTGTCTAGTAAGGTTACCCGGACAGTATCCCCGTACACTACGTAATTGCGACGGACTTTTGATCCACATCAAAATTCCGTGGCAACCGATCAAATGAGACTAAACTGCTAGATTTATAAAATTCAAACTAGTTATCTCATAACTAATTTTGTAGATTCCAAATATTGTATCACAATCACAGATAGCTAGACGATGTTAAACTTTTCGATCGAATAAATAAACACCCAATCTTTCCCAAAAAGCTCAACACTTAAGCGGACTTCAAAAAGTACCCAGAACATGCCACAGCTCCTATGAACCATCCGTAGAAGGGCCGACCCATGCCCCACTCATGTCGCCACGGAACTGCCGCAAACCCTAGGGTATAACCGCGGTTCCGCGATCCAAAAAGTCGATTTTGGGTATCGTTCTTCCAAAGGGTCCACAGAATCGCTTTGCATGATTTTCTGAAGATTTTAAACTTGAAAAAAATCCAACTCTTGGAAAATTTCCAGCGACGGAAAATATGGGTTACTGATATCCGTTCAAACTTTTTAACATCGTCTAAAAATACACGAAACAATCTTAGAATTACGAATACGAAACAGTCCGAGTTGCCTATGCAGAAAATTAACATCACATGCAATTTTGGCAAAAACTAGCAACACCTGAAACACCAAAACCCAGAGACTGAAACACCCTGAAAATTTGAAGCCAAAACTCCACAAATGACCTGAGCACACCGGTTTTTTCAACATTGTGGCCGGCCAGATTAGGTCAAAATTACCTTGAATTTTCGTAGTGTTCATGTTATATCACATATAACATTCTGCGGTTGTTTAAAAAAATTTAGAGCACTTTTCAAATTCGACAGAAACTAGGTTAAAGGGTTTCAAGTATCGGATTCGTTTCGGTTTCGTAATCTAACAAATATCGTGTAATTCTCTAGCTAGGATCCGATACCACTGTAGGGTTACTTAGCGCGGCAGCGAGGTTTCAGGAGGCATCGCCCATGCCAAATTAAAATTTTGCCGTCCTAAGGAACCCTAAGCTTAGGATGTTTAACTAGAGAATTATACGATACAAACAATGTAAACAACTTTACATATAAAGTGAATGAGGAATACAACCTTTGTAGACCGGTCCTTCACTTCTAAAGCTTCGTGTAGTCGTACCTTCGCTCCAAGTAGTGAACACCCCGACTCTAGTAAGGGTCCACACGAAGAAATGAATAAGATTGCTTAATGTCTTCGAGGACGAAGATGATCTACGTCGATGAGACTCAAGCTCATGCTACCTCTTCACTAATGGTAGATTAGTAAAGCAAACACCTTAAACTAAATGGCTAATATAATAGAGGATGATGAAGTAGGAATTTTGCTCACTTTACATTTATTTTCTCACAATATTTCATCACTTTATTGTTAGTTATATGTATGCCCTGGAGGCCATTACTGTACATTGGATGTATATTGTAGTGGATGCTGGGACATATATAGGTAGGACTTTCTTGCTCGACATGATAGTACGCTATCTGGTTGCTCTTTATCTTAATATGTATACTTTTTGTCTCTCTGTTACATGTTGATAAAGCCCTTAGGATGTGTACTCAACTTCCAGGACTATGATGTAGATCATACTAGTAGGGCCTGGGTAGTCAATGAGTACATCCTTCAATGTTCCTAGTCGTGAGAATATCGAGACGGGGCATCGATATTCCAGTGTAGACTAGGGTATATCTTCTCGACCCATGTGATGGGCGATGGATGATCCCATATCCATTGGTGTTTGACATCAGAGATGGTATGCGGGTGCTCAGTGGAGACTGGGTACACTGAACGGACTCGCCGAGAACTCCCAGATGGTATTATACCTTACGTCGGATGGCAGTTCTCTGGTGACAATGGTACAGCTTAGTCTGTTGACCCGAGATCGTCATAGAGTCTTGTGTGTCTCCCACTGTGCTTTGATTTCCACCCTACCACGGCTCTACTGAGTCGTGCAAACAGGTGGTTTTTTGGTATAGTCCCGATTCACATAGAGGCAATGAGCGATAAGAGGGGATTCGTCTCTCCCGGTATTGGGGGTTGATGTTGCGCTATGCTCGACTGGCCATAACAGGAAATCCCTGGCCAGGGTTGCAGTGACTTACTGGTAAATGTTATCAGTACTTTCACACTTGTTATGGACCTTACATCGGCATGACTTATCAAGCTACTGGGGTCTGACGTTTACCACCCCTAGGCGAGATATGCGACATATCAGACAAACAGACCGGACTGTACGGTAAGTGTTGCTGGTTGGATTCACAGGAGTGTGAGCGGGCTTACTCGTTGATCTTCTGATCGCTCAATACCCGGGTGGCTGTTACGTTTAGCAGACCGCTTGCGGCTTGTGGGTGTTTGATATGATCATCACCTGCTGCCGGCGTATTGACGAGTCTTTAGAGTCCTACACAGAGGTTTCCTGGCTCAAGCGAAATGAAATAGGAGCGCATATGAGATATGTGCTGGACCGAGAATAATACCAGTATGTGATACTGTATTCTATTCTCGCGATTTGTATCATTAGACGGTTATATATGATATAGACGGGTTACCGAATCAAGTGTTGATTCGATATATTGATACACTTGATATTAGTCGGTTATATGCAATATGACCGGATCATTAAATCAAGTGTTGATTTAATGATTTAATTTATAATTATATATTTGATATATTACTTTACATTAACTAGTATTTGTTCACTTAAGATTGATTTTCTCACTTGATGTGCACAAGTAGTATATGCGATATATTTTTGTGCACTTGATTGTATCATGTTTGATGATACATGCAAACTTGGGTGTATGTTTGATTTAAACTATGTTTAGGTTAATGGTTAGGGTTTTGTTATCTTTATTTATTTTCTTTATTCACTTTGGCAAAAACAAATATGGTGGCTTTCTTTGTTGTATTCTTGAAGCTTCATGAAGCTTTGATAAGTCTAACCATTTTGTCTTTTGCCTTAACCTAACCATTAAACCTAAACCCTAGTTTATTCTCAACATGTGTTAGCCTCACCCATGGTTGCATTATGATAAGATCACTTGATTTATTATTATTGATTAATTATTTTTCTATTTTTCTTCTTCTTCTTCTTCTTCTTCATGATGAAGAAAAAGAAAGCTTGCTTGAAAATTATCAAGTGATGAATCCAAGTGAGAAATCCATATCCAAAGTGAACCCACATCCTATTTCTTCATCCTCTACCACTTGCCATGTAGTAGAGTGTGTTATCTTCATAAGTTTTATGATCAAGTGAAGATGGAGCTTGATCTTGAGTTGCCTCGACGTAGATCATCTTCGGCATCGAAGTCGACGACCTAGCCCGATCATTTCTTCGACGAAACCATTGCTAGAGTCCGGGATCCGATGATCGTAGCGGAGGGAGGTCATCACGGAGCTAAGGAAGTGGAGGACCGGATCTACAAAGGTTGTATCCCCTTTCACTTTTTAGTTAAGTTGTTAACTTGCTTGTAGTGTCTCCTTTACCTCTAGTAACGATCTAGCATTAGGGTTTCTCGGCACATGTAAAATTTGATTTTGGCTTGGTTGATCTGTTGTGGAACCCCTTGAGTGTGCCTTAGAACCCTACAGTTGTATCAAAGCTTAGCTAGAGCCTTAGGCGATGTGTAGACGATGTTAGAAACCCGATCGAACCCCGAAACCCTATATTACACTACTCTCTGGACTTTTTCTGAAAATGTGGATTTTTGTGAATTAAAAATATGCAGAAAAATAAGCAGGATTTTCTAAGAGTTACTGTGCAGCACGTGGGCATAAGTCGATTAAACCGCCGTGGAATCGCGGCACGAGCATGGCTCGTGCGGCGGTTCCGCGGCCATGTAGTCACTTCTTTCTTTTCTGTTTGCACAGTAATGTTCTTCTGTCATTCCTGATTCTTCTGGATATTTTTAATTTATACTCAACAGTTGAGTTTTCTGGGGTGTATTGAGGACTCGATGTTTCGATCAGAAAGTTTAACTTCGTCTACGTGTTTTTCCGGGTAATTTACAACATGTTAAAAAAGTTCGACCGGATATAAATACCCACTTTTTCCCCTGCCGGAAAATTTCCAATTGTTAGATATTTCCGTAGTTTAATGACGTTCTAAGTAGTGCAAGTAACGCGATGGACCCTCTAGAAGACAACAAACCTTAACTCGATTATGTGACCGTCTTGAACTGCCCTTCGAACCTTAGAGTTTAGGGCAGTACGGCGTGCCACATGTGAGGCGTTGGCTTGACCCTTCTACGTCTGGACCGTTGGTACTGAGGCATGAAGTGAGTGTTTTTAAACTTATTTCATGTGTTGAGCTGTTTCGAGAAAACTTAGGTGTTTGATTGTTCGATCGGAAAGTTTAACATTTTCTGTTTATCTGGAATGTGATACAATATTTGGAATTCACAAGTAGTTATGAGATAACTAATATGGATGTTATAAACATAACAGTTTAGTCTCACTTGAACGGTTGCCACAAGATTTTGATGTGATCAAAAGTCCGTCGCAATCACGTTGCGTACGTGGATGCTCGCCGGTAAACTTAATAGACAGCTACACCCCATATCCCCGACCAAGTGACTGTAGGAGAACCCCGTCGTCGAAAGAATCCGTTCGGGTGCTCGCGGCAGCGGTGTTCCGCCTTAGTGCACTTCGTCGACGGTATCGGGGGGTGCGGCCGTCTACTAAAGTTTGCGACAAGCATTCGTTCTGGATATCGGGAATTTTATTGAATTGCACGACTTCATATTGAAAAGTGTTTTCGATAATGAGACTAAAATGCGGGGTTTATAATTGTTAGGCATGCGAAGTCTAAGGAATTCATTTGGTTAGGCATGCGATGTCTAAAGAGTTTGCGGATTCCAACTGTTGTAGTTTTACACTTTCTTTTTCTGTGACCGTAAGTGTAATATGTGATATCGCCGGTTTCGTTGCTATATGTCAACGACAATTGGGATTCGCATATTTACTTACGTTGATGACATGTGATGTTATGTGTTGCTGGATATGTTATATTGGATCGTCGTGTTTGAATAGCCGGGGGGTTTTATGTGAGATGAGTGTTTTTCATTTTCATTCATGTAAAAATATGTATGTAATATTCTTTTATTGGGGCACTTCCAGGTTGCGGAAGATGTCACCGTTGATGTATATTATTTACTTTTCCGCATTAGGATAGACCCAAGGACGGGAGCACAAGTAACCGGGTTCTGGGGTCCAGTGGGAGACCATCTCGAGGAGTCGAGTCCGGATCTCCTAACCCTAGAATTGGTAGGGTTGCTGGATGCTCTCGTAGGGGTCTAGGGGTATGGGATTGGCTATTCATCACGACCGTGGAATCCGTGTTTTATACTGGCTCGTATTAAAAACACGGACGTCCTAGTATATCTAATATTTCATATGATATTTTCTGCTGCGTTATCTGTGATGTGATCATGTGATATGTTCAGATAGATATTGTATATAGTATATATGATATATTATATAGAAGTTGCTTATGTTTTACACCCGCGCTAGCCCTGCCTCGCTCTGGCGTTAGTTACCTAACCTAACGGTGCAGACGGGACATCGAGGCGAATGCGGATGACATAAGCGTACGTTATATTTATCTGTGATGTTTAGGTGGACTTAAATGATGGTAATTCATTATTGAGATTAATGAAAGAAAATAAACCTAAAAGATGTTGTGGAATCGAATTTCAAAAATAAAACAGGTAGCTATAGTTCTTGCTTTGCATCGCGGTGTTCCTTGTAGAACATCCTGCACCTTATTCGATAGGGAAAGGGCCGAGATCCCTTCACCGGGAGTGACCCCTTTAGCAATAACTGGCAGATGCTACAACCCTCGGTTTGTCTTTTGATTGCTTCTATAGTTTTCGCTTTGCACAGCGGTATATATGATATATCCTGCACCTTATTCGATGAGGAAAGGGCCGACGATCCCTTCACCGGGAGTGACCCCTTTAGCAAAACTAGAAAAGCCTAAAAAACACTCCATTTAAAAAACCATTTGATTCCGCAACGAGATCAAGTTCAAAGCGTTAAAGGTTTTCTCAAAAACCATCCGCAACCCTCCGTCATTTTAGGAAGTAGAGTACTTAGTATTCGTGCTGTGTTTGTTGACCATAGTCAAGGCACAGTGTACGGTAGCTAAGTGATGTCTTCCTACACCGCATATGATGCGATTAGTTAGGACAGTCATATGGCTTTGTTGACCTTAGCCAAGGGTCATGTGGGTCGGTCTAATTAATCACGAAATGACGGGTAGAACTTGACTAGTGCTTATGATTTGTTGACCTTAGCCAAGGTCATAGGTGCTAGGGGTAAAAACCTTTATCGGGAGTTTCAAGTGTTGAAATTTGCAATGAGATTGCATACCTTCTATATGATAGTTGGATCCCGATACCCACTGCGAGTAATTGTTACTCCTGGGAGAGTTTTGCACTTTACAATTAGCCGATCAAGTAGGTGTCTAGAAAGGTGTCAACGGGGTTACGCCTCTGGGAAAACGAGGTTTACTTTAATTAGATCCGTGCGAAAGCATGGGGAACCTCCCTCAAAGTACCGACACTGGCCTGGCTGAAAGATTGGCGAACTTGTAGAGTGTAATTAATCCCGGCTAGTCTTTCCTTTTAGGGTTTGAAGGAAGATTTGATAAAAACAGTGGGAGCCATCCTGATTAGATAAAATAAATAACCAATCTAATCTTGCAAGAGTGCACGCAGAGTGTTTTCTTCTCTCTCTCTCCAGGTAGCGACCATATCACGCCTTAATAAAGATAATAATATGGATGTATTGACCGAACCCGCTTGTTATACTGAGCTTGGGAACGTTGGTCCCGCTCCAACTTATAATTGTTATAAGACCGAGCAGGAAATAGCGGAATACCAAGATTCCCATGCCGCCCAAACGAAGAAAGTGCATATGATGCATCTTCTTCGGGTGTGTCCATTACAAAGAACTGTTTCTCAGTATCCTCTACATCCTGGGTATTTGATACCGGATTAGGATCCCGCAAATGTAATCAGTTACATGGGCTACAGAAAGGTAGAGAACTGAGAACGGGTGATAAGTTTCATGAGACAGAAAATGGTGCAAGTGTTGCAGCCAAGTCTGTTGGTCACTGTCACCCTGTATTACCAATACATTGATTCTGAACAAATGCTATTAGATACCGAACTTGATATACAAAATCATATCAGTCTCTTTATTAGTAAAGAAAGGATATAATTTTGTATTGTTGAATATTGTTTTGAACATTTCCTATATCAAAAGTTGATTGGTTCAGGCACGTTATCTAAAAGCATTGACGTTCTAAATCAAACTACAGTTCGTAGTATACAGAACACACACAAGAGGAAGAGTTCAGATATGAACGATTCCTTCTTGAGGTATTGTAGACTAGGTCATATCAATGTGACCCGACTAGCTTAAGTTACATTCTAGATGCATATTTAAATCAATTTGAATTTACATCTTGTGAAACTTGCCAGTCATGTCACAAAGATAAGATGACCATAGCTATGTTTATTGAAAACAGAGAAAGAGTTAGTAAACTCTTGGGATTGATACATGATGATGTATGTAAGGTCTCCTGTCTACACATGCCAGGACCGGTTCTTTGTACTTCATTAAATTCTTTGATGGTCTCTCAAGATTCAGCCATAGGTTCCTGTTGAAACATAAATCCGAAGCTTTTGAGATATTCACAGAATATAAGTTAGAAGTAGAGAACCAAAAACCAGGTATAAGTATTATATCCTATGATGAGATCAAGGAGGAGAATACTTGTGCATAGAATTCCTGGATTATTCTAAAGGAGAATGAGATTGTCTCTCCGTATTACTCCTCTTAATATACCACAGCACAACGATGTTTTGGGGTGGAGCAATCACACCATATTAGATATGGTGTGCTCTATGATGAGTACTACTGAGTTACCTATTTCCTTTTGGGGTTGTGCACTTGAGAAGTTGCATACCTATTGAATTGGATTCGAATCAAATCAGTGCCTACCACTCCATATAAGATATGGTATGGGAAGAGCCTATCTCTTAAGTAAGTTAAGATTTGGGATTGTCCGGCCTATGTCAAAAGCAAAATCCGGACAAGATCGAGGCAAGGTCAGTTCTGTAGAATTAGAAAGGTTCCAGCTATACAAAACCGCAGCTGATGATTTGACAGAACC
The DNA here is from genome assembly GCA_030015575.1 of Agapanthus africanus. NCBI lineage: Eukaryota > Viridiplantae > Streptophyta > Magnoliopsida > Asparagales > Amaryllidaceae > Agapanthus > Agapanthus africanus. The sequence continues at coordinate 104,860,687 of CM057347.1, read as the reverse complement.
AAAGGATTCAATAGTCCCCGATGAACCTCAGCCTCTCCGCCGATCTGGTAAGGTTCCTCATCCGCCTGAGAGATACTTCGGTTTCTCGATGACAGTGGGAGCGAGGAATGCATCATGAGATGATGACCCAACAAGTTTCGAGCAGGCCATCATGAGTAGGGACTCTGTAAGAATGGCTGGATGCTTAGCAATCTGAGATGGAATCCATGTACACCAACAAAGTATGGACTTTGGATGCTATATCTGAAGGGTTAAATCCCCATCAGGAGCAAGTATATCTTGAGAAGATTACTTGGTGTAGATGGAAAAGTTAAGACTTTCAAAGCTAGACTTGTTAAAGGTTTTAGTCATCAACCAGGCGTGGATAATGATGAAACCTTTTCCAGGGATGATGCTTAAGTCCATCCAGATCCTACTTGCCATTGCTACATACCATGACTACGATATCTGGTGGTTGGGTGCCATGACTGCTTTTCTAAATAATGATTTAGAAGAGAACGCCTATAAGAACACAGCCAGAGGGCTTCGTAAACAGTGGGAGCAGCGAAAACGTATGCAAGCTGCTTTACAGAATAAAGCAGGTATCGCGGAGTTGGAACGTCTGTTTTGATGAGATAGTTAAAGATTTTGACTTCATCGAAATGGTAGATGAACCTTGTATATACAAAAAGGTAGTAGAGAGTAAGGTGGTCATTCTCGTATTGTACGTGGACAACATACTCTTGATAGGGAAGGAGTTTCCTATGCTACGCTCGGTCAATCTCCGCTTATCACAAGGATTCTCCAAATAGGATCAAGACGATACCTCCTAAATCGAGGGATTTGGATCTATGAGATAGATCTAAATGGATGTTAGGCTTCTCAATAGGTTTAGTGAGATGGTATCAATCGATCCTGGGGAGAATCACTGGAAAGGTTCCAGGGTGATAAGGAGGACTGAATGTCAGTCGCAGGCATTGACTTTACCCTCAGTAGAGGGACGGTATGTTGGAAGAGTTCCATGCTGGATACCGTGGCAAACTAGACGATAAAGGCTGATAACATCACTATTAAAGATACTACCAAAGAGGCCGTTTGGGTGTATATTGGTTCATAAGATGAACTAGGTTCCTACCATTGTGTGACAATGGAAGTGTGGCATTGTCCTAGGAACCCTGGTCCTGTCACTGACCCAGACATATTCTGAGGTAGCATCACCTGATCATGGAGATAGTTGATCTCCAGGGTGATCGAGGTTAGGAGAGTAGACTCAGAGGACAACACGGTGGATCCACTCACAAAGGCTTTTTCCCAGAAAGAGACTTATATGGGATGGTTGAGTATTAGATACTACAACCACTGCTACAGATGGCCCTAGTGCAAGTGGGAGACTGTTAGTTATATGTATGCCCTAGAGGCCATTACTGTACATTGGATATATATTGTAGTGGATGCTGGGACATATATAGGTAGGACTTTGTTGCTCGACATGATAGTACGCTATCTGGTTGCGCTTTATCTTAACATGTATACTTTCTGTCTCTCTGTTACATGTTGATAAAGCCCTTAGGATGTGTACTCGACTTCCAGGACTATGATGTAGATCATACTAGTGGGGCTAGGGTAGTCAATGTGTACATCCTTCAATGTTCCTAGTCGTGAGAATATCAAGACGGGGCATCGATATTCCAGTGTAGACTAGCGTATATCTTCTCGACCCATGTGATGGGCGATGGATGATCCCATATCCATTGGTGTTTGACATCAGAGATGGTATGCGGGTGCTCGGTGGAGACTGGGTACACTGAAAGGACTCGCCGAGAACTCTCAGATGGTATTATACCTTACGTCAGATGGCGGTTCTCTGGTGACACTGGTACAGCTTAGTCTGTTGACCCGAGATCGTCATAGAGTCTTGTGTGTCTCCCACTGTGATTTGATTTCCACCCTACCATCTGAGTCATGCAAACAGGTGGTTTTTGGGTACAGTCCCGATTCACATGGAGGTAATGAGCGATAGGAGGGGATTCGTCTCTCCCGGTATTTGGGGTTGATGTTGCGCTATGCTCGACTGGCCATAACCGGAAATCCCTGGCCAGGGTTGCTGTGACTTACTGGTAAGTGTTATCAATAGTTTCACACTTGTTATGGACCTTACATCGGCATGACTTATCAAGCTACTGGGGTCTGACGTTTACCACCCCTAGACGAGATATGCGACATATCAGACGAACAGACCGGACTGTACGGTAAGTATTGCTGGTTGGATTCACAGGAGTGTGAGCGGGCTTGCTCGTTGATCTTCTGATCGCTCAATACCCGGGTGGCCGTTACGTTTAGCAGACCGCTTGCGGCTTGTGGGTGTTTGATATGATCATCACCTGCTGCCGGCGTATTGACGAGTCTTTAGAGTCCTACACAGAGGTTTCCTGGCTCAAGCGAAACGAAATAGGAGCGCATATGAGATATGTTCGGGACCGAGAATAATACCAGTATGTGATACTGTATTCTATTCTCGCGATTTGTATCATTGGACGGTTATATATGATATAGCCGGATTACCGAATCAAGTGTTGATTCGATACATTGATACACTTGATATTAGTCGGTTATATGCAATATGACCGGATCATTAAATCAAGTGTTGATTTAATTATTTAATGTATAATTATATATTTGATATATTACTTTACATTAACAAGTATTTTTTCACTTAATATTGATTTTCTCATTTGATGTGCACAAGTAGTATATGTGATATATTTTTGTTCACTTGATTGTATCATGTTTGATGATACATGCAAACTTGGATGTATGTTTGATTTAAACCATGTTTAGGTTAATGGTTAGGGTTTTTTTTATCTTTATTTATTTTCTTTATTCATTTTGGCAAAAACAAATATGGTGGCTTTCTTTGTTGTATTCTTGAAGCTTCATGAAGCTTTGATAAGTCTAACCATTTTGTCTTTTGCCTTAACCTAACCATTAAACCTAAACCCTAGTTTATTCTCTACATGTGTTAGCCTCACCCATGGTTGCATTATGATAAGATCACTTGATTTATTATTATTGATTAATTCTTTTTCTATTTTCTTCTTCTTCTTCTTGATGAAGAAAAAGAAAGCTTGCTTGAAAATTATCAAGTGATGAATCCAAGTGAGAATTCCAAATCCAAAGTGAACCCACATCCTATTTCTTCATCCTCTACCACTTGCCATGTAATAGAGTGTGTTATCTTCACAAGTTTTATGACCAAGTGAAGATGGAGCTTGATCTTGAGTTGCCTCGACGTAGATCATCTTCGGCATCGAAGTCGACGACCTAGCCCGATCATTTCTTCGACGAAACCATCGCTAGAGTCCGGGATCCTATGATCGCAGCGGAGGGACGTCATCACGGAGCTAAGGAAGTAGAGGACCGGATCTACAAAGGTTGTAGCCCCTTTCACTTTTTAGTAAAGTTGTTAACTTGCTTGTAGTTTCGCCTTTACCTCTAGTAACGATCTAGTATTAGGGTTTCTCGGCACATGTAAAATTTGATTTTGGCATGGTTGATCTGTTGTGGAACCCCTTGAGTGTGCCTAGGAACCCTACATTTATCAAAAGTTAGAGAGCTTCAAGAGGAAGAAGAAGATGAAGTGATCAAGTTATCAAAGAATAAATCACATGAGGTTAGAAATGCAACCATCGTGAGTATATAATATACACTAACTCTTGTAGAGACTAAACCATAGCTATATGTTAAGGTGGGGTTAATGAATATCTTAAGCTAGACAAAACAAGCGGACTTAGTCAATGGTTCTACTAGCTTCTACAAGCTTTAACCATTAAACCAATTTCCATTAATTTTTATTAACTTAAATAAATAAAATCCTTCATAACATCTAGCGTGGTGTGAGTCTCTTACATCCGTGTTGCATGTATAACCTAGCATGACACATGAATATATATCACATATATATTTTGTGCAAAAGAAAAAAATACAATTAACATATATCACATATATGTTAAGTGTATCATTAAGTGAGAAAAAGAAATACTAAAGTGAGCTAATATTAGTTAATGTAATGTAATATATCAAATATATAATTATACATTAAATTATTAAATCAACACTTGATTTAATAATCCGGCTAAATCACATATAACCAACTAATATCAAATGTAACAACTTATCGAATCAACACTTGATCCGATGACCCGGCTATATCGCATATAACCGACCTATGTCACATATCACAAGAATAGAATACGGTATCACATACACGTATTAATCTCGGTCCCGTACATATCACATATGTGCTCCTACTCCATTTCGCATGAACCAGGAAACCTCTGTGTAGGACTCTAAAGACTCGTCAATATGCCGGCAGAAGTTGATGATCACATCAAACACTCATAAGCCGCAAGCGGTATGCTAAAAGTAATGTCCACTTGAGTATTGAACGATCAGAAGATCAACAAGAAAGCCTTCTCATACTCCTGCGATTCCAATCAGTAACACTATCGTGCAGTCCGGTCTCTTCGTCAGATATGTCGTATATCGCAACCTTAGGGTGGTATAACGTCAGACCCCAATAGCCTGATTAGTCATGCCGATGCAAGGTCCATAACGGTTCGAGAAAGTACTGATAACACTTACCAGTAGATCTCAACAACCCTGGCCAGGGATTTCCTGTTATGGCCAATCGAACATAGCGCAACATGAACTCCCAATACCGGGAGAGAAGAATCCCCTTCTATCGCTCATTGCCTCCATGTGACTCGGGAATGTACCCAAAAACCACCTTTTTGCATGATCTCTTGACCGTGGTATGGTGGAAATCAAAGCACAGTGGGAATCACATAAGACTTTATGACGATCTCGGGTCGACGGACTAACCTATACCAGTGTCACCAGAGAACTGCTATCCGACGATAGGTATAATACCATCTATGAGTTCTTGGCCAGTCCGTTCAGTGTACCCAGTCTCCACTGAGCACCAGTATACCTTTTCTGATGTCAAACACTAATGAATATGGGATCATCCATCGCCCATCATATGGGTCGAGAAGCGTATACGCTAGTCTACTCTGGAGCATCGATGCCCTGTCTCGATACTCCCACGACTAGGAACATTTGAAGGATGTACTTACTGACATCCTCTGCCTCACTAGTATGATCTGCATCATAGTCCTGGTATTCAAGTACTCATCCTAAGAGCTTTATCAATATGTAATAGAAAGACAATAAGTGTACATGTTAAGATAAAGAGCAACCAGATAGCATACTATCATGTCGAGCAAGAAAGTCCTCCCTATATATGTCCAAGCATCCACTACAATATACATCGAATGTACAGTAATAGCCTCTAGGGCATACATATAACTAACAATAAGGTCTTCTAAGGTGGAGCTTACTTACTCATGGATATACATGGAGAAAGGCCCTTTCGACCAATAAATGACCGATTCCTTAAGAAGTACTACGCTTGAAGATTTGCAACTTAGGTTAATGATAGATGATGATGCTTGTGTCTCGTTATCTTCCTGATTCAAAACTCTGAAAGCCCTACCCAATGATATGCACCCCCAGTAAACGAATATTGGACCACTATGTTCCTAAACTGGAATATTGGACCACCATGTTCCTAAACTGGAATATTAGACCGCAATGTCCTAAAACTAATATATGGCCCTGCGGACTGTCTCCATATCGACTTCCGTATACAATCTAAGGGCAACCCAAAATAAACAATATATATAACACAACACGAAGTGATATCCATGGAGAAGGAGAAAGTTGTTATCACTTTACGGTAACGTAATTAACTGCAGGGGTTTGCACATGCAGGAAAAAGCGTCCCCACAATCAAAAATCCCTCACATATGTGGGGGCATCTGAAAATTTAGATACAACGGTTGCATTTATCCAAACCTCTAATATATGGTGCCATAAATCAACTTCGTATTTTCGAAGAGGTGGATGGATATGTTTCATATAGTATCTGCCCCAAATTCAGGCAAGACGGTCTATCCGGGTTCGTCTCCGTTTTCGGCGGTAGACAATCTTTTTTTGTCCATGTCACTAGCGTAATCCGTATCTATGTATCCTTGCAGCTGGCTTGATTTATTTTCTAATTTGTGAAAAAGTAAACCGAGATCTTTAGTTCCTTTTGGATACCGAAGTATCCACTTTACATCATCTCAATGGAGCTTTCCTGGATTTGACATGCACCGTCTAACCAAACTTACCACACAGGATATGTCTAGACGTGTGCATAATATTGCGTACATCAGCGATCCCACCGCACTCATATATGGAACTCGAGACATCTTTTCCTTCTCCTTCGCTGATTTTAGACACTCCTTGGAGGTAGCTTGAAATGACCGGCGATAAGGGTACTCACCTATCTTGAGTCCTTCATGTTGAATCTCTCTAATGCCATCTCAATATACCTTCTTTGGGATAGCCAAAACTTCCCAGCTTTCATATCTCAAAAAATCTCCATGCCAAGAATTTTCTTTGCTTCACCTAAATCCTTCATATCAAATTATGTACTCGATGAAACTTCGAGCGCCTTTATTTCCTCCATGCTTTCAGCAGCAATCAACATGTCATCGACATATAGGAGTAGATAGATCGAAGAGCCATCCTTAAACTACTTCGAGTACACGCAGTTGTCATACTCATATCGAGAGTAATTGGTCTTTTTCATAAAAGAATCGAAGCGTTTGTAGCACTGCCTAGGATACTGCTTCACCTATATAGAGACCGATTGAGTTCACATATGTGATCCTCCTTACCGGGCTCCACAAGTCCTTCAAGTTGCCTCATGAAGATTGTCTCTTACAACTCACCATACAGAAAGGCTGTTTTCATGTCCATTTTCTCCAACTCTAAATCCTGAGTAGCTACCTTTGTCAACAAAACTCGAATAAATGTATGCTTGACTACAAGAGAGAAAATTTCGTTGTAGTCAACCTCCTTCTTTTGAAAAAAAACCCTTCACAACTAACTGTGCCATGTATTGCTCATTATCCTTTTTTCTGAATACCCACTTACAGCCAATAGCCCTTTTCCTTTTGGTAGCTCAATCAGTTTCCACGTTCCGTTCTTTCAAAGTGACTCCATCTACTCTATCATCGTAACAATCCATAGATCCTTATCATCTTGCCCAATGGCCTCCTGATAAGAGCTGGGATCTCTGCTTTTGGTGACTAGAGCAAATGCGACTGTATCTTCGAAACTGTATCTGACTGGTTCCTTATGTGTACGTGTTGATCTCCTTAACGCCATTATCTGTGGGTCCTGTTGAGGTTGTTTCTCACCGTATGTCTCCGTATATGGCTCGTCCACCTCCACATCAATGGGATAAAATTTTGCTTCAGTGTCTGTATTCTTATGAGTGCCAGAGAACTCCACCTCCACTGGATCATTGTCACCTAATGCTCCACCTGACATCTTATTGTTTTCAGCCATGTCTATCAAAATGGATTCCTTATCGAAGATCACATCTTGGCTAGTGAACACCCTTCTGTTTTCCGGATCTCATAACTTGTAACCTTTAACTCCAAGTTTGAATCCTAAGAAAACACACCTTTTTGACTTTGAATCCAGCTTGGTCCTATCCTTCTGATTCGCGGGAGAGTAAGAAGGGCACGCAATCACTCGTAAAGAATGATGATTGACTGGTACTCCTCTCTATATTTCTTCTGGGATCTGAAGATTTATGGTTGTAGATTGAGACATGTTAACTAAATAGCACGCATGATTCACCGCCTCTTCCCAGAAGTCCTCCGAAAGTCCGGGTTGCAACCACATACTTCTGACTCTCTCTAGTAGTGTCCTATTCATGCGCTCCGCTGCCTCATTTTTCTCTGGAAGTCATGAAACTGTCCATTGCCTCTGTATGCCATGTTCTTTACAGTAGTCTGTAAACTCTTTCGTGGTGTATTCACCTCCATTATCTGTCCTTAAATACTTCATTGATCGCCCCTTTTGCTTCTCCACGGCTGCTTTCCATTCCTTAAATATGGCAAACACCTCTGACTTGTGTTTGAGGAAATACCCATACCTTCTGTGAGAAGTCATCAATGAAAGTGACATAGTATATGGCACCTCTCTTTTATGGAACCGGTAATGGTCCCCATACATCCGAGTGTATATAATCGAAAAGTCCTTCGGTCTTATGCATGGCTTTCTTGAAGCCGACTTTATGTTGCTTCCCCATCGTGCAATATTTACAGATGTCCATCGTGCACGTGGTAATTCCTTTAAGCAACTCCCTTCTGTGCAACTCACGAATCCCCCTCTCACTCATATGTCCAAGTCGCATATGCCACAGCTTTGCGGTATTCTCCACCTGTTTCTCTGTAGCCACGGCTGCACCACTAGTCACTGTGCTTTTGTCCAAACGACATAAATTCTTCAGTTATTGTCCCTTCATGTCTACAAGGGCACCTTTGATAACCTTTAGCACTCCATCTTGACCAATGATTGAATGATTCTTTGTGTGTCGTGTTTTGAAAATGTATAAAGATCACAATCAAAGAAATTTATAAACCGCAATCAATAACGGTGTCAATTGTAGGTTCGTTAGCGAGTGCGGATCGTCCACAGGAAAAGTGAGATTTGATCGTATTTGTTTTAGTTGAGTCGAAAATTAAAGAAGAAAAGAAAAGTGAATTCGATTCAAGATTTAAAAGTGAATTTCAAGAATTATCAAAATCTAGATCTAATATCAAGAATACTAAAAATCAAGAATCGAGAATCAAGAATCATCCAATTGAGTTAGTTATCAAGATTTGTAGAGAGGCTCGTAGGAATCGATCGAATCGATAGATATGATGAAAACTTGTGATTATGTTTTCTTATCCATTGATGATTTGATGCTAGATCGATGACGATCAACGAGGTTTAAGGATCTCATGAAGGAACTAGGGTTTTTCATCTCATCTTTTGTCCTTTCGTTGATTATCATTCAAATGCTAGCCTCTAGTAAATTGAATCACCAATTGTCGATCTCTAATTAAGAGAGAAAACATTCAAGAAAGTATTTCGCTCGAAACTAGATTGTCGATGATTCAATCTACAAGAGTTTACAAAACTCATAGGAATTAAGAATCGTTTCAAGATTGTAATCATCATCATCTATATATTCTCTCGATTCCTCCACGCGCGGAGTTTTTACTCAAACATTATGACAAAGAAAACAATCAAGAATCGAGAACTCATCATAATGCCCAAATATAAAGATATGCAAGATATAGAAATTTCACCTTTTATTATTCAACAATTCCGTTACAATTCGCTCAAGAACTACAAGAATTTGAGGAAAGAACTCGATCGTCGAATTAGCTTCGCATCATCTCCGTGAGTCGTGGATCGTCTTGGATCACTTGCTCGGTTGAAGATCGGCGTCGCTTCTAGAAGGTTGAAGGTTTCTTGCTTGGTTTGTACTCGGAGATCTTGAATTTGGCTTTTGGTGATTGGATTAGGGTTTGGGTGCACAAGTTGTGTCACTCAACTTGTGGGTGAATTGATGTGGAATGATCAACAACCTTTGAGAAGAAGCCTTTGGGTCCTTTTTATAGCCTTCATTAGCTTCCCCTAGATGCTTGATTAGGATTAGCTTCCTTTAGAAGCTAGGTTTAGTTTTGGTTCACTTGCAAGCTTGGTAGTTAGGTAGAAGCTTCTAGAGTTAGTTAGCTAGCTAGCTTCTTTTAGAAGCTTGGAGGTTAGGAAGAAGCTTCTAGGTTGAGTTAGTTATGTGGCTTGCTTGAGAAGCTTGAAGGTGTTTAGCTTGTACAAAAAGCTTTGGCTGTTCTGACAGAAGCTTCTGGAGTTCTCTGGAGTTTGTAGTGGCTTGAAGACATTTATCTAGTGAAATAAGAAACCTGAAGCAATAACCTACTGACGTCATGATGACGTGGCCGCGGATCCGCCGCAAATAGGGCCTACGTCCGTGGATCCGCGACTCTTTGATGGCCTTTGAGCATGAAACTTCTGTGGTATTCTTGTGCTAACTTTGTGGCACTTTTCTGATGTGTGGAATCTTATATTTCTTTCTATATCACTGCCAGATCACAAGTCTGGGACTTGACGTATTTTTCTCAGCACTTGTAACGGTTTTGGCTCTTTTCCGGGAATTTCCTGCACAGATTCTTGAGACAAGTGTTGCGCTATACAAAATGATGCATGCAATGATAAACACTCAATTTCCCTCAAAAATGCCAGTTATAATACATAACACAAGTTATTTAGTTTTTTACAGATGTTTTGCTAATATGTGCTATATTCATACCGAACACCTCTAGATGAGTGCAAATGGTAGGGAAATTGATGTGTTAAAAATGCAATATTTTCGACTGATCAAATTCCCCTAAACTTAATTTTGGTCGTCTCGAGCAAATTGTTTTATTAAAAAGAGAAGGAGTAAATAAAGAAAAAGAAAAACTAACTAGCACACTTTCGTAGGCAACACGATTGCACTGAGCATGTGGAACAAGCCTTTACACCTCTAGGTGTCTCTAGTAGGAGGAGTGTTGTCTCCTGAGGGTTTTCAGCGGATTGCACCCAAAAAATCCAATAATAAAAGGAAGACCGTGAAAGTTACATATAAAGATAAGAATTATAAAAGAAAGACTTTGAAAATCAGAATTTCCAACTACACTAGCTTTTTGGTTGTCATGAGCCCTATCTTAATAGTCATGAAAAGATGTCAGAAATCACATCATCCCTCAATAAAACATCGTCTTTATTCTTCATTTCTCTCTTTCTTCCAAACATCGATCATATACCCCTACGTGTGTGTAAAGAACATCCCTACACTCAGAGAATTCAATTCAAGCTATCATACTCTTGGCCATCGATCTCGGTACTTTTTAATTTGATGAATATTTAGATGGATTTGCTTATATATTTTTCATGCGACCGTTAATACTTCTTGAGGTACTAACCGACCGATTACTCATGTGATTGCTGATTAGGTGTTTTAGTATTTTTCCTTGTCTTGCACCACCTAAGGCTTAGCAGTGACTTCCAGATCAGTTGGTCTAAGGTACGAGGTGATGAAGCACCCTCGCTATATTTTTTTATTGCTGCCTTGGCGATAACAAAACCAGTGTTCATTTTTTTCTTCACCATTTTTATATATTTTTTCATTTATTATTTCCTTCATACTTTGGCTTTTAGACGAGAGCATTTCAAGATATCCTCTACTATCCTGAGTTTCATGACGTGTGTAAGTGCATATAGTAGGGTATCAACATTCAAATGTTTGGCTTCCAGAATAGAAACTATTTTTTAGACTTATTTTTATGCTCAGATTAGTGACTTCCTTCATCTTACTAACCCTTGGGACAACGGCTCATAACTACTTATTACCAGTTTGTTTACAAAAACTTCTAATTTTCTAGGTTTTCTTAAATTTTTCTAATCTTTGGGATGTAATTTTTCACTATCTAATATTTTATTATCTTATTTATATACAAAATTAAATATTAAATATTTTTATCTTTTGAATTTTTTTTAAATTTTTATAGGTTTTAAAATGTTTTGTGCTTATGCAAAGTGATATGCAAATGATGCGCAAATAAGCACAAACCTCCCCCAAACTTGTTTTCAACAGTGTCCTCACTGTTTCCTTCTGCTAGATCTCAAAAAACTTGTAAGCTTGGGAGGAAATTTATTAATAGGGGCAATAAATATGATTGTGAAAATCTTCCCCCAAACTTAATCTTTGGCTTACCATTTTTGAGTAAAAATTTTCTTTTCAAGAGCCAGATTGTACCCCCCCCCAAAACTTGAGTTAAACAATGTTAAGCTTTGAAAATCACAAGAGAGGGTCAAGATTATTGGTCGATGCCAAGGTTTGCAAAGACCGAAAGTTAACACCAACCATTCGAAAATTTTATTAATGTAGTGCATAGATTGGTGGAATAAGAAGTAGGAAAAAGGTAAGTGGTGGAATAGAATGTGTTTGCATCTCGTTTTGGAAAGACGATGCAGTGATTGTGATGGATTACTCGCATTCTTTTTACAGTCCAGAAGAAGGGGTGGAGGTTCAACTTCATTGTTTGGGAGATGATTCATCGCAACACCCGTGTTTTTCAAAAATGCGAGTTCATCAGCGAAGATTTCCTCAAAAGTTTCATCAATACCCCGGAGAATAATGTCATCATAAAGCACAGAGTGGTCTTCAGACTCCAAAAACGGTTCATAATCAGTGTTAGTTGTTGACCCGGACAACTCGGTGGAAGAGTCCGTATGTGTATGATATATAGTTGGGTCAAACAACAACATATTAAAAGAGTCAAGATCAGTATCATGAGGATCGTCAATTTCGCTGCCGTCGACATCCATTAATTCGACAGAACAGACCTGAGCAGTAAGTTCGGAGGGTACACTTCCCAACTTGTAAATGTTCAGCTCAATTGACCTATTCCCTAAAGATAGGGTCATAGAGCCGTTACGACAGTTGATTATAGCATTGGAAGTGGCCAAAAAGGGACGACCAAGAATCACTGGAATTTGATTCCGTGGGTTCGCTACAGGCTGTGTATCAAGTACAATAAAGTCCACATGGAATACAAATTCCCCGATTTTTATCAACACATCCTCCAGTTCACCCCTAGGTTTGGTAATTGATCGGTCAGCCATCTGGAGAGTGCAGTGAGCTGGTTTCAACTCTCCGATTCCTAACTGCTCGTAAACCGAGAAAGGAAGCAGGTTAACACTTGCGCCAAGGTCAAGTAGAGCACGGTTGATTTGTTTATCCCCAATAGAAATAAAAATAGTAGGATAGCCAGGATCCTTACGTTTTCTAGGCAATTGTTGGGGAAAAGTCGTGTCTACAGTCTTTGACATGAATACCTTCTTGGGCACTTGAGTCTTCCTCTTCCTAGTGCACAAGTCTTTGAGAATTTTCGCATAAGCGGGGACTTGTTGGATAGTATCTAGGAGAGGGATGTTGATATTAACCTGTTTAAAGATTTCAGTGATCTTCTCCATTTGCGGCCTTGGTCTGTTTCCCCTTAACCGATTCGGATAAGGAGCTTGAGCAATAAGGTCGGGGTCCAACATTGGAGAAGATCATGTGGGTGGGAACGATCTAAGAATAGGAGTGGGGATCGTTTTCAGTGGACTAGAAGAGCTGGGCTGAGGTGTCGAGCCTTGGGGAAAACGGAGAATAGGCTCGGAAGAAAATGGTGGGGTAGACGAACTGGGGTCAGAATTAGAAGAAGAAATGGAAGGAAAAGTCTCAGCCGGGGTATCATCAATTGATTCTTCATTTTTATCAATCTTCTCACCAACATGATTGTCAAGCACTCTTTCAGATCTCAACGTGGTGATAGCGCTCACATGATGTGAATAGCCAGGATTTGGTAAAGGTTGAGCTGGAAGTTTCCCTTTCTCTCTTGTACTCATTTCGGCATTTATACGGGCAATTTTTGCTTCCATCGATTTAATATTTTCATTTTGAGAGACAATGATCTTCATCATATTATTGAAGGAAGATTGAATATTTGCCATCCCTTGGATGGATTGTTTCATGAAAGTATCCAAGGTTCGTTCAAGTGCAGAGGTATTATCTGTACCGGCCAATTGCAAAGAATTTTCATATGGTGCAGAAGTGTTGGCCAGATTTTGAAAGTTTTGTGATTGGTCTGGGTGCTGACTCAATTGAAGTGGTTACTGTTGTGGTAGAGGAGCCCTTTGAAAGTTGTTTTGGTTTGGAACTGTGTTTTGAGTTTGTGATTGGTTCCAAGCAAAGTTAGGGTAATTCGTCCAACCCTGATTATATGTGGAAGAATACGGATCATTTCTAGGTCTTTGAAAAGCAGCATTGGTATACTCTTGACCTTGAAATGGAGAATTCAGTGGACATTCTTTTGTAAGATGGGATGGATCAGAACAGCATCCACATACAGTTTTGGGTAGTGACATTTGATTTAGGGCGGAAGCTAAAAATTTGTTTTACATAGTCTCGAGTTTCTTTTGCATTGCTGACATTTCAGCTCTAACTCCTATGGAAACATCAGATTGGTTATTGCCTCCCCTAGATGATTGGCTTACACCTTCCCACTGTAAAGATCTTTCAGCGAAATCTTCTAAGAATTTCCAAGCTTCACTATCATCTTTGGTCATAAAAGTGCCTTGACACATGGATTCAAGGGTCTGTTTTGTGGTAGGATTAATGCCCTCATATATGATTCTGCACAGATCCCATCTAGGAATTCCGTGATGTGGACATTGAATTAACGGATCCTTGAAGCATTCAAAATACTTCGAGAATGGTTCATTTGGAAGCTGGGTAAATTGATTTATTTCGCTACAGACTCAAGCTGTTTTATGATTGGGGTAGAATTTCTTAAGGAATGCTGCAACGAATTCTTCCCAGTTTGAAATGGAATGTGCGGTTGTGTTATAAAGCCACTTCTCGGCTATATCGCATAAGGTAAATAGGAGAAGACGAAGACGCATAGCATCCACAGAAAGCTGTGAAGTGCCCATCATTGCGCATACATTTTCAAATTTGGTAATAAAGACATATGCGTCTTCAGACTCGAGACCGTGAAATTTTGGTAGAAGGTTGATGTATTGGGGTTTTATTTCAAAGTTGTCCCCGTTGGCTGGTGGAATGGTGAGACAGGTCGAAAGAGGACCTCGCATAGGATAACATCTCTCTTGGAGAGAGATGCGGAGTGGATTCTGCGCACCTACGGACGGTGGCAGAGTAGTGGTAAAGAAGTTCGATGGAAAACCGTCCATCGATGTGGGTGTGGTGGTGGGTAAAGAAGAAGTAGACGTAGAAATACCGACTTCGGAGTCGATCGGGGGAACGCGGACAAGATGGGCACTAGAATCCCGTGTCCAGCCGAGCATGCACTAAAGGTTTTAGCACAAGTGGCAGGGTTAAGATAATTAGGGAAAAGATGAAGTGGTGTTTGTTTTGAAAAAGATACGGATTTTTGAAAAAAAGCAAATCGCAACAATTCACACACAACCCTAAATCTAGTGGTCACCTAGGTCAAGTCTCTAGACCGCTCCTAACTGCCAGAAGACAAATCGCAGGATCAATCCTCTACTACCTCTATGTCCCTCCTGTGGCCTGCTAAGTGCCAGGTAAGTGGGAGGTTCTCCACTACGTAAGTAGTGGGTCTAATTAAGTAACCACTTGCCTTAGACACCACAAAAGAAACGAGGATAAGCAATAGATTACCTATGACATTCTCCTATCCTAAGTGAGTGCGACGGTCCTTAGAGTCATGTCTAGATATTTTTTAGTTAATGAGGGTAATGCGGACGCAGTTTTGTGATTTTCGGGGCTTAGGAAGGGTAATGACCTCCCCACCTAATCTGAATTTGGTCTTTGCCCCTTAATTTCCGTATTAAAAATGCAAACAACCATGATGAAACAAGTACAATTTTTATTTTTGCGGCGCTGCGAATTTTTTTTGCAAAGAATCCTGCAAAAATTGGTTAATGGAGCAGATCAAGGAGGAGATAAGAAAGTCATAAAGGACCTGAGAAATTTTCGAACAGTGAAGCTACAGGAACACCGCGCTTCCGCCGTGTTAGCCTGCTATTGCCACGGATCCGCCGCGGTCCAAAGGAATTCCTGCACAAAAATTTTATCAAATGCTTCTGTTGACTCCCTGAGCTCTCTGGAATATTCAGAAAATTTTTCCTCATGCTCCATAGATTCCAGATTTCCTTGCAACAAATCACAACGAATCGTTTAGTGTTTGCGCGAATTTTGATCTAAAAATTCTGATGGAATAAATTTTTCAACTCAAATTTGAAAAACGAACAAATTAGCACACTATCCCCGGCAACGGTGCCATTTGATTGAATGATTCTTTGTGTGTCGTGTTTTGAAAATGTATAAAGATCACAATCAAAGAAATTTGTAAACCACAACCAATAACGGTGTCAATTGTAGGTTCGTTAGCGAGTGCGGATCGTACACAGGGAAAGTGAGATTTGATCGTATTTGTTTTAGCTGAGTCGAAAATTAAAGAAGAAAAGAAAAGAGAATTCGATTCAAGATTTTAAAGTGAATTTCAAGAATTATCAAAATCTAGATCTAATATCAAGAATACTAAAAATCAAGAATCGAGAATCGAGAATCATCCAATTGAGTTAGTTATCAAGATTTGTAGAGAGGCTCGTAAGAATCGATTGAATCGATAGATATGATGAAAACTTGTGATTACGTTTTCTTATCCATTGATGATTTGATGCTAGATCGACGATGATCAACGAGGTTTAAGGATCTCTTAAAGGAACTAGGGTTTCTTCATCTCATCCTTTGTCCTTTCGTTGATTATCATTCAAATGCTAGCCTCTAGTAAATTGAATCACCAATCGTTGATCTCTAGTAAAAAGCAAAAACATTCAAGAAAGCATTTTGCTCGAAACTAGATTGTCGATGATTCAATCTACAAGAGTTTACAAAACTCATAGGAATTAAGAATCGTTTCAAGATTGTAATCATCATCATCTATCTATTCTCTCGATTCCTCCATGAGCGGTGTTTTTACTCAAACATTATGACAAAGAAAACAATTAAGAATCGAGAACTCATCATAATGCCCAAATATAAAGATAAGCAAGATATAGAAATTTTACCTTTTATTATTCAACAATTCCGATACAATTCGCTCAAGAACTACAAGAATTTGAGGAAAGAACTCGATCGTTGAATTAGCTTCTCATCGTCTTCATGAGTCGCTGATCGTCTTGGATCACTTGCTCGGTTGAAGATCGGCGTCGCTTCTAAAAGGTTGAAGGTTTTTTGCTTGATTTGTACTCGGAGATCTTGAATTTGGCTTTTGGTGATTGGATTAGGGTTTGGGTGCACAAGTTGTGTCACTCAACTTGTGGGTGAATTGATGTGGAATGATCAACAACCTTTGAGAAGAAGCCTTTGGGTCCTTTTTATAGCCTTCATTAGCTTTCCCTAGAAGCTTGATTAGGATTAGCATCCTTTAGAAGCTAGGTTTAGTTTAGGTTCACTTGCAAGCTTGGTAGTTAGGTAGAAGCTTCTAGAGTTAATTAGTTAGCTAGCTTCTTTAAGAAGCTTGGAGGTTAGGAAGAAACTTCTAGGTTGAGTTAGTTATGTGGCTTGCTTGAGAAGCTTGAAGGTGATTAGTTTGTACAAAAAGCTTTGGCTGTTCGAACAGAAGCTTCTGGAGTTCTCTTGAGTTTGCAGTGGCTTGAAGACATTTATCCAGTGAAATGAGAAACCTGAAGCAATAACCTGCTGACGTCATGATGACGTGGCCGCGGATCCTCCGCAAATAGGCCCTACGGCCGTGGATCCGCGGCCCTTTGATGGCCTTTGAGCATGAAACTTCTGTGGTATTCTTGTGCTGACTTTGTGGCACTTTTCTGATGTGTGGAATCTCATATTTCTTTCTATATCACTGCCAGATCATAAGTCTTGGACTTGGCGTATTTTTCTCAGCACTTTTAACGGTTTTGGCTTTTTTCCTGGAATTTCCTGCACAGATTCTCGAGACAAGTGTTGCACTATACAAAGATGATGAATGCAATGATAAACACTCAATTTTCCTCAAAAATGCCGGTTATAATACATAACACAAGTTATTTGGTATTTTACAGATGTTTTGCTAATATGTGCTATATTCATACCGAACACCTCTAGATGGGTGCAAATGGTAGGGAAATTGATGTGTTAAAAATGCAATATTTTCGACTGGTCAACCAACGAACTTGCATTCTGCTGCATCCAATACTTCTAGAGAAATCAGATTCTTCTTTACTTCCGGAATATGTCGCACGTTCACAAGTGTTCGCACTACACCATCAAACATGCGAACTTTGATGTTCCCTATGCTAATGGCCTTGCATGCTACATTGTTCCCCATGAGAACACTGCTTCCATTGAACTCCTTATAGGTGTCGAACAATTCCTTTTTAGGACACATATGATAAGAACATCCGGAATCAAGTATCCAAGCATCAAAATTTTCTTCCTTCTCGGTATATACCGCGAGTATATCACATGAATCTTATTCCACTTTATTCGCAACACTGGCTTGATCCAAACACTTTGTACTTGCACCTTTACCACTCTTCTCCAACCATTGTCTGTACTTTTGGCATTGTTTTTTCATATGCCGTGGCTGTTTGCAAAAGAAGTATGGCTCGAACTCTTTCCCGGATGATTTGGATTTCCCCCTTTTGCGCTTAGCTCTGTCTCTAATCTTCAACTTACCCCTTTCACCAGCAAAAAACTGTGATGACTTCTCTGATGGATTTGATTTCTTCATGATCTCATTGTTGAGAAGCATAGCTGTAACCTCCTCCATCTTGAGTGTTTCCTTCTCAGAGAATTGTTTTCACCAAGTGTTCATACGAATTTGTGTTGGCTATAGTGCCCTCAAGGCAATTATTGTAACTGCAGGTAGGCAATTATGATAGTTGAAGGAGGATTTATACAGGTAAAACAATCTTGCTCGGGATGATAGTATGCTATCTGGTTTGTCTTTATCATATATGTGTATATGTTTTACTGGTTATTGCGTGTCGCTAATACACAGTGATAAAGCCCGTAGGATCTTTGCTTGACTACCAGAGTTGTGATGGCGATCATACTTGTGAGAGCTGGGTAGTCCATAGCACATCTTCAAATGTCCCTAGTCATGAGAGTATCGAGACTCGGCATCGATATTCCAGAGTAAACTAGTGTATACGGTTTTAGACCACAACGAGGGATGGTGGCAGGTCTCATAGCCATTGGTGTGTTGCACCTAAGATTGTATACAGGTGCTCACTTGAGATGAGTACACCGGATGGACTCGCCATGAACTTCTAGATGGTACTATACCTATCGTCGGATAGTAGTTCTCCTGTGACATGAGTACATATAGTCTGTTGACCTGAAATCTTCATTTGTCCCATGTAAGTTCCCACTGTACTTAGATTACTGCCCTACCATGGCTCTACTGAGGCTTGCAAACAAGTTTTAGTTGGGTACAGTCCCGAGCCACATGGAGACAGTAAGCGATCGGAAGGGATTCGTCTCTCCCGGTATAGGGAGTCGATGTAGCGCTGTGTTCGGTTGGATATCACCATAAATCCCTATCCAGGGTGGATGAGATTTACTAATAGGAGATCAGTAGTTTCTCGGTAGGTGATGGGCTTGATACCGGCATGACTTATCGGGTTAATAGGAGTCTGACGTTATCCATCTCCTAGACCCGGTATGCGACACTCTTAAACGAAGAGACTGGACTGTACGAAGAGTGTCACTTACAGGCTCGGTAGGGGTACGGACGAGCTTTCTTGTTGACCTTCATTTCGTTCAATACTTGGGTGGCCGTTATGTACCGCTAGTGCCGCTGACGTGCTTGTGGTTAATCCGACTGACAGCGTATTATTGAGTCTTTAGAGTCCCACATAGAGAGTTTCTAGGATCAAACGAAATGATATAGTGTGCGTATTTTGATACGTATTGGAGTTCGATTAAACACGTATATTTTATACACGTGCTCTAATCGGGTGATTGAATATGAAAGTGTGTTTTAGTAAAGCACAATCAACACGACGTCACGTGTAGCTAGCTGTAATGAATACGGGTCATCTGCTGGGATGCGTGAAATTTCTAATCTTGCTTTAGACGAGTTGATTAGAATAAAAGAATAGGGAGAATAGTTTCAAGATCTGTGTTAAACACGAATTTATATGGAAAAAAGCTTATAGGGTTCATCGGATTTAGTAGATTTAAAACTAGATCGATAGCAATGAATGAAGATTAGGGTTTTTGGTAGGAATAGGGTTCCCACTCTTAACCCTTATCTTTTCATTGACCTCTATTCATGTCTAGCCTCTACCAAAACAATTGTTAATCTAATCTCAAATCGCGGTCAATGCTATCAATAATTTATAGCGTGCCAGATAAGGAGTTAAGAATTTTCATCATCCATTAATCTACCCTAATCCTATGAACCCTAACAAGCGGAGAATTACTCGCGCATATTTTGAGGAGAAGAAGAAAAGATAGAGAAAGAAATAATATTGTAAAATGTAGAAAGTAAAAATGCGATAAGAAATAAAACAGCTACCTTTATTAATCAGCTAAATCAATTACACTTTTTGATCGTTTAGAAAGTGGAATACAAAACTCTAGTTTGCTTCTCGATCTCTCTTGAAGGAAGTAGATGAACAGCTGATTGATCAACCTGGATGCATGGATCGTCTGTGACCTCATGATCTCTTCGGTTTGATGTCTTTCCAAGTGAAGCTCTTGGTCTTATTTATAGTCACAGAAGATACAAACCCTAGATGTCATATGTGAGGGTTTGTTGAGAAGATCCTACCCACAAAATCCCAAACCCTATCTCCTTAGAACGGCCGCGGATCGACCGCGTTTATGGGGTAGTTGCCGCGGAAGGGCGGCGGTTTGGTGAGATCGTCGCTTCAATCTTTTGGTGCTGCCTGGTGTTGACACGTCGGGATTTATGTGATGTCTGGATTCTTCATATCTTCTTCTGAGTCTCTGCCTTTATTGATTTTGCGATTTTATTTAACTTCATCGGCAGATTTTATTCCCGACATCTAGGATATCCCGATCTCTAGACCTGAGCCAAACCTGCATAATATCTCAATTTATAATATTAGTAATATTTGTTATATCTTGAGATATTATCCTAACCTTTGTATGATATTATATTTTTTAAGCAATTTGATTAAGATTATTTGATATGATATGCATAATAAAAATATTATATAAATATTATAAGCATATATTTTCCTTCATAATGTTAATTATAATATAAAAATATATGGTAAATATTATTTTGCAGATAAACCCTCATATGTTTCATATTTATAATAAACACCTTTAAATATTTAAGAAAAGTAAGGAAAATATTATATCAAATGTGCGATATTTTCGACTGATCAAATACCCCCAAACTTAACTTTGATCGTCCTGAGCAAAATAGTTATTCAAGAGAGGAAGAAAAAGAAAAACCTAAGTAGCACACTTTCGTAGGCAATACGATTGCACTGAGCACGTGCAACAAGCCGTTAAACCTCTAGGTATCCCTTCTAGGAGGAGTGTTGTCTCCTGAGGGTTTTCAGCGGTTTACATCCATAAAATCCAATAATAAAATAAAGAAGATGAAAGTTACATACAAAAATTAGAACTATAAAAGAAAGAACTTGAAAATAAGAGTTTCCAACTACACCATCTTTTCAGTTGGCATGAGCCCTATCTTAATGGTCGTGAAAAGATATTAGAAATCACATCATCCCTCAATAAAATATCGCCTTTAGTCTTCCTCCCTACCATTCATCCAAACATCAATCATATACCCCTACGTGTGTGTAAAAGACATCCCTACACTTGGAGAATTCAATTCAAGCTATCATAGTCTTGTCCATCTTACAAAGTACTTTATAGTCGGTGAATAATTTCGATGAAATTGCTCACACATCTTTCATGCGACCGTTAATACTTCTTGAGGTACTAACCGATCGATTACTAAATATGCTCGCGCGTTAAGGCCTAAAATCTTGTCTTGCAACACCTAAAGCTTAGCAGTGGCTCCTAAACCAGTTGGTCTAAGGCACTAAGTGATAAAGAACCCTCGTTATATTTTTTTATGCTGCCTTAAGTAATTACAAAACTAGTATTCATTTTTTTCTTCACCACTTATACTTTTTTTAATTTTATTTTTCATACTAAGGCTTTTAGACAAGAGCATTTCAAGGTATCCTCTACTATACCAAGTTTCAAGATGTGCGCAAGTGCGTATAGTAGGGTATCAACGTTCAAATGTTTGGCTTCAAGATTAGGGACTATTTTTCAGCCTTATTTTTATCCTCAGATTAGCAATTTCCTTCATCTTACTAACCCTTGAGACAACAGCTCATAACTACTTATTACTAGTTTTGTTTAAGAAAATATCTAACTTTCTTACTTTTCTTAAACTATTCCTATTTTTCATATGTAATTTTTCACTTCCTAATTGTTTATTATCAAAAAACATTTTTTTATAGTGTCTAGTGTCAAAAGATAATTCAGTAAATACAACCCCCAAACATGTTTTTAGCAGTGTCCTCACTGATATTGTTCTTTAAGTGCATAGACATGTAGACTTGGGAGGAGAAAGTAATAGGGGTAAAATAATACTTAAATGAATACCACCCCCAAACTTGTACTTTGGCACGCACAGATATTCAGTTAAGTCCTTTTTCACTCACCTCCATTCTTAAGATGAGACAATGTTACCGAAACATGGAGGTGAGGCGGAGCAAATTTAGTTATGATAAAGTGGCTCCTGTAAAAACAGAAGCTCCTCCACTGGATCAGCGGAAAAATACGGTTTTAATCTATGCCCATTTACTTTAAAAATTGAACCGTTTTTAATATTTTCAACTTCTACTACCCCGTGCGGGTACACATACCGCACCACAAAAGGTTCTTTCCAACGAGATTTTAGCTTATCCGGATGAAGATTGAGATGGGAATCGTAAAGAAAGACTTGTTGTCCCGGTGTAAAGTTTTTTCTAAAATGGTTTTTATCGTGGAACACTTTAGTCTGGTTCTTTACTATAACCACACTATTGTAGGTTTCATCGCGGAGTTCGCTTAGCCCATTTAATTGCAGTATCCGATAGCTGCTGTCTTGATCAAAGTCGAAGTTAAGCTCTTTAATAGCCCACATAGCTTTATGTTCAATCTCGACAGGAAGGTGGCAAGCCTTCCTAAACACAAGTCGGTATGGAGACATACCAAGATCGGTCTTATAAGCGGTACGAAATGCCCAAAGAGAATCCGTCAATTTGATTGACCAATCTTTACGGTTCTTCGAATCCGTCTTCTCCAAAAAAAATTTGATCTGTCTATTGGAAATCTCAGCTTGTCCGCTCGTTTGGGAATGATAGGGCATAGAAAGTTTGTGATTGATTGAATATTTCCGTATAAAAGCTTCGAAAGACCGATTACAGAAATGCATTCTATTGTCGCTAATTATAGCGCGAGGGTGTCCGAATCACGAAAAGATATTTTCTTTAAGGAACATAATAACAGTCTTATTGTCATTAGTGCGACACGGTATTGCTTCTACCCATTTTGAGACATAATCAACCGCTAGCAAGATATATAAATTCCCAAAAGAATTAGAAAATGGGCCCATAAAATCAATACCCCAAACATCGAATATCTCCACAACCAAGATAGGTTGGAGCGGCATCTCATTTCTTCATGAAATCTGACCCATGTGTTAACACCGTGGGTAAGTTTTGCAATGATCATATGCATTTTTAAATAATGTTGGCCAAAAAAAGCCACATTGCAAAACTTTCTCCTCCGTTTTACGTGGACCAAAGTGATCGCCACATGCCTGATTATGACAAAAAGACAATACACTCTTGAATTCATCATTAAGGACACATCTACGAATGATTTGATCAGGACAATATTTAATCAAATAAGGTTCATCCTAGTAAAAGTGTTTTACTTGGGAAAGAAATCGATGATTGTCTTGTTTTGACCAATCGCTGGGAATAAGTCTCATTACTAGATAATTCACAATATCCACGAACCAAGATAAATGTCTACCATAGCACCAGCAAGGGGTCCAAGTGGCATCAAGCATGCCAAATTCAAAAATTTTATGGCGCTAAGAGAGACTATCCAAGATCTTTAGGGTTTAGAGTTTGATATCAAGAAAATTAGAAGAAGTGAAAGAAGGATATACCCTTGAAGATCAAGTCCTTCACTACACATGCTCCGTGTAGTAGTCCCGCGACTCCATTAGGCTCCACTTGAGACTTCGGACGAGCTTCCTCTGATGACCTTCGTGCCGAAGATGATCCACGCGAAGTCCCTCCAACTCAAGCTATCTCTACACTAAACTCTTTAGCGTAGGAAACACGCTACACTCGATCGCAACCATGCTCTCATTTTCCACCTCATTTCTATTTTTCTCAAAAATAGAAATTTATGTCATGCTTCATTATTATTATTATTATTATATATATATATATCATATATATTAATATATTTATAATGAAAAATAATTAGTGAGCTAATGATATTAGTTAAGTATAATTATATCACATATAACATATATCACATTATTAAATCAACACTTGATTTAATAATCCGGCTGTATCACATATGACCGACTAATATCATTTATCGGTATATCCTATTATCAAATCAACACTTGATTCGACAATCAGGTTATATCACATAAAACCGAACAGACAACAGATGACTGTCAGATTACAATACAGTATCACATACACATACTTAATCAGGCTCACACACATATCATATATATGTCCTACTTCGTTTCGCTTGAAACAGGGAACTTCTGTGTGGGACTCTAAAGACTCGTCAATACACCAGCAGTAGGTGATGATCACATTGTTAATGTATATGCCCTAGAGGCCATTACTGTATCATACTAGCTTGTATATTACTTAATGGAAGTTTGGGATATTCACAGTTGTATAGACAATCTTGCTCAAAATGGTAGTATGCTACTTGGTTTGTCTCTACTTCAATATGTGCAAGTGTTTCTTTTAACATATCGCTTATACATATTAGTAGAGCCCTTAGGATCTTTGCTTGATTACCAGCGTTGTGATGGCAGTCACATTTGTGGGGGCTGGGTAATCTATAAGCACATCCTTATACAGGTCCCTAGTCGTAGGACTATCGAAACAGGGTATCGATACTCTAGAGTAGACAAGCGTATGCGCTTCTCATCCCAGGAAGGGAGATGGTCTGTCCCACAGCCATCAGTACGTCGTACTGGAGATAGTATGCGGGTGCTCGTTAGGTTACGAGTACACTGGACAGGACTCATCGGGATTTGTTGGTTGGTATTATACATATCGTCAGTTATCAGTGTAGGGTTCATGGGCACACTAGTGAAGGTTCATAAAGCATCAAACATGCCCGAATAAAATTCTACATGTGCCGAACAACCTAAAGACGAGATCTTTGCTAGATTATTAGGGTTTAGCATGCAAGATAACAACTTTTTATCTAAGTGTGAGGGATTACAACCTTTGTAGTCCTCTCCTTCGCTTCACAAGCTCCGAGTAGAAGTCCCTTTGCCGCGATCCACGATCTCCCGGACTCAAGAGAGGCTCCACGACTCGAACGATCCATGCTAGCTAGAAGTGTTCCGAATCTCCGATGATCTACGTCGAAATTGCAAAAACCCAAGCTTTCTCACTCTATAGAGATGAACACACTAATCTCATGGGCTAGATGAGATGAGGATGAGGGAGTAGTATTTATGCTTTCTTTTTAATTCACTTTCTCACAATTTATCATCACTAAAAGAATTTCTAGTAAGCCTTTTCCTTTTTAACTCAAGAGAGAAGAAGATGATAATGAAAAATATAATTCCTTTTGTGATGAATAGAAAAGAAATGTATATGATTGATCATCGAACCATGGTCAAGGATGATAGGCTAAGAGTTTGTAGAGAATAAACTAGGGTTAGGGTTTGGTTAGGTTAAAGATAAAGATCAACCATAATATCTTAACCAAGACAAAATAGAATCCTTCTAGAATGAACTTGAAAGAGCTAACCCTAATCAAACCCTAATCCCTCATTATCATCCTTAAACATGTTTAATAATAAATCATATCATGTTACAATAATATATATCACATATATATTATATATTTGCAACAAAAGAAAATAATACATTTAACATATATCGCATATATATCAATGTATTAATCCGGTGAGAAAATGAAATAATAAAGCGAGCCAATATTAGATAATGTAATATAATATATCATATATATTATTATACATTAAATCATCGAATCAACACTTGATCCAACGATTCGGCTATATCGAATATAACCAGCTAATATATCATGTACCGATTCATCGAATCAACACTTGATCCGATGTCTCGATTCATATCTAAATATCGCGAGAATATAATACGGTATCTCATATCGTATTATCCTCGGTCCTGTACATATCACGTATGTGCCTCTACTCCGTTTTGCCTGAGCCAAGAAACCTCTGTGTAGGACTCTAAAGAATCGTCAATACGCCGGTAGCAGGTGATGATCATATCAAACACCCACAAGCTGCAAGCGGTCAGCTAAACGTAACAGCCACCCAGGTATTGAGCGATTAGAAGATCAACAAGCTAGCCCGTCCATTCTCCTGTAAATCCATCAGTAACACTCCCGTACAGTCCGGTCTGTTCGTCTGATATGTCGTATATCAAGTCTAGGGGTGGTATACGTCAAACCCCAGTAACCGATAAGTCGTGTCGATGTGAGGCTCATAATTGGTCAAGATACTACTGGTAACACTTACCAGTATATCTCTATATTAGCCCTGGCCAGGGACTTCCAGTTATAGCCAATCGAACACAGCACAACATCAACTCCCTATACCGGGAGAGACGAATCCCCTCCTATCGCTCATTACCTCCATGTGATTCGGGACTGTACCCAAAAGCCGCCGTTTTGCACGCCCTCTTGGACGTGGTAAGGTGGAAATCAAAGCATAATGGGAATCACACAAGACTCTATGACGATCTCGGGTCTACAGACTACCCTGTACCAGTGTCACCGGAGAACTGCCATCTGACGTATGGTATATCACCATCTGGGAGTTCTCGGCGAGTCCGTCCAGTGTACCCAGTCTCCACTGAGCACCCGTACACCATCCTTGATGTCAAACACCGATGGATATGGGATCATCTATCGCCCATCATATGGGTCAAGATGCGTATATGCTAATCTACTCTGGTGTATCGATGCCCTGTCTCGATATACCCTCGACTAGGAACATTTATAGGATGTACTCATCGACTACCGTGGCCCCACTAGTATGATCTCATCATAATCCCAGTAGTCGAGTACAGATCCTAAGGGCTTTATCAACATGTGAGAGAAAGATAGTAAACCAATACAAGTTAACATGTTAAGATAAAGTGAAACCAAATAGCATACTATCATGACGAGCAAGAAAGTCATCTCCGTATATATCCAAGCATCCATCATAATATACATCATATGTACAACAATGGCCTCTAGGGCATATACATAACTAACATCTCCCACTTGCACTAAGGCCAGCTGCTGTAGTATCTCATACCTAGCATCCCGAATAATCTCTCAAACTGTATCTGGGGAATGGCCTTCGTGAGTGGATCCGCAGTGTTGTCCTTCGTATCTACTCTCCTGACCTCGATCTCCCGGCGATCAACTATCTCCCTGATCAGGTGATACCGCCTCAGAATATGTCTGGATTTCTAATGGGATCTGGGCTCCTTGGCTAAAGCCACAGCTCCATTGTTATCGCAATACAGAGGTATTAGATGTACAATGGATGGAACCACACCAAGTTCAGTGATGAACTTCTTCATCCAGACAGCCTCTTTGGCAACATCGTTGGCAGCGATGTATTCAGCCTCCATCGTCGAGTCTGCAATGGTATCCTGTTTGGAACTTTTCCAACATACCGCCCCTCCATTGAGGGTAAAGACAAATCCCGAGTGCGACTTAGAGTCGTCCTTATCACTTTGGAAGCTGGAATCGGTAAAGGACTCCACCCGGAGTTCTCCGTTACCATACACCAAGAACATGTCTCTAGTCCTTCGCAAGTACTTGAGAATGTTCTTCACAGCTGTCCAGTGACTCTCTCCAGGATCTGCTTGATACCGACTCACTACACTTAGTAAGTATGCTACATCGGGTCTGGTACATAGCATCGCATACATGATAGAGCCTACTGCCGAAGCATAGGGTATCCCTTGCATGCGAGCTCTCTCCAAATCAGTCTTGGGAGACATCTCTTTGGAGAGAGTGAGTCCAGAGATCATGGGTTGGTTCCCACGCTTGGATTCTTCCATACTAAACCTCTTTAGTATGGTGTCAATATACCTAGATTGGGACAATCCCAATATCCGTTTGGATCTATCTCTATAGATCCTTATCCCCAATATGCATGAGGCATCACCTAGATCTTTCATTGAGAATCTTTGTGATAAGAAGAGCTTGACTGATTGCAGCATAGGAATATCATTTCCTATTAAGAGTATGTCATCCAAGTACAATACGAGGAAGACAACCTTACTCTATGCTACTTTCTTATAGATACAAGGTTCATCTATGTTTTTGATGAAGTCAAACTCTTTGACTACAACATCAAAACAGATGTTCCAACTCCGCGATGCTTGCTTTAACCCATAAATGGATTTAAGCAGTTTGCACACTTTTCCGCTGCTCCCACTATCTACAAAGCCCTCTGGCTGAGTCATGTACACGCACTCTTCTAAACCACCATTTAGAAAGGCGGTCTTAACATCCATTTGCCAGATTTCGTAGTCATGGTATACAGCAATGGCAAGTAAGATCCGGATGGACTTAAGCATAGCCACTGGAGAAAAGGTTTCGTCATAATCCACACCTGGTCGTTGACGAAATCCCTTTGCTACAAGTCTAGCTTTGAAAGTCTCAACTTTTCCATCTACACCAAATTTCTTTTTAAAAATCCACTTGCTCCCAATGGGTTTTACCCCTTCAGGAGCATTTTCCAAAATCCATACTTTATTGGTGTACATAGATTCTATCTCAGATCGCATTGTATCCAGCCATTTCACAGAGTCACCACTCGTGATGGCCTGCTCGAAACTAGTCGGGTCATCATCTTCCATGATGCAATCCTCGCTTCCACCATCAATGAGAAAACCGTAGTATCTCTCAGGTGGACGAGAAACCCTACTAGATTGGCGGAGAGGCTGGGGTTCGTCTGGTACTATCGAATCCTCTGGTTCCACTAAATCTTCAGTTACAGTTTGCGTTTCTGGAACTTCTTCCAGTTCTACCTCAGAGGCACTAATCTCTTTTGCAAGAAATTCCTTTTCTAAAAAGGTGGCATGTTGAGCAATAAACACTTTTTGTTGTTCACTGTGGTAGAAAAAATATCCATTTGAATGTTTAGGATATCCCACAAACTTTCATAGAACTGACCGTGCCTCGAGTTTGTCTGGATTTTACCTTTTGACATAGGCCAGACAACCCCATATCTTAACTCGTTTAAGACATGGTCTCTTCCCACTCCATATCTCATATGGTGTGGTAGGTACAGATTTAGTTAGAACTTGATTCAATAGGTATGCTGCTGTCTCAAGCGCATACCCCCAGAAGGAAATAGGTAACTCAGCTTTACTCATCATAGAGCGCACCATATCTAATAGGGTGCGATTCCTCCGCTCCGATATACCGTTGTGCTGTGGTGTATAAGGAGGAGTAAGCTGAGAGAGAATCCTATTCTCTTTTAGATAATCTAGGAACTCATTGCTTAAGTATTCTCCTCCTCGATCAGATCGAAGGATCTTAATACTTTTGCCCGTTTGTTTCTCTACTTCGTGCTTATATTCTCTGAATTTCTCAAAAGCTTCAGACTTGTGTTTCATCAGGAACACAAGTCCGAATCTAGAGAGATCGTCAGTGAATGTAATGAAGTAGGAAGAACCGTTCCTAGCATGCGTAGACATGGGACCGCATACATCACTATGTATCAGTCCTAAGAGTTCATTAACTCTTTCTCCGTGTCCACTAAATGGAGCTTTGGTCATTTTTCCTTTGAGACATGAATGGCAAGTATCATAAGATGATAATTCGAACGGATTCAAATAACCATCCTTATGTAACTTAGCCAGTCGTGTCGCATTGATATGACCAAGTCTACAATGCCACAAGAAGGATTCGTTCATTTCTGAACTTTTCCTCTTGTGTGTGTTTTGTATATTGAGGACTGTATTCTGATTTAGAATGAATATGCCATTATGTAACGAGCCTGATGCAATCAACTTTTGATTTAGGAATATGTTCATAACATTATCCTTTACTACAAAATTATATCCTTCTTTACTTAATAAAGAAACTGATATAATATTGCACATCATGTTCGGTATATAATAGCACTCATTTAGAATCAGTGTATTATGACTTGGTAATACAAGGTGATATTCGCCAACTGCTTTGGCTGCAATACTGGCACCGTTCCCTACTTGAACGGAATGATCACCTTTTCCCAGTTCTCTACCTTTACGTAGCCCATGTAACAATTTACATATATGGGATCCTGATCCGGTATCCAATACCCAGGACGTAGGGTGAACTGAGAAACAGTTCTCAATAACTAACACACCTGAAGAAGATGCATCAACATGCATGTTCTTTTGGGCGGCGTGAGAATCCAGATATTCTCCTGTTTCCTGTTCAGTCTTATAACTCTTATAAGAAAGAACGGGTCCAACATTCCCCTGCTCAGTATAATAAGCGGGTTCAGTCAATACATCCATATTATTATCTTGATTATGGCCTGACATGGTCGCTACCTGGAGAGAAAGAGAAGAAAACACTTTAGCGTATGCTCTTGCAAGATTAGATTAGTTATTATCTTATCTAATCAGGATGTCTCCCACTGTTTTTATCAAATCTACCTTCAAACCATAAAAGGTAAGATTAGCCGGGATTAATTACACCCTACAATTTCGTCAATCTTTCAGCCAGATCAGTGTCGATACTTTAAGGGAGGTTCCACATGCTTTCGCACGGACCTAATTAAAGTATACCTCGTTTTCCCAGAGGCGTAACCCCGTTAACACTTTTCTAGACACCTACTTGATCAACTAATT
Source organism: Agapanthus africanus (assembly GCA_030015575.1). Lineage (NCBI taxonomy): Eukaryota > Viridiplantae > Streptophyta > Magnoliopsida > Asparagales > Amaryllidaceae > Agapanthus > Agapanthus africanus. The sequence goes on along the minus strand of CM057347.1, from coordinate 104,830,039 downwards.
GTCCTGTGTAAAACTCTTCCAGGAGTAACTCTTACTCGCAGTGGGTATCGGGATCCAACTATCTCATAGAAGGTATGCAATCTCATTGCAAATTTCAACACTTAAAATTCACGATAATGTTTTGCCCCTAGTGTACCATGACCTTGACAGAGGTCAACAAACCATAGTGCACTAGTCAAGTTCAACCCGTCATTTCTTGATTGAATCAAACCCATTCGCACGACCCTTGACAGAGGTCAACAAGGTCGTACGACTACCCTAATCCAATCACATCACATGCTTTACAGATAATTACTAGTTAGCTACCGCACACTACGCCTTGACATAGGTCAACAAACGCAGCACGAATACTAAATAGTCTTTATCTGAAATGACGGAGGGCTACGACAGGTTTTTCTGAAAACCTATTGCGTAATGAACTTGATATCGTCGTAGAATCAAGTGAAGTTTTGAAATGGAGTGTTTTTGAGGCTTTAATTAGTTTTGCTAAAGAGGTCATTCCCGGTGAAGGGATCTCGGCTCTTTCTTCATCGAATAAGGTGCAGGACATATCATATATATCACTGTGCAAAGCAAAACTCTAAAAGCAATCAAAAGACAAACCGAGTTTTGTAGTATCTGCCAGTTTAGCTAAAGAGGTCACTCCCGGTGAAGGGATCTCGGCTCTTTCCTCATCGAATAAGGTGCAGGGTATATCATATATACCACTATGCAAAGCAAAACTGTTGCTACCCTTTTATAAAGTTTTGATTCTACAACATCTTTTAGGTTTCTTTTCTTTTTATTAATCTCATTAATAAAAAATCCCATCAGCTTATGCTTCCTAAGCATCACAGATAAATACGACGTACACTTATGCTATCCGCATTCGCCTCGATGTCCCCTCGTGCACCGTTAGGTTAGGTAACTAACGACAGAGCAGGGCAGGGCTAGTGCGGGTGTAAAACATAAGTAACGTCTATATAATATATCATATATACTATATACTGTATCCATCAGAACATATCAAATGATCACATCACAGATATCGCAGCAGAAACATAGATATAATGTGGGATATACTAGGACGTCCGTATTTAGTACTTAGCCAATAATAGAAAATACGGATTCCACAGTCACGATGAATAGCCAAGCCCACACCCTAGACTCCTACGAGAGCGGCAAGTGACCCTACCAATTCTGGAGTTTAGGAGACCCGGTCTCGACTCCTCGAGATGGCATCCCACTGAACCCCAGAACCCGGTCACCTGTGCTCCCCTCCTTGGGTCCATCCTAATGCGGAAAAGTAAATAATATACAACACTGGTGGCATCAACCTCAACCTGGAAGTGCCCCAAATAAAAGATTATTACATTACATTTGAATTTACATGAATGAAAATATAAAACTCTCATCTCACATAAAACCCCCGGCTATTCAATTGCGACAATCCTGCACATCATATCTCAGCAACACATAATATCTCATATCATCAACGTAAGTAAGTATGCATACACCGATCGTCGTCGATGTATAGCAACAAAAACCGGCAATACAACTACATACTACACTTACGGTCACAGAAAAGAAATTGTAAAACTACAATATTTGGAATTCACAATTACTTTAGACATCGTAAATCCGAAATATCACATACTTCGCATTTCATGCCTAACACAATGAATTCCACATATTGTATCACATTCCAGATAAATAGATAGTATTAAACTTTTCGAACAGATAATCAAATACCCAAAATTTCCCAAAGTGCTCAACACTTGAGTGGAGTTCAAATAATCCCAGAATATGTCATAGTACCAGTGATCCAGCCGTAGAAGGGTCAAGCCAACGCCTCACATGTGGCACGCCGTACTGCCCCAAACCCGAAGGTTCAAAAGACAGTTCAAGACGGTTACATAATCGAGTTAAGGTTTGTTGTCTTCTAGAGGGTCCACCGCTTAACTTGTACAATTTTTCCGAAAGATTTAAACCCGATAAAAATTCAACACTTGAAAGTTTGCCGTGCCGGGAAACAGTGAGTTAATGATATCCGTTCAAATAGTTTAACAGTTTCTAAATATCCGGAAAAAAACGAATTTAAATTTTCCGATCGAATCTACGATTACAAAAGAAACCCCAGAATACTCAACACTTGAGTCAGAATAAAAATACCCATAAAATATATTCCAGAGAAATATGAATTACTGTGGAAAAATTATACCCTGATCTCCTTATACTGCCACGGTTCCGCGGCCCAAGCGAGGTACGGCCGCGGTTCCGCGGCGGTTTGTACGGATCAGAGGATTATTTTTCTACCGAATTTCTTATTTTTTCTTGCTGTATTTTTCAGGTATTTTTAATTCAGAAAAATCCCAGATTTTGAAAAATTTCCAGAGAGGGGGTAAATTTTGTCGGTTCGGGTTCGATCGGAGTTTTAACTTCGTAAACACGTCGCCTAATGCTCTAGCTAGGCTCTGATACCACAGTAGGTCAGGCAGCCACCCCATCCAATAGGGTCGCCGTGGCACCAACGGGTCCCTCAGTAGCTACTTTTTACGCATGCCCCCTCGCGAGGACTACAACCCGCCGGAACACCTTCCGGTCTCGGGACACCCTGGGGGTAAGAGCCTATGCTTCGCCACACTGTCACACAGTGAGAACCCCCCATATGTCGACATCCAATGCCTAGTAGCTCTGATACCACTGTAGGGTTCCTGGGCACACTAGTGAAGGTTCATAAAGCATCAAACATGCCCGAATAAAATTCTACATGTGCCGAACAACCCAAAGACGGGATCTTTGCTAGATTATTAGGGTTTAGCATGCAAGATAACAACTTTTTATCTAAGTGTGAGGGATTACAACCTTTGTAGTCCTCTCCTTCGCTTCACAAGCTTCGAGTAGAAGTCCCTTTGCCGCGATCCACGATCTCCCGGACTCAAGAGAGGCTCCACGACTCGAACGATCCATGCTAGCTAGAAGTGTTCCGAATCTCCGATGATCTACGTCGAAGTTGCAAAAACCCAAGCTTTCTCACTCTATAGAGATGAACACACTAATCTCATGGGCTAGATGAGATGAGGATGAGGGAGTAGTATTTATGCTTTCTTTTTAATTCACTTTCTCACAATTTATCATCACTAAAAGAATTTCTAGTAAGCCTTTTCCTTTTTAACTCAAGAGAGAAGAAGATGATAATGAAAAAGATAATTCCTTTTGTGATGAATAGAAAAGAAATGTATATGATTGATCATCGAACCATGGTCAAGGATGATAGGCTAAGAGTTTGTAGAGAATAAACTAGGGTTAGGGTTTGGTTAGGTTAAAGATAAAGATCAACCATAATATCTTAACCAAGACAAAATAGAATCCTTCTAGAATGAACTTGAAAGAGCTAACCCTAATCAAACCCTAATCCCTCATTATCATCCTTAAACATGTTTAATAATAAATCATATCACGTTACAATAATATATATCACGTTACAATAATATATATCACATATATATTATATATTTGCAACAAAAGAAAATAATACATTTAACATATATCGCATATATATCAATGTATTAATCCGGTGAGAAAATGAAATAATAAAGCGAGCCAATATTAGATAATGTAATACAATATATCATATATATTATTATACATTAAATCATCGAATCAACACTTGATCCAACGATCCGGCTATATCGAATATAACCAGCTAATATATCATGTACCGATTCATCAAATCAACACTTGATCCGATGTCCCGATTCATATCTAAATATCGCGAGAATATAATACGGTATCTCATATCGTATTATCCTCGGTCTTGTACATATCACATATGTGCCTCTACTCCTTTTGCCTGAGCCAAGAAACCTCTGTGTAGGACTCTAAAGAATCGTCAATACGCCGGTAGCAGGTGATGATCATATCAAACACCCACAAGCTGCAAGCGGTCAGCTAAATGTAACAGCCACCCAGGTATTGAGCGATTAGAAGATCAACAAGCTAGCCTGTCCGTTCTCCTGTAAATCCTATCAGTAACACTCCCGTACAGTCCGGTCTGTTCGTCTGATATGTCGCATATCAAGTCTAGGGGTGGTATACGTCAGACCCCAGTAACCGATAAGTCGTGTCGAGATACTACTGGTAACACTTACCAGTATATCTCTATATTAGCCCTGGCCAGGGACTTCCAGTTATAGCCAATCGAACACAGCACAACATCAACTCCCTATACCGGGAGAGACGAATCCCCTCCTATCGCTCATTGCCTCCATGTGATTCGGGACTGTACCCAAAAGCCACCGTTTTGCACGCCCTCTTGGACGTGGTAAGGTGGAAATCAAAGCACAGTGGGAATCACACAAGACTCTATGACGATCTCGGGTCTACAGACTACCCTGTACCAGTGTCAATGGAGAACTACCATCTGACGTGTGGTATATCACCATCTGGGAGTTCTCGGCGAGTCCGTCCAGTGTACCCAGTCTCCACTGAGAACCCGTACACCATCCTTGATGTCAAACACCAATGGATATGGGATCATCCATCGCCCATCATATGGATCAAGATGCGTATATGCTAATCTACTCTGGTATTTCGATGCCCTGTCTCGATATACCCTCGACTAGGAACATTTATAGGATGTACTCATCGACTACCGTGGCCCAACTAGTATGATCTCATCATAATCCCAGTAGTCGAGTACAGATCCTAAGGGCTTTATCAACATGTGAGAGAAAGACAGTAAACCAATACAAGTCAACATGTTAAGATAAAGTGAAACCAAATAGCATACTATCATGACGAGCAAGAAAGTCCTCTCCGTATATATCCAAGCATCCATCATAATATACATCATATGTACAACAATGGCCTCTAGGGCATATACATAACTAACAATCAGTTCCCAGGTGACATGAGTACTGCTTAGTCCGCTGACTTGACACTTTCACTTTGCCTCGAGTGTGTTCCCACTGTACTTAGATTACTACCCTACCACGGCTCAAAGGAGTCATGCAAACATGTAGTAGTTGGGTGCAGTCCCGAAGCACTTGGAGTGTCACGCCCTAATTTCTAGAGTACGCTAAAATGGGCACGTGACATAGCCAACCATGCTACCCATGGGTAGGAAGTATCCATCCACAGTCACATTACGGCTGTAGAAATATCAAGAACAAAATAAAACTTTCTAAAACATGTCCATAAGCCAAGATAACATGAGTCAAGAATAATAAAATGCGGAAGCAAAAGATCCAATACAAAATAACTGGAATGTATGTCCCATAATGCGGGCTCACATCAGGAATAAAATGCAGGAAATAAAAGAACTAACTACTACTGACACCTCACAGCTCAGCCTGCTGGCTGAAGTACTCCTGCTCGGACTGCAGCAGCGGTACAGAATCTGGGCCATGCAAAACCCAGACGTCAGCACGTCATGTCATCAAGTCATAAAATACGAACAGGGTAACAGGCAATGCAAATATAATCATGAATGAAAAGCAGATGTAACAGTAATGTAAATCAGAGCAGTGAAGGGTAATGTGCAGTTAGTAACTAAACTGTTCTATTGGGTTATCTATTCTAAGTCTTGAAATCAAATTGATGAATCATCGATGTAACTCAATAGTATCCCGTGCATACCCGGGACCACGATCCAGATTCTCGGGCTGAAACCGAGACATGCCGCTAGGCACTAAAACAGGAATATGTACAGATGAATGATGTCAACAGCATATCCCAAGGCTGGCCTAGCATCTAAAACTGATCAGATCAAGTATCAAACTGTTGAGTTACAAGTCAGGTTTCACCATTGATTTCCCTATACCCCCAAGTTATACGTGTATGTCAAATCAGGTATTCAGTAATCAAGAACTAATGCCAACACAGGATTAGGTAAGAGCAGGTTTGTCTTGATAGATAACAGGAACGGTCCGTGAGGACTACACATCAGGTTTGTTGGCATTAGGCATGAGATCAGGTAACGGGTCAATCCATGGTACAACAGGTCAAGTCAGGAAGTGTACGGTACCATGTCGGTCAATCGATATATGTGTAGCAAGTCAAGCCAGGGTGTAAAAGACAACATGTGGGTATTCATAAACAGCTAGCATGATCATGGCTACAAGTAATCAAGCATGGTTATCAACAATATAATCTAAGCAATGAATTAAGCAATAAAGCAGATTTGTTTATTTAGCTGTACAGTTATCAATTGTGTTAAACAGACAGTGTCAACATAATGTGAATACAGAATGATAGATGTAACTGCTGGAAATAGGTTAATAAATATTGAGTGTCCCAAGGATGCGACGACATGTATAATCTGTTTAATGAATGCAGTTGTAATTAGACCGGTTAAAGTTGCACATGAATGGCTGATAGTCTAAACTGGATAGAAAGGGTATCATAGCAATGAACAAATGTGATCTATCATGTACAGGTGATGGTTAGATGTAAATAATCAGATGCAAGATTAAGTTTCACGTTCGGAATCATAAAATGTATAACGGAACTTTATACGGTTAATTTGAAATCCATTTCTATCAATTCTAATTAGGGATTTAACAAGAAATAATTAATTTAGCATATGAATATTTTAAAATAACGTGTAGCAAGTTTCACTTGCCTCGACGGGTCGCGAATCGGGAAAACGGAACGTTACACGTCGGCGGGGAAAATCTTGTGACGTGCGCACAGTTCACGGAATGAACCTAAACGACGAACAGTGGAGCCACACGGGTCAGGATTCCTTGCTGGATCATCGGAAGACGTCGTCGGCACGGTCGGATTCCGGCCAACACAAAAACAGTGAACACACACAAAATCAAGAATGCATGGAAAAGAGAAAATAAGAAGAAAAAAGGGAAGGAGGATGGAGAAGAGGGTGCTCACGATAATCTGTAGAGGGGTTGAGATCGTCGATTGCGTCGACGGAGCTCCGGCGGACAGCCTACAGTGACAGCGACCAATCTACAGATCACAAAGAATGAGAAAAGAGAAGAAGGAAAGAAGAAGAAAGAAGAAGAGGAGAGGGAGGCTATGCTCACAGAGGAGGGTGCGCGAGGCCAGGGAACGGATCAAGATCGCCGGAGGCGATCCCACGACGTGCGGCAGCGTGCAGGTGGGTGCATGATGCTCGTGCAGGGTGCTCGGGGGGAGGAGGAAGGAGATGAGGTGGAAGTGACGAGGGCAAGGAGGCGACGAGGTCGGCGATGATGGCGTCGGCGTTGGGGCAACGACGACGGAAGACTAGGCGGCTAGGGCTTCTCGGAGATGGGTTTTTGCTTCTGTGAAAAATAAGGAGGAAGAGAAATTTAAAGGGAAAGAGAGAGAAAAAGATTCATGGGGAGGGGGAGAGAGAGGACGCGGGGAGGGAGAGAGAGAGCACGCGGGGAGAGAGAGAGATCGAGAGGAGAGAGGAGAGGAAAGAGATAGAGAGTTAGAGAGAGATCGAGAGGAGAGAGGAAGTGGATAGGAGAGAGAAATTTGGCACTTAGCTCGGAGAGAGAAGGGAAAAGAGTGAGAGAGAGAGAGAGAAGGAGAGAGGAGAGAGAGAGAGAGAGACGGTGGGGCCCCGGGGGTTAAGTGAAGCGCTGCGATTGGCTCGTGGCCAAAAGGAAGGAGAGAAAAGATTTTAGTGAAAAATGAAACGTATGGGGCCCAGGGGGTTAAAAGAATTGTGATTGGCTGGCGGGGTAAAATGGTTAGGGGAAAGATTTTTAAAGGGATTTTAAAAATAGAGAAAATATTTTCTGGGGTTGAATTATTTTTGTTGGTTAACAAATAATATTAGAAAATAGGATTTGGCGCAAATGCAAAATATTTCAGAATTGCGCCCGGGTCGGGTCCAAAATTGGAATTTGATATAAGAAAATTTATAGACGGGTCCCAAAAATTAAAATGAAGGATTTTATAGTTTAAAAGCATACCCCCAAGAACGGACGCACGTAGGTGCGCGTAGCCGTCCAAACACGTCCGTTTCACTGAACGGGACGAGAACATGATGCAAGGATGCTACCACTGGGTTAGGGATGCCGAGCAGGCCATGACAAGTATTTTTAATTTATTTTAAAAGACTTAAATTATAATATGCAAGAATTTGAATTGTCAGGTAAATTACAATAAGCATAGCCAAGTAAGATCAATGAAATAAATACCACACACCATCCAAACGGTCACAGAAATTTGTAGAACTGGACTCGGTTGTTACATTATACCCAACTACAAAAAGAATTTCGTCCTCGAAATTCCAAGAACACAAAGATAGATGAAAACAAACTATAAGAAGAAATGAGGAAACTTCTGCCGGATTTCATCTTCACGTTCCCAGGTGGACTCTCCATGCGAGCGACTACCCCAAGAAACAAGTACAAGAGGGATAACCTTGTTCTTAAGAACCTTTTCCCTTCGATCCACAATTTCAACCGGTCGCTCCTCAAAAGTCAAGTCTTCTCGTACCGTCAGTTCCGAATGATCTAATACATGCGTTTCATCTCGAACATACTTACGGAGTTGAGATACGTGGAACACATCGTGCACATTCGCCAAGGACTGCGGTAACGCCAAACGATACGCTACCTCACCAACCCGCTCCAAGATCTCAAAGGGTCCAACGAATCGAGGACTGAGCTTTCCTCGACTTCCAAAACGAATCACCCCTCTAGTTGGTGATATCTTCAAGAATACCAAATCACCCACGGCGAACTCTAGAGGTCTTCTCGACGTATCGGCCTAACTCTTTTGTCTGTCTTGTGCTGCCTTCATATGATTCCTGATAGTGTTAACTTTCTCAACTGTCTGCACAACCAAATCTGGTCCCAACAATCTTCGTTCATCGACATCGTCCCAACAAACAGGTGAACAACATTTGCGACCATACAAAGCTTCAAATGGAGCCATCTGAATAGTCTCCTGGAAACTATTGTTGTAAGAAAACTCCACCAAATGTAGATGATCCTCCCAAGAACCCTTGAAGTCCAACATGCACGCTCTCAACATATCTTCAAGAGTTTGGATCGTTCTCTCCGACTGACCATCAGTTTGAGGATGATAAGCTGCGCTAAACTTCAATCGAGTCCCCAAACTTTCCTGTAAACTCCTCCAGAAGTGTGATAAGAACCGAGTGTCCCGATCGGACACGATGCTCACCGGTACTCCATGCAATCTTACAATCTCTTGCATGTACCGCTCTGCCAAAGTCTTTGTTGATTGACCAACCCGAAAAGGGATAAAATGAGCTGCCTTGGTCAATCGATCAACAATCACCCATACTGCATTGTTGCCTTTTGGACTCCGCGGTAGAGCCGTCAAGAAATCCATGTTTATATGTTCCCACTTCCACTGAGGAATCGGAAGTGGTTGCAATAAACCAGCAACCCTTTGATGTTCAGCCTTAACTTGCTGACACACCAAGCACTTTGCCACAAAGCGAGCGATCTCCCGCTTCATACCTTTCCACCAGAACTGTTGTTGTAAGTTTCGGTATATCTTCGTACCTCCTGGATGTACGGAATAAGCTGAACTGTGTGCCTCCTTCATAAGTTCTTCACGAATATCTCCCTTCGGCACACACAAACGGCTACCATACCTCAACGAACCATCTTCGTGGATCACTAAATCTGTTCGTAGTCCGGCCTCAACCTGTTCTCGAAACTTTTGCAATCTAGGATCCTGCGATTGCGCTGCCTTAATATTCTCGATCAACGACGAATGTACTTGCAGCTGCATCAACTGTCCCGAAGAATACGGTAGCACAACCTCCAAATCAAATCTTTGAAAGTCTTCAATGAGATCCTTCTGTGCAGTCAACATCTGAATTGCCGGTAACCGACTGAGCGCATCCAGCACGGCATTAACTTTACCCGGATGGTACTTAAGATCAAGATCGTAGTCAGCCATCAGCTCCAACCATGTGCGTTGCCTCATATTAAACTCCTTCTGCGTGAACACATATTTCAAGCTCTTATGATCACTAAAAACTTCGACCCTTTCGCCCAAAAGGTAGTGTCTCCAAATCTTCAAAGCGAAAATCACAGCCGCAAGCTCTAAGTCGTGAGTTGGGTAATTCTTCCCATGGGTCTTCATCTGTCTTGATGCGTACGCTACAACCTTCCCATGCTGCATCAAAACACATCCCAATCCTTTCACAGATGCGTCGCTGTGAATCACCAATCCTTCGGAATTGTCTGGCATGGTCAGAATAGGGGAGGTTATCAATTTCTGCTTCAACATCTTAAAAGCTGACGCACATCTATCCGTCCACACAAAAGGTACCTCTTTACGCGTAAGCTTGGTCAACGGCTCCGCCAGACGAGCAAAGTTCTCCACAAATCTTCTGTAATATCCGGCGAGTCCAAGAAAGGTTCTTATCTCTGCAACATTCTTTGGAATCGGCCAATCACGAACTGCTGCAATCTTTTCGGGATCGACGGCGATTCCATCACCAGACACAACATGCCCCAAAAACATTACTTCTTCCAGACAAAACTCGCACTTGCTCTTCTTCGCATACAATCTCTCTTGTCTCAACGTCTGCAGTGCGATCTTCAGATGTTCAGCATGCTCATCAGAACTTTTCGAATAGACCATAATATCGTCAATGAACACCACAATAAACTGGTCCAAGAATGGTGAAAAGATTCGGTTCATCGAGTCCATGAATATCGCCGGTGCATTCGTTACTCTGAAGGGCATCACTAAGTACTCGTAATGTCCATACCGAGTTCGGAACGCCGTCTTACAGATATCTTCTGCTTTCACTCGGACCTGATGATATCCGGATCGCAAATCCAGCTTCGAGAATACCCTCGCGCCACTGAGCTGCTCAAAAAGTTCGCCAATGCGAGGGATCGGGTACTTGTTCTTAATAGTCACCCGGTTTAATTCTCGATAGTCGATGCACATCCTTCTTGTGCTATCTTTCTTCTTAACTAGAAGAACTGGAGCTCCCCAAGGCGAGTTACTGCTTCGAATCCAACCCTTCTCAAGCAGTTCAGCAACCTGTTTCTTAACTTCTTCCAACTCCACCGGTGCCATTGGATAATACGCTTTAGATGCTGGCACTGCACCAGGAATAAGATCAATTGCGAACTCCGCGTCTCACTTCGGCGATAATCCCGATATGTCTTCAAACACGTCCATAAAATCATGAACAACAGCTGGCTCTTCACTTCTATCAACCTCCATTGATGCAAGAATATTAGTTGTCGGCCTAGCCCTAAACTCGACTGGCCCGACAGAGCTGCTTCCTCCAGTAAAGGTAAACTCGGGATGTCCGGGAATCTGGAAAATTACTTTCTTTGCCCTACAATAATTATGAGCGTGGAAAGTGCCAAGAAAATCCATTCCCAAGACGACTTCGTAGCTGCCCGTATCAATCACCAAGAAATCTGCTAAAAGCTCCCGTCCGCAAACAACAACAGTACAATCGTTACATTCCCTACTAGATATGATTTTCTCATTCCCAGTGTGTATGTCCCAGAAACTAGACAGGGTCGTGCAGGTAATCGAGTGTGTAGCTATAAACTTGGACGACATAAAACAATGGGATGCACCAGAATCAAATAACGCTAATGCGGGAAAACCATGAACGAGTAGAGTACCTAAAACAACTTCTCCTGACGCCTTAGCTTCCTCAGCCGTCAAGGTAAAAGCTCGAGCCTGATTAGGTCCTTGAGTCAGCTGCTTCTGTCCTTGGAACGGTTTCTACGGAGGCTTCTGAATATCATCCCTCGTACGAAGCTTCGACGGACACGAGTTAACAGTGTGATTTGCCGCTCCACAAACTAAATAGAGTCCTTGCCTCCTTCGACAATCCTTTTGCACGTGGCCAGGTAAATTGCAGTAGTTACAAGTCACGCTCTTTCTCTGGTCAACTACAGCATGCTTCTTCATTGGTGCTACGCCACAACGGTCCACTGGAATACCTCTGCGACCATAAGCTCGGTTTGGTACAAATGCCGGCTTCCTTACCGCAACTGTTGTCTGCCGCAAACTCCCATTCTTCCAAGATAGGCTCTGCTATTCTCGGGCTGCCGTAAGTACCTGTGAGAAAGTGGTCAAACCCAGGGAGACAATCTGCCTCATGATGTCCACATCCAAACTGCGCATAAACCTCCTTGCCCTTTCTGCATCGTTGGCAACTAAAGGTCCAGCGAATCTACTAAGTCGTGTCCATTCTGCTGCATGCACATCTATGGGTACTCCATTCTGCTTCAGACCGATGAATTTCTCTTCCATTTCCTCCCGTGCAGTCCGCGTAAAGAACTTCTCCAGGAAACTCTTTGAAAAATCCGCCCACTTGATCGGCTTGGTCAAGCGGGTCTCCTCCACAAGCCACCATTCACGGGCGTAGTCCACTAACTGTATACGCACCACATCAACTCTTTTATCATCTGGAATCTGTGCCGCAATAAGTAAATTCTCCGTGTCAACTAGCCACTACTCTGCTGGCAACGGCTCCTCCAAACCGGTAAATACCGACGGACCCAAACGTCGGAAGTCTGCTACGGTCCCCACACGATCAATTGATTTAGTTCCAACATTGTTCACAGACTGCTGAACGGTCTGCAAACCTTCCTGAAACGATTCAGCTTGCTGCTGGATCAGCTCGGTCTGCCTCTTTTGATTCTCCAGCATTCCCCGAATCACTCCAAGCATGGCGGCTTCGTCCACACGCCTTTGGTACGTCTTCAGATTCTTGCCTGCCATACTCCTGAAATCAAAATACCCAAGATTAGCATGATAACAAATTTACAATAGGGATCAAGGCTAGAACTCCAAGTTACTTAAATAGAGTGCCGTATTGTAACTATGCCGCGGTATCATAGCCACAATTATATAACTCCACCCAAGTCGCCTAAGTCCTAGAGATAACAAGGAATCAGGTTTCGAGTCGATATGCAAAGGAAGTTTGCACATCGTAAAAGGTATAATCAGGAAGAACTTGATTCAAGAACGGTAAAACGGCAAGGTGGCAGGACATGTTTCCTAAACACGGTATTCTGATTCGTATATTGGGTACAATACCTAACTACAAAAGAATCAGCCCGACTAACCTATGTCTCTGATACCAAAAGAACCATGTCACGCATCGCTTCCCAGAGTACGCTAAACTAGGCACGTGACATAGCCAACCATGCTACCTGTGGGTAGGAAGTATCCATCCACAGTCACATTACGGCTGTAGAGATATCAAGAACAAAATAAAACTATCTAAAACATGTCCATAAGCCAAGATAACATGTGTCAAGAATAATAAAATGCGGAAGCAAAAGATCCAATACAAAATAACTGGAATGTATGTCCCATAATGCGGGCTCACATCAGGAATAAAATGCAGGAAATAAAAGAACTAACTACTGCTGACACCTCATAGCTCAGCCTGCTGGCTGAAGTACTCCTGCTTGGACTGCAGCAGCGGTACAGAATCTGGGCCATGCAAAACCCAGACGTCAGCGCGTCATGTCATCAAGTCATAAAATACGAACAGGGTAACAGGCAATGAAAATATAATCATGAATGAAAAGCAGATGTAACGGTAATGTAAATCAGGGCAGTGAAGGGTAATGTGCAGTGAGTAACTAAACTGTTCTATTGGGTTATCTATTCTAAGTCTTGAAATCAAATTGATGAATCATCAATGTAACTCAATAGTATCGCGTGCATACCCGGGATCACGGTCCAGATTCTCGGGCTGAAACCGAGACATGCCGCTAGGCACTAAAACAGGAATATGTACAGATGAATGCTGTCAGCAGCATCATCCCAAGGCTGGCCTAGCCTCTAAAACTGATCAGAACAAGTATCTGTCACATCCCGAAAGTACGGAATATGACCGGCACTTAAACTATGAACGTATCAAGGCGTACGTAATCTAAGTAAGCCGAAAACCCAGAAATCCAAACCAAGAAAAGTAGTAGAGTGAAGGAAAACCAATTTAAATCAAGTAGTTTTAATAACATAAGCCGAATTATGCCTTTTTAAAAACATCAAATATTTCCTGAAAATTTCGGCAGAGTCTCCTTTGTAAAACTGGCCCCCAAACGGGATACAACATGAATAGTATACGAAATTAATAAAAAGGCATCCCCAAGCGGGAGCTAGCTCTTCGTCAATCGACGGTCACAACCACACAAGCAATATAATATACAACGCCAAGGGCGAGGATCAAAACTCAAAAGGAAACGCAAAACAACAAGAAATCCACAGAAATACAACGCGCGACTCTAAGGTCGAAAGAATAATATCACTGGTCTCTATCTCAGAAATAAATACTTGTTTGGTTGATGGAACTTCTAGATACAACAGAATAATGATATACAAGATATATAATGGGGGTACGATACAAGTAAACCCACCTACTAGCAAGTCACCCGGAAATGGGAAGCAGTGCCAGCAAAGCCGTAATGAAACCTGTACGGCAAAACCTGCAAGAAACTGGGGCACAACGGGGATGAGTTGCCAACTCGTGAATAGAAAAACATCTACAGAAAGAAATCGCATAAATAACGCAACCTAGGTCAATGATCATAATATATCCTCAAATATATGTATAACATGCAACCTATAACAATGGCTAGGGTAATATCTAACCGAGTGTAATCTCATGGGCCCGTGTCAGTGCCTCAGGTAGCAATATATCATATGGATGATGTATGAATGCATGAAACAGAATGCATGTACTGAAGAAAACTGCTTTCATATATTAGTGAGATTTCTGTACTTTTAAAATGAGGTATCATAATGAAATCAACATAAAACAGTGCCTAGCATCGGCACAAAACGTAATCCCAATATCTCGATATCTCTGTATCACAGTCTCTGTACCTCAATATCTCGAAATCTCAATGTCTCAATCACAATATCTAGGGCGCCGTCAGTCCAGACCGGCCCCTACCATCCATCTCAAGACCACGACGGTATCCTCCGGATATCCGACGCGTCGGGTAATATCATCGGTCGGTAGTGCTCCCCTGCCAAGCTCAACATCAACAACACGATCCTCTTGTCCCGGGGTACCGCACCGGGCCCACCATGTACCTGAAACGGTTCCTCCACTTCTCGAATCGGGTCTTGAAATCCATCAGCAAACTCATGGTGGACGACTCATACATCATGGGAAAACCGCACTTTTTATTTAAAAGAGAGGGAAGAAGCTTATACAAGTTTTGCGGTTTTCCCCCAAATCCAGAAAATCTCATAGAAATCCGAATCCAAATCATCAATAGCATATAAACCCATGAATATAGGCATAAGAATCCATGAATACGGCATAACAATGAATAACAGTATGCATGAAGTGACAAGTAATAACTACAATATCTAAGCTGGCATATAAGGTAAGTACACTAATATTATGTCAAACCACTAGCTATCAAGCTAAGTTAAGCAATAATATTTTCTAAGGTGTACGTGACATGGCAATTACCGATGAAGATGTGTGTGAGCCGGCAAGTAAGTGTACATGGTACATACGCATCATCGGTAATGGTGCTGGTGTCCTAACAGCATAATGTCAACAATGCAATATGAAATAACAATGTAAGTATGCGATGCGGAGCGAGCAACCAAAATGAGTGGGAGCTAAATATTAAACAATGGTGCCATTTGAAATAACACGAATCGTGGGGTTTTGAAAATAGGGCTACGGTAGTTTTAAGAAAGGATACGTCTTTTGAAATATCCGTAGATCCCTTGACATGTCTTTTAAAATACCCACGATCCGCTAGTTTTGAAATAGGTAGGAGTCTAATCTAATCTAACAACTACACTAAACTATACGGCTGAACTAACAAGCTGAACTACAGGTAAGGAAACCGCCTATCATCTGAGTCGATACATATACATACCTGTAAATGTATAGTCGGTGATCCCCCCTCAATAATATCATATCCGATACCATATCTATAATCAGACATCCCAAGTCAAGAGTGCGGATCAATCATCAATATATAGCTCGTACGTAAATCCGTCGTACGGCATCCCAAATCTGGGTACGGGTCAATATCACATTCATCATACTATTCATCTAGTATCCTCTTTATCAAATATCATGATCAGGGTACTGATCTACGTCTAGTACAATACTGATACCGCCTAAGTATGCATGCACGTGTGTGAAACACTACGTCAAGGACCCGCTACAACGTCATGTCGTATCTCAAATACGAACCCTGTTATATCACCGATCTCACGGCCTCAAATCAAATCTCATCGACTCATCATAAATCCCAAGTACTATCCTCATTATCCATGTATGCGTATATGAATGTACATATGCATAGTCCCATACCCACGCATATATACATATATACACATCCCAATCTACGCACAAGAAGGTAAAGTATGCAAGTCTGTGTGTGCGTATGTGGGTATAACAACTACTCTAGGGTTTCGCAACTAACCCAAAGGTAAACCATGAACACATAAACATAACATGAATAAACATTCTCGTATCATAAAACACCTATATAAACATATATATATGAGCTACACTACAGACTGCGGGGGTGCTATACGCCATCCACCCGACTTCTCCCCGTAGATATAAATCTACTCACCTGTTCCTCGCTAGCCGATGCCGACGTCGCCACGCGCTTGCTTGTCGTCTCGAAGTCCACATGGGGTACCTACATATCATAACGCACCGTGTCGTATTAAAATCCGACTCATGACCCAAAAACGACACGTGAATCCCACATAGGTCAAAACCTATGGTTGCTTTCACAAATCAACCCAAAAACTCTTGACGTCGGCGTACAAACGCCAAACCATCGAGAAAAACTCAAACGTATCAATCGTGGTTTCACAACATCTTAATTATATATATAAAATTGGGTTAAAATCACCAAAACTTCAAATTCGTTTTAAAGCTATTTTTCCGAAAATCTAATAAGCAAAATTAACCGCTTTAATACAACCTCTTGATGTTTAAACGAATCTAGCGGCCACAATATTCACTAAATATCATAACAAAGTCATATAAACCATTCCTATAATTTATTCTCATCAATTTCCATAAATTCCAAAATTCTAGTTTACAATATACCCAAATTTAACAATTTTATAGCAAAAATGCACAAACAACAATTTAGCTTGGATTTTCATGAACTAAAGTATTAAACTATATTTTATAATGTTAATGAAGTTATGAAAAACCTAATCACATTTTAAAACCCAATATTTAAACAATTTTTTAAAACCTAGTTAGCAATTTAGCAAAATTATCACCATTTTAATGTAACAAATTAGCAAGTAGCAACAAACCTAGATTTTGCATACAATTACATGTTAATCTCCTCATTACAACCATAAACTAATGATAAAAACCCTAATTAAATTCAAACCCTAGTCCTGAATTTCCTAAAGTTGCAATAAAACCCAATTAAACATCAAATTTGTTAACATAGAAGCAATTAAACAACAATATATGAATAAGGTTTAAATTATACCTCATGATCATGGATCAATCATGAAATCTAGCCTCTTAAAATTCTCTCTTTTCACCACAATTCATGCTTGTTAGGCTAAGCTAAAATGGGTAAGAGTTGGATTTGGATTTTGGGATTTTTTTTGATGGATTTTGAGGCAATTTTGAAGCATTTTTTTTAAGAGAAATGAGAGGAGAAAAGGGGGAGGGGGCTGCTGCTGGAAAGGGCCGGCCAAATGCAGGTGGGGGAGAGGAGAGAGGGGGTGTGGTGTGAAGTATGGTGAGGGAAAAGTCCAAGTCAACAAAAGGTCAACTCTTTTATCCATTCTCATTTCTTTTCTTTTCTTTTCTTTCTTTGAAATTCAAGTGGGGAAAAAGGGTGGGCGCTGCTGAATTCAGCCAAGGGAAGATGTAAATGGGGGTGTGTGAGTGTGGGTATGGGTGTGGGGTGATGGAAAATGATAAATACAATACCCTAAACATCCATTTCCACTAAAAAAAGCCTTTTTCTTCGATATTTTCTAAACCGTTTTGGCAAACGATTTCATTTCAAAAACCACATGATAAAATTTTATTTAATGTTTTATGATGCACAAAATTTGTTTCAACTCATTCTAATTTGTAATTTTCCCTAATTAAATGTATTAGTGACGGCTTAAAATAATATTAAAATAATTAATTTCGGAAATTTTTTCAGAAAATTTGAAATTTCACCAGTGGCTCAATAAACACCAAATACTAGCAATTATATAGCTAGAATATGTATATTTAATTTTATAATAAAGATATTTGCATTTTAACTTTTTACAGAAAACCCCCTTATTTTACCGTTTTTCGAAATTTCACCGAAACGGTTTTCAAAACGTTACAGTTTCGAACTGTTGAGTTACAAGTCAGGTTTCACCATTGATTTCCCCATACCCCTAAGTTATACGTGTATGTCAAATCAGGTATTCAGTAATCAAGAACTAATGCCAACACAGGATCAGATAAGAGCAGGTTTGTCTGGATAGACAACAGGAACGGTCCGTGAGGACTACACGTCAGGTTTGTTGGCATTTGGCATGAGATCAGGTAACGGGTCAATCCATGGTACAACAGGTCAATTCAGGTAGTGTACGGTTCCATGTCGGTCAATCGATATATGTGTAGCAAGTCAGGCCAGGGTGTAAAAGACAACATGTGGGTACTCATAAACAGCTAGCATGATCATGGCTACAAGTAATCAAGCATGGTTATCAGCAATATAATCTAAGCAATAAATTAAGCAATAAAGCAGATTTGTTTATTTAGCTGTACAGTTATCAATTGTGTTAAACAGACAGTGTCAACATAATGTGAATACAGAATGATAGATGTAACTGCTGGAAATAGGTTAATAAATATTGAGTGTCCCAAGGATGCGACGACATGTATAATCTGTTTAATGAATGCAGTTATAATTAGACCGGTTAAAGTTGCACATGAATGGCTGATAGTCTAAACTGGATAGAAAAGGTATCATAGCAATGAACAAATGTGATCTATCATGTACAGGTGATGGTTAGATGTAAATAATCAGATGCAAGATTAAGTTTCACGTTTGGAATCATAAAATGTATAACAGAACTTTATACGGTTAATTTGAAATCCATTTCTATCAATTCTAATATGGGATTTTACAGGAAATAATTAATTTAGCATATGAATATTTTAAAAATAGCATGTAGCAAGTTTCACTTGCCTCGACGGGTCGCGAATCGGGAAAACGGAACGTTATACGTCGGCGGGGAAAATCTCGCGACGTGCGCACGGTTCACGGAATGAACCCAAACGACGAACAGTGGAGCCACACGGGTCAGAGTTCCTTGCTAGATCGTCGGGAAACGTCGTCGGCACGGTCGGATTCCGGCCAACACAAAAACAGTGAACACACACAAAATCAAGAATGCATGGAAAAGAGAAAATAAGAAGAAAGAAGGGAAGGAGGATGGAGAAGAGGGTGCTCACGATAATCTGTAGATGGGTTGAGATCGTCGATTACGTTGACGGAGCTCCGGCGGACAGCCTACAGTGACAGCGACCAATCTACAGATCACAAAGAATGAGAAAAGAGAAGAAGGAAGGAAAGAAGAAGAGGAGAGGGAGGCTATGCTCACAGAGGAGGGTGCGCGAGGCCAGGGAATGGATCAAGATCGCCAGCGGCGATCCCACGATGTGCGGCAGCGTGCAGGTAGGTGCACGATGCTCGTGCAGGGTGCTTGGGGAGAGGAGGAAGGAGGAAGGAGATGAGGTGGAAGTGACGAGGGCGAGGAGGCGACGAGGTCGGCGATGATGGCGTCGGCGTTGGGGCAATGACGACGGAAGACTAGGCGGCTAGGGCTTCTCGGAGATGGGTTTTTACTTCTGTGAAAAATAAGGAGGAAGAGAAATTTAAAGGGAAAGAGAGAGAAAAAGATTCGTGGGGAGGAGAGAGAGAGAGAGAGGACGCGGGGAGAGAGAGAGCACGCGGGGAGGCACGCGGGGAGAGAGAGAGATCGAGAGGAGAGAGGAGAGGAGAGAGATAGAGAGGTAGAGAGAGATCGAGAGGAGAGAGGAAGTGGATAGGAGAGAGAAATTTGGCACTTAGCGCGGAGAGAGAAGGGAAAAGAGAGAGAGAGAGAGAAGGAGAGAGGAGAGAAAGAGAGAGAGAGAGAGACGGTGGGGCCCCAGGGGTTAAGTGAAGCGCTGCGATTGGCTCGTGGCCAAAAGGAAGGAGAGAAAAGATTTTAGTGAAAAATGAAACGTGTGGGGCCCAGGGGGTTAAAAGAATTGTGATTGGCTGGCGGGGTAAAATGGTTAGGGGAAAGATTTTTAAAGGGATTTTAAAAATAGAGAAAATATTTTCTAGGGTTGAATTATTTTCGTTGGTTAACAAATAATATTAGAAAATAGGATTTGGCGCAAATGAAAAATATTTCAGAATTGCACCCGGGTCGGGTCCAAAATTTGAATTTGAAATAAGAAAATTTATAGGCGGGTCCCAAAAATTAAAATGAAGGATTTTATAGTTTAAAAGCATACCCCCAAGAACGGATGCACGTACGTGCGCGTAGCCGTCCAAACACGTCCGTTCACTGAACGGGACGAGAACACGATGCAAGGATGCTACCACTGGGTTAGGGATGCCGAGCAGGCCATGACAAGTATTTTTAATTTATTTCAAAAGACTTAAATTGTAATATGC
The DNA here is from genome assembly GCA_030015575.1 of Agapanthus africanus. Taxonomy (NCBI): domain Eukaryota; kingdom Viridiplantae; phylum Streptophyta; class Magnoliopsida; order Asparagales; family Amaryllidaceae; genus Agapanthus; species Agapanthus africanus. Next base: position 104,809,427 of record CM057347.1, on the reverse strand, counting down.
AAGAATTTGAATTGTTGGGTAAATTACAATAAGCATAGCCAAGTAAGATCAATGAAATAAATACCACACACCATCCAAACGGTCACAGAAATTTGTAGAACTTGACTCGGTTGTTACATGGAGGCAGTGACGGTTAGACAGGATTCGTCTCTCCCGGTATTGGGGGTTGATATCGCGCTGTGTCTAGGAGAGCCATTACACAAATAGTCCTTAGCCAGGGTAAGCGAGATATACTGGTAGCTTTCCAGTGTTATCTCAGGGTGTTCTGGGCTACACTCCAACACGACTTGTACCGCTATTAGGGGACTGACGTTTACCACCCCCCTAGGCCCGCCATGCGATATTCTCAGACGAACGGACCGGACTGTACGGAGATTATCACATTCAGGCTCAGTAGGAGTTCGGATGGGTTTACCTCATCGGCCTTCTTATCGACATCTACCTGGGGACCGTTACGTACAGCTAGTGCCGCTTGCGGTCTGTGGTTAAACCCACTGCCAGCGTAGTGTCGAGTCTTTAGAGTCCCACACAGAGAGTTTCTCTGCACTGAGCGAAACGTGTAGAAGCCGTATGGTTTTATGGCAGGGCTACGATCACTTACGTGCACTTGTGTGCGTATGTTGTTCAGGCAGGCAATACTGGTGGGCTTTGATTTAAGCCGGATCCTAGTATTGCACGGATGGATTTGTTTTGTCTTCTGTGAATTGGCATTCTACGGAATGCGGATGCGGGTGTGTATGCACAGTTTTGAGGAGCGAAGAAGGAGGAGGTGCCTCATTAGTGTTTTGACAGTTGATTCGGTCAAAACCATTTTGAGGCGGACTCATTAGGGTTTTGGCAGTTAGTTCGGTCAAAACCATTATGAGCCAGAGACATTATTTACTAATCTTTTTAGTGATAATTATGTGATGGCTAATTGCTTTGACCATTTGGCCGTACTTGACTTTGTTGACCGTTTAACCAAAGTTGACTTGGACTTTCATGAGAGGTCTAGAGTTTTCTTTGTATTTCTTTTTATTTTTGGATTATGAAAATGGTCAAGTCAATTGTTGCCATCAACTTTATCATGAAAGGATTAGTAATGATGATGTTTGTGTATTATTGCAACCATAGTTCATTTTCTTTAGTGAACAATTCATTTCTCATTTCTCATTCTCTCTCTTGTGAGAAGAAAAGAAAAGAGTTCCATGGTTGCTAGTTCTTCTTCCTCTTGAAAAATCGTTTGATCTCATGTGTTGAGAGAAAAAGGATCCAAATAGACAAACACTTCTATCTACCTCTTCTACACATCCTAGGACATCAAGACTAGCGATCTTGTTGCCCTAGTTGCCTCGGCTCGAGGTGGAGCTCGGAGTACAACTCTCAGGTGGATCTTTTTCGACTCAAGAAGGCCGCGGAGGTGACCAAGATCCGGATCGATCCTCGGAGCATGGATGGACGAGCAGGACAGCGGAGTGAATACCCGAAGGACCGGTATCGTGAGGCATAATCTCTATGGCATAGTAGATAGCACCTCATGTAGTTTGCTAGTTTGTAGTTTAGCAAAGATCCTTCTTTTAGTCCATGTTGCCTTTGCGCCAAAAATTATTTTTCGCCATTTCCGCCTCCCCGTAAGAACCGGGTGAGCAACGTGGACTTACAGTGGTATCAGAACCTAGCTAAACACAAACTAGCTTGTTAGCAAAGTATCTAGAATTTCGACAGGACAAAAAACCGCAAAACACCCCGGAAAATTCAAGTTTCTGCCGATTTTTATTTCTGCTTAAAAAATAATAAATCATGTACTAAAAATCGGCTCAGGCTTTTCAAAGAACAGGCAGGAAAAACGATCCAGTGAGTCGACCAACTCACTGCAGATCCGCGGCAAGAGATTGCTCCTGCCGCGGATCCGCGGCCGAGTTGACTCGGCCGTGGATCGTTTCTCCTGCAGTTTTCTTCTGTTGGTATGTTGTGATTTTTGAGATGGTTTGTTTCTGCCCAGAATTTCCAGAGAACAAGTTTGTTTTTAGGGTGGTTACAAATCCGTATTTTTGGTCGATTTTCTGTAGACTTTGGCTAATGGATATTATTTGTGATGTGATATATGTATTGAACGTCTGCTAATCGCTATAAGTCGATTAGTGGGGGTTATACATATCTGTAATCTGTAATGTTGATGGTATGTGTATATGAACTCGTTGGATTGTCGCGGATGAATAGCTGGGTGGATGTGAGATGAGAGTTTTTTTTTCTTTCATTCATGTAAAATTTGTAATTGATGTAATATTATTTTATGGCCGCACAACCGGGATGAGGTTGTAGCCGCCATTGTATAATTTCTTTTACTGTTTTTGCTCCTAGGATAGACCCAAGGTGGGGTGCACAAACTACCGGGTATCTCGAAGTGCCGAGTGGCCTACTCACGATGTTGAGGGAGGTTGCTTCGCTTCCGGTACTTGGCGGGCAGTTTGCCGCACCCGTAGGGGTCTAGGGTGGGGTATTGGCTATTCATCGCGACTGTGTAATCCGCTTTTCGTTCCAGGCTCGAACGAATTGCAGATTCCTAGTATATCCAAAGTGTTCATCTGTGATCTGGAATGGCTATCATTACATCTGACGAATGTATATATCTATATATGATATCTATTTAGGCGTTGCTTATGTTTTGCATCCGCGCTAGTTCAGCCCCCGCTCTGTCGTTAGTTAAGTAACCTAACGGGTGATGACGTGGCCCCGTGGCTAATGCGGATGGCATAAGCGTACACCATATTTTCGTTGTTTTCTACAATGGTAGGATTAAATGATGGGACACATTAAAATTAATGCAAGAAAATAAACCAAGTAAAGTCGTTGGAACACTTTCAAAACCACTCGGTTCTTTTCAAAAACCAACTTTTAAACGCGGAACTTGAACCACTCCTTTTAAAAGCTATCTCGTCCATCGATTATATCAAGTTCACTACATTCACGGTTTCGCCAAACCATTCGTAGCCCTCTGTCATTTCATATGGATAGTCAATAGTATTCAAGCTGTGTTTGTTGGCCAAAGTCAAGGCACAGTGTTTGGTAGCTATTGGGTATTCATATGCAGCATAGATAGATGCGTTGGTTTGGGACAGTCGTACTGCCTTGTTGGCCAAAGTCAAGGGTAGGTATGGGTGGGTTCAAATTAACCTGGAGAATGATGGGTAGAACTTGACATGTGACTTATGATTTATTGGCCAAAGTCAAGGTCATAAGAGCATGGGGTAAAAATCCACATCGGGAGTTTCTAAAGAAACTGAAACTTGCTAGCGCTGCATACCATTTGGAGTGTGATGATTCTGGTAGGATTCCTTCAGTTTTGTCACGCGATGATATTTGGATCCCGATCCTACTATGAGTATATGCTACTCCTCGGGAACTTTCTCACTTAACGATCAATGCTATAAACCAAATAGGTGTCTAGAAAGGTGTTAGCGGGGCTACGCCCACAGGGAAAAGAGGTTACTTAATTAAGGAACTTCGCGAAAGCGTTGGAAAACCTCCCTCGAAGTACCAACACTGGCCTGGCTGAACGGTTAAGCAAGTATTGTACGGTGAGATTGATCCCGACTAATTCTTCCTTTATGGTTTGAGGAGGGATTCGAGAGACAGTAGGAGCCATCCTGTTTAGATAAATTAAAAACCAATCTAAACTTGTAAGAGCATCATGCTGAGTGTTTTCTTCTCTCTCTCTTAATTGCAGCGACCCAGTGACCACACCTAAGTTACATCTAGATAATAAAATGACTAAATCTGACTGTTATGACTGGCAAAGGTCTGTCCAGATGTCCATTGCCCATGAAAAGCTGGGACACCTCTTAACTAATCCAACCCCTGCCATCTCAGGACCAGTTTCCCCTGTCACGGATATTGATATCCGTAAGACATCGGAAAAAGACTGTGTGAAAACCAAGTGCCTCGTGTTGGCCTCAGTTGATGGTGGATACCAGAGGAAACACGAGAAGATGGACTTAGTTTCTATCTTCCTCCATAACAAAGATTTATATGGAGAGCAATCTCGTATCGCAAGATATGAGACCTCGAATGAATTGCTTCAAGCGAGGTTGGCTATCGGGTCATCTGTAGGGGGCAACGTCCTTACAGAGACCAGCTATTTTGAGCTCGCGGACCTGAAGACCACGTTGAAGAACGGGTCAGATGCTGACTTGATTCTATAGTCTCTACCTTCTACCCTGAAGAAAACCAGGGAAGTAGAAGGAAAGGGAAGGGCAAAAGTTTCGGGACTGGATGAAGTATAAGAGGGACGTTCCTAATGTTACGGGAATGAACATTGGCAGAAGGATTGCAGGGCTAGCAAAGCCAATAGCCAGGATTCGAAACATGTTGTGGCTTCGGCTTCGGGTGTGTTTGTAATAGAGAACTGTATGTCAGTTAACCTTACTTCCTGGGTATTGGATACCAGATCAGGATCTCATATTTGTAATTCATTACAGGCTCTGAGAAACCGTACGGTTATCAAGATAGGTGATATGACTCTCAGGGTTGCTAACGGATCGAGCATGTACGCTGAATCCGTAAGGGAATATCATCTTGGACTGACAACTGGGCAGATATTGATTCTGCGTGACTGTTTTTATGTACCAGGTGCGACTTGTAATATCATATCTGTATCCTTACTTTCTAAGGAAGGATATGATTTTACTTTTGTAAGCGATGTGGTCAACATCCACCTAAATCAAGTTCTGATTGGGTCAGGTACATTAAAAAACGGGATATACGTATTAAATCAAGCTCAGATTTTCAGTGTCCAGAACACACTTAAAAGAAAGTCTCCGGAAACAAATCAGGCTTTCTTATGGCATTGTAGACTGGGTCACATTAATGAGACACGGTTAACAAAGTTACATAAAGAGGGATACTAAAATCCGTTCGAGTATCAGTCTTATGCCACTTGTGAATCTTGTCTCATGGGAAAGATGACAAAGACTCCGTTCACTGGACACGGAGAAAGAGCAAGCGAGCTCTTGGGACTCATACATAGTGATGTGTGTGGTCCAATGTCTACACATGCACGAAGTGGTTATTCATACTTCATTACTTTCACAGATGATTTCTCTAGGTATGAACATGTCTTCCTGATGAAGCATAAATCCGAGGCCTTTGAGAAATTTCGGGAATACAAGAATGAAGTTGAAAAACAAACAGGCAAAAGTATAAAGACACTGAGATCTGATCGAGGTGGTGAATACTTGAGTGCCGAGTTTCTGGACTACTTAAAAGAGAATGGAATTTTCTCTCAGCTTACTCCTCCATACACACCACAGAATAACGGTGTATCAGAAAGGCGGAATCGAACCCTATTGGATATGGTTCGTTCCATGATAAGTAAGGCTGAGTTACCGCGATCTTTCTGGAATTATGCGCTAGAATCAGCTGCATACCTTTTGAACCGAGTTCCAACTAAGACTGTGCTTACTACAGCATATCAGATGTGGTGTGGGAAGAAACCCTATCTTAAGCACATTAAGACATGGGGATGTCCAGCTTTTGTTAAAAAGCAGCATGCGGACAAGCTCGAGGCACGTTCAATACAATATAAGTTTATGGGATACCCAAAGAACTCCAAGGGGTATCTTTTCTATTACGTAGAGGAACAAAAGGTTTTTGTTTCTCGTCATGCCCGCTTCTTGGAAACTGAGTTTTCGAAAAATCAGATAAGCGGGAGCGCAATAGAACTGGAAGAAATTCCAGAACCACGAGCTATTACTGAAGGCTTAGTAGAACCAGAGGGTTCAAAAGAACCGGACATCCCAGCGCCACTCCGCAGGAGTAGTAGGCAGTCTCATTCGCCCGAGAGATACTACGGTTTTCTCATAGACGGGGATAGAAAGGATTGCGCCATTGACTATGGTGAGCATACTAGCTTCCAGCAAGCCATTCAGAGCGGTGACTCGGTAAAATGGCTGGATGCAATGCGGACCGAAATGGAGTCCATGTACACCAACTAAGTTTGGACTTTGGACTTTTCTCCAGAAGGGGTAAAACCCGTAGGCTGCAAATGGATCTTCAGAAAGAAGATTGGTGTAGATGGGCAGGTTGAAACCTATAAAGCTAGACTTGTTGCAAAGGGCTTTCGTCAAAGACCTGGTTTGGACTATGACGAGACCTTTTCTCCAGTGGCTATGCTCAAATACATTCGGATCCTTCTTGCCATTGCTGCTTTCCACGATTATGAAATCTGGCAGATGGACGTAAAGACGGCTTTCCTGAATGGAAATTTAGAAGAGTTCTTCTATATGGATCAGCCGGAGGGATTCATTCAGAGTGGGAGCAGCGGTAAAGTGTGCAAGTTGCTCAAGTCCATTTATGGACTGAAGCAGGCATCGCGGAGTTGGAACATCTTCTTTGATGATACTGTCAAGGAATTCGACTTTATCAAAAACCCAGATGAACCATACATTTACAGTAAGATTGTAGGGAGAACTGTGGTATTCCTCGTCTTGTACGTGGATGACATTCTCCTAATAGGAAATGATATTCCTATGCTACAGTCAGTCAAAGGATTCTTGTCACAGAGGTTCTCCATGAAGGACCTGGGCGATGCCAACTACATTTCGGGGATCCAGATCTATCGTGATAGATCTAAGAGGATGTTGGGACTTTCACGGTCCAGGTACATCGACACCATACTGAAAAGATTTAGTATGGAAGATTCCAAGCGCGGTACACTACCGGCTTGTCACGGAATCACCCTCTTTAAAGAGATGTCTCCCAAGACTAATTTGGAAAGGGCTCGCATGTCATCTATACCCTACGCATCTGCGGTAGGCTCTATAATGTATGCGATGTTGTGTACCAGACCAGATGTAGCATACGCATTGAGCGTTGTAAGCCAGTATCAGTCGGACCCAGGGGAGAAACACTGGATAGCGGTAAAGAACATTCTCAAGTACCTGAGAAGGACTAAGGAGATGTTCTTGGTGTATGGCGGAAAAGACCTCCAGATCGAGGCCTTTGCTGACTCCAGCTTCCAGAGTGACAAGGATGACTCCAAGTCCATGTCGGGTTATGTCTTTACCCTCAATGGAGGGGCGGTTTGCTGGAAGAGTTCCAAGAAGGAAACCGTTGCTGACTCAACTATGGAAGCGGAGTACATAGCTGCTTGCAATGCCGCAAAGGAAGCTGTCTGGATGAAGAAGTTCCTCACGGAGCTTCAGGTGGTTCCTACCATTGTTGATCCAATACCGCTGTATTGCGACAACAACAGAGGTATAGCTTTAGCGAAGGAACCCAGGTCCCATCAGAAGTCCAGGCACATTTTGAGGCGGTACCACCTGATCAGGGAGATCGTTGATCGCCGGGAGATCGAGGTGAAGAGAGTAGATTCGGAGAATAACACTGCATATCCACTCACGAAGGCCCTACCCCAGACTCAGTTTGAGCGGCTGATCGAGATGATAGGTCTTCGATACGCCAGTATATGGCCTCAGTGCAAGTGGGAGATTGTTAGTGTATATGCCCTAGAGGCCGTTACTGTATCATACTAGCTTGAATATTACTTAATGGAAGTTTAGGATATTCACAGTTATATAGACAATCTTGCTCAAAATGGTAGTATGCTACTTGGTTTGTCTCTACTTCAATATGTGCATGTGTTTCTTTTAGCATATCGCTTATACATATTAGTAGAGCCCTTAGGATCTTTGCTTGATTACCAGCATTATGATGGCAGTCACACTTGTGGGGGCTGGGTAATCTATAAGCACATCCTTATACAGGTCCCTAGTCGTAGGACTATCGAGACAGGGCATCGATACTCCGGAGTAGACTAGCGTATGTGCTTCTTATCCCAGCAGCGGAGATGGTCTGTCCCACAGCCATCAGTTCGTCGTACTGGAGATAGTATGCGGGTGCTCGTTAGGTTACGAGTACACTGGACAGGACTCGTCGGGAACTGTTGGTTGGTATTATACCTATCGTCAGTTATCAGTTCCCAGGTGATATGAGTACAGCTTAGTCCGCTGACCTGGCACTTTCACTTCGCCTCGAGTGTGTTCCCACTGTACTTAGATTACTACCCTACCACGGCTCAAAGGAGTCGTGCAAACAGGTAGTATTTGGGTGCAGTCCCGAAGCACTTGGAGGCAGTGACGGTTAGACAGGATTCGTCTCTCCCGGTATTGGGGGTTGATATCGCGCCGTGTCTAGGAGAGCCATTACACAAGTAGTCCCTGGCCAGGGCAAGCGAGATATACTGGTAGGTTTCCAGTGTTATCTCAGGGTGTTCTGGGCTACACTCTGACACGACTTGTACCGCTATTAGGGGACTGACGTTTACCACCCCCCTACGCCCGCCATGCGATATTCTCAGACGAACGGACCGGACTGTACGGAGATTGTCACATTCAGGCTCAGTAGGAGTTCGGATGGGTTTACCTCATCGGCCTTCTTATCTTCATCTACCTGGGGACCGTTACGTACAGCTAGTGCTGCTTGCGACCTGTGGTTAAACCCACTTTCAGCGTAGTGTCGAGTCTTTAGAGTCCCACACAGAGACTTTCCCTGCACTGAGCGAAACGTGTAGAAGCCGTATGGTTTTACGGCAGGGCTACGATCACTTACGTGCACTTGTGTGCGTATGTTGTTCGGGCAGGCAATACTAGTGGGCTTTGGTTTAAGCCGGATCCTAGTATTGCACGGATGGATTTGTTTTGTCTTCTGTGCATTGGCATTCTACGGAATGCGGATGCGGGTGTGTATGCACAGTTTTGAGGAGCGAAGAAGGAGGAGGTGCCTCATTAGGGTTTTGACAGTTGATTCGGTCAAAACCATTTTGAGGCGGACTCATTAGGGTTTTGGCAGTTGGTTCGGTCAAAACCATTATGAGCCGGGGACATTATTTACTAATCTTTTTAGTGATAATTATGTGATGGCTAATTTCTTTGACAATTTGACCATACTTGACTTTGTTGACCGTTTGACAAAAGTTGACTTGGACTTTCATGAGAGGTCTAGAGTTTTCTTTGGATTTCTTTTTATTTTTGGATTATGAAAATGGTCAAGTCAATTGTTGCCATCAACTTTTTCATGAAAGGATTAGTAATGATGATGTTTGTGTATTATTGCAACCATGGTTCATTTTCTTTAGTGAACAATTCATTTCTCATTTCTCATTCTCTCTCTTGTGAGAAGAAAAGAAAAGAGTTCCATGGTTGCTAGTTCTTCTTCCTCCTCTTGAAAAATCCTTTGATCTCATGTGTTGAAAGAAAAAGGATTCAAATAGACAAACACTTCCATCTACCTCTTCTACACATCCTATGACATCAAGACTGGCGATCTTGATGCCCTAGTTGCCTCGGCTCGAGGTGGAACTCGGAGTACAACTCTCGGGTGGATCGTCTTTGACTCAAGAAGGCCGCGGAGGTGGCCAAGATCCGGATCAATCCTCGGAGCATGGATGGACGAGCAGGACAACGGAGTGAAGACCCGAAGGACCGGTATCATGAGGTATAATCTCTATGGCTTAGTAGATAGCACCTCATGTAGTTTGCTAGTTTGTAGTTTAGCAAAGATCCTTCTTTTAGTCCATGTTGCCTTTGCGCTAAAAATTGTTTTTTGCCGTTTCCGCCTCCCCGTAAGAACCAGGGTGAGTAATGTGGACATACACATATTAGTCACCTACAAGCCGTCAGCGGTACTAGCTGGACGTAATGGCTACCCGGCTATTGAGCGATATGAAGATCAACAAGCAAACTTATCCATATTCTCCATGAAGCCTATCAGTAACACTACCGTACAGTCCGATCTCTTCGTCTGATATATCACATATCATGTCTAGGAGTTGTATACATCTGTCCCCGGTAACTTGATAAGTCATGTCGATGTCTGGTTTATAACGGTTCGAGAAATTACTGATAACACTTATCAGTAAATCTCGGCAACAGCCCTGGCCAGGGATTTCCAGTTATAGCCAATCGAGCATAGTGTAACATCAACTCCCAATACCGGGAGAGATGAAACCCCTCCTATCGCTCATTGCCTCCATGTGACTCGGGATTATACCCAAAATCCACCTGTTTGCACAACTCCTCTTGAGCGTGGTAGGGAGGAAATCAAAGCACAGTGGGAGCCACACAAGACTCTATGACGATCTCAGGTCTACAGACTAATCTGTACCAGTGTCACCAGAAGAATGCTATCTGACGATGGGTATACTACTACATAGGAGTCCTCGGCGAGTCCTGTTCGGTTTACCTATTCTCCATTGAGCACCTGTGTACAATCTTTGATGTCACACACCAATGGTTGTGGGATCAACCATCGCCCTCTAAGGGACAAGAAACGTACACACTAGTCTAATCTGGAATATCGATGCCCTAATTTCGATATTTCCTCGACTAGGAACTGATTAAAGGATGTACTTTTGGACCACCCTGGCACCACTAGTATGATCTCATCATAGTCCTAGTAGTCAAGTACATATGCTAAAGGCTTTATCAATATGTAAGAGACAGACATTATAAATACCAGTTTACATGTTAAGATAAAGGCAACCTGAAAGCATACTATCATGTCGAGCAAGAAAGTCCTCAATATATATGTCTAAGAATCCACTATTTCATCAATAATAGCCTCTAGGGAATACAAATTATAGGATTGCCAAGCACTACAGCAAGATTTCGGTAGGTATCGTCCATGCCATTTTCAAAAATTTGTCATTACAAACAGCCCTAACCCTAGAATCTAAACTAGAGAATTAGACAATACAATTATGTAAACAACTTTATATCTAAGTGAACATGGAATACAATCTTTGTAGACCGGTCCTTCACATCAATAGCTCCGTATAGTAGTCCCTTCGCTCCGAGTAGTGAATTTCCGGACTCTAGAATGGCTCCACAAGATGAAAGGAATAAGCTTGCACGAAGTCTTCGAGGCCGAAGATGATCTACGTCGAGGAGACACCAACCCAAGCTACATCTTCACTAATTAAGGATTAGTGAAGCTAACACCCTAAACTAAATGGCTAATCTAGTAGAGGATGATGAAGTAGGATTTTTGCTCACTTTAGAATTAATTTTCTCCCTAATTTTCTTCACCTCTCCAAAACCTAGAGAGCTCTCTTGATGAAGAAAAATATGAAGAGAATAATGTTGTGAATAATGAATCATGAGAGAGAGGCAACCAGGGATGAGAAATATCTCATATAACACATGTAGAGACTTGACCATGGTTTAAGAGAATGGTTGGGTTAATAAATATCTATAGTAAGACAAAGTTAGTGGACTAAGTCAAAGGTTTCTACAAGCTTCCACTAAGCTTCAACCATGATAAATTCATACAAATTTTGTATTTACTTTAAATAAATAAAACACCAATTATCTTAAGGAATGGTGTAAGTCTCATACACCCATGTTGCTTGTATAATCATGCATGACACAAAAAGAAAACACAATTAATATATATCACATATATATTAAGTGTGCACCTGTGAGAAAAAGAAATGCACAAGTGAACTAATATTAGTTAATGTAAATATATCAAATATATAATTATACATTAAATTATTAAATCAACACTTGATTCAATAATCCGGCTATATCGCATATAACCGACTAATATCATATGTATCCACTTATCAAATCAACACTTGATTCGATAACCCGACTATATCACATATAACTGACCGATATCATATATCGTGAGATAGAATACGGTATCACATACACGTGTTAATCTCGGTCCTGCACATATCACATATTCGCCTGAGCTAGGACACCTCTTTGTAGGACTCTAAAGACTCGTCAATACGCCGGCACTAGGTGATGATCAAATCAGTCACGCACAAGCCGTCAGTGGTACTAGATGGACGTAACGGCTACCTAGGTATTGAGCGATCAGAAGACCAACAAGCAAGCCTGCTCATACTCCTGTAAAGCCTATCAGTAACACTACCGTACAGTCTGGTCTCTTCGTCTGATATGTCGCATATCTAGTCTAGGGGTGGTAAACGTCAGACCCCAGTAACCGATAAGTCGTGCCGATGTGAGGCTCATAACGGGTCGAGAAACTACCGATAACACTTACCAGTAAATCTAAGTATCGGACATGGCCAAGGACTTCCTGTTATAGCCAATCGAGCACAGCGCAACATCAACCCCCAATACCTGGAGAGACGAATCCCCTCCTATCGCTTATTGCCTCCATGTGACTCAGGATTGTACCCGAAAACCACCATTTTGCACGTTCTTTTCAACGTGGTAAGGTGGAAATCAAAGCACAGTGGGAATCACACAAGACTCTATGACGATGTCGGGTCTACAGACTAACCTGTACCAGTGTCTCCAGAGAACTGCTATCTGACGATAGGTATAATACCAACTATGAGTTCTTGGCGAGTCCATTCAGTGTACCCAATCTCTACTAAGCACCCGTATACCATCTTTGATGTCAAACACCAATGGATGTGCGATCATCCATCGCCTATGAATATGGATCAAGAAGCGTATTTGCTAGTCTACTCCGGAATATCGATGCCCTGTCTCGATACACGCTCGACTAGGAACTATTAAAGGATGTACTTGTGGACTAACCTAGCACCACTAGTATGATCTCCATCATAGTCTTGGTAGTCAAGTACACATCCTAAGGGCTTTATCAACATCTGAGAGCAAGACAGTATCACAATACAAGTTTACATGTTAAGACAAAGAGCAACCAGATAGCATACTATCATGTCGAGCAAGAAAGTCCTCTCTATATATGTCCAAGCATCCACTATAATATACATCATATGTGCAATAATGGCCTCTAGGGCATACATATAACTAACAATCTCCCACTTGCACTAAAGCCAGTTGTTGTAGTATCTCATACCCAACATCCCGAAGAGTCTCTCAAATTGTATCTGGGGTATGGCCTTCGTGAGTGGATCCGCCATGTTGTTCTTTGTTTCAACTCTCCTGACCTCGATCTCCCAGTGATCAACTATCTCCTGGATCAGGTGATACCGCCTCAGAATATATCTGGATCGCTGATGGGACCTGGGTTCCTTGGCCAAAGCCACTGCTCCATTGTTATCATAATACAAAGGTATTGGATACTCGATGGACGGAACCACACCAAGTTCGGTTATGAACTTCTTCATCCAGGTAGCTTCTTTGGCAGCATCGTTGGCAGTGATGTATTCAGCTTCCATCGTCGAGTCTGCCACGGTTTCTTGCTTGGAACTCTTCCAACAAACCGCCACTCCATTGAGGGTAAAAACAAATCCCGAGATCGACTTAGAGTCATCCATATCACTCTGGAAGCTCGAATCGGAATTCCTTTTGTATAGCTGTTTGTATAGCTGGAATTTCTTCCAGTTCTACCTCCTTGCCACTAATTTCATTTTCAAGAAATTCCCTTTCTAAAAAGGTTGCATGTCGAGAAATAAACACTTTTTGTTCCTCGGTGTGGTAGAAGATATACCCTTACGAATGTTTGGAATATCCAATAAACTTACACAGAAAAGTCCTTGCCTCGAGCTTGTCCGGATTTTGTGTTTTCACATATGCCGGACAACCCCATATCTTAACATAATTAAGATATGGTCTCTTTTCTTTCCATATCTCATATGGAGTGGTTGGCACAGATTTGGTGTGAACCATATCCAATAGGTCTGCAGCTGTCTCCAGTGCATATCCCCAAAAGGAAATTGGCAATTCAGTAGTACTCATCATAGAGAACACCATATCCAATAGGATGCAATTCCTCCGCTCCGATACACCGTTGTGCTATGGTGTATACGGAGGAGTAAGCTGAGAGAGAATCCTATTCTCTTTTAGATAGTCACGGAATTCCTTGCTCAATTATTCTCCTCCCTGATCAGATCGAAGGATTTTAATACTTTTACCCGTTTAGTTCTCGACTTCATGCTTATATTCTTTGAATTTCTAAAAAGCTTCAGACTTGTGTTTCAACAGGAACATATATCCGTATCTTGAGAGATCGTCAGTGAATGTAATGAAGTACAAGGAACCATTCTTAGCATGCGTAGACATAGGACCGCATACATCACTATGTATAAGTCATAAGAGTTCTATAACTCTTTCTCCGTGTCCAGTAAACGGAGTTTTGGTCATCTTGCCTTTGAGACATGACTGGCAAGTTTCATAAGATGATAATTCGAACGGATTCAAATATCCATCCTTATGTAACTTAGCTAGTCGTGTCGCATTGATATGACCTAGTCTACAATACCACAAGAAGGATTCGTTCATTTCTGAACTCTTCCTATTGTGTGTGTTTTGTACGTTAAGAACCGTGTTTTGATTTAGAACGTATAAACCGTTACATAACGCACCAAACCCAATCAACACTTGATTTAGGTAAATGTTCATAACATTATTCTCTATTACAAAGTTATATCCTTCTTTATCTAATAAATAAATTGATATTAAATTGCATATCATAGAGGGCACGTAATAACATTCGTTCAAGATCAAAGTATTGCCATTTGGTAATACAAGATGATATTCACCAACTGGTTTGGCTGCAACACTTGCACCATTCCCTACTTTTAGAGAATGATCACCTATACCCAGTTCTCTACCTTCCCTTAGCCTATGCAACATATTACATATGTGGGATCCCGATCCGGTATCTAATACCCAGGATGTAGAGTATACTGAGAAACAGTTCTCAGTAACTAATACTCCCGAAGAAGATGCATCAACATGCTTATTCTTCGTTTGGGCGGCATGGGAATTCGGATATACCCCTATTTCTTGCTCGGACTTATAACAATTATAAGTTAGAGCGTTCCCAACGTTTCCCTACTCGGTATAACAAGTGGGTTCGGTCAATACATCCATATTATTATCTTGATTAAGGCCTGGCATGGTCTTTACCTTGAGAGAGAGAAGAAAACACTTAGCGTATGCTCTTGCAAGATTAGATTGGTTATTATCTTATCTAATCAGGATGGCTCCCGTTGTTTTTATCAAATCTTCCTTCAAACCCTAAAAGGTAAGACTAGCCCGGATTAATTACACCTTACAAGTTCGCCAATCTTTCAGCCAGGCCAGTATCGGTACTTTAAGGGAGGTTCCATGTGCTTTCGCACGGACCTAATTAAAATAAACCCCGTTTTCCTAGGGGCGTAACCCCATTAACATCTTTCTAGACACCTACTTGATTGGCTAATTGTGATGTGTAAAACGCTCCCAGGAGTAACTCTTAGTCGCAGTGGGTATCGGAATCCAACTATCTCATAGAAGGTATGCAATCTCATTGCAAATTTCAAAACTTGAAATTCCCGATAATATTTTGCCCCTAGCGTCCTATGACCTTGACACAGGCCAACAAACCATAGTCCGCTAGTCAAGTTCAACCCGTACATTTTCTGATTGAATTAAACCCACCGACACGACCCTTGACGCAGGCCAACAAAGTCGCACGACTACCCTAATCCAATCATATCTTATGTTACAGATAAGCACTAGTTAGCTACCGCACACTATGCATAGACGCAGGCCAACAAATGTAGCACGAATACTAAGTAGTACTTATCTGAAATGACGGAGGGTTACGACAGGTTTTTAGAAAAACCTTTTGCGTAATGAATTTGATATCGTTGTAGAATCTAGTGATTTTGAAAAAGAATGTTTTTGAAGCTTTTGCTAGTTTTGCTAAAGAGGTCACTCCCGGTGAAGGGATCTCGGCTCTTTCCTCATCGAATGAGATGCTGGATATTCTATAAGGAATACCGCTAAGCAAAACAAGAACTAAAGAAGCAATCAAAAGACAAAACCAAGTGGGTTGTAGCATCTGCTAGTTTCGCTAAAGAGGTCACTCCCGGTGAAAGGATCTCAGCTCTTTCCTCATCGAATGAGGTGCTGGATATTCTACAAGGAATACCGCTATGCAAAGCAAAAACTAGAGCTATCCTTTTTGAAAATTTGATTCTATAACATCTTTAGGTTTCTTATATCTTCATTAATCTCATTAATGAAGTCCCATCATTTATGCTTCCTAAGCATCACAGAAGAAACGAAAATACAACGTACGCTTATGCCACCCGCATTCGCCACAGTGTCCCGTTATGCACCGTTAGGTTACTTAACTGACGGCATAGCGGGGCGAGACTAGCGCGGGTGAAAAATATAAGCAACGTTTATTATATATCATATATATATAATAAAGCATTCGTCTCAAGCATATAAAGTGATCAAATCACAGAATATCAGCAGCAGAAGACAACATATGAAATATTGGATATACTAGGATTTCCGTGTTTTAAATTAAGCCAGTAAAAACACGGATTCCACAGTCACGATGAATAGCCAAACCCACATCCCTAGACCCCTATAAGAGCGGCAAGAAATCCTACCAATTCTAGAGTTAGGAGACCCGGACTCGACTCTTCGAGATGGTCTCCTACTGGACTCTACAACCCGGATACTTGTGCTCCCCACCTAGAGTCTATCCTAATGCGGAAAAGTAAATAATATACAACAAGGGTGACATCATCCTCAACCCAGAAGTGCCCCAATAAAAGAATATTACATACAAGTTTTTACATGAATGAAAATGAAAAACTCTCATCTCACATAAAAAAAACCCAGCTATTCAAAACACGAAAATCCAATGTAACATATCCCAGCAACACATAACATCACATGTCATCAACGTAAGTAAATATGCGTATCCCAATTGTCGTTGACATATAGCAACGAAACCGGCAATACACCACATATTACACTTACGATCGCAGAAAAGAAAATGTCAAACTACAACATTTTGAATCGACATAGCCCTTAGACATCATAAACCTGGAATGTCACATACTTCGGATTTCATGCCTAACATTGTAAATCTTACATTTGGGTCACACTCATGAAAACACCTTTTCAAAAGAAATCGGGTAATTCAACAAGATTCGTGATTCCACCCGAGACCGAAATGTTAAATTTACATGCAACTAATCAATTTTCATAAAACTAATTAGTGTAGATTCCAAATACTGTATCACATTTCATAGATTGTTAGACGATGTTAAACATTCCGATCGAATCAACAAACACCCAAAATTTCCCAAAGAGCTCAACACTTGAGCACAGTTAAGAAATACTCAAAACATGCCACAGTACCTATGGACCAACCGTAAAAGGGTCAACCCTTGCCTTACCTATGGCGCCGCGAAACTACCGCAAACCCTAAGATTTGATGGCGGTTCCGACGGTCATAGAATCGAGTTAGGGTTTCGTTCTTCTAGAGGGTCCATAGAATTACTTGCATGATTTTTGAATATTTTCAACTTTGAAAAAATCCAACTTTTGGAAAATTTCCGGCGAGGGAGAAAATGGGTTATTGATATCCGTTCGAACTTTTTAACGCCGTCTAAAATACCCGAAACAATGTTAGAATTACGGCTACGAAAAATTTTCTTTACAGAAAGATAACATCATATGCAATCTTAGCAAAAACAAGCAACACCTGAAACACCAAAACCTAGAGACCAGAACACCAAACCAAAACGAACCCGAGAAGACTTCATTGGGCCGCCAGGCCGGAATTTTAAGGCATGTCGCCAGTTCAAATCCGGCAGATGGGGTTCCTATTCGTTTGGTGTTCATATTACATCTCATGTAACATTTTGCAGTTGCTTAAAAAAATTTGAGGACTTTTAAAATTCGACAGAAACTAAATTTTTAGTTTCGATGTTTCGGAGTTGTTTCGGTTTCGTAATTCTACAAACATCTAATTCTCTAGCTTGGCTATGATACCACTGTAGGACTGCCTAGCACGACAGCAAGGTTTCGGGAGGCATCGTCCAGGCCATTTTCAAAAAAATTCCATGCCAAACAACCCTAACCCTAGAATCTTAACTAGAGAATTAGACAATACAATCATGTAAACAAGTTTACATCTAAGTGAACATGGAATACAACCTTTGTAGACCGGTCCTTCACTTCAATAGCTCCGTATCCCTTTGCTCAAAGTAGTGATCTTCCGAACTCTAGAATGGCTTCACAAGATGAAAGGAACAAGCTTGCACGAAGTCTTCGAGGCCGAAGATGATCTACGTCGAGGAGACACCAACCCAAGCTACATCTTCACTAATTAGGGATTAGTGATGCTAACACTCTAAACTAAATGGCTAATCTAGTAGAGGATGATAAAGTAGGATTTTTGCTCATTTTAGAATTAATTTTCTCACTAATTTTCTTCACCTCTCCAAAACTTAGAGAGCACTCTTGATGAAGAAGAAGATAAAGAGAATAATGTTATGAATAATGAATCATGAGAGAGAGACAACCATGGGTGAGAAATATCTCATATAAATCATGTAGAGACTGTAGGGTTCCTAGGCACACTCAAGAGGTTCCACAACTGATCAACCATGGCAAAATCAAATTTTTCTAGGTGCCGAGAAACCCTAATGCGATCGTTAACTAGAGTTTAGGCGGAAAAAAATGCGAGCAAACAACTTTACTCTAAAGTGAATGGAAATACAACCTTTGTAGATCCGGTCCTCCACTTCCAAAGCTCCGTGAAGACGTCCCTCCACTGCAACCATCGGAATCCTAGACTCTCACGGTGGTTTCATCGGTGAAAAGATCGGGCTATGTCGCTGACTTCGATGCCGAAGATGATCTACGTCGAGGCAACTGAAGATCAAGCTCCAACTTCACCTGGTCATGAAACTTGTGAAGAAAACACCCAATACAACATGACAAGTCGTAGAGGATGAAGAAATAGGAAGTGGGTTCACTTTGGATTTGGATTTCTCACTTGGATTCATCACTTAGAATTTTCTAGCAAAGGTTTTCTTTCTTCATCAAGAAGAAGAAGAAGAAAGAAATTGTTAGTTGTATGTATGCCCTAGAGGCCAGTATTGTACAGATGATGTATATTATATTGGATGCTTGGACATATATAGAGATGACTTTCTTGCTCGATATGATAGTATGCTATCTGGTTACTCTTTATCTTAACATGTATACTAGTCTCTTTATACTGTCTTATAGTTACATGTTGGTAAAGCCCTTAGGATGTGTACTTGACTACCTGGACTATGATGCAGATCATACTAGTGGGGACATGGTAGTCCATAGGTACATCCTTCAAGGTCCCTAGTCGTGGGTGTATCGAGACGGGGCATCGATATACCAGAGTAGACTAGCGTATGCGCTTCTCGACCCATGAGATGGGCGATGGATGATCCCATATCCATTGGTGTTTGACATCAGAGATCGTATACGGGTGCTCAGTGGAGACTGGGTACACTGGACGGACTCACCGAGAACTCCCAGATGGTATTATACCTCACGTCAGATGGCAGTTCTCAGGTGACACTTGTGCAGGTTAGTCTGTAGACCCGAGATCGTCATAGAGTCTTGTATGATTCCTACTGTGCTTTGATCTCCACCTTACCACGTCCATGAGGGCGTGCAAAACGGTGGTCTTTGGGTACAGTCCCGAGTCACATGGAGGCAATGAGCGATAGGAGGGGTTTCGTCTCTCCCGGTATTGGGGGTTGATGTTGCACTGTGCTCGATTGGCCGTAACAGGGAAGTCCCTGGCCAGGGCTAATCAGAGATTTGCTGGTAAGTGTTACCAGTAGTTTCTCGACCCGTTATGAGCCTCATATCGGCCCGACTTATCGGTTATTGGGGTCTGACGTTTACCACCCCTAGACTTGATATGCGACATATCAGACGAACAGACCGGACTGTACGGTAAGTGTTACTGGTTGGATTCACAGGAGTGTGAGCGGGCTAGCTCGTCGATCTTCTGATCGCTCAATACCTGGATGGCCATTACGTTTAGCAGACCGCTTGCAGCTTGTGGGTGCTTGATATGATCATCATCTGCTACCGACGTATTGACGAGTCTTTAGAGTCCTACACAGAGGTTTCCTGGCTCAAGTGAAACGAAATAGGAGCGCATATGAGATATGTGCGGGACCGAGAATAATGCGTGTATGTGATACCGTATTTCATTCTCGTGATGAATGTTTCGATTGGTTGTATGCGATATAACCTAGTTGTCGAATCATTCTATACTAGTCGGTTATGTGCGACATGACCGGATCATTGAATCAAGTGTTGATTTAATGATTTAATGTATAATTATATATTTGATATATTACTTTGCATTAACTAGTATTGGTTCACTTTAAATGGATTTTCTCACTTGATGTGCAAGTTGTATATGTGATATACTTTTATGCACATCTTTGTATCATGTTTGATGATGCTTGCTCATTTGGTTAAGTGTAAAGAATTAAACCTAGGTTAAGAAAGTGATTAGGGTTTTTAATTATCCATTCTTTTATTTTTCATTTTGGAAAAAGGATGGCATAAGAATACAAAATGGTTGCTTTCATTCTTGAACTTTGATGAAGCTTCATGAAGCTTTAACTTTGTGACCATTTTGACTTCACACTTAACCCTAACCATTCATCTAACCTTAGTCAATTCTCTACACCTAACTATGGTTCATATTATGATAAGTATTCATTTGTTTTACATTTTTAAATATAACTTATCATAATTCTAGCTTCATCTTCTTCTTCATCTTCAAAAGAAAAAGCTTGATGCCATCAATGGAAACTTGAGTTCTAAAGTGAGAAATCAAATTCTAAAGTGAGCCCACCTCCTATTTCTTCACCCTCTACCTCTTGCCAAGTTGTTTTGGGTGTTTTTTTCACAAGTTTCACAAATTTGTGAAGTCGGAGCTTGAACTTGTGATGCCCCGACGTAGATCATCTTCGGCACGAAGCCGACGACCTAGTCAGCTCATTTTCCCGATGAAGCCGACGATTGAGTTCGGGATTCAAGATGGACAGCGAGAGGACGCCTACGTGGAGCTAAGGAAGTGGATATCTGGATCTACAAAGGTTGTAGCTTCTGATCTTTAGTTAAATTGTTAACTAGTTTCGTATTTCGCCTAGAATTCTAGCCGACGATCCGTATTAGGGTTTCTCGGCACCCATAAAATTTAAAATTGGCATGGTTGATGCCTTGTGAGACCTCTATAGTGTGCCTAGGAACCTTTCACTGGTATCAGAGCCTAGCTAGAGCCTTAGGCGAAGTCCAGACGACGTTTGAAGTCCGATCGAACCAAAACTCTAACCCGAAAACGGCTCTCTGTACATTTTTTAAAAAATGGGTTTTTTCCAAATTAAAAATATGCAGAAAACTCAGCAGGGAATTCTAAGAATTACGGCGCAAAATTGAACCCATGAACAGTGCAACCCGCGGCGGAACCGCGGCAGAAGCCAGCCTTAGGCGGCGGTTCCGCGGTGGATTGATGACGTCATCCCTATCAATTTGCACAGTAATTCCTATTTAACAGTGCTGAGTTCTCTGGGTATTTTTTTTAATTTATTCAAGAGTTGAATTTTCTGGGGTGTTTTAGAACTTCGATGTTTCGACCGGATTATCAAATTTCGTCTTTGTGTACTTCCGGATAATTTTTGAATTTGTTAAAAAGTTCGACCGGATATAAATACCCAACTTTTCCCCTATCGGGAAATTTCCAAGTGTTGGATTTTTCCGTAGTTTAACGACATTCTAAGTAGTGCAAGTAACGGGATGGACCCTCTAGAAGACAACAAACCTTAACTCGATTATATGACCGTCTTGAACTGCCCTTTGAACCTTCGGGTTTGGGGCAGTACGGCGTGCCACATGTGAGGCGTTGGCTTGACCCTTCTACGGCTGGACCGTTGGTACTGAGGCACGAACTGAATGTTGTTAGACTTATTTCATGTGTTGAGCTGTATCGGGAAAACTTGGGTATTCGACTGTTCGATCGGAAAGTTTAACATTTTCTGTTTATCTGGAATGTGATACAATAATTGGAATTCACAAACAGTTATGAGATAACTGAATGAATGTTATAAATCTAGCGGTTTAGTTTCACTTGATATTGAAAAGAGTTTTCGATAATGAGACTAAAATGCGGGGTTTGTAACTGTTAGGCATGTGATGTCTAAGTATTTCATCTGATTAGGCATGTGATGTCTAAAGAGGTTGCGGATTCCAACTGTTGTAGTTTTACACTTTCTTTTCTGTGACCGTAAGTGTAGTATGTTCATCTCGCCGGTTTCGTTGCTATACGTCAACGACAATTGGGGTATGCATACTTACTTACGTTGATGACATGTGATGTTATGTGTTGCTGGATATGTTATATTAGATCGTCGTGTTTGAATAGACGGGGTTTTTTTATGTGAGATGAGTGTTTTTCATTTTCATTCATGTAAAAACTTGTATGTAATATTCTTTTTATT
Organism: Agapanthus africanus; assembly: GCA_030015575.1. Classification (NCBI taxonomy): domain Eukaryota; kingdom Viridiplantae; phylum Streptophyta; class Magnoliopsida; order Asparagales; family Amaryllidaceae; genus Agapanthus; species Agapanthus africanus. The sequence continues at coordinate 104,787,178 of CM057347.1, read as the reverse complement.
TGGGGCACTTCCAGGTAGCGGAAGTTGTCACCTTTTGTATATTATTTTCTTTTCCGCATTAGGATAGACCCAAGGAGGGGAGCATAAGTAACCGGGTTCTGGGGTCCAGTGGGAGACCAACTCGAGGAGTCGAGTCCGGGTCTCCTAACCCTAGAATTGGCAGGGTTGCTTGCCGCTCTCGTAGGGGTCTAGGGGTGTGGGATTGGCTATTCATCACGACCGTGGAATCCGTGTTTTATACTGGCTCGTATTGAAAATACGGACGTCCTAGTATATCCAATATTTCATATGTTTCTTCCGCTGCGATATCTGTGATGTGATCATGTGATGTTCTGTGATGGATACAGTATATAGTATATATGATATATTATATAGACGTTACTTATGTTTTACACCCGCACAAGCCCTGCCCTGCTCTGTCGTTAGTTACCTAACCTAACGGTGCACGAGGGGACATCGAGGCGAATGCGGATGGCATAAGTGTACGTCGTATTTATCTGTGATGTTTAGGTATTTAAATGATGGGACTTCATTAATGTGATTAATGAAAGATAAGAAACCTAAGATGTTGTAGAATCAAATTTTAAACAAAACAGGTAGCTACAGTTCTTGCTTTGCATAGCGGTATATATGATATACCCTGCACCTTATTCGATGAGGAAAGGACCGAGATCCCTTCACCGGGAGTGACTCCTTTAGCAATAACTGGTAGATGCTACACCCTCGGTTTGTTTTTGATTGCTTTTAAGACTTTTTGCTTTGCACAGAGATATATATGATATATCCCGCACCTCATTCGACGAGGAAAGGATCGACGATCCCTTCACCGGGAGTGACTCCTTTAGCAAAACTAGAAAAGCCTCAAAATCACTCCATTTCAAAACTTCATTTGATTCTACAACGATATCAGGTTCATTACGCTCATGGTTTTCAGAAAAACCTGCGTAGCCCTCCGTCAATTCAGATATGTAATATTCAGTATTCGTGCTGCGGTTGTTTGGCATGCGTCAAGGCGTAGTGTACGGTAGCTGATTATTACTTATCTGTAGCATGAGATGCGATTGGATTAAGGTATTCGTGCGGCGTTGTTTGGCATGCGTCAAGGGTCGTACGGGTGGGTTTAATTCAATCACGAATTGTACGGGTTGAACTTGACTAGCGGACTACGGGTTGTTTGGCATGCGTCAAGGTCATAGCACGCTAGGGGCAAAATATTATCGGGAATTTCAAGTGTTGAAATTTGCAATGAGATTGCATACCTTCTATGAGATAGTTGGATCCCGATACCCACTGCGAGTAAGAGTTACTCCTGGGAAAGTTTTACACATTACAATTAGCCGATCAAGTAGGTGTCTAGAAAGGTGTTAATGAGGTTACGCCTCTGGGAAAACGAGGTTTATATTAATTAGGTTCATGCGAAAGCAAGGGGGACCTCCCTCAAAGTACCGACACTGGCCTGACTGAAAGATCGAAGAAGTTGTAGGGTGTAATTAATCCCGGCTAGTCTTTCCTTTTAGGGTTTGAAGGAAGATTTGATAAAAACAATGGGAGCCATCCTCAGGAAGATTTTAGGGAAATTGAGTGTTTATTATTGCACGCATGATCTTTTGTGAATCAACACTTGTCTCGAGATTGTGTGCAGGAAATTCTCCAGGTAAAAAAGCCGGAACTGCTAAAAGTGCTGATAAAATACGCCAAGTCCAAGATTTGAAATCTGGAAGTGAACAAGAAAGTATAAAAATATTCCAGACATCAGAAAAGTGCCATAAAACCAACATAAGAATTACCATGGAAAAATAATGCAGTGATCACCTCAAACGGCCGCGGATCCACGGCCGAGATGGCCGATCCGCCGTGGATCCACGGCCTCTTTGACTCAGTGGGGGCAGAAACGTTTTCCGAGGCTTTCTTTTCAACATCAAAACTTCTTCAAGATGCTTCAGTTCCTAGAGTTCTTCAGAAGCTTCCTTTCTAACAGCCAAGCTTCTTGTGCAAGCTAAATACCTACCAAGCTTCTCATGGAAGCTAGCTAACTACCTTAATCTAGATGCTTCTCTACAACTACCTAGCTTCCTATGCAAGCTTCATAACAACCAAGCTTCCAAGGGAAGCTAAACCTAACCAAGCTTTTAAAGGAAGCTAAACCTAGCTTCTAGGGGAAGCTAAAGGGAAAGCTATAAAAAGGGACCCATGGCTTCATTAAAAAGGTTTTTCGTTGTTCATCAATTAGGGTAAAATTCTAGTGAGATCTAAATCAATTCTAAACAAATTGAGTGACACAGTTTGATCCAAATCAAGATTCATCGAGTACCGGTTCAAGCAAGCACTCAACGAGCCTTTTTGAAGCAACGCCGATCTTCATCCGAGAAAGTGATCCACGACGATCCGCGACTCAATAAGATGATGCGAAGCTAGTTCGATGATTTAGTTCCACCTCAATTCTTGTAGTCTTTGAGTGTATTATAATGAAACATCGAATAATAAAAAGTGAAAATTCTTGATCTTGCTTTTCTTTACATTTGAGTATTATGAAGAGTTATCGATTCTTGATTGTTATCTTTTTCATGATGTTTGAGTGAAAACTCCGCTTGTGGAGGAATCGAGAAAATAGGTAGATGATTATGACTAAATTCTTGAACAATTCTTAAGTCTTATGAGTTCTGTAAACTTTAGAAAATTAAATCAACGACGACCTGGTTTTGAGCGAAATACTTTCTTGAATGTTCTCGCTCTAAATTAGAGATCAATGATCGATGATTGAATTTCCTAGAGGCTAGAATTTGAATGCTAATCAACGAAAGGATAAGGGATGATGATGAAGAAAACCTAGTTTCTTCAATAGATCCCTAAACCTCATTGATTGTCATCGATTTGGCAACAAATCTTCAATAGATAAGAATTTGTAATCATAAGTATTCATCATCACTATCGATTGGATCGATTCCTACAAGTCTCTTTACAAATCTTGATAATTCATTCAATTTGGACATCTCGTGATCTTTAGTATTTTTTGATTTTAGATCTAGTTATTTATGATTCTTGACACTAAACTTCACAACTTTTGAATCATTTTCCTTTATTCTTTTAATTTTCAACTCAACTAAAACAAGATCGACCAAATCACACTTTCTCAGTAGACGATCCGTTCTCATTGACGAAACTACAATAGACACCGTCAATTGATTGCGGTTTCTTTGGTTGTGAAATCTTCTAAACACGACACGGAAATGAATCAATCACAACCACCTTAGACATCATAAACCTAATGTATCACATTCTTTGGATTACATGCCCAACCATATGAATTCCTTAGATATCGCATGCCTAACAATTATAAATCCCGCATTTTAGTCTCGATATTGAAAACACTTTCCAATAATCTGTCGGGTAATTCAACAAGATTCCCGATAACCTGATTGAATGCTCATCGGAAATTTAGTAGACAGCCGCACCCCCTGGTGCCGTCGACGAAGTGCACTAAGATGGAACACCGCAGCTGTGAGCTCCAGAACGGACGCTTTTGGCGACGGGGTTCTCCTACAGTCACTTGGTTGGGGCTATGGGGCATGGCTATCTATTAAGTTTACCCGGCGAGTATCCGCGTACGCTACGTGATTGCGACGGACTTTTGATCAACATCAAAATCCCATGGCAACCGATCAAGTGAGACTAAACTGCTAGATTTATAAAATTCAAATTAGTTATCTCATAACCAATGCATGGATTCCAAATATTGTATCACAATCACAGATAGCTAGACGAAGTTAAACTTTTTGATCGAATAATCTAGCACCCAAAATTTCCCAATAAGCTCAACACTTGAGCGGAGTTCAAAAAGTACCCAGAAACTGCCACAGCTCCTATGAACCAGCCGTAGAAGGGTCAACCAATGCCTCACATGTGGCATCACTGAACTACCACAAAGCCTAGGGTTTGATGGCAGTTCTGACGGTCACATAATCGAGTTAAGGTTTCGTTCTTCTAGAGGGTCCACAGAATCGCTTGCAAGATTTTCTGAAAATTTTAAACTCGGAAAAAATCCAACTCTTGGAAAATTTCCAGCAGGAAAAGATTGGGTCATTGATATCCGTTCAAACTTTTTAACATCGTCTAAATAACCCGAATACATGTTAGAATTACGATTATGAAACACTCCGAGTTGCTTTTGCAGAAAGTTAACATCACATGAAAATTCAGCAAAAACAAACAACGCCTGAAACCCTAAAACCAAGAGACTGGAACACCCTGAAAATTTGAAGCCCAAACTCCCCAAAAGACCCGGTGAGCTCGGTTTTGAGGCAATGTGGCCGGCCAAAAGTCAGTGGAAATGCCTCAAATTTGCATGGTGTTCATGTTATATCACATACAACATTCTGCAGTTATTTAAAAAAAATTTTGAGGACTTTTTAAAATCGACAGAAACCAAGTTTTCGTATCGGGTGTTTCGGAGTAGTTTCGGTTTCGTAATCCTAGCAAACATCGTCCAATTTTCTAGCTTGGCTATGATACCACCGCAGGGTTGTCTCGCACAGCAACAAGGTTTCGGGAGAAATCGTCCATGCCATATTTAAATTTTTTCCGTTCTAGCTAACCCTAACCCTAGAATCGAAACTAGAAAATCCGACGAATCGATATGCAAACAAATTTGCTAAGAAGTGAACAAGGAATACAACCTTTGTAGACCGGTCCTTCACTTTAATAGCTCCATGTAGTAGTCCCTTCGCTACGATGGTGAACTCTCGGACTCTAGATAGGGTTCACTTGAAGAAACAAACAAGCTTGCTCATTGTCTTCGAAGCTGAAGATGATCTACGTCGAGGAGACTCGAGCTCATGCTACCTCTTCACTAATGTGTGAAATTATTGAAGCAAACACCCTAAACTAAATGGATAATAGTAGAGGATGATGAAGTAAGAAGTGGGCACACTTTAGATTTATTTTTCTCACAATTTTTCATCACTTAGAAAAAAACTAGCAAGCTTTTTTCTCTTGAGGAAGAAGAAAAAGTGATAAAGAAAATGAATGAGAGAGTGAGGTTAGAATTGCAACCATGGGTGAGTTAGAGTCATGCCTAACTCATATAGAGAATAAACCATAGCTATGAGTTAAGGGTTGGGTTAAGAAATATCTTAAGCTAGACAAACAAGTGGACTAAGTCAATGTTAACTACACGCTTCTACAAGCTTTGCCATGACTCATTATCCAAGTTGTTTGAATTACTTAAAACAAATAAAACCCTAATTTTAGCCTAGCATTGTGTGAGTCTCATACATACATGTTGCAAGTGTAACCTAGCATGACACAACAATATACATCACATATATATTTTGTGTGCAAAAAGAGAACAATAAATTTAACATATATCACATATATATCAATGTATCATAAATGAGAAAAATGAATACTTAAGTGAGCTAATATTAGTTAATGTAATGTAATATATCAAATATATAACAATACATTAAATTATTAAATCAACTCTTGATTTAATAATACTACTATATTACATATAACCGACTAATATCAAATGAATCAACTTATCGAATCGACACATGATCTTATAACCCGGCTATATCATATATAAACGACCAATATCATATATCGCGAGAATGGAATACGGCATCACATATCGTATCAATTTCGGTCTCGCACATATCACATATATGCTCCTACTCCGTTTCGCATGAACCAGGAAACCTCTGTGTAGGACTCTAAAGACTCGTCAATACGCCGGCAGTAGGTGATGATCATATCAAACACCCACAAGCCGCAAGCGGTCTGCTAAATGTAACGGCTACCACGGTATTGAGCAATCAGAAGATCAACAAGCAATCCTGCTCGTACTCCTGCGAATCCAATCAGTAACACTACCGTACAGTCTGGTCTCTTCGTCTTATATGTCGCATATCATAGCCTGGGGGTGGTATAACGTCAGACCCCAATAGCTTAATAAGTCATGCCGATGCAAGGTCCATAATAGTTCGAGAAACTACTGATAACACTTACCAGTAAATCTCAGCAACCCTGGCCAGGGATTTCCTGTTATGGCTAATCGAGCATAGCGCAACATCAACTCCCAATACCGGGAGAGACAAAACCCCTCCTATCACTCATTGCCTCCATATGACTCGGGACTGTACCCAAAAACCACCTTTTTCATGATCTATTGACCGTGGTATGGTAGAAATCAAACCACAGTGGGAAACATACAAGTCTCTATGACGGTCTCGAGTCTACAGACTAAGCTGTACCAGTGTCACCATAGAACTGCTATCCGATGATAGGTACAATACCATCTAGGAGTTCTCGACGAGTCCGTCCAGTGTACCCAGTCTCCACTGAGCACCCGTATACCTTCTCTAATGTCAAACACCAATGGATATGGGATCATCCATCGTCCATCACATGGGTCGAGAAGCATATACGCTAGTCTACTCTGGATTATCGATGCCCTGTCTCGATACTCCCATGACTAGGAACAGTTATAGGGTGTACTTATGGAATGTAAGTGCACGGCGGCGCCCCGGCCATCAATCCGACGCCGGAATGCGGAAGCGACGATTTAATTTAACTTTTAAAACCGGCACCACCGCGCACTATAAACCCGGATCATGCCATTAAATCTAATCCTAGCTAACAAGAAGGGGGTAGAGAGATATACCGAGCGATCCGTGTCCTTCGGTCTTCTCGTCGTCGCCCCGATCTCCCCGCGGAATCTCCGGTCTCCACCAAGTCGCCGGAAGGGCACCACGTCGCCGGCTTCTTTTACGGACTCCCACCTCTGGGCCGAGGCAACTCGGGCACGAAGTTGGCGAGCCGACGTGCCCAAGGTTTGCTATAGAATACGTGTAGTGCTCTATGTCTCATTTGGGGTTACTTGAAATTGCCTTTGGTGGAGGATTGAGATGTAAGGTTTTATGGATGAACTTGGGAATTTTTTGTAGCATGAAAAGAGCAAAAATTCCCACACCAAAAAATGGGCAGCCCCTCTCCATGCTTGGCCGGCCATGGCAAGGTGAGGAGATCAAAAGAGAGAGAGGAGAAAAGAATGAGGGAGCCTCAACAATAATGCAATAGTGAGAGAGAAGGTTATCATGATCAACCATGATCACAAAACAAGTTCAACACTCCAAATCAACCATCATGAACCCAAAGTCAAGCAATGATGAAGTCAAGAAAGTCAAGGTCATGGTGCAACCATCATGACACTACAATGTGCAAAGACAACCCTCCAAAATGCTTATTTGCACAAATGCAAATAAGCCATCCTCCACCAATCTTCAGCCAATGAAAGATACAAAGAAATATGGCTGAAACGGAAAACAAACTGGCAACTCCAAAATACTGATCCCGTAATAAATTACAGGAAAACCCTGCTACTATATATACATACCCGCATTTGTATTCCGACCGAAATACAATTGCAATGAGACAAAATCTACACTGTACTATACTAGGATCCGGCTTAAACCAAAGCCCGCTAGTATTATCCGTCCGATCCTAATTTGTGCAATACCGCACGTATCTGATCGAACCCTGCCATATCTCCATATGGCCTCTACAGCGTTTCGCCCGAAACTTGAGTAACTGAATGTGGGGGACTCTAAAGACCCGTCAATACTATGGCTGTGGATTTAACCACTAGCACGTCAGAGGTATTAGCCATACGTGACGGGCTACCAGCTATTGACCAAAAGGGACGTCGATGAGCGAACTCATCCTGACACCCTACTGAGCCTGTCAGTGACAATATCCGTACAGTTCAGTCCGTTCTTCTATGAGCATCGCATGGTGGGCCTAGGCGGTTGGTAAAAGTCAGACCCCCAAAAGCAGTACAAGTCGTGTCGGAGTGTAGCCCAGAACACCCTGAGATACTACTGGAATACCTACCAGTAAATCTCCTGCCTTGGACAAGTACTTCGTGTAATGGCTCTCCTAGACACAGCGCGACCTCACCCCCAATACCGGGAGAGACGAACCCCTGAAGATCCGCTCACTGCCTCCATGTGGCTCGGGACTGTACCCAACTAAAACCTGTTTGCACGTCTCCTTTGAGCGTGGTAGGGTAGTAATCAAAGTACAGTGGGAACTCACATGAGACAAATGACGATCCCCCGGTCGATGAACTAACCTGTATACATGTCACCAGGAAACTGCTATCTGACGTCAGGTATAAGACCAACTAGCATGTTCCCGGCGAGTCCTGTCCGGTGTACTCATAACCCAATGAGCACCTGTATACATCTTAGGTGATCCAACTGACACCAGTGGCTTATGAGACCGGCTACCGCCCCTCGTCGGGATCTCGAATGTATACACTAGTCTACTCTGGAGTATCGATGCCCTGTCTCGAAACTCCTACGACTAGGGACCTTTTAAGGATGTGCTTATAGACTACCAGCTCCCACGTATATGATCGCCTTCATACTGCTGGCAGTCAAGAAAGAATCCTAGGGGCTCTATCAACGTGTAATAGCGACCTGTCAGGTCATCTAAAGCAGTACACGATGATAAAGATAAACCAGATAGCATACTATCATCTTGAGTAAGACTGTCCTACCGGGATAGGCCCTCCTTCAATCATTGCAATCACGTGCCTGTGATCCAATAATTGACTCTGAGGGCACTATCTCCAACAATCTCCCACTTGCACTCAAGGCTAATTATTGCGATGTCGCATACTCAGAGCCCGTGTGATACCGAACACCCAACTCCTCTACTTGTCAGTCTCACAAAACTCGTTTACGAAACTATTGCATTCGAGGAATAGCCTCAGTGAGTGGATCCGCCTTGATGTTTCTTTCTATGTCTCTCTATATCTCAAGTTCGCGGAGAATGCCATCTCCCGAAATGAGCAATACCTGTCCAAGAATGTGTCTGGATGTCTGATAGGACCTAGCTCATAAACGAACTCCAAATCCAAACTTCTTTGACTGTATCGTCAACTGAACTTAATCAGTATCCTGCGCCATGCCTCCCTCAGTATTGCCTTGGACCACCTGTCCAAAATACTGCCCCTCGTCAGAAGGAAAACTATAACTCTGACAACCTCCTTGTCGTCCAGATCACCTTGGAAGCCTGGAATGATAACTGTCTCCTAAATGAGGCTGTCGTTATCATATCCCTAGAACATCCACTTATGTTCTAAGACTGCTTCCGACTGTTTCTCTAGGATAGGATCAATGTCAACTTATTGCATCTAGTGCAAGAACAACATCTGGTGTGGTACTTGACATCTCATGATTGACTCAATTGCCTGAGCAAGTGATCTGCCAATCATGCACATCCTTCTCCCTTTTAGTCTGTAAGACACTTTTAGAGAGGGTGACTCCATTACCTGCAGGTACACTACCGTGCCAGGAGTCGTCCATTCTAAATACTCTTAGAATGCTGTCTAAGTATCCTGATTGGGAAACCATCCAAATCTAGATCTAAAACCATAGATCTAGTAACCAGTATGTTTGATATAATGTCCAAGTCCCATGTGGAGAAACCACTGTGTGACGACCAAAGTATAACCGATCGTAGTATAGGAATATCACTTCCTACTCTGTATATGTCATCCAAATACCATGGCATCACACCCTACTACCTTCTCAATAGATCCATCCCCTATTTTGATGAAGTCAAACCTATGACTGTCACGTCAGAAATAGATGATCTATCTCCGCCACATCTGCTATAGTCTATAAATAGACATAAGCCACCTGTCCACCAATGCTTCCGCTGCTCCCACTGACTATGACAACCCTCTGGCAGAGTCATATAGACGTACACTTCTAAAGCCAGTTCAGAACGACGCTATACTCATCCTCCTGCCGGGTCTCACAGTCTGGAACAACAGCAATGGCATGTCTGGGTAAACAAGAACTTCCCTGTCACCGTCCTTGAGGCTACCGGAGTACCTCTCGGGTGCCTAAAGTTACCCACCTTATCTGCGGAGTGGCCAATGGAATGTCAAACCAGATTGAATCTTTAGGTTCCTATCAAATCTTCAGTAATCGTTTGTGGTTCTGGAATCACTTCCAGTTCTACCATACTCCCACTACTGTTTTCTGAAAAAATCCATTTTTATTAAAACTGTGGCGAGTCTAGAACAATATCACTATTGATCTTCCAGATGGTAGAAAGTCAACCCTCGTCATAGCCTGGGTCAACCCACAAACAGCCATTACAGAAACATACCTTGAGTTATCCAGAGTCTGGTTTTAATCATAAGCCGGACAACTCCCTGTACCTTAACATCGTTAAGATATGAACTGTTCTATATCCAATACAGAAACAGAGGCACTGATTTAATTGAACCAGATCAAATCATGTAGCTTTCTCCAGTGCATGTCAACTAAATGGAAGGAGGCCTATCAGCGTTACTCAACTTAGGAATGCTTCCAATTATGAGTAACCTGAAAAAGAAGTAAGTTCTCTTAACCATTACTATCAACTGAATACCATACACAACTATCTACATCCTCGATCACTTTGAAGAATCCCGATACTTGCAATACCTGGTTCTCTACTTTATTCAAATACCTATAACTTCTCAAAATTCGGACCCTGTGTTTCCACGAAACACCTGTCTAAAACTAGAGAAGTCATAAGTAAACCGAATATAGTACGAGGACCAACCCCTCTGTCCTGATGGACCCTGGACAATATACAATACTCTGTATAAGTCCGTTGAGTCTAATAACTCATTCCCTGTGTGTCGTAGGTTGAAAACTGTACTTGTGATTAAGAAGAATTACACCGCTGTTTAATGCTCCTTATCTAACCATCCACTGATATAGATAAATGTCATAGACATAATTTCAAAAAGGTATATCTCACTCTATGAAAATAGACGTACAGATATATCAATTTGAAATTGGTGCATAACAGCGGATATTCAAAACCAAGTATTTGCCGACCGGCAAACAGTCCAGGCGATTTCCTCAAATATCACCAATTACAACGAATTCCGATATAATGAGGAAGATCACCTAATTCCCAATAACTTACTCCCACTCATCATCTGTAAAACCATACAGATGAGAGAATCATACCTCGTAAATACATACCCTGGAGTAAGTATCTAATCGGGAAATTAGTTTTCCTTTAACTGTACACAGCGAAGCTGAAACATTGAAATGTTTCGATGGGGTATCCCGGTATTCCTAGTAATGCCTCTTCCATTATCCAGATTCACAACTATAACCGTGTAATTCTTTGCCACCTCTCCAAATCCCTTTATATGTCTTTAGTCATTACCTTCTGCACACCCCTTTTGGCCAAATGGTTTTCTTCCTTCCCTACCGTTCGGCACCAGCCTATGGTTTGGAAGAAGACTATCCAATAAGCATAATGGGTGTGCTGTCCTAATCCTAGGAACACTCGCAATGCGAGAGAAGGTGAAGATAAAAGACAACCGAATAAACCTTATTCCTATTTCTCCTGAACCAGAATCCATCCCCGAACTGGAACAAGTTCCTTTCGAGTTCGTATATAACCATACGATGGAGTATCCAATAAACTGTGGATCTTCGTAGTGATACGGAGTGTCCTGGAGAAACATAAAGGTGATTTTAGGATTGGCGAGGAAATACTTGGTTTGGTCGTGAATATCAGTCGCAATTTACTTTGCCCTCTTACTAATCCCTTGTTATGTCTTTACTTAATACCTTCTGCACACCATCGTTATGCTAATTGGTTTTCTTCATTCCCTACCGGTTGGCACCTGCCTATGGTTTGGAAGAAGACTATCCAATTTGCGTAATAGGTGTACTATCTCCTAAACCAAGGAGTACTCGCAACCTGAGAGAAGGTAAAAGGAAAATACAACTGAATAGTCCTATTCGTTTTCTCTAGAACCGGAAACCATCCTCGAATAAATTCCTTCGAGTTTGTATCTAACCATACGATGGTTTTGTCCAATGGAAGTGGACGTTCGTAGTAATACGGGGTGTCTTGGAGAAAAGGGTAAAAGTAGGAGTGGCAATGAGGTTAGCAACTCTGACAATCCAAAAGCCAGTGTTAAAGAAGGTTCGGTTAATATTGGTCACTGAGTCATAGTCTTAGGGTCGGGTCAATGGTCGCTGCCGAAGAGAGAGAGAAAAGAAACACTCAGCGTGCACTCTAACCTAGATCAGAATGGTTACCAATTTATCTAATCTGGAAACCTCCCACTGTCACCTCAAATTCTCCTCCAAACCTGAAAGAAGAATTAGCCGGGAACACCCGAGGAGTAAACCAACTCATCAGTGGGAATCGGGATCCAACGATCATCGCATGACAAAGTGACGAAATCCGCTCACGTTATCACACTCCAGAAGGTATGCGCATATCTGGCAAGTTTCAGTTTCTTTAGAAACTCCCGATATGATTTTTGCCCCATGCTCTTATGACCTTGGCGTGAGGTCAAAATATCATAAGTCACATGTCAAGTTCTACCCGTCATTGTCCAGGTTAATTTGAACCCACCCCTACATACCCTTGACGTAGGCCAAAATAGTAGTATGACTATCCCAAACCAACGCATCTATCTATGCAACAGATAAATACCCGGCAGCTACCAATCACTATGCCTTGGCGTGAGGTCAAAATACATAGCTTGAATACTACCGAATATTTAACTGAAATGACGGAGGGCTACGAATGGTTTCTGGCGAAAACCTTTAACGTAATGAACTTGATATCGTTGAAGGAACGGATAGCTTTTATAAAAATATAGTGACGAAAACCTTTGCTAAATAGGTCACTCCCGGTGAAGGGATCTCGGCTCTTTCCCCGTAGAATGAGGTGCAGGATATTCCAACTGAATACCACGGTGCAAAGCAAAAGTAAACGGCTATAGTGAAGTTATTGCCCTGACGCAAACTTTTTGTCCAAGGGGTCACTCCCGGTGAAGGGATCTCAGCCCTTGCCTCTTCGACTGAAGAGCAGGATATTCCAACTGAATACCACGATGCAAAACAAAAGTGAACGTCCTTGCAATAACAGCTTTTTGAAAAGTGTTCCAACAACATCAGAATAGGTTTGTTTAACTTGCATTGATCCGAATCAATGCAGTCCCATCAATTGATCACACCACAAAGAACGAAAATAATATGATGTACGTATATGCCATCCGCATTCGCCACTGGGTCCCGTCATTACCCGTTAGGTTAGCTAACTAACGACAGAGCAGGGACTGGACTAGCGCGGATGCAAAACATATACAACATCTACTAATATATATACCAATATATAATTTTCGCTCAAGGCGTAATAAAAAAGCAACATCACAGAAATGTACAGCATCACAGAACAATACAGATATCTGGGATCCCCGGGTTTCACAGAGCCACTACTGAAACCCGACGTTCCCCTAGTCGTGTGGATAGCCTGTGCAATGAAATCCTAGACCCCTACGGGCGCGGCAAGTTACCCGCCAAAACCTGAAGCGAGTCAGCCCCCTTCAGCAACGTGAATGGACCACCCAGCACTTCACGGAATCCGGTAACTTGGGCACCCTTCCAGGGTCAACCTGTACCCTCTACGAGTGCGGCGAATAGCCCGCCAATTCTAGAGTGAAGCCCCCTCCGTCTCAATGCCATGAGATGCGGGCTTGTTGCCCTCTAGAACCCGGCTATCCGTGCACCCCACCTTGGGGTAATCCTAGTACAGAAAGTAAAATATACATACAACGGGTACATCGACCGCAACCTGGTCGTGCACCAAAATAATAATACAAACAGGCAGTGACGGCAGTCCATATGTCGGACGCTCGCCCCGCAATATCAAATGTACATAATACAACAAAACTGTACTACCACTGCAACCAGGCTATCCCCCACGACCAATCCGCAACATCACAGCAATACACAGAACATCAACGTGAAATTCACGTTCGCAAATCCGTCTAACCGGGCTATAGCAGTTAGACAGGATTTACCGATCAAGTGACATTCACGGTCGCAGATATAATGTAAATACTGTGAAATAATGTGTTTAAAATATCCGATCGATCAAATTTTACCAAATGGGCCCCAAGCTTTACTGTAGCACTTAAAGAAATTCTGGGCCCAAAAATAATATTCCAAAACCCCAATTTCCCTGTCCAAGACCCTCTGTGAAAAATTGGTCCAGTGAGGAGGCTAAGTGGCGGCGGAACCACGGCCCATGCATGGGTTTGGCCGCGGTTCCGCGGTGATATAGTAAGATCACGAGACCAAATTTTCACAGAGGGCTTATAATTCTATGCACAGTATTCTGAAACAACCTGAAAAATTTTTGGAGTCCAAAAAATTTCGACAGAAAACTGTTGTAATGAAAAACGTGGGTTTTAGAATTTTGTTCGATCGGAAATGTAAAACACATTAGACCAAGCTAGACTAGGTTAATGGCGAGGCTCTGATACCACTGTAAGTGCACGGCGGCGTCCCGGCCGTCAATCCGACGCCGGAATGCGGAAGGGATGATTTACTTTAACTTTTAAAACCGGCACCACAGCGCACTATAAACCCGAATCGTGCCATTAAATCTATTCCTAGCTAACAAGAAGGGGGTAGAGAGATATACCGAGTGATCCGTGTCCTTCGGTCTTCTCGTCGTCGCCCCGATCTCCCCGCGGAATCTCCGGTCTCCACCAAGTCGCCGGAAGGGCACCACGTCGCCGGCTTCATTTACGGGCTCCCACCTCTGGGCCGAGGCATCTCGGGCACGAAGTTGGCGAGAAGGTTTGCTGTAGAATACGTGTAGTGCTCTATGTCTCATTTGGGGTTACTTGAAGTTGCCTTTGGTGGAGGATTGAGATGTAAGCTTTTGTGGATGAACTTGGGAATTTTTTGTAGCATGAAAAGAGCAAAAATTCCCACACCAAAAAATGGGCAGCCCCTCTCCATGCTTGGCCGGCCATGGCAAGGTGAGGAGATCAAAAGAGAGAGAGGAGCAACAATAATGCAAGAGTGAGAGAGAAGGTTATCATGATCAACCATGATCACAAAACAAGTTCAACACTCCAAATCAACCATCATGAACCCAAAGTCAAGCAATGATGAAGTCAAGAAAGTCAAGGTCATGGTGCAACCATCATGACACTACAATGTGCAAAGACAACCCTCCAAAATGCTTATTTGCACAAATGCAAATAAGCCCTCCTCCACCAATCTTCAGCCAATGAAAGATACAAAGAAATATGGCTGAAACGGAAAACAAACTGGCAACTCCAAAAAACTGATCCCGTAATAAATTACAGGAAAACCCCGCTACTGTATATACATACCCGCATTTGTATTCCGACCGAAATACAATTGCAATGAGAAAAAATCTACACTGTACTATACTAGGATCCGGCTTAAACCAAAGTCCGCTAGTATTATCCATCCGATCCTGATTTGTGCAATACCGCACGTATCTGATCGAACCCTGCCATATCTCTATATGGCCTCTACAGCGTTTTGCCCGAAACTTGAGTAACTGAATGTGGGGGACTCTAAAGACCCGTCAATACTATGGCTGTAGATTTAACCACTAGCACGTCAGAAGTATTAGCCATACGTGACGGGCTACCAGCTATTGACCAAAAGGGACGTCGATGAGCGAACTCATCCTGACACCCTATTGAGCCTGTCAGTGACAATATCCGTACAGTTCGGTCCGTTCGTCTATGAGCATCGCATGGTGGGCCTAGGGGGTTGGTAAAAGTCAGACCCCCAAAAGCGGTACAAGTCGTGTCGGAGTGTAGCCCAGAACACCCTGAGATACTACTGGAATACCTACCAGTAAATCTCCTGCCTTGGCCAAGGACTTCGTGTAATGGCTCTCCTAGACACAGCGCGACCTCACCCCCAATACCGGGAGAGACGAACCCCTGAAGATCCGCTCACTGCCTCCATGTGGCTCGGGACTGTACCCAACTAAAACCTGTTTGCACGTCTCCTTTGAGCGTGGTAGGGTAGTAATCAAAGTACAGTGGGACTCACATAAGACAAATGACGATCCCCAGGTCGATGAACTAACCTGTACACATGTCACCAGGGAACTGCTATCTGACGTCAGGTATAAGACCAACTAGCATGTTCCCGGCGAGTCCTGTCCGGTGTACTCATAACCCAATGAGCACCTGTATACATCTTAGGTGATCCAACTGACACCAGTGGCTTGTGAGACCGGCCACCGCCCCTCGTCGGGGTCTCGAATGTATACACTAGTCTACTCTGGAGTATCGATGCCCTGTCTCGAAACTCCTACGACTAGGGACCTTTTAAGGATGTGCTTATAGACTACCAGCTCCCACGTATATGATCGCCCTCATACTGCTGGCAGTCAAGCAAGAATCCTAGGGGCTCTATCAACGTGTAATAGCGACCTGTCAGGTCACCTAAAGCAGTACACAATGATAAAGATAAACCAGATAGCATACTATCATCTTAAGTAAGACTGTCCTACCGGGATAGGCCCTCCCTCAATCATTGCAATCACGTGCCTGTGATCCAATAATTGACTCTGAGAGCACTATCTCCAACATGGAATACCCTTGGCTCCACTAGTATGATCTCCATTATAGTCCTGGTAGTCAAGTACACAACCTAAGGTCTTTATCAACATGTGAAAGCGAGAAAATAAGTTTACATGTTAAGATAAAGAGCAACCAGATAGCATATTATCATGTTGAGCAAGAAAGTCCTCCCTATATATGTCCAAGCATCCACTACAATATTTATCCCATGTACAGTAATGGTCTCTAGGGCATACATATAACTAACAATATATATGCCCTAGAGGCCATTATTGTACTTGGGATGTATATTATAGTGGATGCTTAGACATATATAGGGAGGAATTTCTTGCTCGATATGATAGTATGCAATTTGGTTGCTCTTTGTCTTAACATGTTGACTTGTATACATGATGTTGTCTTGTTCTCACATGTTGATAAAGACCTTAGGATGTGTACTTGACTACCAGGACTATGATGGAGATCATACTAGTGGGTCCATGGGTAGTCCATAAGTACACCCTATAATTGTTCCTAGTCATGGGGGTATCGAGACAGGGCATCGATACTCTAGAGTAGACTAGCGTATATGCTTCTCGACCCATGTGATGGGCGATGGATGATCCCATATCCATTGGTGTTTGACATCAGAGAAGGTATACGGGTGCTCAGTAGAGACTGGGTACACTGGACGGACTCGTCGAGAACTCCTAGATGGTATTATACCTATCGTCGGATAGCAGTTCTCTGGTGACACTGGTACAGGTTAGTCTGTCGACCCGAGATCGTCATAGAGTCCTGTGTGATTCCTACTGTGCTTTGATTTCCACCATACCACGATCAAGAGATCGTGCAAAAAGGTGGGTTTTGGGTACAGTTCCGAGTCACATGGAGGCAATGAACGATAGGAGGGGATTCGTCTCTCCCGGTATTTGGAGTTGATGTTGCGTTATACTCGATTAGCCATAACATGAAATCCCTGGCCAAGGTTGCTGAGATTTACTGGTAAGTGTTATCAGTGGTTTCTCAAACCGTTATTGACCTTGCATCGGCATAACTTATCAGGCTATTGGGGTCTGACGTTATACCACCCCCATGCTGTGATATGCGACATATCTGACGAAGAGACCGGATTGTACGGTAGTGTTACTGATTGGATTCGCAGGCTTGTTTGTTGATCTTTTGATCACTCAATACTCGGGTGTCCGTTACGTTTAGCAGACCGTTTGTGGCTTGTGGGTATTTGATATGATCATCACCTACTGCCGGCGTATTGACGAGTCTTTAGAGTCTTGCACAGAGGTTTCCTGGCTCAAGCGAAACGGAGTAGGAGAACATATGCGATATGTGCGGGACCGAGATTAATACGATATGTGATACCGTATTCTATTCTCACGATTTGTGTTATCGGTCGGCTATATGTGATATAGCCGGGTTATCGAATCAAGTGTTAATTCGATAAGTTGATACATATGATATTAGTCGATTATATGTGATATAGCCGGATTATTAAATCAAGTGTTGATTTGATAATTTAATGTATAATTATATATTTGATATATTAACATACATTAACTAATATTGTTTCACTTAAGATTTATTTTCTCACTTGATTTGTGCACATAGTATATATGTGATATATTTTAGTGTACAAGATTTTGTCATGCTTGATGATACATGCTTCATGGGTGTGTGTATGACTTACACCATGCTTTTTATAATCTAGGGTTTTTTAATTAATTAAGTAATTCAAAATTTTTGGATTTTGTCATGGCAAGAAGCTTGGAGAAGCTTGCTTGTTCTTTGACTAAGTCCATAAGTTTTGTTTTACTTAAGATGTTTATAAACCCAACCATTATAGCTAGCCATGGTTAACTCTCTACAAAGGTTAGTATACGATACTAACTCACCTTGGGTTTTCATTCTCCACTTGATTTTTGATCATGAGACATTTCTTCATCTTCTTCCTCAAAGCTCACTGGCCTTTTGAAAATGAATAAAAATGAGTAAGAAAATTATTTCTAAATTGAGTAAAATTCCTACTTCATCATCCTCTACTACTAGCCATTTAGTATAGGGTGTTTGCTTCACTAATTCCACATTAGTGAAGGGGTAGCTTGGGTTAGTGTCTCCTCGACGCAGATCATCTTTGGCATCGAAGAATTGTACAAGCTTGCTCATTTCTTCAGGAGAACCCTTTCTCGAGTTCGGGTGTTCATGATTTGCAGCGAAGGGACTACTAGACGGAGAATTAAAAGTGAAGGACCGGTCTACAAAGGTTGTATTCCTCATTCACTTAGATGTAAATATGTTTACATATCTTTTCGTCGGATTTTCTAGTAATGATTCTTGGGTTAGAGTTAGCTAGAACGGCAAATTTTTGAAATTGGCATGGACGATGCCTCCCGAAACTTTGCTGCCGTGCTAGACAACCCTGCAGCCCCAATAAAAGAATATTACAGACAGATTTTACATGAATGAAAATAAAAACTCTCATCTCACATAAAAACCCCCGGCTATTCTTTCACGACGATCCAATAAATCATATCACCAGCAACACATGATATCACATATTATCAATGTAAGTAAATACACGTATTCTAAATTCCGTTGACATATAGCAATGAGATTTGCGATACCCCACGTATTACACTTACAGTCGCGGAAAAGAAATGTAAAACTACAATAATTAGAATCCGCATATCCTTAAACATCATAAACCCGGAATATCTCATATTCCGAATTTCATGCCTAACCTATAAACCTTGCATTTTAGTCTCATATTAAAAACTCTTTTCAATAATTTAGTCAGGTAATTCAACAAGATTCTCGATTACCCGAACGAATACGTGTCGGAAACTATAGTAGATGGCCACACCCCCGATACCGTCGACCAAGTGCACTTAGGCGGAACACCGTGGCCGCGAGCACCCGAGTGGGTGCTATTGGCAACGAGGTTCTCCTGCAGTCACTTGGTTGGGGCAATGGGGCGAGGCTATTTAGTAAAGTTATTCGGCGACTATTCACGTAAGAAACGCGATTGCGACGGAGTTTCGATCCGAATCGAAACTTCGTGGCAATCGATCTACCGAGACTAAAATGCTAGATTTATAAACACTAACTAGTTTTCACAAAACCAATTAAATATGGATTCCAACTACTGCATCCATATCAAACTAAACCCGAAATGACGTAACAATTACGACTACGAAATACTCTGTATCAGCCCTAATAGAACTGTTAACATCACATGCAAATTAGGCCAATCAAACAATACCAAAAAACCTAAAATCAAGTCCACAGAACACCAAAAATTTTGAGCCAAAACGGAGTTTACAAAACAGGCGATATCAGGGATTTTGGGGTTCTCGCCGGGTCAATTTTGGTTGTTTGGTCTTTAATTTCTCCAGTATTCTAGTTGTATCACAAACAACATTCTGCAGTTGCTAAAAAAATTTCTGAGAACATTTTAAAAACGACAGAGAACAGGGTTTCAAGGCACAGTTTCGGAGTTGTTTCGGTTTCGTGATTCTAATTACATCATCTAATCTTCAAACTTTGGCTCTGATGCCATGAAAGTCTACCATAGTACCAGCAAGGGGTCCAAGTGGCATCAAGCATGCCAAATTCAAAATTTTTATGGCGCTAAGCTAGACTATCCAAGATTTTTAGCTAGATGATTAGGGTGTAGAGTTTGATATCAAGAAAACTAGAAGAAGTGAAAGAAGGCTATACCCTTGAAGATCAAGTCCTTCACTTCACATGCTCCGTGTAGTAATCTCGTGATTCCACTAGGCTCCACTTGAGGCTTTGTACGAGCTTTCTCCGATGACCTTCGTGCCGAAGATGATCCATGCGAAGTCCCTCCAACTCAAGCTACCTCTACACTAAACTCTTTAGCGTAGGAAACACGCTACACTCGATCGCTAGTCAAGTGTAGGATGGTGAAGTAGGGGATATGATTTTGCTCACAAGATTGTGTTCAAGCTTGTTGGTTCATATCACATGTGAGGGTTGAAGCTTGAACTATGGCAAATGAGGAAGATGAAGAAGCTAGAGAGCAACCATGGGAGCAACTAAGGAAAACGGCTAAGTGTTGAGAAAGAGCTAGTGAGAATGGCAACTCTTGACCCCTCACTCATTCAAGCATGGAATTATTGCAATATAAAATTGCAACCATGCTTGAATAGTGAGTCAAGATGAATAAACAATGATAAAGCCGATGCTTGCAACCATGCTCTCATTTTCCACCTCATTTCTATTTTTCTCAAAAATAGAAATTTATGCCATGCTTCATTATATATATATATATATATATATATATATATATTGAAGAATAATTAGTGATCTAATGATATTAGTTAAGATATAATTATATCACATATAACATATATCATATTATTAAATCAACACTTGATTAATAATACGGTTGCATCACATATGACTGACTAATATCATTTATCTGTATATCACATTATCAAATCAACACTTGATTTGATAATCTGGTTATATCACATATAACCGAACCGATAACAGTTGACTGCCAGATTACAATATGGTATCACATACACGTATTTAATCAGACCCCCACACATATCACATATGTTTCCTACTTCGTTTTGCTTGAACTAGGGAACTTCTGTGTGGGGCTCTAAAGACTCGTCAATACGCCAGCAGTAGGTGATGATCACATCAGTCACCTACAAGTCGGCAGCGGTACTAGCTGGACGTAACGGCTACCCGGATATTGAGCAATATGAAGATCAACAAGCAAGCTTGTCCATAGTCTCCATGAAGCCTATCAGTAACACTACCGTACAGTCTGGTCTCTTCGTCTGATATGTCGCATATCATGTCTAGGGGTGGTAAACGTCAGTCCCCAGTAACATGATAAGTCATGCCGATGTCTAGCTTATAACGGTTCGAGAAACTACTGATAACACTTATCAGTAAATATCGGCAGCAGCCCTGGCCAGGGACTTCCAGTTATAGCCAATCGAGTATAGCGCAACATCAACCCCCAATACCGGGAGAAACGAAACCTCTGCTATCGCTCATTGCCTCCATGTGACTCGGGACTGTACCCAAAATCCACCTCTTTGCACAACTTCTCTTGAGCGTGGTAGGGAGGAAATCAAAGCACAGTGGGAGACACACAAGACTTTATGACGATCTTGGGTCTACAGACTAACTGTACCAGTGTCACCAGAGGACTGTTATCTGACTATAGGTATACTACCACATAGGAGTCTTCGGCGAGTCCTGTTTGGTGTACCCATTCTCCAATGAGCACATGTGTACAATCTTTGATGTCACACAACAATGGTTGTGGGATCAACCATCGCCCTCTAAGGGACAAGAAACGTACATACTAGTCTAATCTGGAATATCGATGCCCTGGTCTCGATATTCCCTCGACTAGAAACTGATTAAAGGATGTACTTTTGGACCACCGTGGCCCCACTAGTATGATCTCATCATAGTCCTGGTAGTCAAGTACATATCCTAAGAGCTTTATCAATATGTAAGAGACAGACAATATAAATACCAGTATACATGTTAAGATAAAGGTAACCTGATAGCATACTATCATGTCGAGCAAGAAAGTCCTTAATATATATGTCCAAGCATCCACTATTTCATCAATAATGGCCTATAGGGCATACATATTCCTAACACAAGATTCGCAGGATACGGTCAAGAGCTGTTCGTCATGAAAGGAGTCGTTTATTGGCAAGGTCAACGTTGGTGAAGAATTGATGCGTGAAAGATGGTCGGCTATGACGTTTCACATTTACTCTTGTCTCGTATGACAAGATCAAATTCTTGTAACAACATGATCCAACATATTAGCCTGGTTTTAGCATCCTTCTTTGATAAAAGGTGTCTTAGGGCGGAGTGATCGGTGTAAACCACTATTGGAAAGCCAATCAAGTAGGGCCTGAATTTTTCTAATGCAAATACAACTGCCAAGTGTTCTTTCTCGGTAGTTGTGTAATTAGTTTGGGCATCGTTCAAGGTCCTACTTGCATAATAAATTACATGTGGCATCTTATCAATGTGTTGTCCTAAAACTACACCAATAGCAAAATCTGATGCATCCCACATAAGCTCGAACGGGTGGGTCCAATTCGGAGAGGATAGAACGGGGGCTGTAGTGAGAGAACTTTTAAGTGATTCAAAAGCAGCCTCACAATCCGAATCGAAGTGAAATGTTGTATCCTTGGCCAAGAGAAGGGTTAAAAGTCTAGAAATTTTGCTAAAGTCCTTAATGAATCTCCTATAAAATCCTGCATGACAAAGGAAAGATCGTATATCTTTGACGCATTTGGGAGGAGGAAGATTATGGATGACATCTATTTTAGCTCTATCTACCTTAATGCCTTTTCTTGAAATGATATGTCTACCTTCTTGGACCATGAAATGGTATTTTCCCCAATTTAGAGTTAAATTCTTAACCTTACAATGGGTAAGAACCGCGTCAAGATGACATAGACACTCCTCAAAGGAGTCCCCAAATATAGAGAAATCGTCCATAAATATCACCAGAAAATTCTCGACCATGTCTGAGAATATCCCCATCATACACCGTTGAAATGTAGCGGGAGCGTTGCATAACCCAAAAGGCATGCGTCTATAAGTAAAAGTACCGAAAGGACAAGTAAATGTTGTTTTATCTTGATCCTTTTCAGCGATGGGGACCTGATTATAGCCATAGTATCCATCCAAAAAAAATATTATTCATGTCCAGCTAATCGTTCCAACATCTGGTCAATGAAAGGTAGATGAAAGTGATCTTTTCTCGTTGCAGCATTGCGTTCCCTATAATCAATACATACACGCCATCCAGTTTGGGTACGTGTTTGGATCAACTCATTAGCATCATTGGTTATGACCGTGATGCCAAACTTTTTAGGGACCACATGAATAGGACTACCCATTGGCTATCAGATATTAGGTAAATTATACTGCTGTCTAGGCATTTGATGATTTCCTTCTTTACTGCCTCCTTCATGACGGAATTTAACCGTCTTTTTGGATCTCGGGCTGGTTTGGCTTCATCAATCAAATGAATATGATGTTCAAAAATCAAAGGACTAATCCCTTTGATGTCTACCGTTGTCCAACCAATTGCTTGCCGATTTAAGCTCAAGACCGTCAAAAGAGCGTTCTCTTGCTCTAAATCTAGAGAAGCGGATATGATCATGGGCAAAAACTCATTCTCACCTAAATATGCATATTTAAGGTGAGAAGGTAGCGGTTTGAGATCTAGTGTCAGCGGAGAGACGATAGAAGGTGAGGTAAGGGAATGATACTCGGACTCCCTAAGAGGTTTATAACTTGCGTAGGATATTGACTCGGAAAGCGCTACTGACTTTTGCGACGAGTCAAAGGATTTAAACTCAGGGGTCGACTCGTCGAAGGTTTCCTCACTATAATGATTTTCCAAATCAAGCAATGTCACACTAGTATCGTCGAGATCATTATAGCAAAGTTCCTCAACTTCGCAGCTGTCGGAAGCTATCTCGTTGACAGAACAGACATCGATTAGATGAGTAGAAGGTTAAGATGGTTGACTTCCTAGCTTGTAAATATTAAGCTCAATTTTCATCTTCCCAAAGGATAAGTTTATTGAACCGTTATGACAATTAATTACAGTATTGGAAGTAGCTAGAAAAGGCCGACCGAGAATCACCGGGATTTGGTTTCGTGGGTTCGCCACAGGCGGTGTATCTAAAAAAATAAAGTCCACAGGGAATATAAATTCTATGACTTTGATTAACACGTCCTCTAGCTCACCCCTAGGTTGGGTAATAGATCGATCGGTCATTTAGAGGGTGCAGTGTGCAGGTTTCAACTCTCCAATACCAAGCTGCTCATAAACAGAATACGGGAGCAAGTTAACACTGGCGCCTAGGTCAGGTAGAGCACGATTTATGCTTTTACCCTCAATAGAAATAGATATTGTAGGACTTCTGGGGTCCTTTCGTTTCTTTGGTAATTGTTGTGTAAAAGCAGTGCTTACATTACTCGCAAGGAAAACTTTTTTAGGCACTTGAGTTTTCATCTTCCTAGTGCACAAGTCCTTAAGGATTTTCGCATAAGACGGAACTTGTTGAATAGCATCTAGGAGAGGAATATTTATCTTAACTTGCTTAAATATTTCCACAATCTTTTCCATTTGTGCATTAGGTTTGTTGGCCCACAACCTGTTAGGAAAAGGAGCTTTATCAATAATGGTTGGGTCTAACATTGGAGGAGAAGTTTGTAGGGATGGAATTGATCCCAGGTTTGGAGTTGGAATCATTTTAGGTTGACTCAAGGGAGTGGGCGGAGGGTTTGGGCCTAGTGGAAAATGGAGAATAGGCTCAAAATAAGATGGTCTAGACGAAATAGGGTTAGATGAAGAAGCCGGGGTTTCAATTGACTCCTCATCATCAACTTGTTCACCAACTTGATTGTTCAACACTCTTCCTGATCTCAACATGATTACGGCACTCACATTATGACTTTGTGAGTGACCAGAATTTGGTAGAGGTTAAGATGGAAGTTTCCCTTTCTCTCTCTCACTCATCGCGGCATTTAACTGTGCAAGTTATGCTTCTATCAATTTTATGCTTTCACCGTGGGAAGTGGTGTGCTGCACTAACTTTGGATAAAAGATGTTAAATTAGCTGTCGTTTGCATGGAATGTTTAATAAACATTTCCAAGCTATGTTCGAGTGCAGAGGATTTTTCGGTACCGGTCATTGGGAAAGAATTATTATAAGATGTAGAGTTATTGGCCGGATTTTGAAAAGTTTGCAGTTGAAAAGGGTGCTGACTTTGTTGTGGTGGTTACTATTGCTATGGAGGAGGCCTTTGATAGTTATTTTGTCTTGGGAATGGATTTTGATTTTGAGTTTGGTTTTGGTTCCAAGCAAAATTAGGATGATTCCTCCATCCCTGATTTTATGTGGAAGAATAAGGATCGTTTCTAGGTCGTTGCTGAAAAGTAGCATTAATTTGTTCTTGACCTTGAAACGATGGACTCAAAGGACATTCTTTCGTTAAGTGTGATGGGTCGGAACAGCAACCACACACGGTTTTGGGAAGCGTAAGCTGGTTTAGGGAGGCTGATGAAAATTTATTTTCCATAGCTTCGAGTTTTTTCTGCATTGCTGCCATTTCAGCTTTCATTGCGATGGAAATATCGAGCTAATGGATACCCCCCTTCTTAGACGATGTTGGTATAACGCTTTCCCACTGCAAAGTTTGTTCAGCGAGATCTTCGAGGAATTGCCAAGCTTCACCATCGTCTTTAGACATGAAATGGCATTGACAAATGGTTTCAAGCATCTGTTTTGTCGTTAGATTAACAACCTCATATATAATGCAGCAAAGGTCCCATCTATTGATTCCGTGATGAGGGCATTGGACAAGCAGATTTTTAAACCGTTCAAAGCATTTCCAAAATGGTTCATTGGGAAGGTGGGTGAACTGGTTAATCTCGCTTCGAACACAGGCGGTCTTATGATTGGGATAAACTTTCTAAAGGAATGCTATAACGAATTCATCCCAGTTAGCAATAGTGTGTGCGGCAGTGTTATAAAGCCATTTTTCTGCTAGATCGCACAAAGTAAAAGGTAGAAGACGTAATGTCATAGCATCCGCTGAAAGTTGTGGAGTGCCCATTATTGCGCATACGTTTTCGAATTTGGTGATAAAAACGTATGCATCTTCAGACTCAAGCCCGTCAAATTTGGGCAAAAGGTTGATGAAGTGGGGTTTAATTTCAAAATTATCCCCACTGGCTGGTGGAAGGGGTAGGCAAGTAGGGAGGGAACCGCGTATCGGGTAGCATCTCTCTTGGAGAGAGATGCGCGGTGGATTATGCACACCTGCGGGTGGTGGCAGAGTGGTGTTATTAAAATCTGATGGAGAACCATCTATCTCATTCAATATGGTGGGTGGAGGGGAAAAAGAAGATGAAGAAGTACTGATTTCGGAGTCGATGGCAGAAACGCGGACAAGACGGGCACTAGAATCCATGTCCAGCCGAGCATGCACTAAGCGGGTTTAGCGCAAGTGGCAGCGTGTGTGAACGATTTTAAAATAGTTTGTTTTGAAAAGTATCGGACGTGAGTCAAATCACACAAAAATGCACGATCAACCCTACAACTAAATTCACCTAGGTCAAGTCATTAGACCGCTCCTGGACTTCTAAAGGACAAGCCGCGGGATCAATTCTCTACCACCTCTTTATCACTCTTATGGCTAGGTAAGTGCTAGGTAAGTGGGAGGTATCCGCTATACGAATCAGCCTAATTAAGTAACCACTTACCTCAGTCACACTTGCCTAGACACCACAAAAGAAATGTGGATAAGCGATAGATTACCCACGACCCTCCTCTGTCCTAATTGAGCGCGACGGTCCTTAGAGTCTTGGTCTAGATATTTTTTAATTAATATAGGATTATGCGGATGCTCGTTTTGTGATTTGTGGGGCCTAGGAAGGGTGATGAAATCCCCACCTAATCTGAATTTTGGTCTCTCCCCTTAAAGTCCATATTAAAAATATACAAAAACAAAAAAATTTCAAAACACGCAAAAAGATTTTTGAGCGGCAATATTTTGCAAAGAATTCTGCAGAAAAATCAAATTATTGGATCTTAGAGGAAAGAGAAAGATATGAAGAATATACCAGAGAAATTTGAGGGCACAACTCAACAAGATCGCCGTGGTTCCGCCGTCGTTTGCATGCAATAGCTGCTGTTCCGCCACGCAATAGTGGGTTCTTCTGTCAAAATTTTCTACAGTGCCTCCTTTGCTTCTCTGGTCCTCTTTGAAAGTCTTCCTCATTCCATTTGCTCCATATTCCTTGCAAAAATTCGCACAATAATCGTTAAATATGCAAGTTGCGGTTTTGGTTTTTTTTTAGGATATGGATCGAATAAGATTTCAACCCGAATAGCAAGAAAAACAAATTACGCATGTATCCCTGGCAACGGCGCCATTTGATTGAATGTGAAAGTGTGTTTTAGTAAACTACAATCAACACGGCATCGCGTGTAGCTAGCTGTGATGAATACGGGTCGTCCACAGGGATGCGTGGAATTTCTAATCTTGCTTTAGGCGAGTTGATTAGAATAAAAGAATAGGGAGAATAGTTTCAAGATCTATGTTAAACACGGATGTAGAATTTATATGGAAAAAGGATTGTAGGTTTCATTGGATTTAGTAGCCATGGATGAACATAAAAGATTACTCCTTTTATCTTTTAATAGATTTAAAACTAGAACGATAGCGATGGATGAAGATTAGGGTTTTTGGAGACTCTTAACTCTTATCTTTTCATTGAACTTTATTCATGTCTATCCTCTACCAAAACAATTGTTAATCTAATCTCAAATCGCGGTCGATGCTATCAATAATTTGTAGCGTGCCTGATACGGATGTTAAAAATTCTTTTGGAATATTGGACCGCAATGTCCCAAAACTAATATATGGCCCTGCGGACTGTCTCCATATCGACTTCCGTATACAATCTAAGGGCAAACCAAAATAAACAATATATATAATACAACACGAAGTGATATCCATGGAGAAGGAGAAAGTTGTTATCACTTTGCGGTAACGTAATTAACTGTGGGGGTTTGCGCATGCAGGAAAAAGCGTCCCCACAATCAAAAACCCCTCACATACGTGGGGGAATCTGAAAATTTAGATACAACGGTTGCATTTATCCAAACCTCTAATATACGGTGCCATAAATCAACTTCGTTTTTTCGAAGAGGTGGATAGATATGTTTCATATAGTATCTGCCCCAAATTCAGGCAAGACGGTCTATCTGGTTTCGTCTCCATTTTCGGCGGTAAAAAATCTTCTTTTGTCCATGTTAATAGCGTAATCCGTATCTATGTATCCTTGCAGCTGGCTTGATTTATTTTCTAACTTGTGAAAAAGTAAACCGAGATCTTTAGTTCCTTTTAGATACCGAAGTATCCACTTTACAGCATCTCAATGGAGCTTTCTTGGATTTGACATACACCAGCTAACCAAACTTACCGCACAGGATATGTCTAGACGTATGCATAGTATTGCGTACATCAGCGATCCCACCGCACTCACATATGGAACTCTAGACATCTTTTCCTTCTCCTTCGCTGATTTCAGACACTCCTTGGAGGTAGCTTGAAATAACCGGCGATAAGGGCACGCAACCACTCGTAAAGAATGATAACCGACTTGTACTCCTCTCTATATTTCTTCTGGGATCTGAAGATTTATGGTTGTAGATTGAGACCTGTTAACTAAATAGCACGCATGACTCACCGCCTCTTCCCAGAAGTCCTCCGAAAGTCCGGGTTGCAACCACATACTTCTGACTCTCTCTAGTAGTGTCCTATTCATGCGCTCCGCTACCTCATTTTTCTCTGGAAGTCATGAAACTGTCCATTGCCTCTGTATGCCATGTTATTTACAGTAGTCTGTAAACTCTTTCGTGGTGTATTCACCTCCATTATCTGTCCTTAAATACTTTATTGATCACCCCTTTTGCTTCTCCACGGCTGCTTTCCATTTCTTAAATATAGCAAACACCTCTGACTTGTGTTTGAGGAAATAGACCCATACCTTCTGTGAGAAGTCATCAATGAAAGTGACATAGTATATAGCACCTCTATTTTATGGAACCAGTGATGGTCCCCATACATCCGAATGTATATAATCGAAAAGTCCTTCGGTCTTGTGCATGGCTTTCTTGAAGCCGACTTTATGTTGCTTCCCCATCATGCAATATATACAGAAGTCCATCGTGCACGTGGTAATTCCTTTAAGCAACTCCCTTCTGTGTAACTCACGAATCCCCCTCTCACTTATATGGCCAAGACGCATATGCCACAGCTTTGCGGTATCCTCCATCTATTTCTCTGTAGCCAAGACTGCACCACTAGTCACTGTGCTTTTGTCCAAACAACATAAATTCTTCAGTCATTGTCCCTTCATGTCTACTAGGGCACCTTTGATAACCTTTAGCACTCCATCTTGACCAACGAACATGCATCCTGCTGCATCCAATACTTCTAGAGAAATCAGATTCTTCTTTACTTCCGGAATATGTCGCACGTTCACAAGTGTTCGCACCACACCGTCAAACATGCGAACTTTGATGTTCCCTATGCTAATGGCCTTGCATGCTACATTGTTCCCCATGAGAACACTGCTTCCATTGAACTCCTTATAGGTGTCGAACAATTCCTTTTTGGGACACATATGATAAGAACATCCGGAATCAAGTATCAAAGCATCAGAATTTTCTTCCTTCCCGGTATATACTGTGAGTATATCACACGGATCTTCTTCAACATTGTTCGCAACACTGGCTTGATCCAAACTCTTTGTAATTTCACCTTTACCACTCTTCTCTAACCATTTTTTGTACTTTTGGCATTGTTTTTTCATATGCCGTGGCTGTTTGCAAAAGAATTATGGCTCGACCTCTTTCCCGGATGATTTGGATTTCCCTATTTTGCGCTTAGCTCTGTCTCTAATCTTCAACCTACCCCTTTCACCGGCAAATAACCATGATGACTTCTCTGATGGATTTGAGTTCTTCATGATCTCATTGTTGAGAAGCATAGCTGTAACCTCCTCCATCTTGAGTGTTTCTTTCCTATAGAGAAATTTTATCACCAAGTGTTCATACGAATTTGTGTTGGCTATAGTGCCCTCAAGGAAATTATTGTAACTGCAGGTAGGCGATTATGATAGTGAAGGAGGATCTATACAGGTAAAACAATCTTGCTCGGGATGATAGTATGCTATCTGGTTTGTCTTAATCATATATGTGTATATGCTTTACTGGTTATTACGTGTCGCTAATACACAGTGATAAAGCCCGTAGGATCTTTGCTTGACTACCAGAGTTATGATGGCGATCATACTTGTGAGAACTGGGTAGTCCATAGCACATCTTTAAATGTCCCTAGTGATGAGAGTATCGAGACTGGGCATCGATATTCCAGAGTAGACTGGTGTATATGGTTTTAGACCACAACGAGGGACGGTGGCAGGTATCATAGCCATTGGTGTGTTGCACCTAAGATTGTATACAGGTGCTCACTGAAGATGAGTACACCGGACGGACTCGCCATGAACTTCTAGATGGTATTATAACTATCGTCGGATAGTAGTTCTCTGGTGACATGAGTACATATAGTCTGTTGACCTGAGATCTTCATTTGTCCCGTGTGAGTTCCCACTGTACTTAGATTACTACCCTACCATGGCTCTACTGAGGCATGCAAACAAGTTTTAGTTGGGTACAGTCCCGAGCCACATGGAAACAGTAAACGATCGGAACGGATTTGTCTCTCCCGGTATAGGGAGTCGATGTAGCGCTGTGTTCGGTTGGACATCACCATAAATCCCTATCCAGGGTGGATGAGATTTATTGATAGGAGATCAGTAGTTTCTCGGTAGGTGATGAGCTTGACACTGAAATGACTTATCGGGTTAATATGGGTCTAACGTTATCCATCTCTTAGACCCGGTATGCGACACTCTTAAATGAAGAGACTGGACTGTACGAAGAGTGTCACTTACAGGCTTGGTAGGGGTATGGACGAGCTTGCTTGTCGACCTTCTTTTCGTTCAATACCTGGATGGCCGTTATGTACATCTAGTGCCGCTGACGTGCTTGTGGTTAATCCCACCGACGGCATATTAATGAGTCTTTAGAGTCCCACATAGAGAGTTTCTAGGATCAAACGAAATGATATAGTGTGCGTATTTTGATACGTATTGGAGTTCGATTAAACACGTATATTTTATACACGTGCTCTAATCGGGTGATTGAATGTGAAAGTGTGTTTTAGTAAACCACAATCAACACGGCGTCGCATGTAGCTAGCTGTGATGAATACGGGTCATCTGCAGGGATGCTTGAAATTTCTAATCTTGTTTTAGACGAGTTGATTAGAATAAAAGAATAGAGAGAATAGTTTCAAGATCTATGTTAAACACGAATTTATATGGAAAAAGGCTTGTAGGGTTCATCGGATTTAGTAGATTTAAAACTAGATCGATAGCAATGAATGAAGATTAGGGTTTTTGGAGGGAATAGGGTTCCCACTCTTAACCCTTATCTTTTCATTGACCTATATTCATGTCTAGACTCTACCAAAACAATTGTTAATCTAATTTTAAATCACGGTCAATGCTATCAATAATTTGTAGCGCGCCCGATAAGGAGTTAAGAATTTCATCATCCATTAATCTACCCTAATCCTATGAACCCTAACAAACGGAGAATTACTCGCGCATATTTTAAGAAGAAGAAGAAAGGATAGAGAAGGAGATCATATTGTAAAATACAGAAAGTAAAAATGCGATAAGAAATAAAACAGCTACCTTTATTAATCAGCTAAATCAATTTCACTTTTTGATCCTTTAGAATGTGGAATACAAAACTCTAGTTTGCTTCTCGATCTCTCTTGAAGGAAGTAGATGAACAGCTGATTGATCAACCTGGATGCAAGGATCGTCTGTGACCTCGTGATCTCTTCGGTTTGATGCCTTTCCAAGTGAAGCTCTCGATCTTATTTATAGTCACAGATGATACAAACCCTAGATTTCATATGTGAGGATTTGTTGAGAAGATCCTACCCACGAAATCCCATACCCTAACTCCTTAGAACGGCTGCGGATCCACCGCATTTATGGGGTAGTTGCCGCGGAAGGGCGGCGGTTTGGTGAAATCGTCGCTTCAATCTTTTGGTGCTTCCTGGTGTTGACACGTCGGGATTTATGTGATGTCTGGATTCTTCATATCTTCTTCTGAGTCTCTGCCTTTATTGATTTTGCGATTTTATTTAACTTCATCGGCAGGTTTTATTCCCGACATCTAGGATATCCCGATCTCTAGACCTGAGCCAAATCTGCACAATATCTCAATTTATAATATTAGTAATATTTGTTATATCTCGAGATATTATCCTAACCTTTGTATGATATTATATTTTTAAAGCAATTTGATTAAGATTATTTGATATGATATGCATAATAAAAATATTATATAAATATTATATGCATATATTTTCCTTCATAATGTTAAGTATAATATAAAAACATATGGTAAATAGTATTTTGCAGATAAACCCTCATATGTTTCATATTTATAATAAACACCTTTAAATATTTAAGAAAAGTAATAAAAATGTTATATCAAATATACGATATTTTCGACTGAACATCGGACATTTTGATAATACTAGCAGGTTTGAAAGATAGCCAGGTTGATCACATATATGATATGTGATCTAGTATTATATCTCTCATATTCTCTCTTTTGGTATTCGTATTTTTATATGAATACGGGTATTTGCATTTTGATACAGATACGGGTATTTATACGAATACGGGTATTTGTATTTTTATACAGATATGGGTATTTATACGAATACAGCTATTTGTATAAATACAGGTATTTGTATCTTGATTCAAATACGTATATTTATATAAATACGGTATTTGTATTTTGATACGAATACGGGTATTTGTACGAATATGAGTGTATGTGTATTTTGATACATATCAGGGTGTATGTATGTATGTATGTATGTATGTATGTATACACACACACACACACACACACACACACACACCCACACACATACATATATGTGTGTCCACATACATTTCTTTTCTACTCTCTTTTAGAAGCTAAGATATAGGTGTGGATGATGAGTCATTGGGTGAGTTACTCATCCACGCACTCTAGAAACTCTTGGATAAGATCAAAAGAAAAGGAGGGATTAATGTAAAAGGATAATTCTTTACACATGATCTTCTTCTCTTCTTCTTCTCTTATAGATAGCTTCAAAAATGGAAAAGGAAATTAGACACACACAGAGAGAGAGAGAAAGATAATCTTTATTGCATCACTCACAATCCATCCCTAGCAAGCTTAGGTTATGAGATACTTCACTTGTTTATTTGGTGTGAAGCAATAGCTTGAATTCGGGTTCTCTCGGGTGAATCATCTTTGACGAGGAAGATCGACCAAGCTTGTTCCCGACGACTACAGAGCCGAGCTAGAGTCTATGGAAAGGAGTAAGGGTCTTCCGCAATTAGGCGGACACGCTACAAATGTAGTTAACCCCCTAACATTGTATGTTTGGTTGTCTAGTTTAGTGTTTGGAATCGATTCTAGGGTTTTGCTCGCTGGTGCTTGCATAAAAGTTTTTTTCGCTTCCGCCTTCGCTGTAAGCCTTACGGCACGAGCACTAGAGACCTAACAATTTGGAAGTGAAAAAAGGAGCAAAAACTCTTGGTCCTCCTCCTCTAATTTTACTTCAAG
The DNA here is from genome assembly GCA_030015575.1 of Agapanthus africanus. Classification (NCBI taxonomy): domain Eukaryota; kingdom Viridiplantae; phylum Streptophyta; class Magnoliopsida; order Asparagales; family Amaryllidaceae; genus Agapanthus; species Agapanthus africanus. The sequence continues at coordinate 104,753,383 of CM057347.1, read as the reverse complement.
ACATAGAAGACCACTGACCATCCTGTTGAAACTATTTAAGTGGTCGTGAATTGGAGTACCTTCCTTCATGCGTAGACCGTAAAGTTGCTTCTTTAAATACAGCTTGTTAGACAAAAACTTTTCATATGCAAGCTCTCTAGCTTCAACCATAAACTTACCGCAGAAGTTTCTTTCATAACGTTATACATCACGTTATCCTCCAGACAAAGCTCTATCGTGCACCGTGCTCTCTGATCCATGTCTTACCATGTATCATTTGTCATGTCCGTAGGTTTCTTACTGCTAAGCATTTTAAACAGCCCTTCTTGTACAAGAAGTGCCTTAACACTTCTCTGCCACATCGAAAAGTTCTATTTCATATTAAATTTCTCCATCTCGAACTTGGTGTTTTTGACCTTGTTATCCGTCATCCTTAATTCCGAAGAAAAAACATTTCCCTCGGGTTCTTATGAACCAATTAAATAGAATCACAATCTAAGAATATGGGGAGCAGACACAAGTATTGTAACCCATCGTAAACATAGATCGAAAAAAATAAAGAACGTCGCTCTTATACCAGTTGTTGGCGTGCAGCGGAGACAATACCAAACTTGATGGATCTAAACAAAGATCCCCTTTAACGGATAATAACTAGAAAAAATGTAAAATCAAATAACACAAGAAGAGATTTGGGTAAAGGGGAGAATATCTTTATTAGAACATAGAGATAAAACCTTACAAGAGTTACAAACCCTCTCTTTATAGATCTTCAACGAGATCTCCTTCTTCTCTCTCGAAGATCTCCTTAATGGCGCCTTGATCTCTTATAGAGTCATCGTTTTGTCTCCCTTAAACCATATGATCAAGATACCACACTTTAAATTTTAACCCTGCCATCCTATTTATACCCTATTATGAATATGATATAAAATATGAATACAATAATTACGAAACTGCCACCCAAAACTGAATATTCGAGATAAACTCGAAACCTTGATCTATGCACGAACCATCAACAGACTTCTTGAGCCGGCTCAATATCTTCTTGAGCCAGCTTAAAAATTGCCGAGTTCTCTATCTCTAAGAGACAGCTCAATACTTCATTAAGATGGCTCAGCCCATTGTTGAGACAGCTCATAAAGTGCTTGAAAATCATATTTCTTCTTTGAATGTATGAGACGGCTCATGTCAAGTATGAGCCGACTCAACTCCTGAGACTTGATGGTGTGCGGTCTTGATATACAAAACAACTTCATAACATTTATAATCATTGTTATAGGGAGCTGCTTAAAACAATAAAGAAAGGGGATGTGCAAGCTATCCTAAACGGATTTAGGGAATGTAATGAGCAGGATAATGGGTTTTTTTTATTGTTATGATTACGATAGTGAGAAATGTCTTACCTATTTCTTTTGGGCAGATGAACAATCTAAGTTAGATTACAAATATTATGGTGATGTTGTTTTGTTTGATTCCACATATCGTACGAATAGATACCGCATGCCATTTATTCCATTTATTGGGGTTAATAACCATCGACGTACTAATTTTTTTGGTTGCGGAGTGGTTACACAAGAAACAAAAAATCTTATATTTGGCTTCTAAATGCATTTTTACGATGTATGTACCAACGGATGTCTAAAACCGTTGTTACCGATGGAGATCCATCAATGCGTGAAGACATAATTAAAGTTTTACCAGGAGTAACACATCGACTATGTTGCTAGCATATTTAAAAAATATCTTCCAAAAAATCTGAAACACTCCGATCAGATTATAAGGTTCAAACAATTAATGTATAAGACTTATATGCCTGAAGATTCTGAAAGTGAATGGCAAAAATTTAAGTTAGAAACAGGAATTAATAAACATCATGTTTGGGTCAAGCGGATCCATGAAAATCAATTTTTGTGGGCTGAAACTTTTTTCCAAGGAAAAGTTCTTTTAGGAATTAGAAATACCCAAAGGTAGTGAAAGCACAAATGCTGCACTACATCGTTACTTTGATCGAAATATGATTCTTCAAGACTTTGTAGATCTTTATAACATTTATGTTGTTGGATATGTGTGCCCTAGAGGCCGATATTGTATAGAATGCTAGGAATATGTATGTACAGGAGTATACTATTTTGGTTTGTTTTTATCTTAACATGTGCATATGTTTTACTCGATATCACATATGGATGATACATGTTGATAAAGCCCGAATGATTTTGCTTGAATACCAGCGTTATGATGGCGATCATACTTTTGGGGGCTGGGTAGTCCCCAAGCACATCCTTAAATGTCCCAAGTCACAGGAGTATCGAGACCGGGCATCGATATTCCAGAGTAGACTTGTGTATACGTTTCTAGACCCCGACGAGGGGCGGTGATTAATCCCACAGCCATTGGTGTGATCACCTGAGATCGTATACAGGTGCTTGCTGGGGATGAGTATACTGAACGGACTCGCCGAGAACTTCTAAATGGTATTATACCTATCGTCAGATAGCGGTTCTCAGGTGACATGAGTACTGGTTATTCTTTAGACTAGAGATCGTCATTTGTCTCGTGTGAGTTCCCACGATACTTAGATCGCTACCCTACAACGGCTCTACTGAGTCGTGCAAACATGTTTTGGTTGGGTATAATCCCGAGCCACATGATGGCAGTAAGCGATTGTCAAGGATTCGTCTCTCCCAAAATTGAGAGCTTGGCTAAAGCAGTTGAGATTTAATGATGGTTAGATCAGTATTTTCTCAGATCGGTCCTGAGCCACATCGACACGACTTATCAGGTCAGTAGGGGTCTGACGTTTACCACCCTCTAGACCCGGTATGCGATACTCTTAGATAAAAAGACCGAACTGTATGGAAATTGTCACGGATAGGCTCAGTAGGAAGGCTGATGAGCTTGCTCATCAGCCTTCTTTTTGACAGCTACCTGCAATTAGTGCCGCTGACGTGCTTTTGGTTAAACCCGCTGCTAGTGTACTATCGAGTTTTTAGAGTCCTACACAGAGAGTTTCTCTGGTTTAGGTGAAATGATGTAAAAGCCATATGTTTATACGTTTAGGGTTCCGATTAATTTCGTGTACTAATTGGGCGGAATTTAATCGAACGGATTATAATACTGGCGGGCTTAGGATTAAACCGGTTTGTTAAATCAGATATTGATTTAATGCTAGTATTATATTATTATTATTATTCTATCTCTAGGGTATTCATATTTTGGTACGAATACGGGTATGTATATACGGTAGAAAATATTTTGTATTTATACAAAATACATTCTAGAAGATGATACCTCATTATGTATTTTTTCTATTTATTAGAAATAGAAAATAAAGTGGAAGGGTGGGGTGGATTCTAGCATGGTGAGAAGCATGGCTATTAATTATGTTTATTCATTTGGGAAAACTATTCAAGCATGGTTTGTTACTATTCAAGCATGGTTTGTATTCTTTATTGAAAAATGGAAATGCTTGATATTTTCCTTATCTAATTTTCTTCATTCATTCTAGCATGACCACTCTCTCTCCTCTCTTGAGTTCATCTTCATTCTCAAACCCTAACCCTCTCATGAGTTGAGAAACATAGGGTTTAAAGATAGAAAAACACTATTAAACATCTCTACCTAAGCAAATTAGATTAACAAACTAGTTTGTTTAGTTACTTCTTTTTGAGGTACAAGCTTGAGCCATATTCTTTCGGGTGGATTGATTGAATGAAATCTCGGTGTGTAGATAGAAAATGTATAGAAATCACAACCAAAGAATTTTTTTGACCGCAATCAATAACGGTGTCGATTGTAGCGCGTTAGCGAGTGCGGATTGTCCACAGGGAAAGTGAGATCCGTTCGAATTTGAATTAGATGAATTGAAAATTAAAGAAAAGAGAAAAGACAATTCGATTCAAGATTTATAAAATTGAAGTTCAAGAATTATTAAAATCTAGATCTAATAACAAGAAAACATTAAATTCAAGAATCAAGAATTGATGATATCCAATCCAAATAGTAATCAAGAATCGAAGTTAGGCACGTAGGAATCGATTGAATCTATAGACGTGATGAAAACTAGTGATTACGTTTTCTTTATCCATTAATGAATTGTTACGAGATCGATGATGATCAACGAGAATTAGGGATTTCTTGCGGAAACTAGGGTTTCATCATTTATCCCTTGTCCTTTCGTTGATTTCATTCACATTCTCGCCTCTAGTAAATTCAAGAATCGATCGTGGATCCCTAATTAAGAGCGAACACAATCAAGAAAGTATCGCTCGAAACTAAGTCGTCGATTCTTCAATTTACTAAAGTTTACAAAACTTATAGGAATTAAGAATCGTTTCAAGAATTGTAAACATCATCATCTATTGATTCTCTCGACTCCTTCACGAGCGGAGTTTTACTCAAACATCATATCAAAGAACACAATCAAGAATCGAGATCTAATCATGATGCAAGAACGTAAAGAAAGAAAGATAAAGAAATTCACCTTTTATTTATCAACAATTTTGTTACAATTCTCTCAAAATCTACAATGAGGAAAGAACTTGATCGTCGATTTGGCGTCGCTCGTCTCCTTGAGTCGCGGATCATCTTGGACCACTTGCTCGGATGAAGATCGGCTTTGCTCCTAAAAGGTTGAAGGATTCTTACTTGAATTGTACTCGGGGATCTTGAATTTGGCTTTGGATTTGATTGGATTAGGGTTAGGGTTACAAGTTGTGTCACTCAACTTGTATTAGGAATTGATGAGTAATGAACAACGATCAACACCTTGAACTTAGATCTAGGTTTCCTTTTATAATCCCCTCAACCTTAGATCTAGAATTCAAATTTCAAATTTCCCTCCAAAAGTTTGTTAGAGAGAGGCTTCTAGAAGAAGTTAGTTGGAGGGAATATTCTAGAGATAGGTTGTTAGGCCGAGCCTTCTGGATGAAGCCACGTGGTGTTTCTGGAGTCTTCTGGAAGCTGAGCCATTAAAGAGAAGCCACGTGTGGAAATTTAGGAAGCTGATGTCATCAACTAGCCGTGGATCCGCGGCGGAAATGGGCCTCTGACCGCGGATCCGCGGCACTATTGAAGCCTTGGGGCATGTAATTTCTGTAGTAGTCTTGGGATGACATTATGGCCTTTGTAAAATGTGTGGAATCTCATTTTGCTTTCTTGGTTTCTGCCAGATCTCAAGTCTTGGACTTGGTGTATTTTTGTCAGCACTTTTCACCGTTTCGGTTCTTTTCCTGGAATTTCCTGCACAGATTCTCGAGACAAGTGTTGCGCTATACAAAGATAATGCGATGCAATGATAAACTCTCAATTTCCCTCAGAAATGTCGGTTTTAATATATAACACAAGTTATTTGGTATTTTACAGTCAATTTGCTAATATGTGCTATATTAATACCGAACAACTCTCGATGAGTGCACATGGTAGGGAAATTTTCGTGTTAAAAATGCAATATTTTCGACTAATCAAATTCCCCCAAACTTATTTTCGGTCGTCTCGAGCGAACTGGTTTATTAAAAAGAGAAGGAGAAAATAAAGAAAGAGAAAAACTAACTAGCACACTTTCGTAGGCAACACGATTGCACTGAGCACGTGCATCAAGCCTTTAAACCTCTAGGTGTCCCTAGTAGGAGGAGTGTTGTCTCCTGAGGGTTTTCAGCGGATTGCACCCACAAAATCCAATAATAAAAGGAAGATCGTAAAAGTTACATTTAAAGATAAGAATTGTAAAAGAAAGACTTTGAAAATTAGAGTTTCCAACTATGCTAGCTTTTCGGTTGTCATGAGCCTTATCTTAATAGTCATGAAAAGATGTTAGAAATCACATCATCTCTCAATAAAACATCGTCTTTATTCTTCATTCATATCTTTCTTCCAAATATCGATCATATAACCCTACGTGTGTGTAAAGAACATCTCTACACCCAGAGAATTCAATTCAAGTTATCATACTCTTATCCATCTGCCTAAGTACTTTTTAATTAATGAATATTTAGATTTGCTCACACATTTTCATGCGACCGTTAATACTTCTTGAGGTACTAACCGACCGATTACTCATGTGCTTGCTTATACGGTGATTTTCCTCATCTTGCACCACCTAAGGCTTAGCAGTGACTCCCAGGCCAGTTGGTCTAAGGCACTAGGTGAAGAGGCACCCTCGCTATATTTTTTTATTGCTGCCTTGGCGATAACAAAACCAGTGTTCATTTTTCTCACAATTTTTATATTTTTATTCATTTTTTTTTATTTCCTTCATACTTTGGTTTTTAGACAAGAGCATTTCAAGGTATCCTCTACTATCCCGAATTTCAAGACGTGTGTAAGTGCGAATAGTAAGGTATCAACGTTCAAAATGTTTGGCTTTCCAGAATAGGAACTATTTTTCAGACTTATTTTTATCCTTAGATTAGTGACTTCTTTTATCTTACTAACCCTTGGGACAACGGCTCATAACTACTTATTACTAGTTCGATTAAGAAAACTTCTAATTTTCTAGGTTTTCTTAAATTTTTCCAATATTTTGGATGTAATTTTTCACTATCTAATCTTTTATTATCTTATTTATGTACAAAAAAATTTTTTGAAAATTTCTAAATTTTTATAGGTTTTCAAATGTTTTGTGCTTATGCAAAGTGATATGCAAATGATGCGAAAATAAGCACAAACCTCCCCCAAACTTGTTTTCAACAGTGTCCTCACTGTTGCCATCCGCTAAATCACGAAAACCTGTAAGCTTGGGAGGATATTTATTAATTGGGGAAAAATATTTAAGTGAAAATCCTCCCCCAAACTTATTTTTGGCTCAATTTTTTTTTTGTAAAAATTTTCTTTTCAAGAGCCAGATTATACCCCCTCCAAATATGAGTTAAACAATGTTAAGCTTTGAAAATCACACGAGGGAGTCAAAAATTATTGATCGATGCCAAGCTTTGCAAAGACCGAAAGTTAACACCAATCATTCGAAAATTTTATCAATGTAGTGCTCAGGTTGGTGGAAGAAGAAGTGGGGAAAGGGTAAGTGGTGGAATAGAATGTGTTTGTGTCTCATTTTGGAGAGACGATACAGTGAATGTGATGGATTACTCGCATCCTTTTTACAGTCCAAAAGAAGGGGTGGAGGTTCAATTTCAATGTTTTGATGTGGATTCATCTCAACACCCGTGTCATTCAAAAATGCGAGTTCATCGGCGAAGATCTCCTCAAAAGTCCCATCAATACCCCGAAGAATAATGTCATCACAAAGCGCGAGGTGATCTTCAGACTCTAAAAGCAGTTCATAATCAGTGTTAGTTGTTGACCCGGACAACTCGGTGGAAGAGTCCGTATGTGTATGATACATAATTGGGTCAAATAATAACATATGAAAAGAGTCAAGATCAGTATCATGAGGATCATCAAATTCGCTGCTGTCGACATTCATTAAGTCAACAGAACAGACCTGAGCAGTAGGTTCGAAGGGTACATGTTCATATCATAATATTGCAATTCATATTCTCCAATTCTTATTCATTTTATAACTAAACAGGTGCTTTTGACGCACGTTTGTTGCATATTACAGGATACAGGCTCTTGGAGCGAATACAGTGAAAAAGATGAAAGTTGATACAAAAGAGTGACTTTTCACAAGCAAGTAGAAGGGTCCTACTCAAGCCTAGACGAATAACAATTCACAAGGCAATGCATAGGCCGAAATGTTAAAGGAAACAGTTAAAAGACCACTACAAATTTCACTGAAAAATCTAGAGAAGATCCAGAATCCAAATAGAGAAAAGTACTGAAGAAATAGAGAGTAAAAGACACCAGAATGCAGCTCAAGAAATTTGGTGAGCTGAGCTCACTAAAGGGCCGCGGAACTGCGGCCCTAGGCCTATCATTGCCGCGGTTCCGCGGCCATTTAAAGCCCGTGTCGGTGCAATTTTCTCGTGTCGGTGCGTCGGTGCGTGGGTTGGGATTTTTCGTGGGCATATCTGTAAAAGCGCATCCGAGAGAATCTGTAACCCTAGTTTTCCCTGTTTACTTACAAATTGTAATCACAAGTTTGTAAAAGGGATGCCTCTTTTCAATAAAGAAAATTCAGAATTCTTTTGAAGATTAAGAGCATCATTTATTGTAAGTTTCTCTTAATTTTTCTGCCTTAGTTTAAAATTATTTTCTTGCCTTTGATAAATCCTTTCATTGCCCTAGTTTAATCTAGTGTAGTCTTCCTTTAATCTGCAGTAGATAATTAATTCTTTAGATAAAAAACAAAACACATTAATCATAATAAAAATGCTATTTTTAGAAGATTCCCTAATGAGCGAGTAATTTCCTCGCTTGTTAGGGTTCGGAACAAGGGAGGGATTGAGAGATGAATATCTCTCATCTCCTTCAATGCCAATAAATTTTCATAAGTAGAACTTCATGCACGCATGCATGATCCGCTCCCTACGGCACCCTACCCACGAGGTAACGGTGAAACCGTAGTATAAAGGACCGGACATGCATGACGTCCATGAAGGTTATAGCAATTAGTAGGAAAGGACGGACAAGGATCAAGAGGAAGAAACTTCGTTTCTTCCCAATCATCCTAATCTCTTTTACTAATAATTGTTATGACTTCTAAAAAGTTTTAATCGAAGGCAATGAAAGAGTGTTAATATCAATCTTATCAACCCTACTTTAGACCTAACCCTAACAAGTTCTTTAACCATCGTACAACTTAGTTTTTAAAATCAATCAACAAAACCAAACAACCATTGGAATTAACTCATGAAAACATTTAGGAAAATTACACATCCCTGTGGATCGACCCGTATTCACCGGCTAGCTGCAAAGCGACGCCGTTTCTGATTACGGTAAAATATTTTTGGTGATCGTTAAAACCAACAACTAATCAAATGGCGCCATTGCCGGGGATGACGTAAAATTTCTTTTGTGTAATTTCGGGTTGATAATAAATTTTTAAAAGATCATAAAAATCTGAAAATATATATAAAAAAAAGTATAAAAATTTTATCAATTTTTATCTGTTTGAAGGGTTTATTGTTTGAATCTTGCAGGAACAGCGAAGAATCGCGGATCTGGAATTTTACAGACGGCAAATCAGAAAAGTGCATATTGGAACAGAGGTAGATTGACACAACAGAGCCACACAAGATTTTTGGAGACCTGATCATTCAGAAAGACCGCAGAACCGCGGCGGTATAGCGCACCAAACCGCGGAACCGCGGTGGTATAGTGGCAACGCTGCGCGAAATTTTTTTGGTTTGTTCCTCTTTCTCCTCTCTGCCAACCTCCATATATCTTTTTACGAAACTTTCTGCAGGAATTCTTTGCGCTAAAAATCTTCTCTCCCCTTCTAAATAACAGATTTTCTGCAGGTTTCTTTGCGCCGCGCTAAAAAATTGATTGCAAGTGAATTTAATGTTTTGCATAATTTAATTGGATTTTTAAGGGGCTAATTGACCAAACTCAGATTGGGTGGGGATTTCATCACCCTTCCCAGAACCCCAGAAATCACTTTAAAGCATTTGCATTGACCACTATTAATTAAAAAATATTAGACTCAGCCCTAAGGAAGTCGAGCTCAATAGGAAAAAGGACTAGTATAGGCATCGACCGTTTATCCTAACTGACTTTGCGGTGTCTAGGCAAGTGTGTCTAGGCTAGTGGTTATTAATTAGGTCCACTACTGTGGTTCCTTCCCACTTACCTGGCACTTACCTGGCCGCAATTGACGGTGAAGAGACGGTTTGAGGTCCTATTTCTAGCCCTAGTTAAGAGCTGTCTAGCAGACCTAGGTGACCCTAGATCTAGGCCTGATTGTGCATGTGTGGTTGATACATTTGTGTCACAAGTCCCTTTTCAAAAATCTCTTTGCAAGCGTTCTCACATAAATAAAAAAAGAAAAAAAAGAAAAATCTTTTCAAAACTTGCAACTTGTCGCTAAAGGAAACTTGCACCTCACTTACACCACTTCCTTTCATTGACGTTCTCTTACCTCCACATTCTGTCTTTCATTTTTTTTCTGACTATACTACCCCTTTAGTGTATGTCACTTTGGACTAGGGATACTAACGCCCGATTAGTCCGTGTTTCGTTGGTACCGACCGACGAACCCTTCGACACCGAAGTCGAAGTTCCGACCACTTTCTTACCTACACCTTCAAATTCTTCCTCCGAAGGCATGTCGGGATTCAACCCCAACGATACCTTACCGACGAGAATGATTCCACCTCCGTTAGGTGCGAATAACCTGAATCAACCGCCTGTTGAAGCGCCCGCACGAGTCGCGCTCCAGGATCTCTTTTACCCCGTCCGCACTTCTTTACCTACCTGCCTTTCACCCCCACCGGCAAATGGGGACAACTTTGAAATAAAACCACATTTCATCAATATGCTGCCAAAATTTCATGGTTTGGAATCTGAAGATGCATATATCTTTATCAATAAATTCCAAAATGTGTGCGCTATGATGAAAACGACCCAATTAAGTGATGACGCTATAAGGCTAAGGGTCATTCCTTTTACCTTATGTGACCTAGCCGAGAAGTGGCTATACAGCACCGCATCACATTCCATTAGAAATTGGGACGAGTTTGTGAAAGCTTTTCTTAAAAAGTTCTATCCTCATCACAAAACTGCTAGAATCCGTAATGAAATAATACAATTTTCACAGCTTCCTTCCGAACCATTTTGGAAGTGCTTCGAGAGATTTAAAGACCTGCTCGTTCAATGCTCTCATCATGGGATCGAAAGTTGGCAACTTTGCCAAACATTATACGAGGGATTGAACTCGGCAATGAAGCAGCTGCTAGAAACCATATGTCAAGGTCATTTTCTCTCCAAATCTAGTGACGAAGCATGGCAGTTTCTTAAGAATCTTAGTGAGCAAACAATTCAGTGGGAGAGTACCAAGACCACATCATCTTCTTCTAGTGGTCAATCTAGGGCAAGCATACATCAAGTAGAGATGTCGATTGCTATGAAGGCCGAGATGGCCGCTCTTACGAAAAAGCTAGAAGCGATTGAGACCAAAATCTCATCGCCTTCTCCTGCACATGTTATGCCTCCACGAACTGTTTGTGCTTGTTGTGCGGATCCATCGCACCTAACCGAAGAGTGTCCTTATAATGCATCTACTCAAGGACATGATCAAGTCAATGCTGCATTTCAGCAATGACAAAGAAACGATCCGTACTCTTCGACATACAATTCGGGGTGGAGGAGTCACCTAAATTTCGCTTGGAACCAAAATCAACAATTCCAAGGAAATAACAATTTTCAAAGACCTCCTCCCCCACAACAACAAGCACCTCCACAAACTCAATTTCAACAGCAACCTTACCCTAATCAGGTGAACAATTTTGTGCCTAACACCACTTACCCGCCAAACAATTATGTTCAACCTAATAATGACAAGGTTAGCTCGCTCGAAAGAAGTCTAGATGCGTTCCTAAAGCAATCTACACAGTCTACAGCAAGACTAAAGACTTCTATTCAATATTTGGTGCAAAACAGTGCCTCACACGATCAAAGCATCAAATCTATTGAGGCCCAAATTGCACAACTCAATGCAGCCTTGAGCGAGCGCGAAAAAGGAAAGCTCCCATCTCAACCACTGCCCAACCCCGGCTACGCACATGCTGCAAATCAACAGCAGAATCATAACGTAAACGCTGTGACCATGTTGAGATCGGGGAAAATGTTGCAAAACAATGTGGGCATTAACAATGACACCCCTGCCGGTGGCCCTTCTTCACCTTCTTCACCTTCTTCTTCTTCTTCAGAGCCTATTCTCCATCCTTCACACGGCTCTACTTCTTCTAGCTCGAACGGACCCATTTCTCACAACACGAACACATCTACACGGGGTGCCGTTCCAACTCGACAATCTGATCCGCAAAAATTGGACTCAACAACCTTTCAAAATGTTCCTTTTCCAAATCGATTGAGATCCAATAAACCAACTCCACAGATGGAGAAGATTGTTGAGTTGTTCAAACAGGTTAGCATAAATATCCCTCTTTTGGATGCAATCCAACAAGTTCCTTCATATGCAAAAATTTTAAAGGACTTATGCACCAAAAAGTGGAAGTCACAAGTGCCAAAGAAAGTTTTTGTGGCTAGTGCTATTAGTGATGCTCTTGTCAATTCTTTACCCCCAAAGCAAAAGGACCCCGGTTGTCCTACCATTTCGATAACAATTGGGGACAAGAATATCAATAGAGCACTATTAGATCTTGGTGCTAGTGTCAATTTGCTACCTTATTCTGTGTACGAGCAATTGGGCATTGGAGAGCTTAAGCCCACTCACTGTACTCTCCAAATGGCCGACCGGTCAATCACCCATCCTAGGGGAGAGCTGGAGGATGTGTTAATTAGAGTAGGGGATTTCATTTTCCCCGTTGACTTTATTGTGATGGATACACAACCTGTCGCTAACCCCCGGAATCAAATTCCGGTAATACTTGGTCAACCATTTCTGGCGACTTCCTACGCAGTAATTAATTGTCGTAATGGTTCAATGAACCTATTTTTCGGCAATATGACAATTGAGCTCAATATTTTCAAGTTGGGGAGTCAGCCTGCTGAGCCTAATGCTAGCATACTTGATGTTTGCTCGATCAATAAGATCGCGGAGGAGGACTATGAATTCGAGAATTTTTTGTTCGATCACAGCAATGTTAACGCCACTAGTGCGTTCCTCCTAGAATCCGACACAGCTTTCACGGCGGATAACGATTATGAGTGTTTTACCTTCGTTGACGACTTTGAAGACTCATCACCTGAGTTGGAGTCTTTTGCTTTTTCGGATGAGTTAGTTGAACCATCCGACTCAGTTGCATACACTCGATTTGAACCTTTGATGGAATCCTTCGAGTTTGAAACAGTTACTCCATTGCTACCATCTATTGTTTCACCTCCTAAACTCGAATTTAAGCTTTTGCCGTCACACCTAAAATATGCTTATCTAGGTGATAATGAGACCTTACCCATCATCATATCGGCCTCTCTAGCTCTCGAGCAAGAGAAGGCCCTTTTAATGGTCTTACATAATAATCGGCAAGCTTTTGGCTGGTCTATGGCGGACATTAAGGGGATTAGTCCCCTCATAGTCGAACATCATATACACTTGATGGATGATGTCAAGCCGGCAAGGGATCCACAAAGACGCCTCAACCCCATTATGAAAGAGGCTGTTAAGAAGGAGATTGTTAAGTGTCTGGATAGTGGTATCATTTACCCTATCTCGGATAGCCAATGGGTTAGCCCAATCCACGTTGTGCTAAAGAAATCGGGCATTACGGTCATTACTAATGAGGCAAATGAGTTAATTCCCACTCGCACCCAAACTGGGTGGCGAGTTTGCATAGACTATAGAAAACCGCGACAAGGAAAGACCACTTTTCTTTACCTTTCATTGACCAAATGCTCGAGCGATTGGCAGGGCACGAGTTCTATTTCTTTCTAGATGGCTATTCCGGTTATAACCAAGTCCCCATCGCCAAAGAGGATCAAGACAAGACAACATTTACTTGTCCCTTTGGCACTTTTGCTTATCGTCGCATGCCCTTTGGGTTATGCAATGCACCCGCGACATTTCAGCGGTGTATGATAGGGATCTTTTCAGACATGGTTGAAAAGTTCTTGGAGATCTTCATGGATGATTTCTCCATCTTTGGAGACTCCTTCGACGAGTGTTTACGACATCTTGACGCCGTTCTTACCCGCTGTAGGGATAAGAACCTAACGTTGAATTGGGAGAAGTGCCATTTTATGGTACGAGAAGGCATTGTTGATTGATCGTTTTTCCCGTTGTGTAGTATATAGAGAAATTTGTAAAGAACTTCACAACCAAAAACTATTTTGACCGCAATCAAACTACGGTGTCGGATGTAGTTAATGAATGAGTGCGGATCGTCCACAGGGATTGCACAATTCAATTGTATTTTGATACGTTTGAAATGAAAAGTTAAGCAACAATAAAAGAAAACATGATTCAAGAATGATTTGTATTCGAGTGTCACTATTCTTATGCAAGAATTAAGAAACTATAAACAATTAAGAATCGGTGTTTTGATAATATTTCCAATCAACAATCAAGAATATAAGAGAGGCTCGTAGGAATCGATCGGATCTTTAGACGTGATGTAATCTAAAAGGTTTCGTGTTCTTGTCCTTCGAAGAATTGATACTAGATCAATGGTGATCGACGAGAGTTAGGGCTTTCTTGATGAAATTAGGGTTTCATCTCTTAACCCTTGTTCTTTCGTGGATACCATTTATATTCTAGCCTCTAGCAATTTCAAGAAACGATCGGAACTCCCCAATTTCGATCGATGTCAATCAAGAAAGCATCGAAACGAAATGGGTCGTCGATTCTTGAACTTGCTAGGGTTTACAAACTCGTGGGATTCAAGAATCGATTGCAAATTTGTTACATCATCATACTAAAGATCGTTTCGACTCCTTAACGAGCGGAGTTTTATTCACACATCACCACACAGATAATATTCAAGAATTGTAAAGATAACATGATGCGGAATTTAAAGAAAACAAGATAAAAGAATATCACCTTTTATTTAATCAACAATTTCAATACATTCTTTCAAGATCTACAAGAAGAAGAAATCGATCGTTGACTCGGCTTCGCTCGTCTCCGTGGATCGTGGATCTACTTTGATCTCTTGCCCGATTGAAGATCGGCTCGGCTCATAAAAGGGTTGAAGGCATCTTGCTTGGCTCGCACTCAAGATCTTGAATTGTGGTTGGATTTAGGGTTAGGGTTTCCTACAAGCTCTCTCACTAAACTTGAGGAAGAGGGGATGAAGAAAGAGATTGATTTTTCTAAGCTTTCCCAAGGTTGAATAATTTTCTTACAATGAGCCTAGGGTCTTATTTATAGAACTCCCAAACCCTAGGTTTAGGTTTGAATTAGAACTTTCCCTCCCAAAGTTTGTTGAGGAGTTTCTAGAAGGAGTTTGTTAGGAGTTAGCTTAGGGTTTAAGCTAGGGTTGAGGGAAAGTTCTAGAATGATTAGGCTAGTTTAGTGAAGCTCAAGGTATTTGCTGATCTGGTAGAAGTATCTGGAGTATTCTGGAACTTGGAATGCATTTCTGAGCTGTAGCCACTGAAACAGGAGTTGTGGTACAAATTTGAGGAAGTGATCTCCTGTAGCCGCCGCGGATCAGCCGCATGTATACCCAATGTGCCGCGCTTCCGCGCTTTAGTTGTGAGCTTGGACCTTAAGCTTTCTGCTGTGTACTTAGACTGCTGTTTAGGGCTTTGTCTGATATGCTGAATTGTGATTGCTCCTTTGGATTAGTACCAGATTTGAATTTAGTGAGTTTACGAGCGATTGTAATGGTCGAGCAATGTAATGATCGAGCAAGCTTCTCTTTTCCTGCACAGACTTCGAAACACGGGTTGCAAGATATAGAAAATATGCTATGTAATGCAATACAGTCAATTTCCCTAGAAATGCCGGTTTTAAGGTCTAGTACATGTAATTTGATAATCTGTGATAGATTTGCTAATATGTAGAATACTGATGCCGAACACTTCTATATGTATGCAGATGATAAGGAAATTGCCGGTTAGAATATGCAGTATTTTCGACTGATCAAATACCCCCAAACTTAATTTCGATCGTCTCGAGCGAATGTTTTATTAAAAAGAGAAGGAGAAAATAAAGAAAGAGAAAAACTAACTAGCACACTTTCGTAGGCAACACGATTGCACTGAGCATGTGCAACAAGCCTTTAAACCTCTAGGTGTCCCTAGTAGGAGGAGTGTTGTCTCCTGAGGGTTTTCAGCGGATTGCACCCACAAAATCCAATAATAAAAGCAAGATCATGAATATTACATTTAAAGAAAAGAATTGTAAAAGAAAAGCCTTGAAAATTAGGGTTTCCAACTATGCTAGCTTTTCGGTTGTCATGAGCCCTATCTTAATGGTCGTGAAAAGATGTTAGAAATCACGTCCTCCCTCAATAAAACATCGTCTTATTCTTCATTCCTATCTTTCTTCCAAACATCGATCATATCACCCTGCGTGTGTGTAAAGGACATCCCTACACCCGGAGAATTCAATTCAAGTTATCATACTCTTGCCCATCAGCCTCAGTACTTTTTAATCAATGAATATTTAGACGAAATTGCTCACACACTTTCATGCGACCGTTAATACTTCTTGAGGTACTAACCGACCGATTACTAATGTGCTTGCTTACTTGGTGTATTTTCCTCGTCTTGCACCGCCTCAGGCATAGCAGTGACTCCCAGACCAGTTGGCCTTAGGGCACTAGGTGAAGAAGCACCCTCGCTATACATTTTTCCTGCCTTCGGTGATAACAAAACCAGTGTTCATTTTTCTCACCACTTTATATTTTCTTTATTCATTTTTTTTTATTTCCTTCATACATCGGCTTTAAGACAAGAGCATTTCAAGGTATCCTCTACTATCCCAGGCTTCAAGACGTGTGTAAGTGCGAATAGCAGGGTAGCAACGTTCAAAATGTTTGGCTTCCAGAATAGAAACTATTTTTCAGACTTATTTTTATCCTCAGATTAGTGACGTCCTTCATCTTACTAACCCTTGGGACAACGGCTCATAACTACTTATTACTAGTTCGTATAAGAAAACTTCTAATTTTCTTAGTTTTCTAGAATTTTTCTAATCTCATGGATGTAACTGTTCACTATCTAAACTTTCATTATCTTATTTATATACAAAAAGGTGTAAATATTAAAATTATTTTTATATTTGAAAATTTTTAAATTTTTATGGGTTTTGAAATTTTTTTTAATTTTTATAGATTTTCAAAAAAAATGTTTTGTGCTTATGCAGATGATATGCAAATGATGCAAAAATAAGCACAAACCTCCCCCAAACTTGTTTTCAACAGTGTCCTCACTGTTGCCGACAGCTATATCTATAAAACCTGTAAATCTGGGGGGAATTATTAGTGGGGGCAAAATATATAAGTGAAGAACTTCCCCCAAACTTATCTTTCACTCACCTTAATTCAAAGGATGATGCAATGATATACAGGATATGAAGGTGAGACGGAGGAATTTTAATCCAAATAAACTGGCTCTTGTAAGAACAAGAGCTCCTCCGTGGGGTCAGTGGAAAAATACGGCTTTAGTCTATGTCCATTTACTTAAAAAATGTGCCGTTTTTAACATTTTCAACTTCTACCGCCCCGTGCGGGCATACAGACCGCACAACAAAAGGTCCCTTCCATCGAGATCGGAGCTTACCCGCGTGAAGGTGTAATCGTGAATCATAAAGAAGGACTTGTTGACCAGGTAAAAATGTTTTCCTTAAAATGCTTTTATCGTGAAAAACCTTAGTCCTATTCTTTGTGATTACAGCATTATCGTAAGCTTCATCGCGGAGTTCGCTTAGCTCGTTAAGTTGCAGCTTCCGAAAGCTGCAAGCAAGGTTTAAATCAAAATTTATTTCCTTTATAGGCCACAATGCTTTATGCTCTATCTCGACAGGTAAATGACATGCTTTTCCAAAAACTATCCTATATGGAGACATTCCTAGGTCGGTCTTATATGCAGTCCTGAATGCCCAAAGAGCATCCGTCAATTTGGTCGACCAGTCTTTTCTATTCCTAGCAACAGTTTTCTCCAGGATAAGTTTGATTTGTCTGTTTGAGATCTCAGCCTGCCCGCTTGTTTGGGGATGATAGGGTGTAGAAAGACGGTGGTTGATTGAGTATTTTCGCATCAGAGTCTCGAAAGACCTGTTGCAGAAGTGTGTCCCATTATCGCTAATGATAGCGCGTGGGTGTCCAAATCGCGAAAAGATATTCTCTTTCAAAAACTTAATGACAACTTTCCTGTCATTAGTGCGACAAGGAATGGCTTCTACCCACTTTGAGACATAATCAACCGCCAGCAATATGTACAGATTCCCAAAGGAGTTGGGAAAAGGACCCATAAAATCAATGCCCCAAACATCAAACATTTCAACAACCAGAATGGGTTGCTGAGGCATTTCATTCCTCTGGGATATTCTACCCGTATACTGACATTGTGTACAGGTTTTGCAATACTCAAATGCGTCCTTGAATAAGGTCGGCCAGTAAAATCCACATTGCAAAACCTTTTCCGCTGTCTTTCTAGGACCAAAGTGACCCCCACAGGCCTGATCATGACAAAATGAAAGAACACTCTTGAACTCTTCATTTGGGACGCACCGGCGAATGATCTGATCAGGACAATATTTAAACAAATAGGGCTCGTCCCAGTAAAAGTGTTTTACTTGGGAAAGAAAACGGTATTTGTCCTGTTTTGACCAATCGCTTGGTATAAGTCCCGTGGCATGATAGTTCACAATATCTCTGAACCATGGTTCAGCTGATATGCTCAAGAGTTGTTCATCAGGGAATGAGTCATCAATCGGCAGGGTCACAGGGGAAGAAACGATGCGTGAAAGGTGGTCAGCTACTACGTTTTCACATCCTTTCTTATCTTTGATAACAAGATCGAATTCTTGTAAAAGAAGGATCCAACGTATTAGTCGACCTTTTGCATCTTTCTTCGCCAGAAGATGTTTTAAAGCGGAATGGTCAGTATATACAACTATAGGTGAGCCGATTAAGTAAGGCCTGAATTTTTCTAATGCAAATACAACCGCTAAAAGCTCTTTCTCGGTGGTTGTATAATTGATTTGCGCATCATTCAGGGTCTTACTAGCATAGTAAATCACGTGTGGCATCTTATCAATGTGCTGTCCTAAGACTGCACCTACTGCAAAATCAGATGCGTCACACATCAGCTCAAAGGGGTAGTCCCAATTTGGTGATGATAAAACGGGGGCTGAAGTGAGTGAGTGTTTAAGTGAGTCGAAAGCTGTCTCGCAATCCGAGTCAAAATGGAAGGTCGTATCCTTGGCCAGGAGTAGTGTTAAAGGTCTAGCAATTTTGCTAAAATCCTTAATGAATCTCCTATAAAAGCCCGCATGGCCAAGGAAAGAGCGAATATCTTTGACGCTTTTGGGATGAGGTAGGTTTTGAATGACATCTACTTTAGCTCTGTCAACCTCAATGCCTTTCTGTGAAATGACATGTCCAAGGACTATTCCTTCTTGGACCATAAAATGGCATTTTTCCCAGTTTAAAGTCAAGTTCTTCTCTTTGCAACAAGTAAGAACAGCGTCTAGATTCGCTAGGCAATCAGAAAAAGAATCTCCAAAAATCGAGAAGTCGTCCATAAAGATCTACAGAAAATTCTCTA
This sequence comes from Agapanthus africanus, assembly GCA_030015575.1. Taxonomy (NCBI): domain Eukaryota; kingdom Viridiplantae; phylum Streptophyta; class Magnoliopsida; order Asparagales; family Amaryllidaceae; genus Agapanthus; species Agapanthus africanus. Next base: position 104,734,171 of record CM057347.1, on the reverse strand, counting down.
CCATATCGGAGAATATCCCCATCATTCACCACTGAAAGGTAGCGGGAGCATTGCATAACCCAAAAGGCATGCGACTGTAAGCAAAGGTACCAAAAGGACAAGTAAAAGTGGTTTTATCTTGATCCTTTTTGGCGATGGGGACCTGATTATAGCCTGAGTAACCGTCCATAAAACAATAAAACTCTCGTCCCGCTAAGCGTTCCAGCATCTGATCAATGAATGGTAGAGGAAAATGATCTTTCCTCGTAGCAGCGTTGAGTTTTCTATAATCGATGCATACACGCCACTCAGTTTGGGCGCGTGTCTGAATCAACTCATTCGCCTCATTTGTGATAACTGTGATGCCGGATTTCTTAGGAATGACATGTATAGGACTTACCCACTGGCTATCGGAGATGGGGTATATAATACCACTATCTAAGCATTTGACGATCTCTTTCATGACAGCTTCCTTCATGACGGGATTCAACCGTCTCTGTGGTTCTCGGGTCGGTCTGGCATCATCCATCACATGTATATGATGTTCAACTATCAAGGGACTAATCCCTTTGATGTCCGCCATACACCAACCAGATGCCTCTTTGTTAGATCTCAATACCGATAAAAGGGCATTCTCTTGCTCTGATGCAAGAGAAGCGGAAATGATAACCGGTAATGACCCGTTCTCACCAAGATAAGCATATTTCAGGTGAGAAGGTAAAACTTTGAGATCTAACTCAGGCGGAGAAATGATAGAAGGAAGGGTCACAGATTGATTTTTGGATCTACAAAGAAGCTCAGAGCCTGTGAAAGATACAGACTCGGGTGGAGAAAAGTCAGAAGTGCAGGACTCATGTGTAGCTAAAGTGTCCTCACTAAGATCTAGTGCAAAGTCAAGCAGAGATGTGCTAATGTCATCGAGATCAGTAAAGCAAAGATCCTCAACTCCACAACTATCGGGAGCGATCTCATGGACAGAGCACACATCTAAAATATGAGCAGAGGGTTCTGACGGCTGACTTCCAACTTTATAGATGTTTAGTTCAATGGTCATATTTCCAAATGATAAGTTCATTGAACCATTTCTACAATTTATAACAGCATTGGAAGTGGCAAGGAAAGGACGACCTAGAATCACCGGAATTTGGCCCCGGGGGTTTGCTACAGGATGTGTGTCGAGCACAATGAAGTCTACAGGGAAAACAAATTCCCCGACCTTTATCAACACATCCTCTAATTCACCCCTTGGTTTGGTGATAGATCGGTCTGCCATCTGGAGAGTGCAATGAGCAGGTTTCAGCTCTCCAATCCCTAATTGCTCATAGACAGAATAAGGTAACAGGTTAACACTCGCGCCAAGGTCTAAAAGAGTACGATTTATGTTTTTACCCCCAATCGAAATCGATATTGTAGGAAAACCTGGGTCCTTTCTTTTCTTTGGAAGCTGGGGTATAAAAACAGTGCTGATATTGTTAGACATAAAGACCTTCTTCGGCACTTGAGTCTTCCTCTTCCTAGTGCATAAATCCGTAAGAATCTTCGCATAAGCGGGGACTTGCTGAATCGCATCTAGGAGAGGGATATTGATGTTAACCTGTTTGAACATCTCTAAAATTTTCTCCATATGAGGACTCGTTCTATTTGCCCTTAGCCGGTTCGGGTAAGGTGCTTTCGCAATAAGTGCAGGGTCCATCATAGGAGAAGGAAAGGGGGGTAGACGAGGTCCCAAAGGAGGTGTGGGGACCGTCTGTGGAGAACTATAAGGGTTGGGTGAAGGTGTCGAGCCTAAAGGGAAATGGAGAATAGGCTCGTGCGAAGGTGGTTTGGTAGAAGAAGAAGGATCAGAAGGTGAAGTGTGTGTGTGTGGAAAGGTCTCAGCCGGGGTGTTGATATGATTTTCAGTATTATCAATATCTTCCCCGACATGATTGTTCAGCACTCTTCCCAATCTCAACGTTGTAATGGCATTTACATTGTAATGCCCAGGATTCTGTAGGGGTTGAGAGGGAAGTTTCCCTTTTTCTCTCGCACTCATTTCGGCTTTTAAGCGTGCGATTTCAGCTTCCATCGTGCGAATACTCTCAGCTTGGGACGCTGAGTTTTTCTTTATTTCACTGACGGAAGATCTAACCTCAGTCGAAACATCCATGAAATTTGATAAAAGTGATTTCATGGTTTGAGTGAATTGAGAGAACTCGTCAGAACAGGGCTGCATAGGATTAGACTGTGCAGGAGTGTTGCCCTGATTTTGGAAATTTTGTGACTGATAGGGGTGTTGAGTGAGTTGAAGGGGTTGCTGTTGTGGTGGAGGAAGAGCCCTTTGAAATTGGTTCGTGTTTGGAACAGTGTTTTGAGATTGGTTTTGGTTCCAAGCAAAATTCGGGTGGTTCCTCCAACCTTGATTGTACGTGGAAGAATATGGATCGTTTCGAGGTCTTTGAAATGCGGCATTAGAATGCTCGTGACCTTGAAACGCCGAGTTTAAAGGACATTCTTCCGTTAAATGTGACGGATCAGAACAGCACCCACAAACAGTTTTGGGGAGCGACATTGGGTTTAGGGAGGCTGCTGCAAATTTGTGTTCCATAGCGTCGAGCTTCTTTTGCATTGCTGCCATTTCAGCTCGGACACCTATGGACACATCTATTTGGTGTACGCCACCCCTATTCAATGGTTGGGTTCCACTCTCCCAAATTAGTGATTTTTCAGCGAACTCTTCTAAGTATCGCCAAGCTTCCCCATCAACCTTGGTCATAAAAGTACCTTGACACATGTTTTCAAGGCTCTGTTTAGTGCTAGGGTTACTGCCCTCATATATGATTCGGCAAAGCTCCCATCTCGGGATGCCGTGATGAGGACATTGAACCAATAGATCCTTGAAACGTTCAAAGTATTTAGAGAATGGTTCAGCAGGGAGCTGGGCAAATTGGTTCAGTTCGCTACGGATTCGAGCCGTCTTTTGGACTGGGTAAAATTTCTTAAGGAATGCAGCGACGAATTCTTCCCAATTCGTAATAGAATGTGCGGTGGTGTTATATAGCCACTTCTCGGCTATATCGCACAAAGTAAATGGAAGAAGTCGTAGACGCATCGCATCTACTGAAAGTTGAGACGTACCCATCATTGCGCATACGTTTTCAAATTTGGTAATGAAAACGTAAGCGTCCTCGGTCTCGAGTCCGTGGTATTTGGGTAAAAGATTGATATACTGGGGCTTAATTTCAAAGTTGTCCCCATTGGCTGGTGGTGTGGATAAGCAGGTCGAAAGAGGACCTCTATGTGGATAGCATCTTTCCTGGAGAGAAATGTGGGGTGGATTCTGCGCACCAACGGACGGTGGCAGATTAGGGTTAAAGAAGTTTGATGGATTCGGATCCATCGGTGTGGGTGTGGTAGTAGGTAAAGGAAGGGTAAATGGAGAAATATCGACTTCGGAGTCGATAAAAGGTACGCGGACTAAACGGGCACTAGAATCCCGTGTCCAGCCTATCTTGCACTAAAAAGGGTTAGTACAAGTGGCAGCGTTGACTTATAATTAGGGGTAAAATGAAAGCGGTGCTTGCTTTAAAAAGGGACGGATTTTGAAAAAATGATGCGACAAAACAAATGCAGCACACAACCCTAGAATCTAGTGGTCACCTAGGTCCGGCTCTAGACCGCTCCTAACTGCCAAAAGACAAGTCGCAGGATAGAATCCTCCACTGCCTCTTTGTCCCCCTGTGGCCGGATAAGTGCCAGGTAAGTGGGAAGGAACCACCACTACAGTGGGCCTAATTAATAACCACTAGCCTTAGACACACTCGCCTTAGGCACCACAAGAAAACGCGGATAAGCAATGAATTACCCACGGCCTTCTCTTGTCCTATTGAGTGCGACAGTCCTTAGAGTCTTCTCTAGATTTCTTTTAGTTAATGAGGGTAATGCGGATGCAAGTTTTGCGATTTTCGGGGCCTAGGAAGGGTAATGAAATCCCCACCTAATTTGGATTTGGCCGTGCCCCTTAAATTTCCGTATTAGAATGCAAACAACCAAGAAATCAAAAATCACACACAATTTTTTTATTTTGCTTTTGCGCGCTGCGATTTATTTGCAAAGAATCCTGCAGCAAAGTGTTAGTTGGAGCTAAAAAGGGAGAGGGGAGAGAGCAAGAAATCACCTGCACTGAAATTTTTTCAGTGATCCCTCAAGTACACCGCGGTTCCGCCGCAGATGATGGGCATTGGCCGCGGAAACGCGCTCCAATATTGGTATCACTGTACACAATTTCACCAGATGCTTTCTGTTTCTACCCTCTGTTCTCTGGTACTCTCCAAACAATTTTATCACAGCACAGAATGCTCCAGATCACCTTGCAATCAAATCACAACACACGTATAAGAGTTTGTACGAATTTTGATTTCAAGAAGTAAAACGTAATAATTCTTTCACTTCAAACTAAAATTGCAAATGAATTAGCGCGATCCCCGGCAACGGCGTCATTTTGATTGTTATAAATTCTTGTTGTGTAAATCAAATCAAATAGTCCCTGGCAACGGCGCCATTTGATTGATACGTTTTCCGTTGTGTATGTAGAAAATAGAATAGAAATTCACAACCAAAAACTATTTTGACCGCAATCAAACTACGGTGTCGGATGTAGTTAATGAATGAGTGCGGATCGTCCACAGGGATTGCACAATTCAATTGTATTTTGATACGTTTGAAATGAAAAGTTAAGCAACAATAAAAGAAAACATGATTCAAGAATGATTTGTATTCGAGTGTCACTATTCTTATGCAAGAATTAAGAAACTATAAACAATCAAGAATCGGTGTTTTGATAATATTTCCAATCAACAATCAAGAATATAAGAGAGGCTCGTAGGAATCGATCGGATCTTTAGACGTGATGTAATCTAAAAGGTTTCGTGTTCTTGTCCTTCGAAGAATTGATACTAGATCAATGGTGATCGATGAGAGTTAGGGCTTTCTTGATGAAATTAGGGTTTCATCTCTTAACCCTTGTTCTTTCGTGGATACCATTTATATTCTAGCCTCTAGCAATTTCAAGAAACGATCGGAACTCCCCAATTTCGATCGATGTCAATCAAGAAAGCATCGAAACGAAATGGGTCGTCGATTCTTGAACTTGCTAGGGTTTACAAACTCGTGGGATTCAAGAATCGATTGCAAATTTGTTACATCATCATACTAAAGATCGTTTCGACTCCTTAACGAGCGGAGTTTTATTCACACATCACCACACAGATAATATTCAAGAATTGTAAAGATAACATGATGCGGAATTTAAAGAAAACAAGATAAAAGAATATCACCTTTTATTTAATCAACAATTTCAATACATTCTTTCAAGATCTACAAGAAGAAGAAATCGATCGTTGACTCGGCTTCGCTCGTCTCCGTAGATCGTGGATCTACTTTGATCTCTTGCCCGATTGAAGATCGGCTCGGCTCATAAAAGGGTTGAAGGCATCTTGCTTGGCTCGCACTCAAGATCTTGAATTGTGGTTGGATTTAGGGTTAGGGTTTCCTACAAGCTCTCTCACTAAACTTGAGGAAGAGGGGATGAAGAAAGAGATTGATTTTTCTAAGCTTTCCCAAGGTTGAATAATTTTCTTACAATGAGCCTAGGGTCTTATTTATAGAACTCCCAAACCCTAGGTTTAGGTTTGAATTAGAACTTTCCCTCCCAAAGTTTGTGGAGGAGTTTCTAGAAGGAGTTTGTTAGGAGTTAGCTTAGGGTTTAAGCTAGGGTTGAGGGAAAGTTCTAGAATGATTAGGCTAGTTTAGTGAAGCTCAAGGTGTTTGCTGATCTGGTAGAAGTATCTGGAGTATTCTGGAACTTGGAATGCATTTCTGAGCTGTAGCCACTGAAACAGGAGTTGTGGTACAAATTTGAGGAAGTGATCTCCTGGAGCCGCCGCGGATCAGCCGCATGTATACCCAATGTACCGCGCTTCCGCGCTTTAGTTGTGAGCTTGGACCTTAAGCTTTCTGCTGTGTACTTAGACTGCTGTTTAGGGCTTTGTCTGATATGCTGAATTGTGATTGCTCCTTTGGATTAGTACCAGATTTGAATTTAGTGAGTTTACGAGCGATTGTAATGGTCGAGCAATGTAATGATCGAGCAAGCTTCTCTTTTCCTGCACAGACTTCGAAACACGGGTTGCAAGATATAGAAAATATGCTATGTAATGCAATACAGTCAATTTCCCTAGAAATGCCGGTTTTAAGGTCTAGTACATGTAATTTGATAATCTGTGATAGATTTGCTAATATGTAGAATACTGATGCCGAACACTTCTATATGTATGCAGATGATAAGGAAATTGCCGGTTAAAATATGCAATATTTTCGACTGATCAATTGTCTTAGGACATGTCATCTCGCAAAACGGCATCGTGGTTGATAGAGCTAAAATCGAAGTAATTTCTAATCTTCCTCCCCCTAAATGCGTCAAAGACATCAGAGCCTTCCTTGGCCACGCCGGTTTTTACAGACGGTTCATCAAGGACTTTAGCAAGATCGCTAGACGCTTGACTCTCTTATTGGCCAAGGAAACAACATTTGCTTTCGACTCCACTTGTATGGAAGTATTCGAGTCTTTGAAACACTCTCTCATCTCTGTGCCCATTCTTTCATCTCCAGAATGGACGCACCCTTTCGAAATCATGTGCGACGCATCAGATTTTGCCATTGGTGCTGTTCTTGGACAGCACATTAATAAAATGCCGCATGTGATTTATTATACTAGCCGAACACTAAATGAGGCCCAACTAAACTACACAACAACAGAGAAAGAGTTTTTAATGGTTGTGTTTGCACTTGAAAATTTTCGGCCTTATTTAATTGGCTCTCCAGTCATTGTATATACAGATCATTCAGCTCTTCGCCACCTTTTTGCGAAGAAGGATGCTAAGTCGAGGCTAATACGTTGGATCCTTTTACTACAAGAGTTTGACCTTGTCATAAAGGACAAAAAAGGATGTGAAAACGTAGTAGCTGATCACTTATCACGACTTCCTTCTTCGCCTACGCTTGAACTTCCAATCACTGATGTTTTTCCCGATGAGCAACTCTTGACCGTTTCTTGCGAACCATGGTTCGCCGATATTGTAAACTACTTAGCCACCGGCCTGATACCTAAAGATTGGTTGAAACAGGATAAACTTCGATTTTTGTCCCAAGTAAAGCATTTTTACTGGGATGAACCTTATCTTTTTAAATACTGTTCCGACCAAATCATTCGTCGGTGTGTACCTGAAAGTGAGGTTAAGAGCGTGCTGTTTTTTTGCCACGATCAGGCATGTGGCGGGCACTTTGGCCCAAAGAAGACAGCCGAAAAAGTTTTGCAGTGTGGTTTCTATTGGCCACGACTCTTCAAGGATGCTTATGAATACTGCAAAACTTGCTCCCAGTGCCAACACTTAGGCCGGATATCTCGGAGAAACGAAATGCCGCTCCAACCAATTTTGGTTGTGGACATTTTTGATGTTTGGGGTATAGATTTCATGGGACCATTTCCTAACTCTTTTAGAAATGTGTATATTCTTTTGGCCGTTGACTACGTTTCAAAGTGGGTCGAGGCTGTGCCTAGCCGAACGAACGACAACAAGGTTGTCGTTCGATTTCTTAAAGAACACATCTTTTCTCGATTTGGGCACCCTCGAGCAATAATAAGTGATAATGGCTCTCACTTTTGCAATAGGACTTTCGAGTCCTTAATGCGCAAATACTCTATCACTCACAAACTGTCAACGCCATATCACCCCCAAACATGTGGGCAAGCCGAGGTTTCAAATCGGCAAATAAAGCAAATCTTGGAGAAAACGGTTTCTAAAAACCGTAAAGATTGGTCACTTAAACTGATTGATGCACTATGGGCTTTCAGTACTGCATATAAGACCGATCTCGGTATGTCTCCATACCGGCTTGTTTACGGGAAGGCTTGCAACCTCCCAGTAGAGATTGAGCATAAAGCATTTTGGGCTATCAAAGAGCTGAATTTATCTTTAGGAGATGCGGGCAGCAATCGAAAGCTGCAATTGAATGAACTAGAAGAGCTGCGGGATGAGACAATGATAATGCCATAATTGCTAAAAACCGAGCTAAGGTGTTCCACGATAAACACCTTCTGCGAAAAACTTTTGAACCTGGTCAACAGGTTTTACTCTATGACACTCGGTTATATTATCACCCCGGCAAGCTCCGTTCTAGATGGAGAGGACCTTTTGTAGTCCGCACCGTTTATCCGCACGGTGCGGTTAATCTTGAAAATCCTGAAGACGGTACCTTATTCAAAGTGAATGGGCATCGATTGAAACCGTTCTTCACAGCAGACCCATCGGAGGAGCTCCTGTTTTTGTAGGAGCCGATTTACACTGATTGATCTTCCTCCATTTTCACCCCCGAGTTTCCAATCAATTTTTCCAAAACTTTATTTCGAATAAGTTTGGGGGGGTGTATCATTTGTAATCATATGAATAAACAGGGAATGCCGACATTTTGACCCTCGTGGTATAGTATGACAGCGAGGACACCGTCAAGTTAAAGTTTGGGGGTATGCTCGGTACGTTTTCTTTCCTTCGCATTCATTTGTACATATTTTTGCATTTGCATATTTATTTGAATACGAATAAAAATTGAAAATTTTCAAAAAAATTTATAAAAAATTATTGTATTCAATTTTGGCCACATTTAACTTGAGTTTGACAAATAGGTTAACTAACTACGAACAACTAGATCTTAGACTTGGTAAATTAAAAACCCTAAAAATAACCTTCTTTAAAGATTAACGGTAGAAAGTATATGTCGTTGTAGTTTATTTAGAAATAGGCAAATTTTGAGTTCACTTTTTGGGCTAAGTTGAAATTAAGGAAAAATATTGATATTCTTTTTAGAATATAAGTTTGAAAAATAATTCCTGGCTTAAGTATGGATTCTAAAAATGTATACCCTACAAAATTACACAATCACACACCTTAAAGCTTGGAATAGTAGAGAAGACCTTGAAATGCTCTTGTCTAAAAGTCCTTAGTACGAAAGAAAATGAAAAATACAAAAGTGAATAAAAAAAATGAACACTGGTTTTTGTGATTACTTAAGGCTAAAAATAGAAAAATATATAGCGAGGGTGCTTCATCACTTAGTGCCTTAGACCAAATGGTTTGGGAGTCACTGCTAAAGCCTTGGGTATTGCAAAACTAGGACATACGCTTTAAAACGCAAACGCATTTTGTAATCGGACGTTGGTACCTCAAGAAGTATTAACGGTCGCATGAAGGATGTGTAAGCGAAATTCACCAATTAATAAGTGCTTTGGACAACGGACAAGGGTATGATTGCTTAATTTGAATTTCCAAGTGTAGGGGTGATCTATACACACACGTGGGGATATGTGATTAGAGTTTAGATAAGAGAAAGGAATGAAGAATAAAACTTGTATCTTTAGTAGAGTTGATAGAAAAATTCCTAAGTGGAGATGGAACCCTAAAAGGAAAACCTAAGAAATGCCGAAAGCTGAGTGATTCTATAGAACATATATAATCTTAAGTTAAATGATGAGGAAGTGTGAAGAATATGGGTGGATAATTTATGAGTCGATGATAATAGAATTCTGTGTTAGAAAACCTAATTGGAGAATTATTGTCGAAAGAGCCAAATTGATAGGATTTTGTGGGTGTAATCCGCTGAAAACCCTCAGGAGACAACACTCCTCCTACTAGGGACACCGAGAGGTTTAACGGCTTGTTGCACGTGCTCAGTGCAATCGCGTTTCCCTGCGAAAGTGCGGTTAGGTTTTATCGAGAATAAAATAATAAGTTTGCTCGAGGACGAGCAAAAGATAAGTATGGGGGTATTTGTTCATATCATAATATTGCAATTCATATTCCCCAATTCTTATTCGTTTTATAACTAAATAGGTGCTTTTGACGCACGTTTGTTGCATATTACAGGATACAGGCTCTTGGAGCGAATACAGTGAAAAAGATGAAAGTTGATACAAAAGAGTGACTTTTGACAAGCAAGTAGAAGGGTCCTACTCAAGCCTAGATGAATAACAATTCACAAGGCAATGCATGGTCCAAAATGTTAAAGGAAACAGTTAAAAGACCACTACAAATTTCACTGAAAAATCTAGAGAAGATCTAAAATCCAAATAGAGAAAAGTACTGAAGAAATAGAGAGTAAAGGACACCCGAATGCAGCTCAAGAAATTTGGTGAGCTGAGCTCACCAAAGGGCCGCGGAACCGCGGCCCAAGGCCTATCATTGCCGCGGTTCCGCGGCCATTTAAAGCCCGTGTTGGTGCAATTTTCTCGTGTCGGTGCGTCGGTGCGTGGGTTGGGATTTTTCGTGGGCATATCTGTAAAAGCGCATCCGAGAGAATTTGTAACCCTAGTTTTCCCTGTTTACTTATAAATTGTAATCACAAGTTTGTAAAAGGGATGCCTCTTTTTAATAAAGAAAATTCAGAATTCTTTTGAAGATTAAGAGCATCATTTATTGTAAGTTTCTTTTAATTTTTCTGCCTTAGTTTAAAATTATTTTCTTGCCTTAGATAAATCCTTTCATTGTCCTAGTTTAATCTAGTGTAGTCTTCCTTTAATCTGCAGTAGATAATTAATTCTTTAGATAAAAAACAAAACACATTAATCATAATAAAAATGCTATTTTTAGAAGATCCCCTAATGAGCGAGTAATTTCCTCGGTTGTTAGGGTTAGGAACAAGGAAGGGATTGAGAGATGAATATCTCTCATCTCCTTCAATGCCAATAAATTTTCATAAGTAGAACTTCATGCACGCATGCATGATCTGCTCCCTACGGCATCCTACCCACGAGGTAACGGTGAAACCGTAGTATAAAGGACTGGACATGCATGACGTCCATAAAGGTTATAGCAATTAGTAGGAAAGGACGGACAAGGATCAAGAGGAAGAAACTCCGTTTCTTCCCAATCATCCTAATCCCTTTTACTAATAATTGTTATGACTTCTAAAAAGTTTTAATCGAAGGCATTGAAAGAGGCGTTAATATCAATCATATCAACCCTACTTTAGACCTAACCCTAACAAGTTCTTTAACCATCGTACAACTTAGTTTTTAAAATCAATCAACAAAACCAAACAACCATTGGAATCAACTCGTGAAAACATTTAGGAAAATTACACATCCCTGTGGATCGACCCGTATTCACCGGCTAGCTGCAAAGCGACGCCGTTTCTGATTACGGTAAAATATTTTTGGTGATCGTTAAAACCAACAACTAATCAGTACACATCCCAACTTGTAAATGTTCAGCTCAATTGACCTATTCCCGAAGGATAGGGTCATAGAACCGTTACGACAGTTGATGATAGCATTGGAAGTGGCCAAAAAGGGGCGACCAAGAATCACCGGAATTTGATCCCATGGGTTTGCTACAGGTTGTGTATCAATTACAATAAAGTCTACAGGGAATACAAATTTCCCGATTTTTATTAACACATCCTCCAGTTCACCCCTAGGTTTGGTGATTGATCGGTCAGCCATCTGGAGAGTCCAAGGAGCTGGTTTCAACTCTCCGATCCCTAACTGCTCGTAGACTGAGAAAGGAAGCAAGTTAACACTTGCGCCAAGGTCTAGTAGAGAACGGTTGATGTGTTTTTCCCCGATAGAAATGGAAATAGCAGCATAGCCAGGATCCTTACGTTTCCTCGGTAATTGTTGGGGAAAGGCTGTGTCTACTATATTTGCCATGAATATCTTCTTGGGCACTTGAGTATTCCTCTTTCTAGTGCACAAGTCCTTAAGAGTTTTTGCATAAGCGGGGACTTATTAGATTGCATCTAGAAGAGAGATGTTGATGTTAACCTGTTTCAGGATTTCAGTGATCTTCTCCATTTGTGGACTCAGTGTGTTTCCTCTTAACCGATTCGGATAAGGAGCTTGAGCAATAAGATCAGGGTCCAACATTGGAGAAGATCGTGTGGGTGGGAACGATCTAAGAATAGGAGTGGGGATCGTTCTCGGTGTGGCCTAAGGTGTCGAGCCTTGGGAAAAACGGAGAATAGGCTCGGAAGAAGGTGGTGGGGTAGAAGAACTGGGGTCAGAATTAGAAGTAGAAGTGGAAGGAAAGGTCTCAGCCAAGGTATCATTGATAGATTTTTCAGTGTCATCAATCTCTTCCCCAACGTGATTGTCAAGCACTCTTCCAGATCTCAGCGTGGTGATAGCATTCACATGATGTGAATAGCCAGGATTGGGCAAAGGTTGAGCTAGAAGTTTTCCTTTCTCTCTTGCACTCATTTCGGCTTTTAACTGTGCAATTTCTGCTTCCATCAATTTTATACTCTCAGCCTGGGAAACTGAGTTTTTCTTTATATGATTGACAGAAGACTTAACCTCAGCCGACACTTCCATGAAATTTGACAAAAGTGATTTCATGGTCTGTGTGAATGCAGAGAATTCATCAGAACAGGTCAACTGCAATGGATTAGAAGGTGCAGGTGTGTTGACCGGATTTTGGAAGTTTTGTGCTTGGAAGGGGTGCTGACTCAATTGAAGTGGTTGCTGTTGTGGTGGAGGGACCCTTTGGAAATTGTTTTGGGTTGGAACCGTGTTTTGATTTTGTTGTTGGTTCCAAGCAAAGTTAGGGTGATTCCTCCAACCCTGATTATATGTGGAAGAAAATGGATCATTTCTAGGTCTTTGAAAAGCAGCATTGGTATGCTCGTGACCTTGAAACGGAGAATTTAGTGGACATTCTTCCGTCAAATGAGAAGGATCAGAACAGCATCCACATACAGTTTTGGAGAGTGACATTTGATTTAGGGCAGCAGCTCAAAATTTGTTTTCCATAGTCTTGAGTTTCTTATGTATAACTGAAATGTCAGCTCTAACTCCTATAGAAACTTCCGATTGGTTATTGCGGTCCCTAGACGATTGACTCCCGCCCTCCCACTGTAAAGATTTTTCAGCGAAATCGTCTAGGAATTTCCAGGCTTCCCCATCATCTTTGGTCATGAAGTTGCCTTGACACATGGATTCAAGGGTCTGTTTTGTATTAGGATTAATGCCCTCATATATGATTTTGCACAGATCCCATCTAGGGATTACGTGATGTGGACATTGAACTAACATATCCTTAAAGCGTTCAAGACATTTTGAGAATGTTTCATTTGGAAGCTAGGTGAATTGAATGATTTCGCTACGGACTCGAGCTGTCTTATGATTTGGGTAGAATTTCTTTAGGAATGCTTTTACGAATTCTACCCAATTTGAAATTGAATGTGCGGTTGTGTTGTAAAGCCACTTCTCGGCTATATCGCACCAGGTAAATGGGAGAAGACGAAGACGCATAGCATCCATAGAAAGCTGTGAAGTACCCATCATTGCGCATACATTTTCAAATTTTGTAATAAAGACATATGCGTCTTCAGACTCGAGACCGTGATATTTGGGTAGAAGGTTGATGTATTGGGGTTTTATTTCAAAATTTTCCTCGTTGGCTGGTGGAATAGATAGACTGGTCGAAAGAGGACCTCGCATAGGATAGCATCTCTCTTGGAGAGAGATGCGGGGTGGATTCCGCGCACCTACGGACGGCGCCAGAGTAGTGGTAAAGAAGTTCGATGGAGAATCGTCCATCGAAATAGGTGTGGTGGTGGGTAAAGAAGAAGTAAATGTAGAAATACCGACTTCGGAGTCGATTGAAGGAACGCGGACTAAACGGGCACTAGAATCCCGTGTCCAGCCTATCTTGCACTAAAGGGTTTAGTATTAGTGGCAGCGTTAATATAATTAGAGAAAATGATGTGATTGGTGTTTGTTTTGAAAAAGAATACGGATTTTTGAAAAAATGATGCGAATCACAACCAATGCACAAGCAAAACTAAGTCTAGTGGTCACCTAGGTCAAAGCTCTAGACTGCTCCTAACTGCCAAAAGACAAGTCGCAGGATCAATCCTCCACTGCCTCTTTGTCTCTCCTGTGGCCAGGTAAGTGCCAGGTAAGTGGGAGGTTCTCCACTATATAAGTAGTGGGCCTAATTAAGTAACCACTTGCCTTAGACACACTTGCCTTAGACACCACAAAAGAAACGCGGATAAGCAATAGATTACCCACGACCTTCTCCTGTCCTAAGTGAGCGCGACGGTCCTTAGAGTCATATCTAGATTTCTTTTAGTTAATGAGGGTAATGCGGATGCAATTTTGTGATTTTCGGGGCTTAGGAAGGGTAATGAAATCCCCACCTAATCTGAATTTGGTTTTTGCCCTTTAATTTCCGTATTAATATGCAAACAACCAAGATCAAACACGCAGAATTTTTATTGCTTTTTGCGGCGCTGCGAATTTTGCAAAGAAACCTGCAGAAAATTGTTAATGGAGCAGACAGGGAGAGATAAGAAAGTCAAGGATTCACCTGAGAAATTCCGTACAACAACGCTACAGGAGCGCCGCGGTTCCGCCGCAATGAAGGCCTATTGCCGCGCTTCCGCAGTTTGATAATCTGTTCCCTGCACAAAATTTCTTGAGGCTGCTACTGTTCACCTCCTAGGCTCTCTGGAATATTTAGAAAAAAATTTCCCAAGCTCCACAGATTTCAGATTTGCTCGCAACAAATCACAACGAATCGTTTAGTGTTTGCGCGAATTTAGATCTAAAAATTTTGATGGAATAAATTTTTCAACTCAAATTTCAAGAACGAACAAATTAGCAAACTATCCCCGGCAACGGCGCCATTTGATTGAATGAAATCTCGGTGTGTAGGTAGAAAATGTATAGAAATCACAACCAAAGAATTTTTTTGACCGCAATCAATAACGGTGTCGATTGTAGCGCGTTAGCGAGTGCGGATCATCCACAGGGAAAGTGAGATCCGTTCGAATTTGAATTAGATGAATTGAAAATTAAAGAAAAGAGAAAAGACAATTCGATTCAAGATTTATAAAATTGAAGTTCAAGAATTATTAAAATCAAGATCTAATAACAAGAAAACATTAAAATCAAGAATCAAGAATTGATGATACCCAATCCAAATAGTAATCAAGAATCGAAGTGAGGCTCGTAGGAATCGATTGAATCTATAGACGTGATGAAAAATAGTGATTACGTTTTCTTAACCATTAATGAATTGATACTAGATCGATGATGATCAACGAGAATTAGGGATTTCTTACGGAAACTAGGGTTTCATCATCTATCCCGTGTCCTTTCGTTGATTTCATTCACATTCTAGCCTCTAGTAAATTCAAGAATCGATCGTGGATCCCTAATTAAGAGCGAACACAATCAACAAAGTATCGCTCGAAACTAGGTCGTCGATTCTTCAATTTACTAAAGTTTACAAAACTTATAGGAATTAAGAATCGTTTCAAGAATTGTAAACATCATCATCTATTGATTCTCTCGACTCCTTCATGAGCGGAGTTTTACTCAAACATTATATCAAAGAACACAATCAAGAATCGAGATCTAATCATGATGCAAGAATGTAAAGAAAGCAAGATAAAGAATTTCACTTTTTATTTATCAACAATTTTGTTACAATTCTCTCAAAATCTACAATGAGGAAAGAACTTGATCGTCGATTTGGCGTCGCTCGTCTCCTTGAGTCGCGGATCGTCTTGGACCACTTGCTCGGATGAAGATCGGCTTCGCTCCTAAAAGGTTGAAGGCTTCTTGCTTGAATTGTACTCGGGGATCTTGAATTTGGCTTTGAATTTGATTGGATTAGGGTTAGGGTTACAAGTTGTGTCACTCAACTTGTATTAGGAATTGATGAGTAATGAACAAAGAACAACACCTTGAACTTAGATCTAGGCTTCCTTTTATAATCCCCTCAACCTTATTAGATCTAGAATTCAAATTTCAAATTTCCCTCCAAAAGTTTGTTAGAGAGAGGCTTCTAGAAGAAGTTAGTTGGAGGGAATATTCTAGAGCTAGGTTGTTAGGCCGAGCCTTCTGGATGAAGCCACGTGGTGTTTCTGGAGGCTTCTGGAAGCTGAGCCGTTAAAGGGAAGCCACGTGTGGAAATTTGGGAAGCTGATGTCATCAACTAGCCGCGGATCCGCGGCGGAAATGGGCCTCTGGCCGTGGATCCGCGGCACTATTGAAGCCTTGGGGCATGTAATTTCTGTAGTAGTCTTGGGATGACATTATGGCCTTTGTAATATGTGTGGAATCTCATTTTGCTTTCTTGGTTTCTGCCAGATCTCAAGTCTTGGACTTGGTGTATTTTTGTCAGCACTTTTCACCGTTTCGGTTCTTTTCCTGGAATTTCCTGCACAGATTCTCGAGACAAGTGTTGCGCTATACAAAGATAATGCGATGCAATGATAAACACTCAATTTCCCTCAGAAATGTCGGTTTTAATATATAACACAAGTTATTTGGTATTTTACAGTCAATTTGCTAATATGTGCTATATTAATACCGAACAACTCTCGATGAGTGCACATGGTAGGGAAATTTTCGTGTTAAAAATGCAATATTTTCGACTAATCAAATTCCCCCAAACTTATTTTCGGTCGTCTCGAGTGAACTGGTTTATTAAAAAGAGAAGGAGAAAATAAAGAAAGAGAAAAACTAACTAGCACACTTTCGTAGGCAACACGATTGCACTGAGCACGTGCATCAAGCTTTTAAACCTCTAGGTGTCCCTAGTAGGAGGAGTGTTGTCTCCTAAGGGTTTTCAGCGGATTGCACCCACAAAATCCAATAATAAAAGGAAGATCGTAAAAGTTACATTTAAAGATAAGAATTGTAAAAGAAAGACTTTGAAAATTAGAGTTTCCAACTATGCTAGCTTTTCGGTTGTCATGAGCCCAATCTTAATAGTCATGAAAAGATGTTAGACATCACATCATCCCTCAATAAAACATCGTCTTTATTCTTCATTCCCATATTTCTTCCAAACATCGATCATATAACCCTACGTGTGTGTAAAGAACATCCCTAAACCTGGAGAATTCAATTCAAGCTATCATACTCTTGTCCATCTGCCTCAGTACTTTTTAATTAATGAATATTTAGATTTGCTCACACATTTTCATGCGACCGTTAATACTTCTTGAGATACTAACCGACCGATTACTCATGTGCTTGCTTATACGGTGTTTTTCCTCGTCTTGCACCACCTACGGTGTTTTTCCTCGTCTTGCACAACCTAAGGCTTAGCAGTGACTCCCAGACCAGTAGGTCTAAGGCACTAGGTGAAGAGGCACCCTCGCTATATTTTTTTATTGCTGCCTTGGCGATAATAAAACCAGTGTTAATTTTTCTCACCATTTTTATATTTTTATTCATTTTTTTATTTCCTTCATACTTTGGCTTTTAGACAAGAGCATTTCAAGGTATTCTCTACTATCCCGAGTTTCAAGACGTGTGTAAGTGCGAATAGTAAGGTATCAACGTTCAAAATGTTTGGCTTTCCAGAATAGGAACTATTTTTCAGACTTATTTTTATCCTCAGATTAGTGACTTCTTTTATCTTACTAACCCTTGGGACAACGGCTCATAACTACTTATTACTAGTTCGATTAAGAAAACTTCTAATTTTCTAGGTTTTCTAAAAATTTTCCAATCTTTTGGATGTAATTTTTCACTATCTAATCTTTTATTATCTTATTTATGTACATAATTTTTTTTTGAAAATTTTTAAATTTTTATAGGTTTTCAAATGTTTTGTGCTTATGCAAAGTGATATGCAAATGATGCGAAAATAAGCACAAACCTCCCCCAAACTTGTTTTCAACAGTGTCCTCACTGTTGCCATCCGCTAAATCTCGAAAACCTGTAAGCTTGGAAGGAAATTTATTAAATGGGGAAAAATATTTAAGTGAAAATACTCCCCCAAACTTATTTTTGGCTCATTTTTTTTTGTAAAATTTCCTTTTCAAGAGCCAGATTATACCCCCTCCAAACTTGAGTTAAACAATGTTAAGCTTTGAAAATCACATGAGGGGGTCAAAAATTATTGATCGATGCCAAGCTTTGCAAAGACCGAAAGTTAACACCAACCATTCGAAAATTTTATCAATGTAGTGCTCAGGTTGGTGGAAGAAGAAGTGGGGAAAGGGTAAGTGGTGGAATAGAATGTGTTTACGTCTCATTTTGGAGAGACGATGCAGTGAATGTGATGGATTACTCGCATCCTTTTTATAGTCCAAAAGAAGGGGTGGAGGTTCAATTTCAATGTTTTGATGTGGATTCATCTCAACGCCCGTGTCATTCAAAAATGCGAGTTCATCAGCGAAGATCTCCTCAAAAGTCCCATCAATACCCTAAAGAATATTGTTATCACAAAGCGTGGGGTGATCTTCAGACTCTAAAAGCAGTTCATAATCAGTGTTAGTTGTTGACCCGGACAACTCGGTGGAAGAGTCCGTATGTGTGTGATACATAGTTGGGTCAAACAATAACATAAGAAAAGAGTCAAGATTGAGGATCATTAAATTCGCTGCTGTCGACATTCATTAAGTCGACAGAACAGACCTGAGCAATAGGTTCGGAGGGTACACTTTCTAACTTATAAATGTTCAGCTCAATTGACCTATTCCTGAAAGATAGGGTCATAGAACCGTTACGACAGTTGATGATAGCATTGGAAGTGGCCAAAAAGGGGCGACCAAGAATCACCGAAATTTGATTCCGTGGGTTTGCTACAGGCTGTGTATCAATTACAATAAAGTCTACAGGGAATACAAATTCCCCAATTTTTATTAACACATCCTCCAGTTCACCCCTAGGTTTAGTGATTGATCGGTCAGCCATCTGGAGTGTCCAAGGAGCTGGTTTCAACTCTCTGATCCCTAACTGCTCATAGACCGAGAAAGAAAGCAGGTTAACACTTGAGCCAAGGTCTAGTAGAGCACGGTTGATGTGTTTCCCCCCGATAGAAATGGAAATAGTAGGATTGCCAGAATCCTTACGTTTCCTCAGTAATTGTTGGGGAAAGGCTGTGTCTACTGTCTTTGCCATGAATATCTTCTTGGGCACTTGAGTCTTCCTCTTTCTAGTACACAAGTCCTTAAGAGTTTTTGCATAAGCGGGGACTTGTTGGATTGCATCTAGAAGAGGGATGTTGATGTTAACCTGTTTCAGGATTTCAGTGATCTTCTCCATTTGTGGACTCAGTGTGTTTCCCCTTAACCGATTCGGATAAGGAGCTTAAGCAATAAGATCAGGGTCCAACATTGGAGAAGATCGTGTGGGTGGGAACGATCTAAGAATAGGAGTGGGGATCGTTTTCTGTGTGGGCTGAGGTATCGAGCCTTGGGGAAAACGGAGAATAGGCTCGGAAGAAGGTGGTGGGGTAGAAGAACTGGGGTCAGAATTAGAAGTAGAAGTGGAAGGAAAGGTCTCAGCCAGGGTATCATTTATAGATTTTTCAGTGTCATCAAACTCTTCCCCAACGTGATTGTCAAGCACTCTTCCAAATCTCAGCATGGTGATAGCATTCACATGATGTGAATAGCCAGGAGTGGGCAAAGGTTGAGCTGGAAGTTTCCCTTTCTCTCTTGCACTCATTTCGGCTTTTAACTGTGCAATTTCTGCTTCCATCAATTTTATACTCTTAGCTTGGGAAACTGAGTTTTTCTTTATATCATTGACAGAAGACTTAACCTCAGCCGACACTTCCATGAAATTTGACAAAAGTGATTTCATGGTCTGTGTGAATGCAGAGAATTCATCAGAACAGGTCAACTGCAAAGGATTAGAAGGTGCAGGTGTGTTGACCGGATTTTGGAAGTTTTGTGTTTGGAAGGGGTGCTGACTCAATTGAAGTGGTTGCTGTTGTGGTGGAGGGACCCTTTGGAAATTGTTTTGGGTTGGAACCGTGTTTTGATTTTGTTGTTGGTTCCAAGCAAAATTAGGGTGATTCCTCCAACCCTAATTATATGTGGAAGAAAGTGGATCATTTCTAGGTCTTTGAAAAGCTGCATTGGTATGCTCGTGACCTTGAAACGGAGAATTTAGTGGACATTCTTCCGTCAAATGAGAAGGATCAGAACAGCATCCACATACAGTTTTGGAGAGTGACATTTGATTTAGGGCGGCAGCTCAAAATTTGTTTTCCATAGTCTTGAGTTTCTTATGTATAGTTGAAATGTCAGCTCTAACTCCTATGGAAACTTCCGATTGGTTATTGCCGCCCCTAGGCGATTGACTCACACCCTCCCACTGTAAAGATTTTTCAGCGAAATCTTCTAGGAATTTCCAGGCTTCCCCATCATCTTTGGTCATGAAGTTGCCTTGACACATGGATTCAAGGGTCTGATTTGTGTTAGGATTAATGCCCTCATATATGATTCTGCGCAGATCCCATCTAGGGATTCCGTGATGTGGACATTGAACTAACAGATCCTTAAAGCATTCAAGACATTTTGAGAATGTTTCATTTGGAAGCTGGGTGAATTGATTGATTTCGCTACGGACTCGAGCTGTCTTATGATTCGGGTAGAATTTCTTTAGGAATGCTTTTACGAATTCTTCCCAATTTGAAATTGAATGTGCGGTTGTGTTGTAAAGCCACTTCTCGGCTATATCGCACAAGGTAAATGGGAGAAGACGAAGACGCATAGCATCCACAGAAAGCTGTGAAGTACCCATCATTGCGCATACATTTTCAAATTTTATAATAAAGACATATGCGTCTTCAGACTCGAGACCGTAATATTTGGGTAGAAGGTTGATATATTGGGGTTTTATTTCAAAATTGTCCTCGTTGGCTGGTGGAATGGATAGACAGGTCGAAAGAGGACCTCGCATAGGATAGCATCTCTCTTGGAGAGAGATGCGGGGTGGATTCTACGCACCTGCGGACGGCGGCAGAGTAGTGGTAAAGAAGTTCGATGGAGAATCGTCCATCGAAATAGGTGTGGTGGTGGGTAAAGAAGAAGTAAATGTAGAAATACCGACTTCGGAGTCGATCGAGGGAACGCGGACTAAACGGGCACTAGAATCCCGTGTCCAGCCTATCTTGCACTAAAGGGTTTAGTACAAGTGGCAGCGTTAATATAATTAGAGAAAATGATGTGATTGGTGTTTGTTTTGAAAAAGAATACGGATTTTTGAAAAAATGATGCAAATCACGACCAATGCACAAGCAAAACTAAGTCTAGTTGACACCTAGGTCAAGGATCTAGACTGCTTCTAACTGCCAAAAGACAAGTCGCAGGATCAATCCTCCACTGCCTCTTTGTCTCTCCTGTGGCCAGGTAAGTGCCAGGTAAAGTGAGAGGTTCTCCACTACCTAAGTAGTGCGCCTAATTAAGTAACCACTTGCTTTAGACACCACAAAAGAAATGCGGATAAGTAATAGATTACCCACGACCTTCTCCTGTTCTAAGTGAGCGCGACGGTCCTTAGAGTCATGTCTAGATTTGTTTTAGTTAATGAGGGTAATGCGGATGCAATTTTATGATTTTCGGGGCTTAGGAAGGGTAATGAAATCTCCACCTAATCTGAATTTGGTGTTTGCCCATTAATTTCCGTATTAATATACAAACAACCAAGATCAAACACGCACAATTTTTATTGCTTTTTGCGGAGCTGCGAATTTTGCAAAGAAACCTGCAGAAAATTGTTAATGGAGCAGACAGAAACAGAGAGATAAGAAAGTCAAGGATTCACCTGAGAAATTCCGTACAGCAACGCTACAGGAGCGCCGCTGTTCCGCCGCAAAGAAGGCCTATTACCGCGCATCCGCGGTTTGATAATTTGTTCCCTGCACAAAATTTCTTGAGGCTGCTACTGCTCACCTCCTAGGCTCTCTGGAATATTCAGAAAAAAATTTCCCAAGCTCAGATTCCAGATTTTCTCGTAACAAATCACAACGAATCGTTTAGTGTTTGCGCGAATTTAGATCTAAAAATTTTGATAGAATAAATTTTTCAACTCAAATTTCAAGAACGAACAAATTAGCACACTATCCCCGGCAACGGTGCCATTTGATTGAATGAAATCTCGGTGTGTAGGTAGAAAATGTATAGAAATCACAACCAAAGAATTTTTTTGACCGCAATCAATAACGGTGTCGATTGTAGCGCGTTAGCGAGTGTAGATCGTCCACAGGGAAAGTGAGATCCGTTCGAATTTGAATTAGATGAATTGAAAATGAAAGAAAAGAGAAAAGACAATTCGATTCAAAATTTATAAAATTGAAGTTCAAGAATTATTAAATTCTAAATCTAATAACAAGAAAACATTAAAATCAAGAATCAAGAATTGATGATATCCAATCCAAATAGTAATCAAGAATCGAAGTGAGGCTCGTAGGAATCGATTGAATCTATAGACTGTTGCGCCACGGCAGCGCCCCGGCCGTCTTTCCGAGGCCAAAATGCGGAATCAAAATTTTTTCTTAACTTTAACCGGCGCTACCGCGGACAATATACCCGGATCGTAACCATTAACCTGCACTAGCAAACTAGAGATGGGGTGAGAGATACACCGAGCGATCCGTGTCCTTCGGTCTTCTCGTCGTCGTCCCGATCTCCCGCGGAATCACCATTCGTCGTCTTCTCGTCGGAAAGGGCACCACGTAGCCGGAATCTTTTACGGGCTCCCACCTCTGGACCGAGGCAACTCGAGCGCGAAGTTGGCTAGCCGACGCGTCCAAGATTTGCTGTAGGCAAGTGTAGAATCATAGTCTCTTTTGGGGTTTGTGTAGTTGCCATGGTGATGGAGGAATAGAATGGAAATGAACTTTCAAGTGGTGCTAGAATGTGTGTAGCAAGAAATATGAGATGAACAAATTATCCTCATCAAAAATGAACCCCTCAACCTCTCCCTCAAGTGGCCGGCCCCTTTAAGGAAATATGGTGGAGAAAAACTCAAGAAGGGAGGTGAGTGTAGGAAAAGTAGAAAGGTGACCATATCAAAAGGTTATGATAACAAGGTCAAATCCAAATCAAGATCAACTCTAATCACAAAGAAATGATGTATAAAGCATCTCATGATGAAAGAAGCCACAAATGCAAGAAACCCCTTCCACAATAAGTTATTTGCAAACTTGCAAATAACCCCCTCCATCGAAAAGTCCGGCCGTGAAGGAACAAAGGAAAACCGGCCGGAACGGAATGCAAACTGGCAACTTCAGAAAACTGATCCCGTAATAAATTACAGGAAAACCCCGCTACTGCATATACATGCCCGCATTTGTATTCCCACAGAATACAAATGCAAAGAGACAAAACTACACTGTCTAATACTAGGATCCGGCTTAAGCCAAAACCGGCTAGTAAAATCAGTCCAATCACGATCCGTGCAATACCGCACGTATCTGATCGAACTCTGCCATATCTCCATACGACCTCTACAGCGTTTCGCCTGAAAGCTTGAGTAACTGAGTGTGTGGTGGACTCTAAAGACTCGTCAATACTATGGCTGTGGATTTAACCACTAGCACGTCAGAGGTATTAGCCATACGTGACGGGCCACCAGCTATTGACCAAAAGGGACGTCGATGAGCTAACTCATCCTGACACCCTACTGAGCCTGTCAGTGACAATATCCGTACAGTCCGGTCCGTTCGTCTATGAGTATCGCATGGCGGGCCTAGGGGGTTGGTAAAAGTCAGACCCCCAAAAGCGGTACAAGTCGTGTCGGAGTGTAGCCCAGAACACCCTGAGATACTACTGGAATACCTACCAGTAAATCTCCTGCCTCGGCCGAGGGCTTTGTGTAAAGGCTCTCCTAGACACAGCGCGACCTCACCCCCAATACCGGGAGAGACGAACCCCTGCAGATCCGCTCACTGCCTCCATGTGGCTCGGGACTGTACCCAACTAAAACCTGTTTGCACGACTCCTTTGAGCCGTGGTAGGGTATTAATCAAAGCACAGTGGGAACTCACACGAGACAAATGGCGATCTCAGGTCGATGAACTAACCTGTACACATGTCACCTGGGAACTGCTATCTGACGTCTGGTATAATCCCAACTAGCAGGTTCCCGGCGAGTCCTGTCCGGTGTACTCATAACCCTATGAGCACCTGTATACATCTTAGGTGAACCAACTGACACCAATGGCTTGTGAGACCGGCCACCGCCCCTCGTCGGGGTCTCGACTGTATACACTAGTCTACTCTGGAGTATCGATGCCCTGTCTCGAAACTCCCACGACTAGGGACCTTTTAAGGATGTGCTTATAGACTCCAGCTCCCACGTATATGATCGCCATCATACTGCTGGTAGTCAAGCAAGAATCCTAGGGGCTCTATCAACGTGTAATAGCGACTCGTAAGGTCACCTAAAGCAGTACACGATGACAAAGATAAACCAGATAGCATACTATCATCTCGAGTAAGACTGTCCTACCGGGATAGGTCCTCCCTCAATCATTGCAATCACGTGCCTGTGATCCAAAAATTGACTCTGAGGGCACTATCTCCAACAATCTCCCACTTGCACTCAAGGCTAATTATTGCGATGTCGCATACTCACAGCCCGTGTGATACCGAACACCCAACTCCTCTACTGGTCAGTCTCACAAAGCTCGTTTGCGAAACTATTGCGTTCGAGGAATAGCCTCAGTGAGTGGATCCGCTGTGGTGTTTCTTTCTATGTCTCTCTATATCTCAAGTTCGTGGAGAAAGCCATCTCCCGAAATGAGCAATACCTGTCTTAGAATGTGTCTGGATATCTGATGGGACCTAGCTCATAAATGAACTCCAAATCCAAACTTCTTAGACCGTATCATCAACTGAACTTAATCAGTATCCTGCGCCATGCCTTTCCCTTAGTATCCACCTGTACCACCTATCCAAAATACTTCCCCTCGTCAGAGGGAAAACTATAACTCTGACAGCCACTCTGCCATCCATGTCACCTTGGAAGCCTGGAATGATAACCGTCTCCTAAAGGAGGCTGCCGTTATCAATTCCCTAGAACATTCACTTATGTTCTAAAGCTGCTTCCGATTGTTTCTCCAGGATTGGATTAACATCAACTTATTGCATCTACTGCAAGAACAACATCTGGTGTGGTACTTGACATCTTATGATTGACTCAATTGCCTAAGCAAGTGATCTGCCAATCATGCACATCCCTCTCTACTTTAGTCTATAAGACACCTTTAGAGAGGGTGACTCCATCACCTGCAGGTACACTACCGTGCCAGGAGTCGTCCATTCTAAATACTCATAGAATGCTGTCAAAGTACCCAGATTGGGAAACCACCCAAATCTAGATCTAAAACCATAGATCCAGTAACCAGAATGTCTGATATAATATCCAAGTCCTTTGTGGAGAAACCACTGTGTGACAACCAAAGTATAACCGATCGTAGTATAGGAATATCACTTCCTACTCTGTGTATGTCATCCAAATACCAGGACATCACACCCTACTGCCTTCTTAACAGATCCATCCCCTATTCTGATGAAGTCAAACCTATGACTGTCGCATCAGAAATAGATGATCTATCTCCGCTATATCTGCTTCAGTCTATAAATAGACATAAGCCACATGTCCACCAATGCTTCCGCTGCTCCCACTGACTACGACAACCCTCTGGCAGAGTCATATAGACATACACTTCTAAAGCTAGTTTAGAACGATGCTATACTCATCCTCCTACCGGGTCTCTATACTCTGGAACAACAGCAATGGCAAGTCTGGGTAAACAAGAACCTTCCTGCCACCGTCCTTGAGCATACCGAAGTACCTCTCGGGTGCCTGAGGTTACCCACCATATCTGCGGAGTGGCTAATGGAATGTCAAACCAGGTTGAATCTTTAGGTTCTTATCAAATCTTCAGTAATCGTTTGCGGTTCTGGAATCACTTCCAGTTCTACCATATATACTCCCACTACTGTTTTCTGAAAAAATCCATTTCTTTTAAAAATGTGGCGAGTCAAGAACAATATCACTATTGATCTTCCAGATGGTAGAAAATCAACCCTCGTCAAAGCCTGGGTCAACCCACAAACAGCCATTACAGAAACGTGCCTTGAGTTATCCGGAGTCTGGTTTTAAGCATAAGCCGGACAACTCCCCGTACCTTAACAATGTCAAGATATGAACTGTTCTATATCCAACAGAGGCACTGATTTAATTGAACCAGATTCAAATCATGCAGCTGTCTCCAGTGCATGTCAACTAAATGGAAGGAGGCCGATCAGCGTTACTCAACTTAGGAATGCTTCCAATTATAAGTAACCTGAAAGAGAAGCTAGTTCTCTTAATCATTACTATCAACTGAATACCATACACAAGTATCTACATCTTCGATCATCTTGAAGAATCCCGATACTTGCAATACCTGGTTCTCTACTCTATTCTTATACCAATAACTCCTCAAAACTCAGACCCTGTGTTTCTACGAAACACATGTCTAAGAACTAGAGAAGTTAAAAGTAAACAGAATATAGTACGAGGACCAACCCCTCTGTCCTAATGGATACTGGACAATATACAATACTCTGTATAAGTCCCTGAGTCTAACAACTCATTCACTGTGTGTCGTATGTTGAAAACTGCACTATGGTTATGAAGAATTACACCGCTGTTCAATACTCCTTACCTAACCATCCACTGATATAGGTAAATGTCATAGACATAATTTCAAAAAAGTATATCTCACTCTATAAAAATAGACGTATAGATATATCAATTTGAAATTGGTGCATAACAACGGATATTCAAAACCAAATATTTGCCGTCCGGCAAATAACCCAGGTGACTTCCTCAAATATCACCAATTACAACGAATTCCGATATAATGAGGATGATCACCTAATTCCCAATAACTTACTCCCACTCATCATCTGTAAAACCATACAGATGTGAGAATCAAACCTGGTAAATACATACCGTGGAGCAAGTGTCTAATTGGGAAATCAGTTTTCTTTTAACAGTACACAGTGAAACTGAAACATTAAAAATGTTTCGATGGGGTATTCGGGTATTCCTAGTAATGCCTCTTCCATTATCCAGATTCACAACTGTAACCGTATAATTCTTTGCCACTTCTCCAAATCCCTTTATATGTCTTTAGTCATTACCTTCTACACACGCCTTTAGGCCAAATGGTTTTCTTCCTTCCCTACCGTTCAGCACCAGCCTATGGTTTGGAAGAAGACTATCCAATAAGCATAATGGGTGTACTGTCCTAATCCTAGGAACACTCGCAATGCGAGAGAAGGTGAAGATAAAAGACAACCGAATAAACCATATTCCTATTTCTCCTGAACCAGGATCCATCCCCGAACTGGAACAAGTTCCTTTCGAGTTCGTATATAGCCATACGATGGATTATCCAATAAACTTGGGATCTTCGTAGTGATACGGAGTGTCCTGGAGAAATACAAACCTGATTTAGGATTGGCGAAGAAATACTTGGTTTGGTCGTGAATAGCAGTCGTAGTTAACTCCTCAAAACTCAGACCCTGTGTTTCTACGAAACACATGTCTAAGAACTAGAGAAGTTAAAAGTAAACAGAATATAGTACGAGGACCAACCCCTCTGTCCTAATAGACACTGGACAATATACAATACTCTGTATAAGTCCCTGAGTCTAACAACTCATTCACTGTGTGTCGTATGTTGAAAACTGCACTATGGTTATGAAGAATTACACCGCTGTTCAATACTCCTTACCTAACCATCCACTGATATATGTAAATGTCATAGACATAATTTCAAAAAAGTATATCTCACTCTATAAAAATAGACGTATAGATATATCAATTTGAAATTGGTGCATAACAACGGATATTCAAAACCAAATATTTGCCGTCCGGCAAACAACCCAGGTGATTTCCTCAAATATCACCAATTACAACGAATTCCGATATAATGAGGATGATCACCTAATTCCCAATAACTTACTCCCACTCATCATCTGTAAAACCATACAGATGTGAGAATCAAACCTGGTAAATACATACCCTGGAGCAAGTGTCTAATTGGGAAATCAGTTTTCTTTTAACAGTACACAGTGAAACTGAAACATTAAAAATGTTTCGATGGGGTATTCAGGTATTCCTAGTAATGCCTCTTCCATTATCCAGATTCACAACTGTAACCGTATAATTCTTTGCCACTTCTCCAAATCCCTTTATATGTCTTTAGTCATTACCTTCTGCACACCCCTTTAGGCCAAATGGTTTTCTTCCTTCCCTACCGTTCAGCACCAGCCTATGGTTTGGAAGAAGACTATCCAATAAGCATAATGGGTGTACTGTCCTAATCCTAGGAACACTCACAATGCGAGAGAAGGTGAAGATAAAAGACAACCGAATAAACCATATTCCTATTTCTCCTGAACCAGGATCCATCCCCGAACTGGAACAAGTTCCTTTCGAGTTCGTATATAGCCATACGATGGATTATCCAATAAACTTGGGATCTTCGTAGTGATACGGAGTGTCCTGGAGAAATACAAACCTGATTTAGGATTGGCGAAGAAATACTTGGTTTGGTCGTGAATAGCAGTCGCAGTTTACTTTGCCCTCTTACTAATCCCTTTCTTTGTGTTAACTTAATACCTTCTGTACACCATTTAGGCCAATTGGTTTTCTTTATTCCCTACCGGTCGACACCTGCCTATGGTTTGGAAGAAGACTATCCAATTTGCGTAATAGGTGTACTATCTCCTAAACCAAGGAGTACTCGCAATGAGAGAAGGTGAAAGGAAAAGACAACTGAATAGTCCTATTCGTTTTTTCCAGAACCGGAAACCATCCTCGAATTCCTTCGAGTTCGTATATAACCATACGATGGTTTTGTCCAATAGAAGTGGACGTTCGTAGTAATACGGGGTGTCCTGGAGAAAAGGGTAAAAGTAGGAGTGGCAATGAGGTTTGCAACTCTGACAATCCAAAAGCCAGTGTTAAGAAGGTTCGGTCAACTTGGTCACTGAGTCATAGTCCAGGGTCGGGTCAATGGTCGCTGCCAAAGAGAGAGAGAAAAGAAACACTCAGCATGCACTCTAACCTAGATCAGAATGGTTATCACTTTATCTAATCAGGAAAATTCCCACTGTAACGTCAAATTCTTCCCCAAACCTGAAAGAAGAATTAATCGGGATCACCCGAGAAGTAAACCAACTCATCAGTGGGAATCGGGATCCAACTATCATCGCATGACAACGTGACGGAATCCACTCACGTCACCACAATCCAGAAGGTATGCGCATGCCTGGCAAGTTTCAGTTTCTTTAGAAACTCCCTATGTGATTTTTACCCCTAGGACCCAAGTGACCTTGACGAATAATCAACAAATCAAAAGGTCCTAGTCAAGTTCAACCCGTCATTATCTTGATTGCGTTAAACCTACCCGCACGACCCTTGACGAATAATCAACAAAGTCATACGACTGTCCTAACCAATCCATATATCCATGCGACAGAAAGCATTACAGAGCTACCGCACACTACGCCTCGGCGAATAGCAACGACAAACGTAGCGCGAATACTAAGCAATACTAATCTGAAATGACGGAGGGCTACGGCTGGTTTTTGGCGAAAAACCTTTAACGTAATGAACTTGATATCGTTGAAGGAACCGGATAACTTTTTTATAAAAATATAGTGACGAAAACCTTTGCTAAAGAGGTCACTCCCGGTGAAGGGATCTCGGCTCTTTCCCCGTAGAATGAGGTGCAGGATATTCCAACTGAATACCACGATGCAAAGCAAAAAGTAATCGGCTATAGTGAAGTTATTGCCCTGACGCAAACTTTTTTCTAAGGGGTCACTCCCGGTGAAGGGATCTCGGCCCTTGTCTCGTCGACTGAGGAGCAGGATATTCCAACTGAATACCACGATGCAAAACAAAAGTGAACGTCCTTGCAATAACAGCTTTTTTTTTTGAAAAATGTTCCAACAACATCAGAATAGGTTTGTTTATCTTGCATTGATCCGAATCAACGCAGTCCCATCAATTGATCACACCACAAAAGAACGAAAATAATGATGTACGTATATGCCATCCGCATTCGCCACTGGGTCCCGTCATCACCCGTTAGGTTACTTAACTAACGACAGAGCGGGGACTGGACTAGCGCGGATGCAAAACATATACAACATCTACTAGTATATATAATATATAATTTTCGCTCAAGGCGTGATAAAAATGCAACATTACAGAAATGTACAGCATCACAGAATAATACAGATATCTGGGATCCCCGGGTTTCACAGAGCCGCTGCTGAAACCCGACGTTCCCTTGGTCGTGTGGATAGCCTGTGCAATGAAAATCCTAGACCCCTACGGGCGCGGCAAGTCACCCGCCAAAACCTGAAGCGAGGCAGCCCCCTTCAGCTCCGTGAATGGACCACCCAGCACTTCACGGAATCCGGTAACTTGGGCACCCCTCCTGGGTCAACAAGTACCCCCTACGAGTGCGGCGAATAGCCTGCCAATTCTAGAGTGAAGCCCCCTCCGTCTCAATGCCATGAGATGCGGGCTTGTTGCCCTCTAGAACCCGGCTATCCGTGCACCCCTCCGCGGGGTAATCCTAGTACAGAAAGTAAAATATACATACAACGGGTACATCGACCGCAACCTGGTCGTGCCCCAAAATAATAATACAAACAGGCAGTGACGGCAGTCCACATGTCGGACGCTCGCCCCGCAATATCAAATGTACATATGAAACAAAACTGTACTACCACTGCAACCAGGCTATCCCCACGACCGATCCGCAACATCACAGCATAAACACAGAACATCAACGTGAATATCACGTTCGCAAATCCGTCAAAAAGGGCTATAGCAGTTAGACAGGATTTACCGATCAAATGACATTCACGGTCGCAGATATAATGTAAATACTGTGAACTAGCGTGTTTAAAATTTCCGATCGAACAAATTTACCAAGTGGGCCCCAAAGCATTACTGTAGCACTTACAGAAAATCTGGTCCCAAAAATAATATTCCAGAAACCCTATTTTCTAGTGTAAGACAATCTGGAAAAATTTGGTGCAGAGAGGAGCCAAAATGGCGGCGGAACCGCGGACCAATCATGGCTTTGGCCGCGGTTCCGCAGTGGGATGATGGATTCAGGCGACCAAATTTTACCAGAATTCTTATGCTTCCCTGCACATCATTCTGCAATTACCTGAAAAAATTTTAGAGTCCAAAAAATTTCGACAGAAACCTGATGCACACGAAATACGGTTTTTGGCATTTTGTTCGATCGGGTCTTTAAACATACTAGAGCAAGCTAGATTAGGTTAATGGCGTGGCTCTGATACCATGTTGCGCCACGGCAGCGCCCCGGCCGTCTTTCCGAGGCCAAAATGCGGAATCAAAATTTTTTCTTAACTTTAACCGGCGCTACCGCGGACAGTATACCCGGATCGTAACCATTAACCTGTACTAGCAAACTAGAGATGGGGTGAGAGATATACCGAGCGATCCGTGTCCTTCGGTCTTCTCGTCGTCGTCCCGATCTCCCGCGGAATCACCATTCGTCGTCTTCTCGTCGGAAAGGGCACCACGTAGCCGGATTCTTTTACAGGCTCCCACCTCTGGACCGAGGCAACTCGGGCGTGAAGTTGGCTATCCGACGCGTCCAAGATTTGCTGTAGGCAAGTGTAGAATCATATTCTCTTTTAGGGTTTGTGTAGTTGCCATGGTGATGGAGGAATAGAATGGAAATGAACTTTCAAGTGGAGCTAGAATGTGTGTAGCAAGAAATATGAGATGAACAAATTATCCTCATCAAAAATGAACCCCTCAACCTCTCCCTCAAGTGGCCGGCCCCTTTAAGGAAATATGGTGGAGAAAAACTCAAGAAGGGAGGTGAGTGTAGGAAAAGTAGAAAGGTGACCATATCAAAAGGTTATGATAACAAGGTCAAATCCAAATCAAGATCAACTCTAATCACAAAGAAATGATGTATAAAGCATCTCATGATGAAAGAAGCCACAAATGCAAGAAACCTCTTCTACAATAAGTTATTTGCAAACTTGCAAATAACCCCCTCCATCGAAAAGCCCGGCCGTGAAGGAACAAAGGAAAACTGGCCGGAACGGAATGCAAACTGGCAACTTCAGAAAACTGATCCCGTAATAAATTACAGGAAAACCCCGCTACTGCATATACATGCCCGCATTTGTATTCCCACTGAATACAAATGCAAAGAGACAAAACTACACTGTCTAATACTAGGATCCGGCTTAAACCAAAACCGGCTAGTAAAATCCGTCCAATCACGATCCGTGCAATACCGCACGTATCTGATCGAACTCTGCCATATCTCCATACGGCCTCTACAGCGTTTCGCCCGAAAGCTTGAGTAACTGAGTGTGTGGTGGACTCTAAAGACTCGTCAATACTATGGCTGTGGATTTAACCACTAGCACGTCAGAGGTATTAGCCATGCGTGACGGGCCACCAGCTATTGACCAAAAGGGACGTCGATGAGCGAACTCATCCTGACACCCTACTGAGCCTGTCAGTGACAATATCCGTACAGTCCGGTCCGTTCATCTATGAGTATCGCATGGCGGGCCTAGGGGGTTGGTAAAAGTCAGACCCCCAAAAGCGGTACAAGTCATGTCGGAGTGTAGTCCAGAACACCCTGAGATACTACTGGAATACCTACCAGTAAATCTCCTGCCTCGGCCGAGGGCTTTGTGTAAAGGCTCTCCTAGACACAGCGCGACCTCACCCCCAATACCGGGAGAGACGAACCCCTGCAGATCCGCTCACTGCCTCCATGTGGCTCGGGAGTGTACCCAACTAAAACCTGTTTGCACGACTCCTTTGAGCCGTGGTAGGGTAGTAATCAAAGCACAGTGGGAACTCACATGAGACAAATGACGATCTCAGGTCGATGAACTAACCTGTACACATGTCACCTAGGAACTGCTATCTGACGTCTGGTATAATCCCAACTAGCAGGTTCCCGGCGAGTCCTGTCCGGTGTACTCATAACCCTATGAGCACCTGTATACATCTTAGGTGAACCAACTGACACCAATGGCTTGTGAGACCGGCCACCGCCCCTCGTCGGGGTCTCGACTGTATACACTAGTCTACTCTGGAGTATCGATGCCCTGTCTCGAAACTCCCACGACTAGGGACCTTTTAAGGATGTGCTTATAGACTCCAGCTCCCACGTATATGATCGCCATCATACTGCTGGTAGTCAAGCAAGAATCCTAGGGGCTCTATCAACGTGTAATAGCGACTCGTAAGGTCACCTAAAGCAGTACATGATGACAAAGATAAACCAGATAGCATACTATTATCTCGAGTAAGACTGTCCTACCGGGATAGGTCCTCCCTCAATCATTGCAATCACGTGCCTGTGATCCAATAATTGACTCCGAGGGCACTATCTCCAACATAGACGTGATGAAAACTAGTGATTACGTTTTCTTATCCATTAATAAATTGATACTAGATCGATGATGATCAACAAGAATTAGGGATTTCTTGCGGAAACTAGGGTTTCATCATCTATCCCTTGTCCTTTCGTTGATTTCATTCACATTCTAGCCTCTAGTAAATTCAAGAATCGATCGTGGATCCCTAATTAAGAGCGAACACAATCAAGAAAGTATCGCTCGAAACAAGGTCGTCGATTTTTCAATTTACTAAAGTTTACAAAACTTATAGGAATTAAAAATCGTTTCAAGAATTGTAAACATCATCATCTATTGATTCTCTCGACTCCTTCACAAGCGGAGTTTTACTCAAACATCATATCAAAGAACACAATCAAGAATTGAGATCTAATCATGATGCAAGAATGTAAAGAAAGCAAGATAAAGAATTTCACCTTTTATTTATCAACAATTTTGTTACAATTCTCTCAAAATCTACAATGAGGAAAGAACTTGATCGTCGATTTGGCGTCGCTCGTCTCCTTGAGTCGCGGATCGTCTTGGACCACTTGCTCGGATGAAGATCGGCTTCGCTCCTAAAAGGTTGAAAGCTTCTTGCTTGAATTGTACTCGGGGATCTTGAATTTGGCTTTGGATTTGATTGGATTAGGGTTAGGGTTACAAGTTGTATCACTCAACTTGTATTAGGAATTGATGAGTAATGAACAATGAACAACACCTTGAACTTAGATCTAGGTTTCCTTTTATAATCCCCTCAACCTTAGATCTAGAATTCAAATTTCAAATTTTCCTCTAAAAGTTTGTTAGAGAGAGGCTTCTAGAAGAAGTTAGTTGGAGGGAATATTCTAGAGCTATGTTGTTAGGCCGAGCCTTCTGGATGAAGCCACGTGGTGTTTCTGGAGTCTTCTGGAAACTGAGCCGTTAAAGGGAAGCCACGTGTGGAAATTTGGGAAGTTGATGTCATCAACTAGCCGCGGATCCGCGGCGGAAATGGGCCTCTGGCCGCGGATCCGTGGCACTATTGAAGCCTTGGGGCATGTAATTTCTGTAGTAGTCTTGGGATGACTTTATGGCCTTTGTAAAATGTGTGGAATCTCATTTTGCTTTCTTGGTTTCTACCAGATCTCAAGTCTTGGACTTGGTGTATTTTTGGCAGCACTTTTCACCGTTTCGGTTCTTTTCCTGGAATTTCCTGCACAGATTCTCGAGACAAGTGTTGCGCTATATAAAGATAATGCGATGCAATGATAAACACTCAATTTCCCTCAGAAATGTTGGTTTTAATATATAACACAAGTTATTTTGTATTTTACAGTCAATTTGCTAATATGTGCTATATTAATACCGAACACCTCTAGAGTGCACATGGTTGGGAAATTGTCGTATTAAAAATGCAATATTTTCGACTGATCATGGATCATCTAGGATCAAGCAAGGTTGATCAAGGATCCTTAGGAGCACAAGAGGAAGGAGTTTTGAAGACCTGAAGGACATGTATCTTTTAGGTATAAACCCTCTTCATAATAGATAAACTCCTAGTAGTTGCTAGTTTAGGTTTATGCTTTGATCACTTGGGGTTTAGTTGGTTATGCTTGATTAGTTTTTGATTTTTGTGCATTCTGCCTCTTTAATTCCATTGTAGAATGATCACAACTAACCAACATGGTATTAGAGCCACTACATAAGCCTTAACCAGCTTGTTACGACACTTTAATTCTGTCGTTTTCATCGCGCAAAAACTGCTGACGAAAACAGTCCAAAAATTTCAAGTTTTTTGATCTTTGCACTCCCCGCAGGCTCACTGTTTACCGCCGGAAATAGAGACGAACCAGGATGGATCGTCTTTCCTGAATCTAGGGGCATATGCTATTTGTATTTATTCGTCCACCTCTCCGAAGATACCAAGTTGATTTATGGCTCCAATAGCTGAGGTTTGAACATATGCGACCGTTATAGCAGACTTTATCAGATTCCGCCTCATTTGTAAGGGGTTTTTCGATTGTAGGGATTCTCTTTCCTGCAGGCACAAGCCCTTGCAGTTAATTACGCTATCGCATCGCGGTAACCACTTTCTCCTGCTCCGGCAGTTCACTTCGTGTCGTGTGTGATTTTGTTTGTTTTTGTTGCCCGTGGATTGTATACGGAGACTAGTTTATGTCGTCACTCGTAGGGCGCGGATCGGTCCAAATCTGTATATTTTAGATTTGGGTTTGGGTCAAGGATTTGCTTGATGAGGTTTTGAACTTAGGTTTTATATTCCTTCAGTTCAGATATATTTTTGTTTTCTTTAAGGACCTTTAATCTAGTTTGAGATTAAGATCAACTTAAATCTATAGGTGAGCATTTGGCTCAGTTTGTTCTTGATAAGGATGCGTTAGTCTAATTTGAGACTAAGATCAACTTAACAACATTCTAGGATCATTTTTTCTTAAGATTCAGCAAAAGAGCATTTAGGCTCAGCTGCGAGAAGACTTTAGAGAATTAACCAATTTGAGCTTAGTCTACTTAGTCTTTTTTATTCAAAGTGCTAAGCACTTATTTGGGCTCTGTTTGTTCAGCTCTTTTCTTTTTATGTAAAAGTGCTAAGCACTTATTTGAGCTCTGACACTCACATGTATATCACGTGAAGCATTCAATCATGAGTGTTGCCCAAAAAGTGTTGAACACTTTAGTTGTTTTGACTAAATGTCAAGTGCTAAGCACTTCTTATGGCGTCCACGTAAGGTACACGTGCGGCGCTGGGCGCTGCCCAATTATTGCTAAGCACTCAGTCGTTTCGGTTACATATGAAGTGCTAAGCACATCTTATATGACGCCCACGTAAGGAGCACGTGCGGCATTGGGCGCTATCCAATCAGTGCTAAGCACTTAGCTATCTTCGGCTGTATATAGAGTGCTGAGCACTTTTATTCAGCGCCCACACGTGTTTCACGTGAAGCGATGGCCTTCTGTTTTGAGCGCCTGTGTGTTTTTCACGTGTGGCACTAGGCGCTGTTAAAACGGAGCCCATGTAGGAAGTACGTGAGATGCTAGTCTCTTTTTTTTATGGAGATTTAATCTCTGTTAATATTTTCATAGAGGTTAAACCTGTCAATGGTATTTTGACCATTAACGCTCACCAAAATCACTATTTTTTTAGGATTTCGGGTTGAGTTTTTAAAGAACTAAGTTCTTGATTAGAAGGAACTGAGTTCCTGGAGTATTATGGACTCCATCTTCTTTCTTTTTAAATTTGTTCTTCCCTGAATGTTTAATTCTCAAGAACAAGATCTTCCCGATGAGAATTAAATTCTCAACTTATGGGATACTTGTTTTGTGAATCTTAGATCCAGAGAAAAAACTAAGTTCTTTTAAAAGGGTTTAACCCTTAGATGTGATATGATAGGTAATAGAGATATTTTGATCTCTATATCTTCTTTACCTCGGTTCTTTTTGAAAGGGAAGTCTTCCTCTTTGAGAATTAAATTCTTTGTTTTTTTGAAAGCTTTCTGTATTTTTGTTAGAAGCTTATAAGAGGTTTATTCTATATGAGACTTGAAGTTTCGGGTCCTTTATATAGTGGAGGCAGATTGTTAATTGGTTTTGAGAAAATCTCTCATTGAGAGATTCAAATTGATTTAATTGGTCTCAAAATTGATTTGAAGAATTTTACCCACCGTTTGATTTTTTATCCAAGTGTTTCTGTTTTTACAGACTATGTTGTTCTTGTTATTAACAAGATTGAGGAAATATTTTCCCATATACAGAATTTATTCTGTCAAGTGGTGATTTTTAATCACCATTGTATTTTTAATCTAAGGGTTCTCTATTTTACAGAGAGCAATCTTTTTTTTATTTAGAAAGATTGAGAAAATATATTTCCAAAATAGAATTTTATTCTATTATTGGATCATTGATCCAACCGAGGGTCTCTTTCTTATTTAGAGAGATTTGGGAGATATTTCTCCTAATAGAATTTGATTCTATATTTTGATGTTTTATCATCTCAAGGTCCAACGGCTCTGTTCAATAGAAAGTATCCTAACTTTTTGTTAGGGAAATATAGAATTTAATTCTACTTGGACGCCGGCACTCACGTGTTGTGTACGTGGGCACCACTTAAGAATTTAATTCTTATGATGGGTACTCCTGTGCTTTGCACATTGGCGCCCGCGTGATGAGCACGTGCAGTGCCATATAAGAATTTAATCCTTACTCGGAAAATGCTTCTGTGCTTTGCACATTAGCGCCGGCGTTAGGAGCATGTGCGGCAACGTATAAGAATTTAATTCATACTCAGAAGCATTTCTGTGCTTTGCACATTGGCGCTGGCGCCCTCGTGAGAAGCACGTGAGGTGCTGCCCCATTAAATTTCAATAGATCTTTGTCTTTTAATATGTTTAAATATTGGGGAAACAAATGCCCCCCACCATTTCTCTCACGTGACTTACACATGGATGCAACGGTATCACTTTTTTCCACCGTTGGATCGTCTAGGGAGTTGAACCGTCCCTTCACATCCTATAAATAGGGCCTTTGGCCCTTGAGATGACTGTTGTTTCGTCATCTTCCTTCTTCTTCCTTGAGAAGTCAATTCTTTTCTCAGAGCTTAGATCTCTACCCAAAGAAACTCTTAGAGTTTAACTCTGTTTAAGAAAATTGATAAGGATTATGACCAATTTTTTAACTCTTAAAAGAGACTCTTTTTTGTTTTGGATTTTTAACCCATTAACAGAGCTTGGCTCTTTTTCTTGAAATGATCCCTTAGAGATCTTAAAAAATTATTTAGGTAGACCGTGGATCTTAGAGATATTAGGGTTTTACCCTACTATTAACTCTGATCTTTGAAGCTTCTCTGGAATTTAATTCCAGTATATTTCTCATGGGGATTTCTGGGATTTAATCTCATTATCAGAGGAATTTGATTCCAGTTTATATGACAGAGCTTAGCTCTGAGTAATTTTGAAATTTTTTTGGAATTTTATTCCTCTTCCCTCTTTTCTTTATAGGGTTTCTGTTGTAGATTTTTCTTACAGATTTGGATATGTTGTAGAACACGTTCTTCAAGAACATTGTGAGTTTTGGACTCCACGGCTTAATGAGATTTATCATTTTATGAGAATCCTTTTAGAGTCTCACAATGTGTGCATGTCTCATCATTGATGAGGCGTCACCCTGATTTTGTGGGGCCCATTGTCCCCCCCTCTTTTGGACTGTAGTGACTTTAATATGCCACAGTGGAGTTCATATGCTAAGGCCCTCAATTATGGTTAATTACATTGTGTCGATAACTAACTCTCTGCTGGTTTTCCTTTCAGGTACTATGGCCTCTGATTCTTTCTTTCCTTATGTCCGTTCAGAAAGCGCTTTTGCTGATGCGCCTACGGATCGGGAAGTCTTTGCGCTAATTCGGGATTACAACCCAGAGCAGAAGTTTCTTCATCAGTGGGGATCGTGGTATAGTTATATTATTCAGGGTCGGCGCAGCTTTACTTGTGCGGTGCCGTCGGAACCGATCTCGTCAATCCATTATGCTGACCCTCCGTGGGTCTGTAACGCCTTAGAATGTGTTTTGTAGCTAATTATATTCTAAAACATAGTTTTTAATAAAAAGTTTATCAAAATGGTTTTTAAATATTTTATCCTATTTAATGAGTATTTTATTAGAATTTTGTTAGGCTTGCACACACTTGTGCATGATAACTAGGGTTTAGAGATGGGGTTAGACCATGTTTAGCAAGCATGATAGATTAACCCATTCTTTTTAAGTTATTAATTATTGTATTAAGTGTTTTGGGTTTAATAGTGATGGTTGTTTTAAAAAGTGAAAATGAATTTAAATAGGCTTTTTAAATTAGCTTCATGGTTGACTTTAGGAGAGAGAGAGAGAGGGCATGGGGCATCATGGCATGAGCCATGCCTCATTTAATGATGAGAGAGAAGGAGAGAGGGAGGGGTTCTAGCCTTACCCTCATTTTCTCACTCTCATATCACTCATCTCTCACTCTCTCAGACACACACACACACTCACCAGAAGCAGCAGCAGAGAGAAGCAGCAGCAGCAGCAAAGCAAGCAGCAGCAAGCAGCACCAGAGGCAGCAGCAGCAACAGCAAGCATCAACAGCAGCAGGAGGAGCCCCAGCACTTGCAGAAGCTCTCACCTCCTCCATACACCTCTTCACCAGCTTCCTAGGGTTGCATGGGGTATATTTCTGAACCCCAATCCCTAGTTTGCTTAGTTGTGTGATTATTAGTGTCGGTTTGTGTTAAATTAGCTAATTTAGTGCTAGATTATAATGTTTAAGTGGAATTTTGGGAAATTGTTGATTGTGTTAGTTACCCTAGTTCATTTAAGTGCTAATAGGGCCACTTCAACTGAGAAATCCCCAGATTACACTAAAATACCATAGGGTTTGTGATTTGTGCTAAATTGTCGTTTTTAAGCGATATCTGTGACTTTTGTAATCTGCTATGGACCCGATGCCTTCAGGTCAAAATTGAGGAAACTGGAACATGATACCTAGGTATAGACACCATCACCTAAGCACGACCCCCTAACTCCTAATGCAGGCCGCCAAATAATTCAGTTTGGCCGCAATTTGCGGCCAAGTAGGGGGCAGGGGTGTTGGGGTTTTGTGTAGGGCTCTCTTATGTGTTGTCTAGGTCCTTGGCATGTCTAGTTTTGTAATATTTCACCTGTAGGAAAATCTGGGACTATATATCGTTTTTGGTGTCCGTTGTGTTTGCGCGATACGCGCGATACGTGAGTGGGTTCTGTGATCCAGCGTATCGCGGCGTGTCGCGATAATTTTAGACGCGTACACACACGTTTCAGCGTATCGTGCACACGCGCATTTAGTTCACGACGCGAGTTTTTCGTTTCGATTCGATATCGCGTTTCGCAGAATATTTGGCTTATATGTGATTTCCATGTCTTATTGCAGGTTTGCAGACAGGGACTACGGACACTGCTACAGGGGGGAGCAGCTGGTAGGATTCACCTAGCGTGGACTGTAGGTGAGTAGATTTAACATCTATAGGGGAATCGCCCGCATGGCGTTATGCGTCTGGGCTAGGATTCAAATACCTGTCGCACATTCTACGTCATTGTAGAATTGCGCCTTTACTTATTTCCTTGATATAGTGTACTGTGACTAGCAGCCGTAGGACACTGCACACATTATTGACGGTTCATGCTGCACGAGCACGGATTGTATGCTACACACACACCGTCAATAATTGCCATGTCACACACAACCCCTTATTGATACTATATCGCCTATCACACTTGACATCTAGCTTATGGCATACCTATAGTGTATCATACCTTTAGTGATAGGTACATATACACTTTGCGCTACAGCTACAGGTATACCATGCACATATTTTAGTTATACCGGAGGGGGTTTCCTACATATGTTACTTATACCCAGGGGGTATACGACATCAGTTCTTATAGGTAGATACCTATACTTGGCTGTACCTTATTGATTTTGCATACATCCGGTTCAGCTATATACTTTTGTTTACCTGCTCGCATTCAGATATATCGCATATATTCATTCCTGGATTTGCGCATTGTTTATTTGGATTTTATATGATGTTTTCGGATTTGGGAACCGCGGGGGTTCATGAAATTATGCATACATTGAACAACCCGGTTTTCTTGATATGATATTTGCGCGTCCACCATGAGTTTTATTGGTGCTGATTATATACTCCATACGAGGTGTGGTTGCCGTATGAGAGTACATGGTGGGGCCTGGTATGGTTCCCCTTGGCAAGAAGATCGATGGGTTTGCCGATTGAGCCTGGAGGCGGGCGAGTACCTACCGGTGACTGGTTGGACCTGGCAGTTGTCCGGAGGATACTGGCCAGAGTCGAGAGATGGATGCGGGATGATCTGTACTGCCGGGGCCGAGGGCCGACACCGCAGACGGACCCCGTGGGCCGATCCGGACTGACGGAGCCCGATATACGAGGATTTCTGTGTCGATGCTTGGCACACTGTTTTCATGATATTTCTTTTAATACCTTTGCATATATAACAAGGGATTTAGCCGTTGTTATATATACCTTTACACCAATATTAGTGGAATGGGACGCTAATATATGTGTATTGCCCCCATCATATTTATTTCTGTATATATATAAATGTTTAGGATGTTAGAGATTATTTGAGATTTGACTTGGGTTATTAGATGATTCATTGAGATTGGATATTGGATATGAAAGATATAGTTGATTTGTACATTAGAGATATAGGAGAGCTACTCGATATCGTACATTGAGTTGATGTGAGACCTATGTGATGTGAGAGCCCAGTTGGGGGCTGATTTGAGGATTTGGGATTTGAGTGTCTTGATGGATTGTGATCCTACCACGATGTCAGGTTTCCGTGGAAATGACATACTCCACCCTATACCTCACACTTATCTACTTTATGCACAGATTCATATATTGGTAGTACCGGTGAGTGTACCCTTATGATAGCTGCATATCGACTTTCTCATATCCCTATTGCATGGTTATTGCATATTATTGTCATGTTACTATTGCTTCACATATTGATTGTACCTGTTACTGTACTTCCCTTATTTCAGCATTTGCATGACATGATATTACTGTAATCGCATATCTTAGATTCATGCTGTACGTACATTCCTGCGATTACCTGCATATGTTATCTACTATTCACGAGTTGGCAACTCACCCCCGTTGTGCCACAGGTGTTTCAGGTTGTTCCCCAGAGTAGTCGAGGCAGGCTATTCTTCTATTCAGCTTTCCAGCTATCATCTTTTGCTACAGATACCGCATCAGCTCACAGTACTATTTTGCTTAGGTGGGTTTTGGTGGTCATCTGTATTTCATTTTGTATATTCGTTGTATTTGTACTCTCCATCTACTATTGTATTGTTGAATTAGAGACTTGGTGAGGACGTTAATGTGTATCCTTATGGATTTGATGTCTTTATATACAGCTTTTCTCTATTGTCTTTATTTCTTCGCTACGGCATCGTATATTCTGTTGTATTCATCTTGATTAGTCTTTA
Organism: Agapanthus africanus; assembly: GCA_030015575.1. Classification (NCBI taxonomy): domain Eukaryota; kingdom Viridiplantae; phylum Streptophyta; class Magnoliopsida; order Asparagales; family Amaryllidaceae; genus Agapanthus; species Agapanthus africanus. The sequence goes on along the minus strand of CM057347.1, from coordinate 104,691,866 downwards.
CAAAAAGGGGGTGTTGCTAAAATTTTAAAGAAAGAAAGTAGAACTTTTAAAGAATTTGGGTTGTGATTTCAAATGTTTCCAAAACTTATATTATCTTTTTTTCCGTATTTTCATGGTTTAGATTTCTGGGTTTGGCTTTCTTTTACTACGTTGCGTTTTTAGGCGTTGCGTAGTATTAGGGCCGTCACGGGCCAATTTTGGGTCGTGACAAAGTTGGTATCAGAGCGTTAGGTTTTACCTTTCGGAGTGTAGGATGACCTTAGTATGATGGAGTAGGTAGCTTAAGCAGAGTAACGTAGTGTGTGTATGTCTGCAGCATACCCACGATGCGGTACTTCGCATTAAGTGACCTAAGTACAAATTGCTTGAAATTCCTTCCTTGATATTCCTATCCTTAAGATTCGATTTCCTTATTCTCGTCGGATCTTGTATCTATTTATAGCCTTGCCGCCGATGACTATGGGGACTCAGAGTGATGCAGCGAGGGCCGAGGTCAGAGTTGGCTCGGGTGAGACGAGTACTGACCAGGATGGCACTCTAGTTGCACAGGTGGAGACGGATCAGCCTACGACCTATACTGTGGATAGACTTTTGGCAGAGATGCAGGACTTCCGCCAGACGATAAGTTCTTTGGTTGATGTCGTTCGGGAGCTACGACAGGAGGTTGTCACCCCTGCTGCTCAGCTGTCCCTTACGATCAGCATGCAGCAGTCCGTCACTTACATAGCACCAGTGGTTGCAGCTCCAGTTGACGAGGCGCATATTCTAAAGGCTCAGAAAGTTCCAGGACAGTGGAGGACTCGTACCAGCGTACCAGCCCAGAGGCAGAGGTTTGGTCATCGAGACAGATTTCGTGGCCGCCGCGGGAGTAGCAGAAGCTTAGGACGAGGACAGTCGTTCAGCTCTCATCCCCAGGATGGTCAGCAGTCAGCACGTGGATGTTTTCGATGCGGGAGCCTTCAGCACTTCGTCAGGGATTGTTCCTTGGCACCTCGTCATGATCGTTGTCAGAGAGGCCGTGGACGTGGAAGATTCGCTCAGAGGGCTCAGTCTACCAGAGGAGTTCATCCAGCTGCGAGTAGAGGGCAGACACAGGAGTTTGCTTCTACTCATCGGGACGCGCAGACGTCCAATGTGGAGTTTTTAGGTACCCTTGATTTATATGTTCTTTCCATATATTCGTTTGTTTTCTTGCTTGTACCGTGGTTGGGTAGATTAGTCGTTGTGGTGTTAACTTCTGTCAACGATTCTTTTGTTGCGCGACACGTATTTCAGTTTTGTGCCAATCGGATAGGAGATAGAGATTCGTCCGTCGTTTTGATCCTTCTAGAGATGTTGGATTTGACGTTCTCCTGGGCACAGATTTGTTAACTACGTGTTAGGCGTCTGTGGACTACCGTGAGGAAAACAGTCAAGTTTGTTTTTCCCGGCAGGTCAGTTCTTGTTGTGCCGGTGGATAGTTGTGCCGCCTTTCACAGCTTGAATTCAGCCTTTTTCGCTAGTCGGCTACTGAGGAGATGTCGTGGATTCTTGGCTCTTATTCGTGATACCGGAGCCGCAGTGGGATAGTCGGACCGAGTTCCTTTCGTGCAAGAGTTTTTCCGACGTTGTTCCGGATGAGCCGGCGAAGCTTGGGAGCTAAAGGATCAGCTGCAGAGTTGTGGTTTGGGGAGTTTTGTGTGTCTGAGTGTTTCGCTTTTGGAGGCTCCGATTTTTGTTCGTCGAGGAGGAAGACGGCAGTTTGAGGTTGTGTATCGACGGATCGTCAATTGAACCGGCTTACGGTGCAGATAGGTATCCTTCACCTCGCTGTGACGATTTCTTCGATCAGCTCCAGAGTGCGAGACATTTTCTAAGTTTGTTCGGGATCAGGTCATCATTATTGCAGGTTCGGAGTGATGGCATTCCGAAGACTGCCTTGTGCGTGCTACGGGCTTTGTGTGTTTTGTGAGTCGTTGGATTCACTGATGCCCTAGCAGCATTCGTAGATGTGATGAATCGGATTTCTTCAGGCCGTTCCTCGACCAGTTATTGTTGTGTTATTTACGACATTCTGGTCTAACTAATGTTTCTTGAGGAACAGGAGCAGCACTTGAGGATTTGTTTTGCAGATACTGGGAGAGCACCAGCAGTTTGCTAAATTCTCGGAGTGTTTCTTCAGGCTTGTTTTGTGTTGACTCCTAGGTCTTGTAGTCACGGGAGACGGTTTCATATGGTTCCGAGGGAGATCGTGACCGTACAGCTTAGGTCCAGACATGTGTGCAGGACGGAGATCCGCAGATTCTTGGACTTAGCAGGTTTTTACCGCCGTTTCGTGCAGGATTACGAGAGTAGTGCTGCACCGTCGACTGAATTGACCAAGATGGAGGTTTCTTTTCCGTGGACTGAGGCATGTGTATGGAGTTTTCTGCAGTTGGAGATTCTGTTAACAACTGCATCAGTTCTTTCTTTGCTTTTGATTCGGGCGACTTTGTTATTTAACTGTAATGTTTCTTGAGTGGGCTCGAGTGTGTACTGAGGTGACACTATAGAGTTATCACTTTTGCTTCCCTACATTTGGAGGAAGTACGAGAAGGATATTCCACTCATGATCTGGAGATGGCCGCGGTGGTGTTGCGTTGGAAATTTGGGAACACTACTTGTTTGAGAGTCCTGTCAGATTTTCCACGGACCACTAGAGCTTAATGAACATCTTCCTGCAGCGAATTCGTTTGTTGTGATAGTCTTCTGCAGATTTACAGTTCTTGTGTGATCGTTGAGTACAGCTTTAGTTCGTCTCTACGGAGTGAACAGCTTGCTCATGTCCGCGCCCGACCACTTTTCTTAAGTCGTTTTCGCGAGACACTGCCCGCCGATGCTCGTTCGTCAGTGATACTTGAGCATACTCGGCTGGGTAATGATTCGGAGACCTTGATTTGTGCCAATGATGTGCTAAGTTAGGGACGCGTTGTGTACCTGGTTTCATCGGGTAAAGACGTATGATCCTAGAATAGGCACATTAGTCAACTCTCTGTTTTCATTCAAGTTCCGCCAACAGTGACGTGACTTGGGAGATAGTTACGGGTGGACAGAAATGTAAAGAGAAGTTTCAGTTTTCGTTACAAGGTGTCTGTCTTGTTGTGTGCTTGAGTCAAGCATCTAAGGCCGGCTGGAGAGATGCAACCTTTTACCGTTCTGAAGTAGGAGTGGGAGCAGATCTCCATGGATTTCACTATGGTTTCTACCAAGTTTAGTTAGGGTGTGACTCCATTCGGATTCTTGTCGTCCGGTTAGACTCAGTTTGCTCAGTTGTTTTATTAAAGTTGTGTGTTTGTGCTTTTGTTGACAGCGGTTGGGGATCGTCACTCGCCATCGTTAGGGTTCTCCTTCGATAGCCGTTATCAGGAGACACTCCAATTGGCCACCCTTAGGCTTAGGGGTTAGGTCGTGTCGATCACCAGTCTGTTGTTCTTCTGACTCCGCGTAAGTAGGACTTTGGACCCCAGCTAGTCTAGAGACTTCGGAGATAGTCCAGTTGTGTTAGGTCAGGATGGGAATTGTCCATTTCGAACTGAGGTCTTATGACGACTGTGTTGGTCATGGACTCGAGTTCACAGGGACAGATCATGTATTCCTACGGACTTTCCGATGAATGACTGTGTTGGATTTTGGGAAGCTTGTCCCAGGATTTAGGTCCTTCTGAGATCCTATAGGCTAGTTAGTTTTGTTGCCTTTAATTTGGCTCTTCCGCCCAGATTATTGGATTTTCACCCCGTATTCCTTGTGATGATACTTTATAATTGCCTTCTTGACCTTTCTCACATGATTTGGCACCAGACCATTTAGCGTGACGCGATCTTTCGTTCACCAGCAGCCAATTGTGTAAATGGCTCGGCAGGTGGAGGAGCATCGGTCAAGGGTCTTGCCATCTGTGAAGGGTTTTCTTGGACGTAGCCGTATAGTGAGGTAATCACTTAGGAGGCTGCGAGTGAGATTTGGGAGTTGTAATCTTCCCTTTGAAGGTACGCGTATCAGTATATTTTTAAATTCGGGGACGAATTTCTTTTAAGGGGGGAGATTGTAACGCCTTAGAATGTGTTTTGTAGCTAATTATATTTTAAAATATAGTTTTTAATAAAAAGTTTACCAAAATAGTTTTTAAATATTTTATCCTATTTAATGAGTATTTTATTAGAATTTTGTTAGGCTTGCACACACTTGTGCATGATAACTAGGGTTTAGCGATGGGGTTAGACCATGTTTAGCAAGCATGATAGATTAACCCATTCTGTTTAAGTTATTAATTATTGTATTAAGTGTTTTGGGTTTAATAGTGATGGCTGTTTTAAAAAGTGAAAATGAATTTAAATAGGCCTTTTAAATTAGCTTCATGGTTGACTTTAGGAGAGAGAGAGGGGGCATGGGGCATCATGGCATGAGCCATGCCTCATTTAATGATGAGAGAGAAGGAGAGAGGGAGGGGTTCTAGCCTTACCCTCATTTTCTCACTCTCATATCACTCATCTCTCACTCTCACACACACACACACACACACACTCACCAGAAGCAGCAGCAGAGAGAAGCAGCAGCAGCAGCAAAGCAAGCAGCACCAAGCAGCACCAGAGGCAGCAGCAGCAACAGCAAGCATCAACAGCAGCAGGAGGAACCCCATCACTTGCAGAAGCTCTCACCTCCTCCATACACCTCTTCACCAGCTTCCTAGGGTTGCATGGGGTATATTTCAGAACCCCAATCCCTAGTTTGCTTAGTTGTGTGATTATTAGTGTCGGTTTGTGTTAAATTAGCTAATTTAGTGCAAGATTATGGTGTTTAAGTGGAATTTTGGGAAATTGTTGATTGTGTTAGTTACCCTAGTTCATTTAAGTGCTAATAGGGCCATTTCAACTGAGAAATCCCCAGATTACACTAAAATACCATAGGGTTTGTGATTCGTGCTAAATTGTCGTTTTTAAGCGATATCTGTGACTTTTGTAATCTGCTATGGACCCGATGCCTTCAGGTCAAAATTGAGGAAACTGGAACGTGATACCTAGTTATAGACACCATCACCTAAGCACGACCCCCTAACTCCCAATGCAGGCCGCCAAATAATTCAGTTTGGCCGCAATTTGCGGCCAAGTAGGGGGCAGGGGTGTTGGGGTTCTGTGTAGGGCTCTATTATGTGTTGTCTAGGTCCTTGGCATGTCTAGTTTTGTAATATTTCACCTGTAGGAAAATCTGGGACTATATATCGTTTCTGGTGTCCGTTGTGTTTGCGCGATACGCGCGATACGTGAGTGGGTTCTGTGATCCAGCGTATCGCGGCGTGTCGCGATAGTTTTAGACACGTACACACACGTTTCAGCGTATCGTGCACACGCGCGTTTAGTTCGCGACGCGAGTTTCTCGTTTCGATTCGATATCGCGTTTCGCGGAATATTTGGCTTATATGTGATTTTCATGTCTTATTGCAGGTTTGCAGACAGGGACTATGGACACTGCTACAGGGGGGTGCAGCTGGTAGAATTCACCTAGCGTGGAGTGTAGGTGAGTAGATTTAACATCTACAGGGGAATCGCCCGCATGGCGTTATGCTTCTGGGCTAGGATTCAAATACCTGTCGTACATTCTACGTCATTATAGAATTGCGCCTTTACATATTTCCTTGATATAGTGTACTGTAACTAGCAGCCGTAGGACACTGCACACATTATTGACGGTTCATGTTGCACGAGCACGGATTGTATGCTACACACACACCGTCAATAATTGCCATTTCACACACAACCCCTTATTGATACTATATCGCCTATCACACTTGACATCTAGCTTATGGCATACCTATAGTGTATCATACCTTTAGTGATAGGTACATATACACTTTGCGCTACAGCTACAGGTATACCATGCACATATTTTAGTTATACCGGGGGTGTTTCCTACATATGTTACTTATACCCAGGGGGGTATACGACATCAGTTCTTATAGGTAGATACCTATACTTGGCTGTACCTTATTGATTTTGCATACATCCGGTTCAGCTATATACTTTTGTTTACCTGCTCGCATTCAGATATATCGCATATATTCATTCCTGGATTTGCGCATTGTTTATTTGGATTTTATATGATGTTTTCGGGATTTGGGAACCGCGGGGGTTCATGAAATTATGCATACATTGAACAACCCGGTTTCCTTGATATGATATTTGCACGTCCACCATGAGTTTTATCGGTGCTGATTATATACTCCATACGAGGTGTGGTTGCCGTATTAGAGTACATGGTGGGGCCCGGTATGGTTCCCCTCGGCAAGAAGATCGATGGGTTTGCCGATTGAGCCTGGAGGCGGGCGAGTACCTACCGGTGACTGGTTGGACCTGGCATTTGTCCGGAGGATACTGGCCAGAGTCGAGAGATAGATGCGGGATGATCTGTACTGCCGGGGCCGAGGGCCGACACCGCAGACAGACCCCGTGGGCCGATCCGGACTGACGGAGCCCGATATACGAGGATTTCTGTGTCGATGCTTGGCACATTGTTTTCATGATATTTCTTTTAATACCTTTGTATATATAACAGGGGATTTAGCCGTTGTTATATATACCTTTACACCAATATTAGTGGAATGGGACGCTAATATATGTGTATTGCCCCCATCATATTTATTTATGTATATATATATATATATATATGTTTAGGATGTTAGAGATTATTTGAGATTTGACTTGGGTTATTAGGTGATTCATTGAGATTGGATATTGGATATGAAAGATATGGTTGATTTGTACATTCGAGATATAGGAGAGCTACTCGATATCGTACATTGAGGTGATGTGAGACCTATGTGATGTGAGAGCCCAGTTGGGGGCTGATTTGAGGATTTGGGATTTGAGTGTCTTGATGGATTGTGATCCTACCACGATGTCAGGTTTCCGTGGAAATGACATACTCCACCCTATACCTCACACTTATCTACTTTATGCATAGATTCATATATTGGTAGTACCGGTGAGTGTACCCTTATGATAGCTGCATATCGACTTTCTCATATCCCTATTGCATGGTTATTGCATATTATTGTCATGTTACTATTGCTTCACATATTGATTGTACCTGTTACTGTACTTCCCTTATTTCAGCATTTGCATGACATGATATTACTGTAATCGCATATCTTAGATTCATGCTGTACGTACATTCCTGCGATTACCTGCATATGTTATCTACTATTCACGAGTTGGCAACTCACCCCCGTTGTGCCACAGGTGTTTCAGGTTGTTCCCCAGAGTAGTCGAGGCAGGCTATTCTTCTATTAAGATTTCCAGCTATCATCTTTTGCTACAGATACCGCATCAGCTCACAGTACTATTTTGCTTAGGTGGGTTTTGGTGGTCATCTGTATTTCATTTTGTATATTCGTTGTATTTGTACTCTCCATCTACTATTGTATTGTTGACTTAGCGACTTGGTGAGGACGTTAATGTGTATCCTTGTGGATTTGATGTCTTTATATACAGCTTTTCTCTATTATCTTTATTTCTTCGCTACGGCGTCGTATATTCTGTTGTATTCATCTTGATTAGTCCTTACAAAAAGGGGGTGTTGCTAAAATTTTAAAGAAAGAAAGTAGACCTTTTAAAGAATTTGGGTTGCGATTTCAAATGTTTCCAAAACTTATATTATCTTTTTTTCCGTATTTTCATGGTTTAGATTTCTGGGTTTGGCTTTCTTTTACTATGTTGCGTCTTTAGGCATTGCGTAGTATTAGGGATGTCACGGGCCAATTTAGGGTCGTGACAAAGTTGGTATCAGAGCGTTAGGTTTTACCTTTCGGAGTGTAGGATGACCTTAGTATGATGGAGTAGGTAGCTTAAGCAGAGTAACGTAGTGTGTGTATGTCTGCAGCATACCCACGATGCGGTACTTCGCATTAAGTGACCTAAGTACAAATTGCTTGAAATTCCTTCCTTGATATTCCTATCCTTAAGATTCGATTTCCTTATTCTCGTCGAATCTTGTATCTATTTATAGCCTTGCCACCGATGACTATGGGGACTCAAAGTGATGCAGCGAGGGCCGAGGTCAGAGTTGGCTCGGGTGAGACGAGTACTGACCAGGATGGCACTCTAGTTGCACAGGTGCAGACGGATCAGCCTACGACCTATACTGTGGATAGAATTTTGGTAGAGATGCAGGACTTTCGCCAGACGATAAGTTCTTTGGTTGATGTCGTTCGGGTGCTACGACAGGAGGTTGTCACCCCTGTTGCTCAGCTGTCCCTTACGATCAGCATGCAGCAGTCCGTCACATACATAGCACCAGTGGTTGCAGCTCCAGTTGACGAGGCGCATATTCCAGAGGCTCAGAGAGTTCCAGGACAGTGGAGGACTCGTACCAGCGTACCAGCCCAGAGGCAGAGGTTTGGTCATCGAGACAGATTTCATGGCCGCCGCGGGAGTAGCAGAGGCTTAGGACGAGGACAGTCGTTCAGCTCTCATCCCCAGGATGGTCAGCAGTCAGCACGTCGATGTTTTCGATGCGGGAACCTTCAGCACTTCGTCAGGGATTGTTCCTTGGCACCTCGTCAGGATCGCTGTCAGAGAGGCCGTGGACGTGGAAGATTCGCTCAGAGGGCTCAGTCTACCAGAGGAGTTCATCCAGCTGCGAGTAGAGGGCAGACACAGGAGTTTGCTTCTACTCATCGAGACGCGCAGACGTCCAATGTGGAGTTTTCAGGTACCCTTGATTTATATGTTCTTTCCATATATTCGTTTGTTTTCTTGCTTGTACCGTGGTTGGGTAGATTAGTCGTAGTGGTGTTAACTTCTGTCAGCGATTCTTTTGTTGCGCGACACGTATTTCAGTTTTGTGCCAATCGGATAGGAGATAGAGATTCGTCCGTCGTTTTGATCCTTCTAGAGATGTTGGATTTGAAGTTCTCCTGGGCACAGATTGGTTAACTACGTGTTAGGCGTCTGTGGACTACCGTGAGGAAAACAGCCAAGTTTGTTTTTCCCGGCAGGTCAGTTCTTGTTGTGCCGGTGGATAGTTGTGCTGCCTTTCACAGCTTGAATTCAGCCTTTTTCGCTAGTCGGCTACTGAGGAGATGTCGTGGATTCTTGGCGCTTATTCGTGATACCGGAGCCGCAGTGGGATAGTCGGACCGAGTTCCTTTCGTGCAAGAGTTTTTCCGACGTTGTTCCGGATGAGCCGGCGAAGCTTGGGAGCTAAAGGATCAGCTGCAGAGTTGTGGTTTGGGGAGTTTTGTGTGTCTGAGTGTTTCGCTTTTGGAGGCTCCGATTTCTGTTCGTCGAGGAGAAAGACGGCAGTTTGAGTTGTGTATCGACGGATCGTCAATTGAACCGGCTTACGGTGCGGATAGGTATCCTTCACCTCGCTGTGACGATTTCTTCGATCAGCTCCAGAGTGCGAGACATTTTCTAAGTTTGTTCGGGATCAGGTCATCATTATTGCAGGTTCGGAGTGATGGCATTCCGAAGACTGCCTTGTGCGTGCTACGGGCTTTGTATGTTTTGTGAGTCGTTGGATTCACTGATGCCCTAGCAGCATTCGTAGATGTGATGAACCGGATTTCTTCAGGCCGTTCCTCGACCAGTTATTGTTGTGTTATTTACGACATTCTGGTCTAACTAATGTGTCTTGAGGAACAGGAGCAGCACTTGAGGATTTATTTTGCAGATACTGGGAGAGCACCAGCAGTTTGCTAAATTCTCGGAGTGTTTCTTCAGGCTTGTTTTGTGTTGACTCCTAGGTCTTGTAGTCACGGGAGACGGTTTCGTATGGTTCCGAGGGAGATCGTGACCGTACAGCTTAGGTCCAGACATGTGTGCAGGACGGAGATCCGCAGATTCTTAGACTTAGCAGGTTTTTACCGCCGTTTCGTGCAGGATTACGAGAGTAGTGCTGCACCGTCGACTGAATTGACCAAGATAGAGGTTTCTTTTCCGTGGACTGAGGCATGTGTACGGAGTTTTCGGCAGTTGGAGATTCTGTTAACAACTGCATCAGTTCTTTCTTTGCTTTTGGTTCGGGCGACTTTGTTATTTAACTGTAATGTTTCTTGAGTGGGCTCGAGTGTGTACTGAGGTGACACTATAGAGTTATCGCTTTTGCTTCCCTACATTTGGAGGAAGTACGAGAAGGATATTCCACTCATGATCTGGAGATGGCCGCGGTGGTGTTGCGTTGGAAATTTGGGAACACTATTTGTTTGAGAGTCGTGTCAGATTTTCCACGGACCACTAGAGCTTAATGAACATCTTCCTGCAGCGGATTCGATTGTTGTGATAGTTTTCTGCAGATTTACAGTTCTTGTGTGATCGTTGAGTACAGCTTTAGTTCGTCTCTACGGAGTGATTAGCTTGCTCATGTCCGCGCCCGACCACTTTCCTTAAGTCGTTTTCGCGAGACACTGCCCGCCGATGCTCATTCGTCAGTGATACTTGAGCATACTCGGCTGGGTAATGATTCGGAGACCTTGATTTGTGACAATGATGTGCTAAGTTAGGGACGCGTTGTGCACCTGGTTTCATCGGGTAAAGACGTATGATCCTAGAATAGGCACATTAGTCAACTCTCTGTTTTCATTCAAGTTCCGCCAACAGTGACGTGACTTGGGAGATAGTTACGGGTGGACAGAAATGTAAAGAGAAGTTTCAGTTTTCGTTTCAAGGTGTCTGTCTTGTTGTGTGCTTGAGTCGAGCATCTGAGGCCGGCTGGAGAGATGCAACCTTTTACCGTTCCGAAGTAGGAGTGGGAGCAGATCTCCATGGATTTCGCTATGGTTTCTACCAAGTTTAGTTAGGGTGTGACTTCATTCGGATTCTTGTCGTCCGGTTAGACTCAGTTTGCTCAGTTGTTTTATTAAAGTTGTGTGTTTGTGCTTTTGTTGACAGCGGTTGGGGATCGTCACTCGCCATCGTTAGGGTTCTCCTTCGATAGCCGTTATCAGGAGACACTCCAATTGGCCACCCTTAGGCTTAGGGGTTAGGTCGTGTCGATCACCAGTCTGTTGTTCTTCTGACTCCGCTTAAGTAGGACTTTGGACCCCAGCTAGTCTAGAGACTTCGGAGATAGGCCAGTTGTGTTAGGTCAGGATAGGAATTGTCCATTTCGAACTGAGGTCTTATGACGACTGTGTTTGTCATGGAATCGAGTTCACAGGGACAGATCATGTATTCCTACGGACTTTTCGATGAATGACTGTGTTGGATTTTGGGAAGCTTGTCCCAGGATTTAGGTCCTTCTGAGATCCTATAGGCGAGTTAGTTTTGTTGCCTTTAATTTGGCTCTTCCGCCCAGATTATTGCATTTTCACCCCGTATTCCTTGTGATGATACTTTACAATTGCCTTCTTGACCTTTCTCACATGATTTGGCACCAGACCATTTAGCGTGACGCGATCTTTCGTTCACCAGCAGCCAATTGTGTAAATGGCTCGGCAGGTGGAGGAGCATCGGTCAAGGGTCTTGCCATCTGTGAAGGGTTTTCTTGGACGTAGCCGTATAGTGAGGTAATCACTTAGGAGGCTGCGAGTGAGATTTGGGAGTTGTAATCTTCCCTTTGAAGGTACGCGTATCAGTATATTTTTAAATTCGGGGACGAATTTCTTTTAAGGGGGGAGATTGTAACGCCTTAGAATGTGTTTTGTAGCTAATTATATTTTAAAATATAGTTTTTAATAAAAAGTTTACCAAAATGGGTTTTAAATATTTTATCCTATTTAATGAGTATTTTATTAGAATTTTGTTAGGCTTGCACACACTTGTGCATGATAACTAGGGTTTAGAGATGGGGTTAGACCATGTTTAGCAAGCATGATAGATTAACCCATTCTCTTTAAGTTATTAATTATTGTATTAAGTGTTTTGGGTTTAATAGTGATGGTTGTTTTAAAAAGTGAAAATGAATTTAAATAGGCTTTTTAAATTAGCTTCATGGTTGACTTTAGGAGAGAGAGAGAGGGGGCATGGGGCATCATGGCATGAGCCATGCCTCATTTAATGATGAGAGAGAAGGAGAGAGGGAGGGGTTCTAGCCTTACCCTCATTTTCTCACCCTCATATCACTCATCTCTCACTCTCACACACACACACACACACACACTCACCAGAAGCAGCAGCAGAGAGAAGCAGCAGCAGCAGCAAAGCAAGCAGCAGCAAGCAGCACCAGAGGCAGCAGCAGCAACAGCAAGCATCAACAGCAGCAGGAGGAGCCCCAGCACTTGCAGAAGCTCTCACCTCCTCCATACACCTCTTCACCAGCTTCCTAGGGTTGCATGGGGTATATTTCTGAACCCCAATCCCTAGTTTTCTTAGTTGTGTGATTATTAGTGTCGGTTTGTGTTAAATTAGCTAATTTAGTGCTAGATTATGGTGTTTAAGTGGAATTTTGGGAAATTGTTGATTGTGTTAGTTACCCTAGTTCATTTAAGTGTTAATAGGGCCACTTCAACTGAGAAATCCCCAGATTACACTAAAATACCATAGGGTTTGTGATTCGTTCTAAATTGTCCTTTTTAAGCGATATCTGTGACTTTTGTAATCTGCTATGGACCCGATGCCTTCAGGTCAAAATTGAGGAAACTGGAACATGATACCTAGGTATAGACACCATCACCTAAGCACGACCCCCTAACTCCCAATGCAGGCCGCCAAATAATTCAGTTTGGCCGCAATTTGCGGCCAAGTAGGGGGCAGGGGTGTTGGGGTTTTGTGTAGGGCTCTCTTATGTGTTGTCTAGGTACTTGGCATGTCTAGTTTTGTAATATTTCACCTGTAGGAAAATCTGGGACTATATATCGTTTTTGGTGTCCGTTGTGTTTGCGCGATGCGCGCGATACGTGAGTGGGTTCTGTGATCCAGCGTATCGCGGCGTGTCGCGATAGTTTTAGACGCGTACACACGCGTTTCAGCGTATCGTGCACACGCGCGTTTAGTTCGCGACGCGAGTTCCTCGTTTCGATTCGATATCGCGTTTCGCGGAATATTTGGCTTATATGTGATTTCCATGTCTTATTGCAGGTTTGCAGACAGGGACTACGGACACTGCTACAGGGGGGAGCAGCTAATAGGATTCACCTAGCGTGGAGTGTAGGTGAGTAGATTTAACATCTACAGGGGTATCGCCCGCATGGCGTTATGCGTCTGGGCTAGGATTCAAATACCTGTCGCACATTCTACGTCATTGTAGAATTGCGCCTTTACTTATTTCCTTGATATAGTGTACTGTGACTAGCAGCCGTAGGACACTGCACACATTATTGACGGTTCATGTTGCACGAGCACGGATTGTATGCTACACACACACCGTCAATAATTGCCATGTCACACACAACCCCTTATTGATACTATATCGCCTATCACACTTGACATCTAGCTTATGGCATACCTATAGTGTATCATACCTTTAGTGATAGGCACATATACAGTTTGCGCTACAGCTACAGGTATACCATGCACATATTTTAGTTATACCGGGGGGGTTTCCTACATATGTTACTTATACCCAGGGGGGTATACGACATCAGTTCTTATAGGTAGATACCTATACTTGGCTGTACCTTATTGATTTTGCATACATCTGGTTCAGCTATATACTTTTGTTTACCTGCTCGCATTCAGATATATCGCATATATTCATTCCTGGATTTGCGCATTGTTTATTTGGATTTTATATGATGTTTTCGGGATTTGGGAACCGCGGGAGTTCATGAAATTATGCATACATTGAACAACCCGGTTTCCTTGATATGATATTTGCGCGTCCACCATGAGTTTTATCGGTGCTGATTATATACTCCATACGAGGTGTGGTTGCCGTATGAGAGTACATGGTGGGGCCCGGTATGGTTCCCCTCGGCAAGAAGATCGATGGGTTTGCCGATTGAGCCTGGAGGCGGGCGAGTACCTACCGGTGACTGGTTGGACCTGGCAGTTGTCCGGAGGATACTAGCCAGAGTCAAGAGATGGATGCGTGATGATCTGTACTGCCGGGGCCGAGGGCCGACACCGCAGACGGACCCCGTGGGCCGATCCGGACTGACGGAGCCCGATATACGAGAATTTCTGTGTCGATGCTTGGCACACTGTTTTCATGATATTTCTTTTAATACCTTTGTATATATAACAGGGGATTTAGCCGTTGTTATATATACCTCTACACCAATATTAGTGGAATGGGACGCTAATATATGTGTTTTGCCCCCATCATATTTATTTCTGTATATATATATATGTTTAGGATGTTAGAGATTATTTGAGATTTGACTTGGGTTATTAGGTGATTCATTGAGATTGGATATTGGATATGAAAGATATGGTTGATTTGTACATTCGAGATATAGGAGAGCTACTCGATATCGTACATTGAGGTGATGTGAGACCTATGTGATGTGAGAGCCCAGTTAGGGGCTGATTTGAGGATTTGGGATTTGAGTGTCTTGATGGATTGTGATCCTACTACGATGTCAGGTTTCCGTGGAAATGACATACTCCACCCTATACCTCATACTTATCTACTTTATGCACAGATTCATATATTGGTAGTACCGGTGAGTGTACCCTTATGATAGCTGCATATCGACTTTCTCATATCCCTATTGCATGGTTATTGCATATTATTGTCATGTTACTATTGCTTCACATATTGATTGTACCTGTTACTGTACTTCCCTTATTTCAGCATTTGCATGACATGATATTACTGTAATCGCATATCTTAGATTCATGCTGTACGTACATTCCTGCGATTACCTGCATATGTTATCTACTATTCACGAGTTGGCAACTCACCCCCGTTGTGCCACAGGTGTTTCAGGTTGTTCCCCAGAGTAGTCGAGGCAGGCTATTCTTCTATTCAGCTTTCCAGCTATCATCTTTTGCTACAGATACCGCATCAGCTCACAGTACTATTTTGCTTAGGTGGGTTTTGGTGGTCATCTGTATTTCATTTTGTATATTTGTTGTATTTGTACTCTCCATCTACTATTGTATTGTTGACTTAGAGACTTGGTGAGGACGTTAATGTGTATCCTTGTGGATTTGATGTCTTTATATACAGCTTTTCTCTATTGTCTTTATTTCTTCGCTACGGCGTCGTATATTCTGTTGTATTCATCTTGATTAGTCTTTACAAAAAGGGGGTGTTGCTAAAATTTTAAAGAAAGAAAGTAGACCTTTTAAAGAATTTGGGTTGCGATTTCAAATGTTTCCAAAACTTATATTATCTTTTTTTCCGTATTTTCATGGTTTAGATTTCTGGGTTTGGCTTTCTTTTACTACGTTGCGTCTTTAGGCGTTGCGTAGTATTAGGGCCGTCACGGGCCAATTTTGGGTCGTGACAGGGTCGCTTACGTGGTGGAAGAGGTCAACGGTACCTTGGAAGGTCGTCTCCAACCTTCTATGGCGTCGATACCAGTGCAGCCGCCGATGGCCCTAGACATTCTGAGGCGTCGCATATGCCAGGGAAAAGCGCGTCCTTAGGGCCAGGTCTATATGATATGAGTGACCCCTCGTCATCCGGCTGGTTATCTGCAGTGGGCGCGTTACATTTTGTCGGCCAAGAAGTCAGCACTGCTAAAGACCGGATTATATCCAGCGATCTACGCGTCCCTTTTTTATTACCATACTCCCCACGTGTGGTAGGTTAAATCCTTCTTAAAGCAATGGAATATCCCGACCCACACATTTCTCTTATCGGATCGGGAGGTGTCAATCTCACCTGAGGAATTCACGAAAATATCTGGGTTACCCGTCAGAGGAGAGCATTATGAGGAGATACTTCCTCCTGACGAGTACATCTTTGCTACTGAATCTGTTATTATGGGTCTTATCCCAGAAAATGCTGTTCGACACAAGTTTCCGAGCTTGATCAAAGTGTTGAACATATATGAGAGCTTATTCTTAGAGTCCAGGGGGCATGGATTTAGCTTTATGGACTTTGTTTCCCATTTTCTTCGTCCGGAGGCTCTATCGAAGAAAGCTGCAAAGTTTGCCAAGCTCGATGATCCCTTTGGATTTGGTTTGGACAAACTGCCTACTGCGGAGGCAGATTTAAAGAAATTCCTTATTCCGGATGCTCCAGTCGTTCTTTTCGTAGAGATCGACGCTCTGGACATTGATGAGGAGATGTTCTTCATGGGGTTTATCGGCTTGTGGCTGAGTTGGTTTGCACTTCCAATGCACTTTCGCTATATGAGACCATCTGTCTTTTATCCGTCTCATCGCATCGCCGTAGGGACACGCATGGTTATCGAGGTCGCAGGACTGGCTCACTTATATCATGATCTGAGTATAGCGGCTGATACCACTCAGCCGGATTTGAAGCCCGTAAATCTCCCATTGCACTACTTCACATCGTGGATCGAGATGCACATGCTGGGTGCTTTTGGTGTGCATAAACGGCCCAGATTTTATGAAGGATATAACTTTCCTCGCGTCATGCAATTGGTTGATGCTTCTTCTCCAAACCCAAAGCGATTGCTTCTTCGCCCGCGCATGGTTGGGGATAGCATGACTTTCATCAACAGGGTCCTGACCATCGGTAAAGAATCTTCCAAAGTAATCCAGCCACTCCACGATGTCTTCAAGGATGGAGCTTCTGCGTTAAGGGCCCGGGAGATCGTTCATTTATATTCCATCAGGCCGGGTTTCCTCGTATTCAGACAGAACGCCTCGGTGTTGTTTATGAGATATAACCCGCACCATTTCGCCCAGCAATCCGGTTACAACCAAGGCGTTCCTCTTGAGGCGTTCCTCATTGACCCGGTTACTACAGAAGAGAGCGTTCGCAATGCAGCGCATCACTTCATGCGACTAAATACGGGGTCTCATTTCCTGGTTAGTGAGCCGAGCCATATCCCGAAGGCCTCGAATGCTTTTATTGCTTGGTACCAGCATGCCACGGGTGCCGTCATCAAAGAGGAAAGGCGGATGCTTCTCAACCATAAGGATTCTGTCTTGGCCAGTAATCCCGCGGTCCCGCTGAAGCAATGGGCTATTGTTCGTCCTTCTTTAAGAGAGGGTGTCACGGCTGTAATTCCATGAGCCTTCTCCGGATAAGCCACGACCGGATGTAATCACTTCTATGACTGTGGTGGCTGTGGCATCCCCTGAGTCGGGTATCATCTCAGAGATCGGAACACATCGTCCAAAGCAGCCCGTTAAGCGCAAACATTTGTCGTCGGGTGTTGGGACCAGCTCGCAGAAGAAGAAGAAATCATTATTCTCAGCTAACGTTGTATTCGGTCAGGAGCCTCATGCTCCTTATAGCGAAAGCTTAGTCGAATACGGCATCAACGTTGGTCTATTCGAAGCCTCTGTCGACGAGAATGTCGCTACTGATCTTCAAGCCGGTATGGAGGCTTCTGAGAGATTAGCCCGCGAGCAAGCAGCGCTCGCTTCTCTTGCAGTGTCCGGTATATTCCATTTACATTCTTCTGTACACACATTTTTTTGAATTTATTATTATGCTTTGTTAACGCTCTTTTCCTAACAGGAATCTCCATTGAAGAAGCTCTCTTGGCGTCCCTCAAGATATTTGAGGAAGAGGAAAGGCTTCGTGCCTCCATGGGTCTCGCTATGATTCATTTCGCGGCGCATTTACATATTTAATTCATTTTGTCCACACCCTGACTCCCTTCCTCTTTCTGTTATAGGAACCACCGCCACTCATGCTGTTCCAAGTACCATGCCATCCTTTGGTGGTGGTGCGGAGGAGCCTTCAGAGGCACCGGCTATTATTGAGGTCACCCCAGGGCCGCCATAGGAGGCATCTTTAAAGCATCCGATGATAGATGTTTCAGCAGATCCGGAAGTCGAGCCTAATTTGGACAAATATATCCTCCTGCCGGAGGTCCTAAGGAGATCTATTCGTACAGCCAAAGCTGAGAGAAAGCGCGAAAAGCATGCAGTAAGGGAGCATCAGGCTAACTTGGCTGCAGGCGTGGGTTTGAGTGACGCCCGACTCTCTGACGTTCCCATAGAAGACATTCCTTCTGCCCTATCCACTACTCATAGGCATGTTACCCGTGCGGCTCATGAAAAGGCCGAACTGTTACTTCAAGGTAAAACAACGCACGATCTCTTATTGAAACCTAATAGGACTTGTTTATTTTTCCAGGTTTCCTCTTACAGTAATTTTCCTCGAATTATAACACATTTGTCCTTGAAATGTGACAGAGCCTAGTTTAAGTAGTAGCATAGCGGGTGAAGTGCCCACATTTGAAGAGTCTGGGGCGTTAGGCCTTCCTGTCGAATCAGGGGTACTCCAACTGCTGCTTCATCCCCCTATGGATCCCCGACATCGGCAGGTGATGCCAGCATGACGATGGCCCTTATCGATTCGGGGGACGAAGGTGTCGACATTGAATCCATAACCCTGTTGATGATGGAAACCGAGGAAGCCGTCATGGTTAGTGGTGCTCCACACACTGCTATGGTCTCTGCCCCGTAAGGTATTCTATATGTTATTTCTTTTTGGCTCTTAATCTTTCCAAACATATTCGCTGATATTTCTTTTATTCCGAATACAGATCCGGTAGACCCCAGCATTGTGCTGATTAAAGAATCACTGTCAGCCGCTACCACGACCGTCACTGTTCCACCTCTCTCTTTTGTGCCCCCCCCCGGAGTTCTTTCGGGTTTAATGATGGAAGGTAAAAATTTTTAAATTCCTTGTTTTAGTATAGATATTATTTCTTGGATTAATTTCTTAACCATATATTGTTGCAATACTGCATGAGTGCTTTTTGACCGCCTATGCCAAATGCTAAGCTCGCACTTCGCCTTCCAATCAGAATTCGTTCCTGTTTCGAGCGTTAGTTAGTATATTCTTCATCTCACATTTCAACTTTTCACGAGCGATTTTTCTATCACTAAGATTTTCTCATATTGGCCACAATCTTACGGCACGAGGGAGAGAACGAAGGAATCGTAGAGCCTCCCAAGTTTCCTGATTTACTACTTTCGACTACTGGTATGCTAGATCTTATTCACCATCGTCCGTTTTAGTTCTTAAGTTGAAATC
This sequence comes from Agapanthus africanus, assembly GCA_030015575.1. Lineage (NCBI taxonomy): Eukaryota > Viridiplantae > Streptophyta > Magnoliopsida > Asparagales > Amaryllidaceae > Agapanthus > Agapanthus africanus. Next base: position 104,672,837 of record CM057347.1, on the reverse strand, counting down.
TGACCCTTCTTTATGTGTGCTTTATTCTACAGCATCTACACCGGCTTTGGCTCCTCTTGAGTCTCGCATATCTATGCCTGTGGGGCCGTTCGCTGAGCGTCAGTCCTCCAGGGGTGCGGCAAATCGCAGGCGGTTGCTAGGCGAGTTTATCAAAGATCTCAACGTTGAAGCTCTCACTTCCGCTGTGGACTTTGCGGATGAGGTCAACCCTATGCTGGTGATGCTTGTGACTTTCCACAATGAAGACTTCGTCGGCATTTAGGCTGACTATTGTAGGCAAATTGAGGCGTGTCTCCACGAGATCGAGCGCAAGTGCCTTACACCTGAGGCATTAAACTCAAAGGCTCAACTAATCGCGTGGATCGAGTAAAGTGCCTCTTCCCTTCAATACTTCGAGCAGAAGTTGACCAAAAAGCAAAAGGAACATAAGACAGCTTCTAGCGAGTCCAGCCAGTTGCGTGCCCAGGTCGAAGCGAACGCCGCAAATTATTTTTAGGAATCTCCAGCAATACGTTTCTAAGGGAATGGCGCTGAGGCAGCACCACAACTCCACCGAGCGGGGAATGCAAGATTACGAAGTGGCTAAGCAGGAAATTGCCGAGAAACTTTCATCATGCTTGCAACAACGGGCCCCAGTTGAAGCGATGCTGGATGCAATAGTAGCACATGAGAAGGAGCTGCGGGAAGAGAGTGAGCGGGTTGCGAATTTATTGAAAGCTCCGCCTTCTTAATGGAGAAAGTTGTAACCCTCCCCTTTTTATCTAAATTGAATTTTTCAAACTCTTTGATTCATGAATAAAGAATATGCATTTTTTTGCATGTGCTCCCCTATGTTTAATGTATCAATTTAGCGATAATTAGTTTATTCAGTCGTCTCGGAGTCTCTAGTTTATTCACTCGTTTCGGAGTTTGTAGCTTATGTACTCATCTCGAAGTTTATAGTTTATTCACTCGTTTCTGAGTCTCTAATTTATGTACTCATTTCGGAGTTTATAATTTATTCACTCATTTAGGAGTCTCTAGTTTATGTACTTATTTTGGAGTTTGTAGTTTATTCACTCATTTCGGAGCATCTTTAGTTTACTTCCCTTGGTTTACAGGAAAACTTGTCCTAACGTTGTATGTAGATAACCCCATTCTTTTTACGACAGAGGTCCGCTAGGTTTGTGGTACTAGGGTTTCAGTCCGTAGTACTGTCGCGTTGGCTGATGTATTCCTCGATATGCAATCTTTAAGTTGCAATTCGAGTAGTCCAGCGATTGTCGTGTCTCTGATCCCTTCGGGGGCTGGACTAGACGTCTTCAAGTAATCTCCTTAGGTCATATTGCCGTCGGAAGAGCAAGCGTTAGGAATTTTCCATGACGCTTTTTACTTGAGATTAGGCTCAATTTGGAGCCCCGATGAGTCATAACCGCACCCTTCTGGGGTGGGATGATCTCCAATGGCCTTTTGGGCTTTATATGAGTTTCCATCAATGTTAGTTATATGTATACCCTAGAGGCCATTATTATACATGTGATGTATATTATAGTGGATGCTTGGACATATATAGAGAGGACTTTCTTGCTCGACATGATAGTATGCTATCTGGTTGCTCTTTATCTTAACATGTACACTTATTGTCTCTCTCTTACATGTTGATAAAGCCCTTAGGATAAATACTTGACTACCAGGATTATGATGCAGGTCATACTAGTGGGGGCAGAAGTAGTCGGTAAGTGAATCCTTCAATTGTTCCTAGTCATGGGAGTATCGAGACGGGGCATCGATATTCCAGAGTAGACTAGTGTATACGCTTCTTAACACATATGATGGGCGATGGATGATCCTACATGCATTGGTATTTGATATTAGAGAAGGTATACGGATGCTCAGTAGAGACTGGGTACACTGGACGGACTCACCGAGAACTCCTAAATGGTATTATACCTATCGTCAGATAGCAGTTCTCTGGTGACACTGGTACAGGTTAGTCTATTGACCCGAGATCGTCATAGAGTCTTGTGTGATTCCCACTGTGCTTTGATTTCTATCTTACCACGTTCAAGAGATCGTGCAAAACGGCGGTTTTTGGGTACATTCCCGAGTCACATAGAGGCAATGAGCGATAGGAGGGGATTTCGTCTCTCCTGGTATTGGGGGTTGATATTGCGCTATGCTTGATTGGCCATTGTTGGGATTTCTTAGCACCTAGCCTAGGGTTTGCAAGCATCACACATGCCACAACAAAAATTTTACGGTGTGCTAAGCAATCTAACTACGAATCGAACTACAAAACTAGGGTAACAAAATAGTAATCTAACATTACAAAGAGAAGTGAATGAAAATACAACCTTTGTAGATCCGGTCCTTCACTTCTAAAGCTCTGTGTTGACGTCCTTTCGCTGCGATCATCGAGATCCCGGACTCTAGTGATGCCTCGGAGAAATGAACGGTCTAGCTCGTTGACTTCGAGGCCGAAGATAATCTACATCGAGGAGACTCAAACTCAAGCTACATCTTCACTTGGTCAGGAACTTCATGAAGAGAACACCCTAAACTAAATGGCAAGTAGTAGAGGATGATGAAATAGGAAATGGGTTCACTTTAGATTTTGATTTCTCACTTTATTTTTTCACTTGAAAGTTTCTAGCAAGCTTTTCTTCTTGATGAAGAAGAAGAAGAAGAAAGGAAAAGAAAAAATGAGAATGAATAAAACAAGTGAATATAATTATAATGCAACCATGGGTGAGTTATTCTAATCCACTAACTCTTGTAGAGACATAACCATGGTTTAATATAATGGTTAGGTTAATAAATATCTTGATCAAGACAAAATAAGTGGACTTTGTCAAAAATGCTTCAAGCTTCATGAAGCTTCAAGCCATGGCAAAAGAAGCCACCATTTTGAATAATTAAGATAAATAAAAACCTAAACTATAATTAACATAGTGTATTTCACATACACACCCATGTTTGCATGTATCATCAACCATGATACAAACATGTACACAATTATATATCACATATATACTTTGTTCACATCAAGTGAGAAAAACAATCTTAAGTGAACAAATACTAGTTAATGTAAAGTAATATATCAAATATATAACTATACATTAAATAATTAAATCGACACTTGATTTAATGATCCGGTCATATTGCATATAACCGACTAATATCTAGTGTATCAATATACCGAATCAACACTTGATTCGGTAACCCGGCTATATCTCATATAACCGACCGATGATACAAATCGTGAGAATAGAATACAGTATCACATACTGGTATTATTCTCGGTCCCGCACATATCTTATATGCGCTCCTATTTCGTTTCGCTTGAGCCAGGAAACCTCTGTGTAGGACTCTAAAGACTCGTCAATACGCCGGCAGTAGGTGGTGATCATATCAGTCACCCACAAGCCGTAAACGGTCTGCTAAACGTAACGGCCACCAGGCTGTTGAGCGATCAGAAGATCAACGAGCAAGCCTGCTCACACTCCTGCGAATCCAATCAGTAACACTTACCGCACAGTCCGGTCTGTCCGTATGATATGTCGCATATCTCGCCTAAGGGTGGTAAACGTCAGACCCCAGTAGCTTGATAAGTCATGCCAATGTAAGGTCCATAACGTTCGTGAAACTACTGATAACACTTACCAATAAATCACAGCAACCCTGGCCAGGGATTTCCAGTTATGGCCAATCGAACATAGCACAACATCAACCCCCAATACCGGGAGAGACGAATCCCCTCCTATCGCTCATTGCCTCCATGTGACTCGGGACTGTACCCAAAAACCACCTATTTGCATGACTCAGTAGAGCCATGGTAGGGTGGAAATCAAAGCACAGTGGGAGACACACAAGACTCTATAACGATCTCGGATCAACAGACTAAGCTGTACAAGTGTCACCAGAGAACTGCCATTTGACGTGAGGTATAATACCATCTGGGAGTTCTCGGCGAGTCCGTTCAGTGTACCCAGTCTCCACTGAACACCCGCATACCATCTCTGATGTCAAACACCAATGGATATGGGATCATCCATCGCCCATCACATGGGTCGAGAAGATATACGCTAGTCTACTCTGGAATATCGATGCCCCGTCTCGATATTCCTACGACTAGGAACATTGAAGGATGTACTCATGGACTACCCAGGCCCCACTAATATGATCTGCATCATAGTCTTGGAAGTCGAGTACTCATCCTAAGGGCTTTATCAACATGTAACAGAGAGACAGTAAGTATACATGTTAAGATAAAGAGCAACCAGATAGCGTACTATCATGTCGAGCAAGAAAGTCTTCCCTATATATGTCCCAGCATCCACTACAATATACATCTCATGTACAGTAATGGCCTCTAGGGCATACATATAACTAACAATCTCCCACTTACACTAGGGTCATCTGTAGCAGTGGTTACAGTATCTCATACTCAACCATCCTATAAAAGTCTCTCTCTGGGAAAAGGCCTTTATGAGTGGATCCGCCGTGTTTTCCTCTGAGTCTGCTTTCCTAACCTCGATCTCCCTGGAGATCAACTATCTCCATGTTCAGGTGATACTGCCTTGGAATATGTCTGGGTTACTGATGGGACCGGGGCTCCTGGGCCAAGGCCACACCTCCATTGTCACACAATGGTAGGAACGTAGTTCATCTCATGAACTAATATACACCTAAACCGCCTCTTAGGTAGTATCTTTGATAGCGATGTCACCAGCCTTTATCGTCTAGTTTGCCACGATATCTAGCTTGGAACTCTTCTAACATACCGTCCCTCCACTGAGGGTAAAGACAATGCCTGTAACTGACATTCAGTCGTCCTTACCACCCTGGAAGCTATCCAGTGATTCTCCCCATGATCGATTGATACCATCTCACTACACCTAGTGAGAATCCTAACATCCATTTAGATCTATCTCATATACCTAAAACCCAGGATTTAGGAGGTATCACCTTGATCCTATATGGAGAATCCTTGTGATAAGAGGAGATTGACTGTGCGTAGCATAAAAAACTCTTTTCCTATCAAGAGTATGTCATCCATGTACAGTACGAGGAATACCACCATACTCTCTACTACCTTTTTGTATATACAAGGTTCATCTACCATTTTGATGAAGTCAAACTCTTTGACTACCACATCAAAACAAATGTTCCAACTCCGCGATGCCTGCTTTATCCTTTAAAGCAACTTGCATATGTTTCCGCTGCTCCCACTGTTTACGAAGCCCTCTGGCTGTGTACTTACAGACGCTCTCTTCTAAATCATAATTTAGAAAAGCAGTCATGACACCCAACCACCAGATATCGTAGTCATGGTATATAGCAGTGGCAAGTAGGATCCGGACGGACTTAAGCATAGCCACTGGAAAAAGTTTCATTATTATCCATGCCTGGTCGATGATGAAAACCTTTTACAACTCTAGCTTTGAAAGTCTCAACTTTTCCATCTACACCAAGTAATCTTCTCAAGATATACTTGTTAGGTCCACGTTACCCACCCCGGTTCTTTCGGGGAGGCGGAATAGGTAAAAATCAAATTTTTTCCTCAAAAGGTAACATGGACCATCCATGAAGGATCTTTGCCAAACAAAAACTAACAAATAAACTACAAGTTCTAGCTACTATGTAGAATGGTTATACCTAGGTCTTGAACTCCTTCTCTTCTTTTGGTGGTTCTCCTCCTTGCTTGCTCCTTGTAGTGGCTTGAACGACTCCTCCTCGTCGTCTCCTCTTTGCCGTAGATGGATCCACCCGAGGGCCTCGAACTTGAGCTCCTATCTCAACCTAGAGATAACTAAGGTGCTAGGTTTGCTAAACCTAGAACCTTAGAATGAGTAGAGAAGAGTTATGGTGGTTCTGTCTCAAAGGTTCATGATTTCCAACTCATGGAACACTTGAACTTTTAGAGAGGAAGAGGGAGAGCTTTCTTTCTAAGGGAGAGAAAGAAAATGATAGAATGAGCTCTCATAATGCAACCATGCTCACAAAAGCAAGAATAATGATGATAATAATAATAACTAAGGATTGTGATGGTTAGTTTCAATGACCATTATCATTTCATGCATTTAATGCATTTTGTAAAGAACAACAAGTAAACAAAAGTCATAGAAATGAAATGATGATGGTCAACAAGTCCATAATGGTCAACCATTCAACATAGTCAACAAGTCAACAAAAGTAAAATGTTCAACTCAACCATGGCACAATAATCCTTAATTAATATTATTAATCATATTTCTCATTCTCATTAGGGTTTAGAATAAGTCAACCAAAGTCAAATGGTCAACAACCCTAATGAGGACCCTCTGTCTCTGCCTCTGTCAACTGTGCATACACACCCGCATCCGTGTTCCGAGGAATATGAATACACTGAGACAAAACCAATCCCAAAACAAATACTAGGATCTGGTTTAAACCAAAGCCCGCTAGTGATAACCGTCCGGACACCAAACGTGCACAAGTGCACGGATGTGAACGAACCCCGTCGCAAAACCATACGACCTCTACTCTGTTTTGCCCAAAGGCGAGTAACCCTCTGTATGGGAATCTAAAGGCACGACACTATGCTGGCAGTGGGTTTAACCATAGGCCGCAAGCGGTACTAGCTGTACGTAACGGTCCCCAGGTAGATGCCGACAAGAAGACTGATGAGGTGAACCCATCCGAACTCCTACTGAGCCTGAATGTGACAATCTCCGTACAGTTCGGTCTGTTCGTCTGAGAGTATCGCATGGCGGGCCTAGGGGGCGGTAAACGTCAGTCCCCTAATAGCGGTACAAGTCGTGTCGGAGTGTAGCCCAAAACACCCTGAGAATCTACTGGAAAACTTACCTGTAATTCTCGCTTGCCCTGGCCATGGACGACAATGTGTAATGGCTCTCCTAGACACGGCACGATATCAACTCCCAATACCGGGAGAGACGAATCATGTCTAACCGTCACAGCCTCCAAGTGCTTCGGGACTGCACCCAACTACTACCTGTTTGCATGACTCAATAGAGCCGTGGTAGGGTAGTAATCTAAGAACAGTGGGAACACACTTGAGGCGAAGTGACAATGTCAAGTCAGCGGACTAAGCTGTACTCATTTCACCTGGGAACTGTTAACTGACGATAGGTATAATACCAACCAACAGTTCCCGACGAGTCCTGTTCAGTGCACTCGTAACCTAACGAGCACCTGCATACTATCTCCAGTACGACGTACTGATGGCTGTGAGACAAACCATCTGCCCTGCTTGGACGAGAAGTGTATGCATCGGTCTACTCTGGAGTATCGATGCCTTGTCTCGATAATCCTACGACCGGGGACCAAAATAAGGATGTGCTTATAGACTACCCAGCCCCCACTAGTGTGATTGCCATCACAACGCCGGTAGTCAAGCAAAGATCCTAAGAGCTCTATCAATATGTTTTTTGGCGATATGTTAAAAGAAACATATACACATATTAAGATAGATACAAACCAAGTAGCATACTACTATATCGAGCAAGACTGTCGTAAACCCGTGTATATATCCCAAGCTTCCAAAATGTATTATACATACTAGTACTATACAATAATGGTCTCTAGGGCATACATATCCAACAATACTTGCTCCTGATGGGGATTTAACCCTTCAGATATAGAAACCAAAGTCCATACTTTGTTGGTGTACATGGATTCCATCTCAGATCGCTTATCATCCAGCCATTCTTACAGAGTCCCCACTCTTGATGGCCTGCTCGAAAATAGTTGGGTCATCATCTCATGATGCAATCCTCGCTCCCACTGTCATCGAGAAACCGAAGTATCTCTCAGGCGGATGAGGAACCCTACTAGATCGGCGAAGAGGCTGAGGTTTGTCGGGGACTTTTGAATCCTACGGTTCTACCAAATCATCAGCTGTAGTTTGTATAGCTGGAACTCCTTCCAATTCTACAGAACTGACTTTGCCTCGAGCGTGTCCGGATTTTGCTTTTGGACATAGTCCGGACAACCCCAAATCTTAACTTGGTTAAGACATGGGCTCTTCCTATACCATATCTCATATGGAGTGGTAGGCACTGATTTGATTTGAACCTAATTCAATAGGGATGCAGTTTCTCAAGTGCATAATCCCCAAAAGGAAATAGATGCCTCAGTAGTACTCATCATAGAGCGCACCATATCGCATAGGGTGCGATTGCTCCGTCCCGATACACCGATGTACTGTGGTGTATTCAGAGGAGTAATGCTGAGAGATAATCTCATTCTCCTTTAGAATAGTCCAAGAATTCCACGCACAAGTATTCTCCTCCCTGATCTCATCATAGGACATAATACTTATACCCGTTTTGGTTCTCTTCTTTTGACTTATATTCTTTGAATTTCTTAAAAGCATCAGACATGTGTTTCAACAGGAACATGTGCTCGAATATTGAGAGATCATCAGTGAATGTAAGGAGGTACAAAGAACCAGTCCTGGCATATGTAGACTGGGGCCCTTCATACATCACTATGTATCAGTCACAAGGGTTCACTAACCCTTTCTCTGTTTCCAGTAAACGGAGCTGTGGTCATCGTATCTTTGCGACATGACTGGTAAGTTTCACAAGATGTAAATTCAAACTGATTTAAATATGCATCTTAATGTAACTTAGCTAGTCGGGTCACATTGATATGACCTAGTCTACAATGCCTCAAGAAGGATTCGTTCATTTCTGAACGCTTTCTCTTGTGTGTGTTCTGTACGTTAGGAACTGTGGTTTGATTTAGAATGTATATGTTTTTAGATAACGTGCCTGAACCGATCAACTCTTGATATAGGAAATGTTCAAAACATTATCCAACAATACAAAATTATATCCTTCTTTAATAAATAAAGAGATTGATATGATGTTGTATATCAGGTTCGGTATCTAATAACATTTGTTCAGAATCAATGTATTTGGTAATACAGGGTCATAACTGCTAACACCTTGGCTGCAACAATTGCTCCATTTTCAACACTTGAAACTTATCACCCGTTCTCAGTTCTCTACCAATCGGTAGCCCATGTAACAGATTGCATATCTAGGATCCTGATCTGGTATCACATACCCAGGACGTAGAAGATACTGATAAACAGTTCTTTGTAATGAACACACACGAAGAAGATGCATCATCATGCACTTTCTTCGTTTGGGCGGCATGGAAATCCTGGTATTCCCTAATTCATGCTCGGTCTTATAACAATTATAAGTTGGAGCGGGACCAACGTTCCTCAGCTCAGTATAACAAGCGGGTTCGGTCAATACATCTATATTATTATCTTGATTAAGGCGTGAGATGGTCGCTACCTGGAGAGAGAGAAGAAAACACTCTACGTGCGCTCTTGCAAGATTAGATTGGTTATATATTTTATCTAATCAGAATGGCTCCCACTGTTTTTATCAAATCTTCCTTCAAACCTTAAAAGGAAAGACTAGCCGGGATTAATTACACCCTACAAGTTCACCAATCTTTCAGCCAGGCCAATGCCGGTACTTTGAGGGAGGTTCCCCGTGCTTTCGCACGGACCTAATTAAAATAAACCTCATTTTTCCAGGGACGTAACCCCGTTGACACCTTTCTAATCACCTACTTGATCGGCTAATTGTAAAGTGTAAAACTCTCCCAGGAGTAACAATTACTCACAGTGGGTATCGGGATCCAACTATCATATAGAAAGTATTCAACTCATTGCAAATTTCAACACTTGAAACTCCCGATAATGGTTTTTACCCTAGTACTTATGACCTTAACTATGGTCAACAAATCATAAGCACTAGTTAAGCTCTACCCGTCATTTCATGATTAATCAGACCCACCCACATGACCCTTAACTAAGGTCAACAAAGTCACATGACTGTCATAACTAATCGCATCATATGCTGTATAGGAAGGCATCACTTACCTACCGTACACTGTGCCTTAACTAAGGTCAACAAACACAGCACGAATACTAAGTACTCTACTTCCAAAAATGACGGAGGGTTGCAGATGGTTTTTAAGAAAACCTTTAACGCTTTGAACTTGATCTCGTTGCGGAATCAAATGGTTTAAAATGGAGTGTTTTTTAGGCTTTTGCTAGTTTCGCTAAAGAGGTCACTCCCGGTGAAGGGATCTCGGCTCTTTCCTCGTCGAATGAGGTGCAGGATATTAACAATACCACTGTGCAAAGCAAGAACAAGAAAAGCAATCAAAAGACAAACCAAAGGTTGTAGCATCTGCTAATTATTGCTAAAAAGGTTACTCCCGGTGAAGGGATCCCGGCTCTTTCCTTATCGAATGAGGTGCTGAATGTTCTATAAGGAACACCGCTATGCAAAGCAACAACTAGAGCTACCAAATTTTTGAAATTCGATTCCACAACATCTTTTAGGTTTTTTTTTTCTTTCATTAATCTCATTAATGAATGTCCCATCATTTAAGTCACCTAAACATCACAGATAAATACAACGTACGCTTATGCCATCCGCATTCGCCTCGATGTCCCGTCATGCACCGTTAGGTTAGGTAACTAACGGCAGAGCGGGGCAGGGCTAGTGCGGGTGTAAAACATAAGCAACGTCTATATAATATATCATATATACTATATACTGTATCTATCTGAACATATCACATGATCACATCACAGATGACGCAGCAGAAAACAACATATGAAATATTGGATATACTAGGATGTCTGTGTTTTATTTTGATCCTATATAAAACACGGATTCCACGGTCGTGATGAATAGCCAAATCCACATCCCAAGGCCCCTACGAGAGCGGCAAGCAACCCTACCAATTCTAGAGTTAGGAGACCCGGACTCGACTCCTCAAGATGGTCTCCCACTAGACCCTAGAACCCGGTTACTTGTGCTTTCCTCCTTGGGTCTATTCTAATGCGGAAAAGTAAATAATATACATCAACGGTGACATCTTCCTCAATCCGGAAGTGCCCTAATAAAAGAATATTACATACAAGTTTTTACATGAATGAAAATGAAAAAGCTCACATCTCACATAAAAAACCCCGGCTATTCAAACACGACGATCCAATATAACATATCCAGCAACACATAACATCACATGCCATCAACGTAAGTAAATATGCGTATCCCAATTGTCGTTGACGTATAGCAACGAAACCGGCGGTACTCCACATATTACACTTACAGTCACAGAAAAGAAAGCGAAAACTACAACAGTTGGAATTCGCAACCACCTTAGACATCATAAACCCGTAATATCTCATATTGCGGATTTCATGCCTAACAATATGAATTCCTTAGACATTGCATGCCTAACAATTATAAACCCCGTATTTTAGTCTCGATATTGAAAACACTTTCCAATAATCATTCGGGCAATTCAACAAGATTCCCGACATTCCGATCGAATGTTTGTCGGAAACTTTAGCAAACGGCCACACCCCCCGATACCGACGACGAAGTGCACTTAGGCAGAACACCGCGGCCTCGAGCACCCGGATGGATGCTTTTTGGAAACGGAGTTCTCCTACAGTCACTTCATCGTGGTTATGGGGCGTGGCTATCTAGTACCCGGCGAGTATCCGTATACACAAAATGATTGCGACGGACTTTTGATCGCATCAAAATCCCATAGCAACCAATCAAATGAGACTAAATTGCTAGACTTATAAAATTCAAATGTTTTTGATTCCAAGTATTGTATCACATTATACTAGACTATGTTTAAACATTTCAATCGAATCAACCAATCCCCACAACTCCCAATGAGCTCAACACTTGAGCAAAGTTAAAGTATCCAAAACGTGCCACAGTACCTATGATCCAGCCGTAGAAGGGGTAAACCAACGCCTCACCTATGACACCGTGGAACCACGGCAAACCCTAAGGTTCAAACCACGGTTCCGAGGGCATAGAATCGAGTTATGGTTTATATGTTCTTCTAGAGGGTCCATAGAGTTACTTGCATGAATATCGAATATAATTAACTTAGAAAAGTTCCAACACTTGGAAATTTCAGAGGGGGTCGTGGGGTGAAGTTTGAATTTTGTTCGAAATGTTAAACATGGTCTAGGTTACCAATAGAATGCTAAAAAACACGAATACGAAATACTCCGTAAAGAGTCCATAACAAAATTATCATCTCATGAAAATCTGGACTAAACAAACAATACCAGAAACCCCAAATTATGAAGACTAAAGCACTGGTGTAATACGAAGAGGGAAGGACCTAGTACGGTCGGCGTCGCCGGAAAAATTGGCATTGTCGCCAGTTTTTGTCCGAGCCCCCACCCCCGTATTCCACCTGTGTTCTTATAATCTCTAGTACATCACTCTGCAGTTGCTTAAATAATTTTCAGAACACTTTTAAAAAAATTTCCAGAGAGCAAATTTCAAGGTTTCCAAAATCGTATTTTTACGGAGTTTTTCAGTTTCGCATTGTCTTAACATCGTCTAAGTTTTTAGTTAGGCTCTGATACCATGTTGGGATACGTTAGCACCTAGCCTAGGATTTGCAAGCATCACACATGCCACAACAAAAATTTTAAGGTGTGCTAAGCAATCTAACTACGAATCGAACTAGAAAACAAGGGTAACAAAATAGTAATCTAACATTATAAAGAGAACTGAATGAAAATACAACTTTTGTAGATCCGGTCCTTCACTTCTAAAGCTCCGTGTTGACGTCCCTTCGCTGCGATCATCGAGATCCCGGACTCTAGTAATGGTTTCCTCGGAGAAATGAACGGTCTAGCTCATTGACTTCGAGGCCGAAGATGATCTATATCGAAGAGACTTAAACTCAAGCTCCATCTTCACTTGGTCAAAAACTTTGTGAAGAGAACAGCCTAAACTAAATGGCAAGTAATAGAGGATGATGAAATAGGAAATGGGTTCACTTTAGATTTTGATTTCTCACTTTATTTCTTCACTTGAAAGTTTCTAGCAAGCTTTTCTTCTTGATGAAGAAGAAGAAGAAGAAAGGAAAAGAAAAAAATGAGAATGAATAAAACAAGTGAAGATAATCATAATGCAACCATAGGTGAGTTAGTTTAATCCACTAACTCTTCTAGAGACATAACCATGGTTTAATATAATGGTTAGGTTAATAAATATCTTGATCATGACAAAATAAGTGGTCTTTGTCAAAGATGCTTGAAGCTTCATGAAGCTTCAAGCCATGAAAAAAGAAGTCACCATTTTGAATAATTAAGATAAATAAAAACCTAAACTATAATTAACATGGTATATGTCACACACCCACCCATATTTGCATGTATCATCAACCATGATACAAACATGTACACAATTATATATCACATATATACTTTGTGCATATCAAGTGAGAAAAACAATCTTAAATGAACAAATACTAGTTAATATAAAGTAATATATCAAATATATAATTATACATTAAATTATTAAATCGACACTTGATTTAATGATCCGGTCATATCGCATATAACCGACTAATATCTAGTGTATCAATATATCGAATCAACACTTGATTCGGTAACCCGGCTATATCTCATATAACCGACCGATGATACAAATCACGAGAATAGAATACAGTATCACATGCTGGTATTATTCTCGGTCCCGCACATATCTCATATGCGCTCCTATTTCGTTTCACTTGAGCCAGGAAACCTCTGTGTAGGACTCTAAAGACTCGTCAATACACCGGTAGTAGGTGGTGATCATATCAGTCAACCACAAGCCGCAAGCGGTCTTCTAAACGTAACAGCCACCCGGGTATTGAGCGATCAGAATATCAACGAGCATGCCTGCTCACACTCCTGTGAATCCAATCAGTAACACTTACCGCACAGTCCGGTCTGTCCGTCTGATATGTCACATATCTCGCCTAGGGGTGGTAAACGTCAGACCCCAGTAGCTTGATAAGTCATGCCGATGTAAGGTCCATAACGTTCGTGAAACTACTGATAACACTTACCAGTAAATCACAGCAACCCTGGCCAGGGATTTCCAGTTATGGCCAATCGAACATAGCACACCATCAACCCCCAATACTGGGAGAGACGAATCCCCTCCTATCGCTCATTGCCTCAATATGACTCGGGACTGTACCCAAAAACCACCTGTTTGCACGACTCAGTGGAGCCGTCGTAGGGTGGAAATCAAAGCACAGTGGGAGACAGACAAGACTCTATGACGATCTCGGGTCAACAGACTAAGCTGTACCAGTGTCACCAGAGAACTGCCATCTGACGTGAGGTATAATACCATCTGGGAGTTCTTGGCGAGTCCGTTCAGTGTACCCAGTCTCCACTGAGCACCCGCATACCATCTCTGATGTCAAACACCAATGGATATGGGATCATCCATCGCCCATCACATGGGTCGAGAAGATATACCCTAGTCTACTCTGGAATATCGATGCCCCATCTCGATATTCCAACGACTAGGAACATTGAAGGATGTACTCATGGACTACCCAGGCCCCACTAGTATGATCTGCATCATAGTACTGGAAGTCGAGTACACATCCTAAGCGCTTTATCAACATGTAACAGAGAGACAGTAAGTATACATGTTAAGATAAAGAGCAACCAGATAGCATACTATCATGTCGAGCAAGAAAGTCCTCCCTATATATGTCCTAGCATCCACTACAATATACATCTAATGTACAGTAATGGCCTCTAGAGCATACATATAACTAACAGCCATAACAGGAAATCCCTGGCCAGGGTTGCTGAGATCTACTGGTAAGTGTTATCAGTAGTTTCTCAAACTGTTATGAGCCTCACATCGGCATGCCTTATCAGGCTATTAGGGTCTGACGTTTACCACCCCCAGGCTGCGATATGCGACATATCAGACGAAGAGACCGGACTATACGGTGGTGTTACTTATTGGATTCGCAGGAGTATGAGCAAGCTTTCTTGTTGATCTTCTGATCGCTCAATACACGGGTGGCCATTACGTTTAGTAGACCACTTGCGGCTTGTGGGTGACTGATATGATCACCACTTACTGCCGGCGTATTGACGAGTCTTTAGAGTCCTACACAGAGGTTTCCTGGATCAGGCGAAACAAAGTAGGAGCACATATGTGATATATGCGGGACCGAGATTAATATGAGTATGTGATACCGTATTCTATTCTCGCAATATGTGATATCGGTCAGTTATATATGATATAGCCGAGTTATCGAATCAAGTGTTGATTCAATAAGTTGTTACATTTGATATTAGTCGGTTGTATGTAATATATCCGGATTATTAAATCAAGTGTTAATTTAATAATTTAATGTATAATTATATATTTGATATATTAACTTGCATTAACTAATATTATCTCACTTAAGAATTCTTTTTCTCACATGTGTACACTTAGTATATATGTGATATATATTAATGTACATTTTTTTGCTTTGACTCTTGGGTCTTTTGTTGACGTTGTGTCTGCATCCTGCTGAAATGAGAAGAACGTCAGGGTGGAGTTGGGATTTTGCCGTCACTCCTTTTTGATTTGGCTCCTTGGAGCCTTTGTTGACGTCGCATCTGCACCGAGAAGGAACGTCGAGCTAATCTCTAGGCAGTAGAAGTTGCCGTCGAGATCTGGCTCACCCTTTGACGGAGCCTGGTGGGAAAATACTGTTCCCTTTCTTTCATTTGTGCCTATGGATTGTATACTGGAGTTGTTGTGGACCTACCTGCAGGGCGGAGGAAAAAAAATTTCCCGCGATGCTCTATCATTTTAGCTTTTCATATCGCGAAAGTCGTAATTGCCCAATCATTTCGGCTATGTATTTATCACCGTGCCCAATCATTTCGGCTATGTATTTTTTTAATTTTTACTCGCTGCTTTTTATTGCGAGTTGATCAAACATTTCGGCTTTTTCATATGCATTTTCTTTGCGACTCGTTGAGTTTTATTACGAGTTAGGAACATGAGATCTGATACCAATCTTAGCATCAGCATCGCTGCAACTGGAATATTGCCAGGAGTGTATCATCATTTGCCGTGAGAAGACTTGGAGTTTGACACCTGTTTAGGCATCAGCATCGCTATAACTAGAATGTTGCCAGAAGCGAATCATCATTTGCCTTTGTCGATTTGAACAAAGATGGTTTAGTAGAGAGGGTTAGGATCCTGCCGACTAAGGCTTTTGACTTTATGAGCCGTATGGGTCTCACAAAGGTATTTCTCCCTACGAATCGAGAGGATCTCATAAGTGTATTTTCTCCTTAGGAATTGTGGGAATTACTAAGTGATATTTTCTCTTGTAAGCCGTAAAGATCTTCCAAGAGTGTTTTCTCCTTATAAGTCGAGAGGACTTACAAGTGTCGTTCACCATTGTTGGATATGTATTCCCTAGAGTCCTTCATTGTATAGGATACTAGGGATATGTATGTAAATCTTGCTTAATATGATAGTACGCTATTTGGTTTTCCTTTATCTTAGCATGTGATGTGTTCTACTTAGTATTTCATATCTTGTATACATGTTGATAAAGCCCTTAGGATATTTTCTTGTCTACCAGACTATAATGCAGATCATACTAGTGCGGCTTGTGTAGTCCACAAGCACATCCTTTAACAGTTCCTAGTCGAGAGAATATCGAGACAGGGCATCGATATTCCAAAGTAGACTAGTGTGTACGTTTCTTGACCCTGTATTGGGATGATGGTTGATCCCATATCCCTTGGTGTTTGACATCAAAGATTGTACACAGGTGCTCATTAGAGAATGGGTACACCGAACAGGACTCGCCGAGAATCCTAGATGGTACCATACCTATCGTCAGATAGCAGTTCTCTGGTGACGCTTGTACAGGTTAGTCTGTAGACCCGAGATTGTCATAGTGTCTTGTGTAGTTCCCACTGTGCTTTGATTTCCTCCCCACCATGGCTCAACAGAGTTGTGCAAATAGGTGGATTTTGGGTACAGTCCCGAATCACATAGAGGCAGTGAGCGATAGTGTCATGACCCGAAAAGGCACGTGACTGGCACTTGAATTAGGTGAAGTCTATAGGACCACACCTAATACAAGTAAGCCAAAAGCCCATAAATCTAAACCTTTTTATTGAAAATAGTGGAGGTGCAGTCTTGAAATAAGGTTACTGAAATTAAGTTCTTTCTATGAAACAAAGATAATAGTATACGAAAAACACAATGTTTATATTTAACTTGGAAACATTTTCGTCATTGAAAATTTGGGCAGCACCTCCTTTGTAAAACTTAACCAGAAAATGATACAAACAATATCATATAAGACATCCTCAAGCGGGAGCTAGCACTTCGCCAATTGGCCTAAACAACCATGCATGTAATGCAATATACAACGCCGAAGGCGAGAATCAAAACTCAGAAGAATATAAGGAAAACATGCATCATCAAGAAAAACCAAAAAACATCAATAAATACATTAGCGTGACTCTAAGGCCGAAAGAATATACAAGCTGTGGTTATCTAGGTCTACTAAATATACAAGTCTGGTTGATGGAGCTTACTATATACAACTAAAATAAATAAAAGTACAACGATGGTCATGATGAAAGTGAACCCACCTACCAAAGCAATCACCCGGAAAGAAGTAGTGTGCCAGCGAAGCCGCCATAAAACCTATACGGCAAAACCTGCAAGAAACTGTGGCACAACGGGGGTAGGTTGCCAACTCGTGAGTTTAAGACATCATCGAGTAGAAACCGAATGTATAACGATCTCCTAGGAATACCATACTGTACTAATAATATACTGAAATATCTAGTAGTGGTAAGGGTAATCATCTAAACATTACTGTAATACCATGTACTCGTGTCAGTGTCACTAAGCAGCAACAAGTCATATATCTGATGTATGAATGCATCATAAATGAAAAAATCAACCACGAAATCTGGATATATCTCGTATAAGAAAATCTTGTATAATAAAGCTGGAACATCATCGGTGAGTCGACAGAAAATCCGTGTCAAGCATCGACACCAAATCCGTATATCTCAACATCTCAATGTCTAAATATCTCAATATCTCAATGTCTCAATATCTCAATATCCCAATACTACGGTCGGTATCCTCCGGATATCCGCCGTGCCAACTACCACCGATAGGTAATGCTTCCCTGTCGGGCTCAACGACTTCTCAATACGTCCATCTTACCGAGGGGTACCTCACCGGGTCCACCATATACCCACAGACGGTGCATCCCCCTCCTCGAATCGGATATATGATACAGCTCAAGAACCGAGAAAACTCATGGTAGAAGCCATACACATCATATCACGAGAAAATCGCAACTTGCATTTTTAAAATGACAATGAGTTTATAAAATTCTTGCGGTTTTCCCCCGAATCCAGAAATCTCATGGAAATCCAAAATCCTACAATCAAGGGTCAATAAGCAATGAACATTGGCATAAAGCCCACAATATTGCATACAGAATGAATATATATATATATATATATATATATATATATTTGCATGGGGTATCTAAGTAAGGAATGTAACATCTAAACTAGCATATGAGAGCAAACATACTAATAATATGTGAAACTACCAGCTACCAGTTTATACCATTAAAGTAACATTTTCTAAAGTGTACATGACAAGGCAATTACCAATGATGATGTGTGTGTGCCGGCAAGAAAGTGTACGTGGAACATGCAGATCAGTGGTAATGGTGCTGGTGTCCTAACAGACGGGATTCATAATAGCTAGAGAAACACATGTGATAAATATGCAATGCAATGAGAACATAAATATAACAGAAAAAGGGAATAGTAAATGTAACATTAATCAATATACATATCGGTGTACGAGTCATACGGGTTTGGTATTTTGAAATAGCACGAATCGTGGTTTTTTGAAAAGTAGGGGCTACGGTATTTTTTTGAGAAAAGATATGTCCTTTGAAAATTCCGTAGCATCCCTCGGGTGGTCCTTTGAAAATACTCAGGATTTGTTAGTTTTGAAAATAGGTATGACTCGAGCCTAGCCTGGCATCTATCCAAACAACTAAAAGACTAAACTAAGGAACTAGTCAGAGAGATAAGAAAATCTACATATATTCCGAGTCGATATACCTAGTAGTCGGCGATCCAGCCTCATAACGTCACGTACTGTATAATAAATAGTACGGCATCCTCGAGTCAAGAGTGTGGATCAATCATCATATCTATATCTCGTACGGTAAAGTCCATCGTACGGCATCCCCAAAATCGAGGGTACGGGTCAACTATCATATATACATCATCATTCATATGGTATCATCATCGAACAATATCATGATAAGGGGTACTGTCCTAAAGTCTCGTACATTCCAATATCATCAACACATATTGTCGTATGTATGAAAACACATCGCCCGCCCAATGGTCCACTATAATATCACGTCATGTATCATATCATGACTCAATCACATATCAAAACTCACGACATCATGCCCGATCATATCGACTCATCTCCAAGTATCATATACTATCCTCATCTCACGTGTATATGTATGTATGTATGTATGTATGTATTTATGTGTGTGTGTGTGTGTGTGTGTAAAAAACCTACACACACACACACACACACACACACACACATACACAAGTCAAGTGTGAGGGTGTGCGTATGTGTGTGACTATATGAAACCTGTAATTCGCCTCCAAAGTAGTCATCCTCTGGATAGGTCTTCCTAAATCAACCTAATCCAACCCAAGGTCTTCTAAATACCCTACTCGCTACGTATCCAATACCACATCCAAATTCATAATAACATGGTAATAACCCTATTCTACATTTGCGGGGGTGCTATACGCCATCCATCCTACTTCGCCCTTAGATATATATCTACCCACCTTGATCCTCGCTTGCCGAAGTCAAAGACACCACGCTCTTCCTTGTTGTTCAAAGTCCACGTGAGGGTGCTTACATATCACAAAATACATCGTATCGCATCAAAATTGACACAACATACGAAGTGCTCATAGGTTAGAACATATAGTCTACGAATGCAAAAAAAATCATAAAACCCTCGTCGTTGACATACGAACGTCCAATGACCAAATCCACAATCAAATGCCAAAATCTATGTTTTAGAAATCAGAAAACCATTGCTATTTTTAACTCAAACGCATCCAGATTTTAGCTCAGGTAATTTAGGACAAAAAGAACAATACAGTGGCTATGTTATGAGGAGTGTGAGCTACAGGCCTAAACCCAACATCAACGGCCAAAATCTGGCCGGCCAATAGTGCTACAGTAACCGCCCCTGCCGGCCCAACTTTTGAATTTTGGACTCGTCTTCTCGTGGTGGTCTCCGATTGGTCTAACTAGGTTAATGTATATATTTGATTTTTTTATAAAGGTCCCGGGTTGCTCCAGATTCCCTGTAGACCTCACAATTTTTACAAAAACGATATCGGAAATATTTTCAGTTGTGCATGGTTTCAAGTCTCAGTTTTGTTCAAGGTTTTAACACTAGAGGGGCTGTAGTCACTAATTACACCTTAATGACACCATCATAACTCATAGAATCCCCTAAACCTCAACTTGGAATTTTCAAAGTTCACCAATCCTCACTTAACCAATTCTAAACAAAAATAGAAGCTAAAGAAACTCAATTATTAAACCAATGGTGTAGGAAATATCTCATTTGGCAACTCAAGAAGTTTCTTGAGTTGCTCAAAGTCCTCAAAATCATCACTTGATCACACAAACATGTTTGTAGTGAGCTTGTGCACTATTTTAGTGAAGGAAGTGTGGTGTTTTAGGGGTGGTTTTGGAGGTGTTTGAGGGGTAGTAGTGGAGGTAGAGGGAGTTGAAGGAGGTGGAGACAGAATGAAGAGAATGAAGATGAATAATAAGAGCCAAGGTAGAACGAGGGCCTCTCTCTATCACTCTCTCTCTCTCTCTCTATACCATGCCAAGCCCATACCCTTTTTTCCCATGCATAAATATCTCACATTTCAAATTCCATTTTCTTTTCTTTTTCCCCTTACTATTAAAACCCAAACCTTACCAATTAAAAAAACAAAGATGCTATGGTTCATAGAATGAAAAATGTGTTTTGAAACATGACATGGTGCATGTCATATGCCTAACTAAGCTTAATGCATAATTAGTAGATATTAATCAAGCTTAGACATAAACTTGTATATAATTAATTGTATAAAATTTATAAAATGTCTAAATCATATAATATTCTTTCAAAATCAATATTTATTTTAATTTTTGCAATATTTTCTATACTATCAGTATATAATTATACCCTTTCATCAAAACAAATTCTCATATTTTAATAATATTTATGAAATTAATTATTTTATTTATTTAAATTTCCAAAAAAAATATTTTATTTTCTGAAATGTTACAATCTTCCCCCCCCCCCTAAATAAATTCGGTCCCCGAATTTAAATTCAAACCCCCCAAATACTTAAAACATTCCAGTCAATAAATCATTTCAACGAGGCTCCGAGTATTATAAATACACAAAACACATATTAGAGCAATGCATGCGCATGAAATACGAGTGTAAAACTCAAAATCAAAACCCCGTCAAGCATCACGCCATCATGGGAGTTAAAGTGAAAACACAAATGTCAAAATCAAATTCGAAAGCCAGCATGATATACTCTAAACTATAACAAGTATATAGTATGCATCGTAGTAAAATCGTCAAACATCCAAATAGAAATGTATGCAAGACCTTTTCAAATTGTCAATGCACGTATCACGGCATAAGTAGCGGACGTCCATTATAAGGAAATTAGCTATACATCTATATCTTTTGTTTAACATAGACATTCCGCCTTTTGAAAATAATTTAGAAGGGTTTCCTTCGTAATGTTTCGTGTCATCACGGACACGTAAGAAAATATTAAGACTATAGCTCCTTTTTGGAAATCCCTTCGGCAATTATAGATGCAAAAATACTCAGGTACTGTCCTCAGACCAGTCCTACTCGGTTACTAAACCGGATAGTATATATCATGAAAAACATAATGCTCGAGAAGAAATCAATCTCGAAATAGTGTATACAATGCCACGTGCGTCGGGTGCGCACGGAAATCGAAATCAAATACAGGTGCCACGAATGTGACAGAAACAAAACTGAGTGCAATGGGTGTGCACGACCACAATATTGGGTGCATCTGATATTCACGAAGAATCCCGATTTAGTGCATCTGGTGTGCACAAAATCGCATCTAGCGTGTCAAGTATGCACAAGAATCCAAATCAAGTGCACAAGGTGCATGAAAAAAAATATCGAATATCATAATCGAAATCAACCGTATACAAAATACATCAATCCAAATCAGGTATACTGTGGTATATAAACTCATAAACGCGTGCATCTGTGTGCACAAAATCACATCAAGGTACGGAAAGCTCGTGTAAATTACACCAAATACATAAGTCAAAATCATGTGCAACCCCTATGCATGAATTCAAAATCGAATATATCGGAGGGTATGAAATCAAAATTAGGTGCAATGTGTCTGCACAAAACGAAAATCGGTACAACTGATACATAGAAATACGAATCATGTGCAATTGTGGTGTACATAGGAAATATCAATCATAAAACGAAATCCTCAAGATACTAGCATCCAAAATAACGGAAACGTGATATTCGAATCACCAAATCACAAATCATAAATACTATCGTCAACATGCCCCTTCTTCAAGGTCGAAGGGGGCCAGTGCATTCAAAGCTAGCAGAGAAAGATATCTACTTGCCTCCTGTTCACAGTCTGACGCATTGTGCCCTTAGGTTCTCATCTCTCTCTGGGGATTACCAGTTGTATTCCCTCTTGGCTTGCAACCCGATTCAGGGTACTGACGGAAACAGTCCCGTTCTGACGCTTCTCTGAAGATCTTCTGACCAATTATCATGGTCACCCATAACATGTCTCGAGTGGAACGGAGATCGGGGCAAGTGAAGCAAATGTCAATGATGAAAACTCTGGCCCGCAGAGTGTGCATAATACGACCGATCCTGGGTCCAACTCTTCTTGTGTAATATTCCAAAAAGATTCTGCTAGGGTCTTTCCCAAATCTCATCTTTGCCGAACTGCACAGAATTTATCACCCTTTACTTAGTCCATTTCTTGTTCTGGAACGGCTGCATACTCATCACGACTTCTTCTGGAAGATATATCCATATTCAACGCCTCTGCATGCGTATCATATTTCTGATGTCAACGGAGTGGAACTTCATCTCGTCAAGATCTCTTAAAAACCTCTTACTCTGCTTTTCATCAATGTGAACCGATTCGGAATTATCTCTTCGTAGTTGTGTGAAATGCACTCCAAACGGCTGCACTCATATCTAGATACTCTCTCGAAGCTACAAACTCGGTATCTCTAATGTCCTGTCGACGGCATCTGGCTAACCACGTCCTCAGGAACTCGTCCAAATCTTCGGAGTGACGCACCTACGCTCGTCCTGTCACGATCAACTCACAACATGCCTGTGTGAGGTCCTCTTCTAGCTGAAGTTAGTTAATCTGATGATCTTGCAACGGAGTATCCAACGAAAAAAGGTCCTAGTCTTATCCAAGGGTGACTAGCGATCTTCTATCACATTCCTGAGTATTATCGCATGCTGCAATACCTTTCAAACGTCTGGGGGCGATATCTTATCAAATTCAGCAACAGCTAGCTCTTCTGTCCGCAGGGTAAACAACACCTCAACCATCTGGAGTTAACGGTACCCTACAATATGGCTGGCCTCTGGCAATGGCTCGGTCATCTGGTGTAGACCTCGAATGCTGGCGTCAACGGGAAAACATAGTAAAACAATATATCGAAACGCTCGTGTCACCGGAATACATCCTGGTCAAACCTCGTCCATGACGAGCTCGTGCTGACTGCAACTCTAGCCGCAGCTATCTCTCTGTGTGTGTGTGTGTGTGTGTGCTCGTGTAGCTGTGGTAGCAAAAACCACAATCCGATATCGATGAGGATAGATCATAGGAACGAATAGGAATATAGTGCATAAGAAATATACATCCTAAGACTTCTTAAGCGAAGTAGCGTATCGTAAGTATTCCGCGAAACATACACATGGTACGCCACCCTACTTAAGTCACATGCTCCATCAACCAAGGTCAACCTAGGCGACGAAAGTTTGGGTCTAATACCCCCTCGGCAATGTCTAAGTTCCGTAAGGTCAAGCCTAAGTTCCGAATATATATATACACCCTAGACTCCGCATAGTCAAACCTAGACTCGAACTAAGGTTAAACCTAGTGCTCTGATACCAACTTTGTCACAACCCAAAAAGGCACATGACTGCCACTTGAATTAGATGAAGTCTATATGACCACACCTAATACAAGTAAGCCAAAAGCCCAGAAATCTAAACCTTTTTAGGGAAAGTAGTGGAGGTGCAGTCTTGAAATATGGTTACTGAAATCAGGTTCTTTCTATGAAACATAGATAATAGTATACGAAAAACACAATGTTTATATTTAACTTGGAAACATTTTCGTCATTGAAAATTTGGGCAGCACCTCCTTTGTAAAACTTAACCAGAAAACGATACAAACAATATCATATAAGGCATCCCCAAGCAGGAGCTAGCTCTTCGCCAATTGGCGGAAACAACCACGCATGTAATGAAATATACAACGCCGAAGGCGAGAATCAAAACTCAGAAGAAGATAAGGAAAACATGCATCATCAAAAAAAACCAGAAAACATTAATAAATACATGAGCGCGACTCTAAGGCCGAAAGAATATACAAGCTGTCGTTATTTAAGTCTACTAATATACAAGTCTGGTTGATGGAGCTTACTAGATACAACTAAAATAAATAAAAGTACAACGGTGGTCACGATGCAAGTGAGCCCACCCACCAAAGCAATCACCTAGAAGGAAGTAGTGTGCCAGCGAAGCCGCCATGGAACCTGTACGGCAAAACCTGCAAGAAACTATGGCACAATAGGGGTGAGTTGCCAACTAGTGAGTAGAAGACATCACCGAGTAGAAACCGAATGTATAACGATCTCCTAAGTCATACCATACCGTACTCATAATATACTGAAATATCTAGTAGCGGTAAAGGTAATCATCTAAACATTACTGTAATACCATGTACTCGTGTCCGTGTCACTAAGCAGCAACAAGTCATATATCTGATGTATGAATGCATCATAAATGAAACAATCAACCACGAAATCTGGATATATATGGTATAAGAAAATCTTGTATAACAAAGCTGGACATCATCGGAGAATCGACAGAAAATCCGTGTCAAGCATCGACACCAAATCCTTATATCTCAACATCTCAATGTCTCAATATCTCAATATCTCAATGTCTCAATATCTTAATATCCTAATACTACGATCGGTATCCTCCAAATATCCGCCGCACCAACTGCCACCGGTAGGTAATACTCCCCTGCCGGGCTCAACGTCGTCTCAATACATCCATCTTGCCCTGAGGTACCTCACCGGGTCCACCATGTACCCGCAGACAGTGCATCCCCCTCCTCTAACCGGGTATATGATACAGCTCAAGAACCGAGAAAACTCATGGTGGATGCCATACACATCATATCACGAGAAAATCGCAACTTGCATTTTTAAAATGACAATGAGTTTATAAAATTCTTGCAGTTTTCCCCCGAATCCAGAAATCTCATGGAAATCCAAAATCCCAAAATCAAGGGTCAATAAGTAGTGAACATTGGCATAAAGCCCACAATATTGCATACAGAATGAATATATATATATATATATATATATATATATATGCATGAGGTATCTAAGTAAGGAATGTAACATCTAAACTAGCATATGAGAGCAAACATACTAATAATATGTGAAACTACTAGCTAGCAGATTATACCAATGAAGTAACATTTTCTAAAGTGTACTTGACAAGGCAATTACCGATGATGATGTGTGTGCCGGCAAGCAAGTGTATGTGGAACATGCACATCAGTGGTAATGGTGCTGGTGTCCTATAAGACGGGATTTATAATAGCTAGAAAAACACATGTGATAAATATGCAATGCAATGAGAATATAAATATAACAGAAAAGGGAATAGTAAACGTAACATTAATCAGTATACATATCGGTGTACAAATCATACGGGTTTGGTGTTTTGAAATAGCACGAACCGTGGTTTTTAGAAAAGTAGGGGCTACGGTGTTTTTTGAGAAAAGATATGTCCTTTGAAAAATCCGTAGCATCCCTCGGGTGGTCCTTTTAAAATACTCATGATTCGTTAGTTTTGAAAATAGGTATGACTCGAGCCTATATCGGCATCTATCCAAACAACTAAAAGACTAGACTAAGGAACTGGTCGGAGAGATATAAAAATCTACATATATTCTGAGTCGATATACCTAGTAGTCGATGATCCAGCCTCATAGTGTCACATACTGTATAATACATAGTATGGCATCCTCGAGTCAATAGTGCGGATCAATCATCATATCTATACCTCGTATGGTAAATTCCATCGTACGGCATCCCTAAAATCGAGGATACGGGTCAACTATCATATATACATTATCATTCATATGGTATCATCATCGAACAATATCATGATCAGGGGTACTGTCCTAAAGTCTCGTACATTCCAATATCATCAACATATATTGTCGTATGTATGAATACACATCGCCCAACAGTCCACTATAATATCATGTCATGTATCATATCATGACTCAATCACATATCAAAACTCACGGCATCATGCCCGATCATATCTGTTAGTTGTATGTATGCCCTAGAGGCCAGTATTGTACAGATGATGTATATTATATTGGATGCTTGGACATATATAGAGATGACTTTCTTGCTCGACATGATAGTATGCTATCTGGTTGCTCTTTATCTTAACATGTACACTAGTCTCTTTATACTGTCTTATAGTTACATGTTGGTAAAGCCCTTAGGATGTGTACTTGACTACCTGGACTATGATGCAGATCATACTAGTGGGGACATGGTAGTCCATAAGTACATCCTTCAAGGTCCCTAGTCGTGGGTGTATCGAGATGGGGCATCGATATACCAGTGTAGACTAGCGTATACGCTTCTCGACCCATGTGATGGGCGATGGATGATCCCATATCCATTGGTGTTTGACATCAGAGATGGTATACGGGTGCTCAGTGGAGACTGGGTACACTGGACGGACTCGCCGAGAACTCCCAGATGGTATTATACCTCACGTCAGATGGCAGTTCTCAGGTGACACTTGTACAGGTTAGTCTGTAGACCCAAGATCGTTATAGAGTCTTGTGTGATTCCCACTGTGCTTTGATCTCCAGCTTACCACGTCCATGAGGGCATGCAAAACGGTGGTCTTTGGGTACAGTCCCGAGTCACATGGAGGCAATGAGCGATAGGAGGGGTTTCGTCTCTCCCGGTATTGGGGGTTGATGTTGCGCTGTGCTCGATTGGCCGTAACAGGGAAGTCCCTGGCCAGGGCTGATCAGAGATTTGCCGGTAAGTGTTACCAGTAGTTTCTCGACCCGTTATGAGCCTCACATCGGCACGACTTATCGGTTATTGGGGTCTGACGTTTACCACCCCTAGACTTGATATGCGACATATCAGACGAACAGACCGGACTGTACGGTAAGTGTTACTGGTTGGATTCACAGGAGTGTGAGCGGGCTAGCTCGTCGATCTTCTGATCGCTCAATACCCGGATGGCCGTTACGTTTAGAAGACCGCTTGCGGCTTGTGGGTGCTTGATATGATCATCATCAGCTACCGGCGTATTGACGAGTCTTTAGAGTCCTACACAGAGGTTTCCTAGCTCAAGCGAAACGAAATAGGAGCGCATATGAGATATGTGCGGGAGCGAGAATAATGCGTGTATGTGATACCGCATTTCATTCTCGCGATAAATGTTTCGATTGGTTATATTCGATATGACCTAGTTATCGAATCATTGATTCGATAAATCGATACATTGAATGCTAGTCGGTTATGTGCGACATGACCGGATCATTGAATCAAATGTTGATTTAATGATTTAATGTATAATTATATATTTGATATATTACTTTGCATTAACTAGTATTGGATCACTTTATATGGATTTTCTCACTTGATGTGCAAGTTGTATATGTGATATACTTTTGTGCATATATTTGTATCATGTTTGATGATACTTGATCATTTGGTTAAGTGTGAAGAATTAAACCATGGTTAAAGGATAATTAGGGTTTTGCCTTATCATTTATTTATTCATTTCTTTATTTATTTCATTGGATAAATGAAAATAAAATGGTTTTATTTTTGTCATGAAGCTTGTTGAAGATTCATGAAGCTTTGACCAAGGAGACCATTTTGTCTTCATGCTTAACCCTAACCCATCCACTTACCATGGTTTATTCTCTACACTTAACCCTAGTTAGATTATAATAAGTATGCATTTTTCTTTTCATTTTAAATAACTTATCATAAACTAGCTTCATCTTCTCCTTCTTCTTCAAGAGAGAAAACTAGATGCCATCAATGGCAACTTGAGCAAAAGTGAGTGAAATCCAATTCTAAAGTGAACCCACCTCCTATTTCTTCACCCTCTACCTCTTGCCAAGTTGTTTTGGGTGTTTTCTTCACAAGTTTCACAACTTTGTGAAGTCGGAGCTTGAACTTGTGATGCCTCGACGTAGATCGTCTTTGACACGAAGCCGACGACCAAGCTCGCTCGTTTCTCCGATGAAGCCGACGAATGAGTTCGGGATTCATGATGGACAGCGAGAGGACACCCACATGGAGCTAAGGAAGTGGAGAACCGGATCTACAAAGGTTGTAGCATCTAACTTTTAGTTAAAGTGTTAACTAGTTTATAGTTTCGCCTAGAAATCTAGCCGACGATCCGTATTAGGGTTTCTCGGCACCCATAAAATTTTAAATTGGCATGTTCGATGCCTTGTGAGACCTCTATAGTGTGCCTAGGAACCCTACAGTGGTATCAGAGCCAAGCTAGAGCCTTAGGCGAAATCTAGACGATGTTTGAAACCCGATCGAACCCGAAAACCTAACTTTAAGATGCTCTCTGGACTTTTTCCAAAATCTGGGATTTTTCCAGATTAAAAATATGCAGAAAAACCATCAGGAAAATATAAGAGTTTGTGTGAAATTCGACAGCCTAATTCGACTAACTAGCCGCGGATCCGCGGCATGAGCCTAGCTCATGCGGCGGTTCCGCGGCCGTACGGCATCAATATATAAGGAATTTTACACAGTAATTCTTAGTTTCCAGTGGTGATTTTCCTGGGTATTTTTAAAAATTATTCAAGAGTTGAATTTTCTGGGATGCTTTGGGGATTCGGTGTTTCGATCGGGGTATCAAATTTCGTCTTTGTGGCTTTCCGGATAAATTTTAGAATATGTTAAAAAGTTCGACCGGATATAAATACCCAATTTTTCCCCTGTCGGGAAATTTCCAAGTGTTGGATTTTTCCGTAGTTTAACGACGTTCTAAGTAGTGCAAGTAACGCGATGGACCCTCTAGAAGACAACAAACCTTAACTCGATTATGTGACCGTCTTGAACTGCCCTTTGAACCTTCGGGTTTGGGGCAGTACGGCGTGCCACATGTGAGGCGTTGGCTTGACCCTTCTATGGCTGGACCGTTGGTACTGAGGCACGAACTGAATGTTGCTAGACTTATTTCATGTGTTGAGCTGTATTGGGAAAACTTGGGTATTCGACTGTTCGATCGGAAAGTTTAACATTTTCTGTTTATCTGGAATGTGATACAATAATTGGAATTCACAAGTAGTTATGAGATAACTGAATGAATGTTATAAATCTAGCGGTTTAGTTTCACTTGATGTCGAAAAGAGTTTTCGATAATGGGACTAAAATGCGGGGTTTATAACTGTTAGGCATGTGATGTCTGAAAAGGTTGCGGATTCCAATTGTTGTAGTTTTACACTTTCTTTTCTGTGACCGTAAGCGTAATATGTGATATCGCCGGTTTCGTTGCTATATGTCAATGACAATTGGGATGCGCATATTTACTTACGTTGATGACATGTGATGTTATGTGTTGCTGGATATGTTATATTGGATTGTCGTGTTTGAATAGCCGGGGGTTTTTATGTGAGATGAGTGTTTTTCATTTTCTTTCATGTAAAAACTTGTATGTAATATTCTTTTATTTGGGGCACTTCCAGATAGCGGAAGTTGTCACCCTTTGTATATTATTTACTTTTCCGCATTAGGATAGACCCAAGGAGGGAAGCACAAGTAACCGGGTTCTGGGGTCCAGTGGGAGACCAACTCGAGGAGTCGAGTCCGGGTCTCCTAACCCTAGAATTGGCAGGGTTGCTTGCCGCTCTCGTAGGGGTCTAGGGGTGTGGGATTGGCTATTCATCACGACCGTGGAATCCGTGTTTTATACTGGCTCGTATTGAAAACACGGACGTCCTAGTATATCCAATGTTTCATATGTTTCTTCTGCTGCGATATCTGTGATGTGATCATGTGATATTCTGTGATAGATACAGTATATAGTATATATGATATATTATATAGACGTTACTTATGTTTTGCACCCGCGCTAGCCCTGCCCTGCTCTATCGTTAGTTACCTAACCTAACGGTGCACGAGGGGACATCGAGGCGAATGCGGATGGCATAAGTGTATGTCGTATTTATCTGTGATGTTTAGGTATTTAAATGATGGGACTTCATTAATGTGATTAATGAAAGAAAAGAAACCTAAGATGTTGTAGAATCAAATTTTAAACTAAACAGGTAGCTACAGTTCTTGCTTTGCACAGCGGTATATATGATATACCCTGCACCTTATTCGATGAGGAAAGGACCGAGATCCCTTCACCGGGAGTGACTCCTTTAACAATAACTGGCAGATGCTACACACTCGGTTTGTTTTTGATTGCTTCTATAGTTTCTGCTTTGCACAGCGATATATATGATATATCCCGCACCTCATTCGACGAGGAAAGGGCCGACGATCCCTTCACCG
This sequence comes from Agapanthus africanus, assembly GCA_030015575.1. Lineage (NCBI taxonomy): Eukaryota > Viridiplantae > Streptophyta > Magnoliopsida > Asparagales > Amaryllidaceae > Agapanthus > Agapanthus africanus. The sequence goes on along the minus strand of CM057347.1, from coordinate 104,641,944 downwards.
GGAGTGACCCCTTTAGCAAAACTAGAAAAGCCTCAAAATCACTCCATTTCAAAACTTCATTTGATTCTACAACGATATCAAGTTCATTACACAATAGGTTTTCAGAAAAACCTGTCGTAGCCCTCCGTCATTTCAGATAAGAACTGTTTAGTATTCGTGCTGCGTTTGTTGGCCTTTGTCAAGGCGTAGTGTGCGGTAGCTAAATAGTGATTATCTGCTTATGCATATGATGCAGATTGTTTCAGGGTAGTCGTGCGACCTTGTTGGCCTTTGTCAAGAGCCGTGCGGGTGGGTTTGATTCAATCAAGAAATGACGGGTTGAACTTGACTAGCATGCTATGATTTGTTGGCCTTTGTCAAGGTCATAGGACGCTAGGGGCAAAATATTATCGGGAATTTCAAGTGTTGAAATTTGCAATGAGATTGCATACCTTCTATGAGATAGTTGGATCCCGATACCCACTGCGAGTAAGAGTTACTCCTGGGAAAGTTTTACACATTACAATTAGCCGATCAAGTAGGTGTCTAGAAAGGTGTTAACGAGGTTACGCCTCTGGGAAAACGAGGTTTACAGTAATTAGGTTCGTGCGAAAGCACGGGGGACCTGCCTCAAAGTACCGACACTGGCCTGGCTGAAAGATTGGCGAACTTGTAGTGTGTAATTAGTCCCGGCTAGTCTTTCCTTTTAGGGTTTGAAGGAAGATTTGATAAAAACAGTGGGAGCCATCCTGATTAGATAAGATAATAACCAATCTGATCTTGCACGAGCTTACGCTAAAGTGTTTTCTTCTCTCTCTCTCCAGGTAGCGACCATTTCATGCCTTAATAAAGATAATAATATGGATGTATTGACCGAACCCGCATGTTATACTGTGCTGGGGAATGTTGGTTCCGTTCTTACCTATAAGAGTTATAGGACTGAACAGGATATAGGGGAATACCAGGATTCCCATGCCACCCGAATGAAGAAAGTACATGTTGATGCATTTTCTTCGGGTGTGTTCGTTACAGAGAACTGTTTCTCCATTTGCTCCTCGTCCTGGGTATTAGATACCGGGTCAGGATCCCATATATGTAATCAGTTACATGGGCTTAGAAAAGGTAGAGAACTTGGAGAAGGTGATAAAGACATTAGAGTTGGAAATGGTGCAATTGTTGCAGCTAAGACTGTCGGGGAATATCACCTTGTATTACCAACTGGTAATACATTGGTTCTGAACGAATGCTATTACATGCCGAACCTGATATGCAACATTATATCGGTTTCTTTATTAAGTAAAGAGGGATATAATTTTGTATTACAGGATAATGTTATGAACATTTTCCATAACCAAAAGTTGGTTGGATCAGGCACGTTGTGCAATGGCATTTATGTTCTAAATCAATCAACAGTTCTGAACATAACAAACACACACAAGAGGAAGAGTTCTGAACTGAACGAATCCTTCTTGTGGCATTGTAGACTGGGTCACATCAATGCGACACGACTAGCTAAGTTGCATAAAGATGGATATTTAAATCCGTTTGAATTTTCATCCTATGACACTTGCCAGTCATGTCTCAAAGGCAAGATGACCAAAACTCCATTTACAGGACACGGAGAAAGAGTTACTGAAATCTTGGGACTGATACATAGTGATGTATGCGGTCCCATGTCTACACATGCCAGGGATGGTTCTTCATACTTCATTACATTCACTGACGATCTCTCTAGGTTCGGGTATGTGTTCCTGATGAAACACAAATCAGAAGCTTTTGAGAAATTTAGGGAATATAAACAAGAAGTTGAGAACCAAACCGGAAAAAGTATTAAAATCCTACGATCTGATCGAGGAGGAGAATACTTAAGCAATGAATTCCTGGAATTCCTAAAAGAGAATGGGGTTCTCTCTCAGCTTACTCCTCCTTATACACCACAGCACAACGGTGTATCGGAGCGGAGAAATCGCACCCTATTAGATATGGAGCGCTCTATGATGAGTACAGCTGAGTTACCTATTTCCTTCTGGGGTTATGCGCTGGAGACAGCAACATACCTATTGAATCAAGTTCCATCTAAATCTGTACCTACCACACCATATGAGATATGGAGTGGGAAGAGACCATGTCTTAAACGAGTTAAGATATGGGGTTGCCCGGCCTATGTCAAAAGGCAAAATCCGGACAAACTCGAGGCACGGTCACTTCTATGTAAGTTTGTGGGATATCCCAAACATTCACATGGATATCTTTTCTACCATACAGAGGAACAAAAAGTGTTTGTTTCTCGACATGCCACCTTTTTAGAAAAGGAATTTCTTGCAAAAGAAATTAGTGGGGATATGGTAGAACTGGAAGAAATTCCGGCTACACAAACTCAAACTGAAGATTTAGTGGAACCAGTGGATTCAGTAGTACCCGACGAACCCCAGCCTCTCCGCCGATCTAGTAGGGTTCCTCACCAACCTGAGAGATACTACGGTTTTCTCATGGACGGTGGGAGCGAGGATTGCATCATGGAGGATGATGACCCAACTAGCTTCGAGCAGGCCATCACGAGTGGGGACTCAGTGAAATGGCTGGATGCTATGCGGTCCGAGATGGAATCCATGTACACCAACAAAGTATGGACTTTGGAAGTTGCTCCTGAAGGGGTAAAACCCATTGGGAGCAAATGGATCTTCAAGAAAAAACTTGGTGTAGATGGGAAAGTGGAGACTTTCAAAGCTAGACTTATAGCAAAGGGTTTTCGTCAAAGACTAGGTGTGGACTATGACGAGACCTTTTCTCCAGTGGCTATGCTTAAATCCATCCGGATCATGCTTGCCATCGCTGCATATCATGATTACGAAATCTGGCAAATGGATGTTAAGACCGCCTTTCTAAATGGTGATTTAGAAGAGTGCGTGTACATGACTCAGCCAGAAGGCTTCGTAGATAGTGGGAGCAGCGGGAAGGTATGCAAGCTGCTTAAATCCATTTATGGATTAAAGCAAGCATCGCGGAGTTGGAACATCTGCTTTGACGTCGTTATCAAAGAGTTTGATTTCGTCAAAAATCCAGATGAACCTTGTATCTACAAGAAGGTAACAGAGAGTAAGGTTGTATTCCTCGTATTGTACGTGGACGACATACTCATGATAGGAAATGATATTCCTATGCTGCAATCGGTCAAGCTCTTCTTATCACAAAGATTCTCAATGAAAGATCTTGGTGATGCCTCCTGCATATTGGGAATCAGGATCTATAGAGATAGACCCAAACGGATACTGGGATTGTCCCAATCCAGGTACATTGACACCATACTAAAGAGGTTTAGTATGGAAGAATCCAAGCGTGGGAACTTGCCCACGATCTCTGGACTCACTCTCTCCAAAGAGATGTCTCCCAAGACTGATTTGGAGAGAGCTCGCATGCAAGGGATACCCTATGCTTCGGCAGTAGGCTCTATCATGTATGCGATGCTATGTACCAGACCCGATGTTGCATACTCACTAAGTGTAGTGAGTCGGTATCAAGCAGATCCTGGAGAGAGTCACTGGACAGCTGTGAAGAACATTCTCAAGTACTTGCGAAGGACTAGAGATTTGTTCTTGGTGTATGGTAACGGAGAACTCCAAGTGGAGTCCTTTACCTATTCGAGCTTCCAGAGTGATAAGGACGACTCTAAGTCGCATTCGGGCTTTGTCTTTACCCTTTACGGAGGGGCGGTTAGCTGGAAGAGTTCCAAGCAGGAAACCGTGGCAGACTCGACGATGGAGGCTGAATACATCGCTGCCAACGATGCTGCTAAAGAAGCTGTCTGGATCAAGAAGTTCATTTCTGAACTTGGAGTGGTTCCATCCATTGAGCATCCAATACCTTTGTATTGCGATAACAATGAAGCGGTGGCTTTGGCTAAGGAACCCAGGTCCCATCAGCGATCCAGGCATATTCTGAGGCGGTATCACCTGATCCGGGAGATAGTTGATCGCCGGGAGATCGAGGTCAGGAGGGTTGACACGAAGAACAACACGGCGGATCCACTCACGAAGGCCATTCCCCAGATACAGTTTGAGAGACTCTTCGGGATGCTCGGTATGCGATACTACAGCAGCTGGCCCTAATGCAAGTGGGAGATTGTTAGTTGTATGTATGCCCTAGAGGCCAGTATTGTACAGATGATGTATATTATATTGGATGCTTGGACATATATAGAGATGACTTTCTTGCTCGACATGATAGTATGCTATCTGGTTGCTCTTTATCTTAACATGTACACTAGTCTCTTTATACTGTCTTATAGTTACATATTGGTAAAGCCCTTAGGATGTGTACTTGACTACCTGGACTATGATGCAGATCATACTAGTGGGGACATGGTAGTCCATAAGTACATCCTTCAAGGTCCCTAGTCGTGGGTGTATCGAGACGGGGCATCGATATACCAGTGTAGACTAGCGTATACGCTTCTCGACCCATGTGATGGGCGATGGATGATCCCATATCCATTGGTGTTTGACATCAGAGATGGTATACGGGTGCTCAGTGGAGACTGGGTACACTGGACGGACTCGCCGAGAACTCCCAGATGGTTTTATACCTCACGTCAGATGGCAGTTCTCAGGTGACACTTGTACAGGTTAGTCTGTAGACCCGAGATCGTCATAGAGTCTTGTGTGATTCCCACTGTACTTTGATCTCCACCTTACCACGTCCATGAGGGCGTGCAAAACGGTGGTCTTTGGGTACAGTCCCGAGTCACATGGAGGCAATGAGCGATAGGAGGGGTTTCGTCTCTCCCGGTATTGGGGGTTGATGTTGCGCTGTGCTCGATTGGCCGTAACAGGGAAGTCCCTGGCCAGGGCTGATCAGAGATTTGCCGGTAAGTGTTACCAGTAGTTTCTCGACCCGTTATGAGCCTTACATCGGCACGACTTATCGGTTATTGGGGTCTGACGTTTACCACCCCTAGACTTGATATGCGACATATCAGACGAACAGACCGGACTGTACGGTAAGTGTTACTGGTTGGATTCACAGGAGTGTGAGCGGGCTAGCTCGTCGATCTTCTGATCGCTCAATACCCGGATGGCCGTTACGTTTAGCAGACCGCTTGCGGCTTGTGGGTGCTTGATATGATCATCATCTGCTATCGGCGTATTGACGAGTCTTTAGAGTCCTACACAGAGGTTTCCTGGCTCAAGCGAAACGAAATAGGAGCGCATATGAGATATGTGCGGGAGCGAGAATAATGCGTGTATGTGATACCGCATTTCATTCTCACGATAAATGTTTCGATTGGTTATATTCGATATGACCTAGTTATCGAATCATTGATTCGATAAATCGATACATTGAATGCTAGTCGGTTATGTGCGACATGACCGGATCATTGAATCAAATGTTGATTTAATGATTTAATGTATAATTATATATTTGATATATTACTTTGCATTAACTAGTATTGGATCACTTTATATGGATTTTCTCACTTGATGTGCAAGTTGTATATGTGATATACTTTTGTGCACATATTTGTATCATGTTTGATGATACTTGATCATTTGGTTAAGTGTGAAGAATTAAACCATGGTAAAAGGATAATTAGGGTTTTGCCTTATCATTTATTTATTCATTTCTTTATTTATTTCATTGGATAAATGAAAATAAAATGGTTTTGTTTTTGTCATGAAGCTTGTTGAAGATTCATGAAGCTTTGACCAAGGAGACCATTTTGTCTTCATGCTTAACCCTAACCCACCCACTTACCATGGTTTATTCTCTACACTTAACCTTAGTTAGATTATGATAAGTATGCATTTTTCTTTTCATTTTAAATAACTTATCATAAACTAGCTTCATCTTCTCCTTCTTCTTCAAGAGAGAAAACTAGATGCCATCAATGGCAACTTGAGCAAAAGTGAGTGAAATCCAATTCTAAAGTGAACCCACCTCCTATTTCTTCACCCTCTACCTCTTGCCAAGTTGTTTTGGGTGTTTTCTTCACAAGTTTCACAACTTTGTGAAGTCGGAGCTTGAACTTGTGATGCCTCGACGTAGATCGTCTTTGACACGAAGCCGACGACCAAGCTCGCTCGTTTCTCCGATGAAGCCGACGAATGAGTTCGGGATTCATGATGGACAGCGAGAGGACACCCACGTGGAGCTAAGGAAGTGGAGAACCGGATCTACAAAGGTTGTAGCATCTAACTTTTAGTTAAAGTGTTAACTAGTTTATAGTTTCGCCTAGAAATCTAGCCGACGATCCGTATTAGGGTTTCTCGGCACCCATAAAATTTTAAATTGGCATGTTCGATGCCTTGTGAGACCTCTATAGTGTGCCTAGGAACCCTACAATATCGACTCATCTCCAAGTATCATATACTATCCTCATCTCACGTGTATATGTATGTGTATATATATATATATATATATAAAATAAACCTACACATATACATACACACACACACATATACACAAGTCAAGTGTGCGGGTGTGCGGGTGTGTGTGACTATATGAAACCTGTAATTCGCGTCCAAGATAGTCATCCTCTGGATAGGTCTTCCTAAATCAACCTAATCTAACCTAAGGTCTTCTAAATACCCTGCTCGCTAAGTTTCCAATACCACATCAAAACTCATAATAACATGGTAATAACCCTATTCTATATTTGCGGGGGTGCTATACGCCATCCACCCGACTTCGCCCGTAGACATACATCTACTCACCTTGAGTCTCGCTTGCCGAAGTCAAAGACGCCATGCTCTTCCTTGTTGTTTGAAGTCCATGTGAGGGTGCCTGCATATCACAAAATATATCGTATCGCATCAAAATCCGATTCAAAAATTGACACGACACGCGAAGTGCTTATAGCTTACAACCTATAGCCTACGAATACAAAAAAAATCATAAAACCCTCGTCGTTGACGTACAAACGTCCAACGACCAAACCCACAATCAAATGCAAAAATCCATGTTTAAGAAATCGGAAAACCATTGCTATTATTAACTCAAACGCTCCAAGATTTTACCTCAGGTAATTTGGGACAAAAAGTACAATACAGTGGCTATGTTATAAGGAGTGTGAGCTACAGGCCAAAATCCAACATCAACAGCCAAAATCTGACCGGCCAATAGTGCTACAGTAACCGCCCCCGCTGGCCCAACATTTGAATTTTGGTCTCGTCTTCTCGTGGTGGTCTCCTATAGGTCTAACTAGGTTAATGTATATGTTTGATTTTTTTATAAAGGTCCCGGGTTTCTCCAGATTCCCGTTATACCTCACAATTTTTACAAAACCGATATCAGAAATATTTTCAGTTGTGCATGGTTTAAAGTCTCAGTTTTGTTCCAGGTTTTAACACTAGAGAGGTTATGGTCACTAATTACACCTTAATTACACCTTAATTACACCATCACAACTCATAGAATCCCCTAAACCTCAGCTTGGAATTTTCAAAGTTCACTAATCCGCACTTAACCAATTCTAAACTAAAATATAAGCTAAAGAAACTCAATTACTAAACCAACGGTGTAGGAAATACCTCATTTGGCAACTCAAGAAGTTTCTTGAGTTGCTCAAAGTCCTCAAAATCATCACTTGATCACACCAACATGTTTGTAGTGAGCTTGTGCACTATTTTAGTGAAAGAAGTATGGTGTTTTGGGATGGTTTTGGAGATGTTTGAGGGGTGGTAGTGGAGGGTGAGGGAGTTGAAGGAGGAGGAGAAAGAATGAAGAGAATGAAGATGATGAATAAGAGCCATTGTAAAATGAGGGCCTCCCTCTCTCACTCTCTCTCTATATACTATGCCAAGCCCATACTCTTTTTTCCCCATGCATAAATATCTCACATTTCAAATTCCATTTTCTTTTCTTTTTCCCATTACAATTAAAACCAAAACCCATTAAAAAACAAAGATGCCATAGTTCATAGAATGAAAAATATGGTTTGAAACATGACATGGTGCATGTCATATGCCTAACTAAGCTTAACGCATAATTAGTAGATATTAATCAAGCTTAGACATAAACTTGTATATAATTAATTGTATAAAATTTATAAAATTTCTAAATCATATAATATTCTTTCAAAATCAATATTCATTTTAATTTTTCCAATATTTTCCAAACTATCGGTATATAATTATACCCTTTCATCGAAACAAATTTTCATATTTTACTAAAATTTATGAAATTAATTATTTTATTTATTTAAATTTCCAAAAAATAATATTTTATTTTCTGAAATGTTACAGATAGGAGGGGTTTCGTCTCTCCCAGTATTGGGAGCTGATGTTGCGCTATGCTCGATTGGCTATAACAGTAAGTCCCTGGCCAGGGCTGATGAGATTTACTGGTAAGTGTTATCAGTAGTTTCTCGAAAGTTTATAGGCCACACATCGGCATGACTTATCAAGTTATTAGAGTCTGACGATTCCACCTCCACACTTGATATGTGACATATCAGATGAAGAGACCGGACTGTACGGTAAGTGTTACTTATTGGCTCGTTGGGGTTAGGATGAGTTCGCTCGTCGACCACCTTTTCGACAAGTACCTGGATAGACGTTACGTACAGCTAGTGTCGCTGACGGGCTTATGGTTAAACCTACTGCCAGCGTACTGTTGAATCTTCAAAGTCTCACACAGAGGGTTTCCCTGGTTCAGGAAAAACGATATAGAGGCCGTAAGGTGTTACGGCAAGGTTTCGATCATATACATGTAATGGCTACACGAATGATGTTCGGAAGGATAATACTGGTAGATTTTGGTTTAAGCCGGTTGCTAGTATTATATTATTGGATTATTGGTATCTCATTGTATTCGTATTTTTTGAAATACGAATATAGTTATGTATATACGGTGAGGGGCATTCTTATAATTATAGAAGAATTATTTCTAGAAGGAGACACCTCATATATATTGATTTTATTTTGTGAAAATAAAATTAATGAGGTGGAATTTGGAGACTTTTTCAAGCATGGATGAAAGCATGCTAATGAATATTATATTCATTTGGCTTCACTATTGAAGTATGGTTGATTAGTTTTTGAGAAAAATAATCCGTGCTTCAATAATTGGAAGCTTAACCATTTCATTTGGTTCATGCTTGACCTAGCTCATACTTACTCTCACATTCTCTCCAAATTATTTCCTCCCTCAAGCACAACCCTAACCCTTCACATGAGTTGTGATACATAGGGTTTTGAGATTATATAATCCTCTAGATATTCCCTACATCCTCTAAGTAGTCTCTTTTAGCAAATTAGACTTCTTAGTAACCTCATTAGTGGAAGTTGAAGCTTGATCCAAAGCTCTCGGATGGATCATCTATGGCTTAAAGGTGACTGAAGATCGAGATCGTCTCAAACACCCAAGGAAACAAGAAGAGCAGCGAGAAGCAGAAAGAAAACCCGAAGGACCGGTTCAAGAAGGTATAACCTCTATCATAGTAGTTAAATCTCCTAGATAGGATTACTAGTTATGGTTTAGGATAAGATCGGGTATTCAAGTAGATATTGCTTGTCCAAAAATTATTGTTTGCTAATTCTGCATCCCCACAAGAGTTGTGAGGGTGTGCAACATCTACTAATATGGTATCAGAGCCTAACTAAACCATAACTAGCTAGTTAGCAAGTAGTTAGAACTTCGATCGCTGGAAAATTGCACGAAATCAAACTCCAAGACCATGCTTGATGTTTTTTTTTAAATGCTCTAAAAATTGTTTCAGTGGCTTTAAAAATAAAAGCAGGGTTTTTTAAGAACACTGAAGAAAAACAAGGATGTAACTCCCTAAGACCACCGCGGAACCGCGGCCAAACTCAGTGTTTGGCCATCGTTTCGCGGCCGAGTCGACTCCGAGTTGCACTGATTTTCTTCAGTGAGTCTTAAATGTGGAATTATGGTTTTTTTTGCATGTGTTTTTGCTACCCAAATTCGTTTGTGTGCTGGTTTGTGCATGGACTAGACACGGCTTTATGAATCGATCGAAATTCTAAGTAACTTGGCTAATCGGGTTTTTCTCTGTTTAATATGTGTTTAGAAACATCCACTAATTGCTATATGTCAATTAGCGGGGGTTGCACATATTAGTATCATATGATGGTATGTGCATATGGATGTATTGGTGTTGGGTTATGCAAGCGCCATGGCCATCAGACTGTGGCCGATTGCGGAACAAAAATTTTCAAAACTGGTGCTAACACAACCCGCTACCCGGATCTACCATGAACCCTAAACTAGCAAACTAAATATATAGGAGTTAAGAATGGTTATACCGAATTGATCCGTGTCCTTCGGTCTTCAACCATCTTCCCAAGCTCCTAAAGGCCACCATGATCTAGCTTGATCTCCGGTCTCCCTCCATCAAAGATAATCCACCTGAAGATTTGTATTCCGATCTCTTAGCTCAATAGACGAGGTAACTAAGGTACCTAGATCGCTAAACTAGATAACCTAGAGGATGTAGAGTGTAGTGATGGATTAATTTTTCTCCAAACACCCTAGTTTCTCAATACGTGAGACTTGAAGGGTGGAGATAGAAGAAGAAGCTTGAGGATGAGAGTGAGTGGCAGCTCAAGAAAAATGGCTATGTCTTTTGTTGTGAGTTGTGTTTTGTGTTGTGAGCAATAATGAAGCATCCAAATAAATATCTCAGGTCTCCAAAATATCTCAAGACTTCAAAATATCTCACAACAAACAAAAACAAGCATGCTTGAATAGTAACCATGAGTCACTACTAAGCCTTGCTATAATAAATGCATACATACCTCATCCTCTCCACCTCATTAACCATTTAATCCTAAATGGTTAAAACTAAATGAGGTGGCATTTTCTAGAAGCACCTTGTAATAAATTATAAGAATATCACTCATCCGTATATACATATCCACATCCGTATTCTGAAGAATACGAATACAAAGTGATGAAAATAATCCAACAATATAATACCAGAATCTGGTTTAAACCAAAGCCACTAGTATTATCCGTCCGAATCATGATACGTGCACAAGTGCACGTATATGATTGAACCCAGCCGTAAAACCATACGGCCTCTACATCGTTTCGCCCGAAGCAGGGAAACCCTCTGTGTGGGACTCTAAAGACTCTCTAATACGCTGGCAGTGGATTTAACCACAAGCGAGTCAGCGGTACTACGTAACGGCTATCCAGGTATTAAGCGAAAGGGAGGCCGACGAGCAAACTCATCTAAATCCCTACTGAGCCTGTCCGTGACAATATCCGTGCATTCCGGTCTATTTGTCTAAGAGTATCGTATATCGAGTCTAGGGGGTGGATAAAGTCAGACCCCTAATAACACGACATTTCATGTCGGTATGAAGCCCGTCACCCACTAAGAAACTACTGATCCAAATCGGTAATTCCCAACTACCTTGGCTAAGGATTTCTGGTTATGGCCACCCGTGCACAGCGCGACATCTACCCCCAATACCGGGAGAGACGAATCCCTGACGATCCGCTCACTGCCTCCATATGGCTCGGGACTGTACCCAACTAAAACCTGTTTGCACGACTCCTTTGAACCGTGGTACGGTAGTAATCAAAGCACAGTAGGAACTCACACGAGACAAATGACAATCTCAGGTCGACAGACTAACCTGCACACATGTCACCCGGGAACTGCTATCTGACAATAGGTATACTGCCAACTAGCATGTTCCCGGCAAGTCCATCCAGTGTACTCATAACCCAATGAGCATCTGTATACTATCTTAGGTGAACCAACTAACACCAATGGCTTGTGAGACCTGGCCACCGTCCCTCGTCAGGGTCTCGATCAGTATACACTAGTTTACTCTGGAGTATCAATACCCAGTCTTGATACTCCCACGACTAGGGACATTTAAGGATGTGCTCGTAGATGACCCAGCTCCCACGTATATGATCGTCATCATAATGCTGGTAGTCAAGCAAGAATCCTATGGGCTCTATCAACATGTAATAGTGATCTGTAATACCACATAAAGTATGTACATGATGATAAAGACAAACCAGATAGCATACTATCATCTTGAGTAAAACTGTTCTATCCGTATAGGTCCTCCCTCAATCATCGCAATCGCGTGCCTACGATTTAATAATTAACTTGAGGGCACTATAGCTAACAATCTCCCACTTGCACTTAAGGTTAATTATTGCGGTGTCGCATACTCACAGCTCGTGTGATACCGAACACCCAACTTCTCTATTGATCAGTTTCACAAAGCTCGTTTATGAAACTATTGTGTTCGAGAAATAGCCTCAGTGAGTGGATCATCCCCAATGTTTCTTTCTATATCTCTTTATATCTCAACTTTGCAGAGAAAGAACATCTCCCGAAATAAGCAATACCTGTCTTAGAATTTGTCTGAAATCTGATGGGACCAGTTCATAAATGAACTCCAAATACAAAAAACTTCTTAGACTGTATCATCCACTGAATTTAATCAGTATCATGCGTCATACCATCAACGGTATCCGCTTGGACCACCTGTCCAACATACTGTCCCTTAAAAGAGGGAAAACTATAACTCAGACAACCACTCTATCATCCAGGTCACTTTGGAAGCCTGAAATGATAATCGTCTCCCAAATGAGGATACCGTTACCATATCCCAATAACATCCACTTATATTCATAACTGCTTCCCAATGTTTCTCTAGGATTGGATTAATATATGCGCTTATTGCAACTAGTGTAAAAACAAAATCTGGTGTAGTACTTGACATCTCATGATTGACACAATTGCCTATGCAAATGATATTCCAATCATGCAAATCTCTCTCCACATCAGTCTGTAAGACATCCTTTAGAAAGGGTGACTCCATCACCTGCAGATACTACCACCTCGTTAGGAGTCGTCCATTCTAAAACACTTTAGAATAATGTCAAAGTACCTAAATCGGAACACTTTCCAAATCTAGATCTAAAACCATAGATCTAGTAACCAGAATCCCTGATATTCTATCTATATCCCATGTGGAGAAACACCTTGTGACAACCACAGTATATAACCGATTGTAGTATAGGAAGATCCCTCCCTATCAAGTGCATGCCATCCAAATACCTAGACATCACTCTCTACTACCTTCTTACAAGATCCATCTCCTATTCTGATGAAGTCAAAACTTATGACTGTCACATCAAAAATAGATGATCTATTTCCGCTATACCTGCTTTATTCTATAAATAGATATAAGCCACTTGCCCAATATACTTTCGCTGCTCTCACTGACTACAACAACCTTCTGGCAAAGTCATATACACGTGTACTTTCTAAAGCTAATTTAGAATGACGTTATACTCATCCTCCTGCCAGGTCTTATAGTCTAGAACAGCAGCAATGGCAAGTCTGGGTAAACAAGAACCTACCTGTCACCGTCTCTAGAAAGACCGAAGTACCTCTCGGGTGCCTGAAGTTACCGACCAAATCTGCGTAGTGGCTAATGGAATGTCGAATCTAATTGTATCTTTAGGTTCTATTAAATTTTTAGTAATCGTTTGTGGTTCTGGAATCACTTCCAGTTCTACCATACTCCCACTAATGTTTTCTTAAAAAGAATCCATTTTACTAAAACTATGGTGAGTCAAGAACAATATAACTATTGATCTTCCTGATGGTAGAATGTTAACCCTCGTCAAAGCCCGGGATAACCCACAAACTGCCATTACTGAAACGTGCCTAGAGTTTATCTGGATTCTGGTTTTAAGTATCAGCCGGACAACTCCATATACCTTAACATTGTTAAGATATGAATTGATTCTATATACCATATAGAAACAAATGCACTAATTTAATTGGAACCAGATTCAAAAATCATGCAGCCATCTCAAGTGCATATCAACCAAATGGAAGGAGGCCAAGCAGCATTACTCATCTAGGAGTGCATCCATATATTAGTAACCTGAAAGAGAAGCAAGTTCTCAAAACCATTACTTACAACGGAATACCTAGCACAAGTATCTACATCTTCGACTATCTCGAAGAATCCTGATACTTCCAATAAATGGTTCTCTACTTTATTCTTATACCTATAACTTCTCAAAATTTAGACCCTGTATTTCAACAAAATACTTGTCTAAAACTAGAGAAGTCAAATGTAAAGAGAATATAGTACGAGTATCAACCCTTTATCTTGCAACATATGGTTCTCTACCTCATTCTTATACCTATAACTTTTCAAAATCTGGACCTTGTATTTCAACGAAATACTTGTCTAGAATTGGCGAAGTCATGAGTAAACAAAATATAATATGAGCACCAACCCCTTTGTCCTGACGGACATCGGACAACATACAATACTTTGTATAAGTCCCCTAAGTTCAATAACTCAAACCCTGTGCGTCGTAGGTTTAAAACTGTGCTATGGTTAAGAAGAATTATACCGCTATTGAATGCATCTTATCTTATCACTAACTGATATAGGTAAATGTCATAGAGATAATATCAAAAAGTTATATCTCACTTTATAAAATAAACGTACAGATATATCGGTTTGAAATTGGTGCATAACAACGGATATTCAAACCAAATATTTGCCGTCAGGCAAAACCCAGGTGATTTTCTCAAATATCACCGATTACAAAGAATTCCAATATACAGAGGATCTAATCACCCAATTCCCAATATCTTAATCCCACTCACCATTTGTAACGCCATACAGATGTGAGAATCAAATCTGGTAAATACATACCCTGGAGTTAGAATCCAATTGGGAAAAACAGTTTTCACTTAACATCGCATAGTAAATCTGAAATATGAAAATGTTCTGAAGGGGTAACCGGGCCCTTCCACTATCTTGATTCATGACAGTAACCATCTACTTCCTTGTCCTCACTCCAATACCTTTATATGTTTTTACTTATTACCCTTTATACACCACACTTAGGCTAATTGATTTTCTTCCTTCCCTACCCTTCGGCACCAGCCTAAGGTTTGGAAGAAGACTGTCCAATAAGCCCAATAGGTGTACTCTCCTAATACCAGGAGCCCTCGCAATCTGAGAGAAGGTGAAGAGAAAAGACAACTGAATAATCATATTCTATTTCTCCTGAACCAGAATCCATTCTCGAACTGGAACAAGTTCCTTCGAGTCCGTATCTAACTATACGATGGCATATCCAAGTAATATGGATGTTTGTAGTGATACGAAGTGTTCTGGAGAAATTCAATATGGATATAGGAGGGGCAGGGGTATACGCGGTTTTGTCGTGAATGATAGAAGTCGCAATTTTCTTTGCCTTTTTTCTAATCCCTTTATATATCTTTACTTATTACCTTCTGTACACCATACTTAGGCTAATTGGTTTTCTTCCTTCCCTACCTTTCGACGCCTGCCTATGGTTTGGAAGAAGACTATCTAATAAGCGCAATAGGTGTACACTCCTAATCCTAAGAGCTCTCGCAACCTGAGAGATGGTAAAGGGAAAGACAACCGAATAATCCTATTCAATTTCTTCTGAACCAAAATCCATCCTCAAACTGGAACAAGTTCCTTCGAGTTCATATGTAACTATACAATGGATTATTCAAAAATATGGATCTTCATAGTGATACGGGGTGTTCTGGAGAAATGCAAAGATGGTGTAGAAGTGGCAATGATATATGCGACTCCATGACAATCCAAAAGCCAAAGTGTTTTAAGAAGGTTCGGTTAACTTGGTTCATTAGTTTTAGTCTAGGGCCGGGCCATGGTCGCTGCCAAAGAGAGAGAGAAAAGAAACACTCAGCGTGCACTCTAACCTAGATCAGAATGGTTAATCACTTTATCTAATCAGTATGTCTCCCACTGTTTCCTCGAATTCTTCTTCAAACCCTAAAAGGAGAATTAGTCGGGATCATCTAAAATCACCCGAGGAGTAATCTTACTCATCAATGGGAATCGGGATCCAACTATCATCGCATGATAACTTGATAGAAACCACTCAAGTCACCACACTCCAGAAGGTATGCGCATGCCTGGCAAGTTTCTTATATGTTTGAAACTCCCAATGTGATTTTTACCCCTAGGACCCAAGTGACCTTGACAAATAATCAACAAATCAAAAGGTCCTAGTCAAGTTCAACCCATCATTATCTTGATTGCGTTAAACCCACCCGCAAAACCCTTGATGACTAATCAACAAAATTGTATGACTGTCCTAACTAATCCATATGTTCATGCGACAGAAAAGCATTACAGTGCGGCCGCACACTATGCCTCGGCGAATAGCAACGACAAATATAGCACAAATACTAAGTAATACTGATCTGAAATGACGGAGGGCTACGGCTGGTTTTTGGCAAAAAACCTTTAACGTAATGAACTTGATATCGTTGAAGGAATCCACGTGGTTTTACAAATATATAGTGGCGAAAAACTTTTGCTAAATAGGTCACTCCCTGTGAAAAGATCCCAGCTCTTTCCTCGTTGAATGAGGTGCAAGATATTCCAAACTGAATACCACAATGCAAAGAAAAAGAATTGACTATAGTGAAGTTATTATCCTGATGCAAACTTTTTCCCAAGAGGTCACTCCTGATGAAGGGATCTCGGCTCTGTAGGGTTCCTAGGCACACTCAAGAGGTCTCACAAGGCATCAACCATGCCAAATTCAAAAATTTCTGGTGCCGAGAAACCCTAACTAGATCGTTAACTAGGGATTAGGCGATAACAAATGCGAGCAAACAACTTTACTCTAAAGTGAACGGAAATACAACCTTTGTAGATCCGGTCCTCCACTTCCTTAGCTCCGTGACGACGTCCCCTCGCTGCGATCATCGGATCCCGGACTCTAGCGTCGGCTTCATCGGAGAAATGGGCGGGCTAGGTCGTCGACTTCAATGCCGAAGATGATCTACGTCGAAGCAACTCAAGATCAAGCTCCAACTTCACCAAGTCATGAAACTTGTGAAGAAAACACCCTATACTACTTGGCAAGTGGTAGAGGATGAAGAAATAGGAAGTGGGTTCACTTTAGAATTGGATTTCTCACTCTTTTTCTCAAGTCACCATTGAAGCTAGCAAGCTTCTTTCTTTTTCAAGAAGAAGAAGAAGAAGAAGAAGATAATATGATAAGAATAATGAATAAAATGGAAATAAAGTCATTCTTATCATTTTATCAACCATGGTTAACTGTAGAGAATAAACCAAGGTTAGGTGAATGGTTAGGTTTAGGAAAGAAACAAGAATGGTCAAAGCTTCTTGAAGCTTCAAAGAAACAAACAAAAGAAGCAACCATTTCTTTTCTTGCCCTAAACTAAATAAGTAAAATAAATAGTTAAGAAAAGATAACAAAACCCTAACCATTCACTTAAACATGGTTTAAAATAAACCTACACCTAAGCTTGCATGTATCATCAAACATGATACAATCAAGTGCACAAAAATATATCATATATACAATGTGCACATGAAGTGAGAAAATCTATTTTAAGTGAACTAATACTAGTTAATGCAAAGTAATATATCAAATATATAATTATACATTAAATCATTAAATCAACACTTAATTTAACGATCCGGTCATATCGCATATGACCGACTAATATCCAATGTATCGGCTTATCGAATCAATCCTTGATTCGATAACTAGGTTATATCGCATACAACCATTCGATACATTCATCACGAAAATAGAATACGGTATCACATACACACATTATTCTCGGTCCCGCACATATCTCATATGCGCTCCTATTTCGTTTCGCTTGAGCCAGGAAACCTCTGTGTAGGACTCTAAAAACTCGTCAATACGCCGGCAGCAAATGATGATCATATCAAGCACCCATAAGCCGCAAGCGGTCTGCTAAACGTAACGGCCACCCGGGTATTGAGCGATCAGAAGATCGACGATCAAGCCCGCTCACACTCCTGTGAATCCAACCAGTAACACTTACCGTACAGTCCGGTCTGATGGTCTGATATGTCGCATATCTCGTCTAGGGGTGGTAAACGTCAGACCCCAGTAGCTCGATAAGTCGTATCGATATGAAGTCTATAACAGTTCGAGAAACTACTGGTAACACTTACCAGTAAATCTCAGCAACCCTGGCCAGGGATTTCCGGTTATAGCCAATCGAACACAGTGCAACATCAACTCCCTATACCGGGAGAGACGAATCCCCTCCTATCGCTCATTGCCTCCATGTGATTCGGGACTGTACCCAAAAACCACCGTTTTGCACGCCCTCTTGGACATGGTAAGGTGGAAATCAAAGAACGGTGGGAATCACACAAGACTCTATGACGATCTCGGGTCTACAGACTAACCTGTACCAGTGTCACCAGAGAACTGCCATCTTACGTAAGGTATAATACCATCTGGGAGTTCTCGGCGAGTCCGTCCAGTGTACCCAATCTCCACTGAGCACCCGTATATCATCTGATGTCAAACACCAATGGATATGGGATCATCCATCGCCCATCTGTATGGGTCGAGAAGGTATACGCTAGTCTACTCTGTTATCGATGCCCCGTCTCGATACACCTACGACTAGGGACCTTGAAGGATGTACTTATGGACTACCATGTCCCCACTAGTATGATATGCATCATAGTCCAGGTAGTCAAGTACACATCCTAAGCGCTTTACCAACATGTAACAGAGAGACAATCAGTGTACACGTTAAGGTAAAGAGCAACCAGATAGCATACTATCATGTCGAGCAAGAAAGTCCTCACTATATATGTCCAAGCATCCACTACAATATACATCCTATGTATAGTAATGGCCTCTAGGGCAAACATATAACTAACAATCTTCCACTTGCACTAGGGCTATCTGTAGCAGTGGTTGCAGTATCTCATACTGAACCATCCCATAAAAAGTCTCTCTCTGGGAAAAGGCCTTTGTGAGTGGATCCGCCTTGTTGTCCTCTGAGTCTACTCTCCTAACCTCGATCCCCTGGAGATCAACCATCTCCATGATCAGGTGATACTACCTTAGAATATGTCTGGATTACTGATGAGATGGGCGTTCCCTGGCACAAGCCACAACTCCATTGTCACACAATGGAAGGAACTAAGTTCATCTCATGAACTAATATACACCCAGACAGCCTCTTTGGTAGCATCTTAAATAGCGATATATCCAGCCTTTATCGTCTAGTATACCACGGTATCTAGCTTGGAACTCTTCCAACATACCGTCCCTTTACTGAGGGTAAAGACAATGCCTGTGACTGACATTCAGTCGTCTTTATCACCCTGGAACCCTTGCAGTGATTCTCCCCAGGATCGATTGATACTATCTCACTACATCTAGTGAGTATCGTAACATCCAATTACATCTATCTCATAGATGAAAACACAGGATTTAGGAGGTATCACTTTGATCCTATATGGAGAATCCTTATGATAAGCGGAGATTGACCGAGCGTAGCATAGGAAATTCCTTCCCTATCAAGAGTATGTCATCCACGTACTCTACGAGGATCACCACCATACTCCCTACTACCCTTTTGTTTATACAAGGTTCATCTACCATTTTGATGATGTCAAACTCTTTGACTAACACATCAAAACAGACGTTCCAACTCCGCGATGCCTGCTTTATCATATAAAATATCTTACCCACGTTTCCGCTGCTCCCACTGTCTACGAGGCCCTCTGGCTGTGTACTTATAGACGCTCTCTTCTAAAACACCATCTAGAAAAGCAGTCATGGCACCCAACCGCCAGATATCGTAGTCATGGTATGTAGCCGTGGCAAGTAGGATCTGGATGGACTTAAGCATAGCTCCTTAGAAAAGGTTTCATCATTATCCACGCCTGGTCGATGACGAAAACCTTTAACAATTCTAGTTTTGAAAGTCTCAACTTTTCCATCTACACCTAGTAATCTTCTCAACATATACTTGCTCCTGATGGGGATTTAACCCTTCAGATATAGCAACAAAAGTCCATACTTTGTTGGTGTATAAGGATTCCATCTCAGATCGCTAAGCATCCAGCCATTCTTACAGAGTCCCACTCTTGATGGCCTGCTCGAAACTAGTTGGGTCATCATCTCATGATGCAATCCTCGCTCCCACTGTCATAGAGAAACCGAAGTATCTCTCAGATGGGTGAGGAACCCTGCTAGATCGGAGGAAAGGCTGAGGTTCGTTGGTTACTATTGAATCCTTCGGTTCTACCAAATTATCTGCTGTAGTTTGTATAGCTGGAACCTTTCCAGTTCTACATAACAGACTTTGCCTCGAGCTTTTCCGGATTTTGCTTTTAGAAATAATCTGGACAACCCCAAATCTTAACCAACTTAAGATATGGGCCCTTCCCTTTCCATATAACATATGAAGTGGTAGGCAACTGATTTGATTTGGACCCTATTCAATAGGTATGCAGCTTCTCAAGCGCATAACTCCCTAAAAGGAAATTGGAAACTCAGTAGTACTCATCATAGAGCACACCATATCACAAAGGGTGCAATTGCTCCGCCCCGATATACCATCGTGCTATGGTGTATACGGAGGAGTAATGCTGAGAGAGAATCTCATTCTCCTTTAGAATAATCCAGGATTTTCGTGCTCAAGTACTCTCCTCCTTGATCACATTAAAGGACATAATACTTATACCCATTTTGGTTCTCTATTTCTAACTTATATTCTGTGAATATCTCAAAAGCTTCGGACTTGTGTTTCAACAGGAACATATGTCTGAATCTTGAGAGATTATCAGAGAATGTAATGAAATACAAAGAACCGGTCTTGGTATGTGTAGACAGGGGACCTACATACATCAACATGTATCATCCCAAGAGTTCACTAACTCTTTCTCTGTTTCTAATAAACAGAGCTATGGTCATCTTATCTCTGACATGACTGACGAGTTTCACAAGATGTAAATTCAAACTAATTTAAATATGCATCTTTATGTAACTCCATCTAGTCAGGTCGCATTGATATGACCTAGTCTACAATACCTCAAGAAGGATCCGCTCATTTCTGAACTCTTCCTCTTGTGTGTGTTCCGTATACTAAGAACTGTAATTTGATTTAGAACATCAATGCTTTTAGATAACGTGCCTGAACCGATCAACTTTTGATATAGGAAATGTTCAAAACATTATCCAACAATACAAAATTTTATCATTTCTTTACTAATAAAGAGACTGATATGATTTTGTATATCAGGTTCGGTATCTAATAACATTCGTTCAGAATCAATGTATTGGTAATACAGGGTGACAGTGACCAACAGACTTGGCTGCAACACTTGCACCGTTTTCTGCCTCATGAAACTTATCACCCGTTCTCAGTTCTCTACCTTTCTGTAGCCCATGTAACAGATTACATATGCGGGATCCTGATCCGGTATCTAATACCCAGGACGTAGAGGATACTGAGAAACAGTTCTTTGTAATGAACACACCCGAAGATGATGCATCAGCATGCACTCTCTTCGTTTGGGCGGCACGGGAATTCTGGTAATCCTCTATTTCCTGCTCTGTCTTATAACAATTATAAATTGGAGCGGGACCAACGTTCCCCAGCTCAGTATAACAAGCGGGTTCGGTCAATTCATCCGTATTATCTTGATTAAGGCGTGATATGGTCGCTACCTGGAGAGAGAGAGAAGAAAACACTCAGCGTATGCTCTTGCAAGATCAGATTGGTTATTATTTTATCTAATCAGAATGGCTCCCACTGTTTTAATCAAATCTTCCTTCAAACCCGAAAAGGAAAGACTAGCCGGGATTAATTACACACTACAAGTTCGCCAATCTTTCAGCCAGGCCAGTGTCGGTACTTTGAGGGAGGTCCCCCGTGCTTTCACACGAACCTAATTAATGTAAACCTCGTTTTCCCAGAGGCGTAATCTCGTTAACACCTTTCTAGACACCTACTTGATCGGCTAATTGTAATGTGTAAAAACACTCCTAGGAGTAACTCTTACTCGCAGTGGGTATCGGGATCCAACTATCTCATAGAAGGTATGCAATCTCATTGCAAATTTCAACACTTGAAATTCCCGATAATTTTGCCCCTAGCACCCTATGACCTTGACGGAGGTCAACAAACCATAGGCTACTAGTCAAGTTCAACCCGTCATTTCTTGATTGAATCAAACCCACCCGTACGACCCTTGACGGAGGTCAACAAGGTCGCACGACTACCCTAATCCAATCTGCATCATATGCATAAGCAGATAAATACTAGTTAGCTACCGCACACTACGCCTTGACGGAGGTCAACAAACGTAGCACGAATACTAAGTAGGACTTATCTGAAATGACGGAGGGCTACGACAGGTTTTTCTGAAAACCTATTGCGTAATGAACTTGATATCGTTGTAGAATCAAATGATTTTAAAATGGAGTGTTTTTTAGGCTTTTCTAGTTTTGCTAAAGGGGTCACTCCCGGTGAAGGGATCGTCGGCCCTTTCCTCGTCGAATGAGGTGTGGGATATATCATATATATCACTGTGCAAAGCAGAAACTATAGAAGCAATCAAAAGACAAACCGAGGGTTGTAGCATCTGCCAGTTATTGCTAAAGGGGTCACTCCCGGTGAAGGGATCTCGGCCCTTTCCTTATCGAATAAGGTGCAGGATGTTCTACAAGGAACACCGCGATGCAAAGCAAGAACTGTAGCTACCTGTTTTTAAGAAATTCGATTCCACAATATCTTTAGGTTTCTTTTATTTTCATTAATCATATTAATGAAGTCCCATCATTTAAGCACCTAAACATCACACATAAATACGACGTACACTTATGCCATCCGCATTCGCCTTGATGTCCCCTCTGCACCGTTAGGTTAGGTAACTAACGGCAGAGCGGGGCAGGGCTAGCGCGGGTGTAAAACATAAGTAACGCTTATATAATATATCATATATACTATATACAGTATTTATCATAGAACATCAAATGATCACATCACAGATATCGCAGCAGAAGAAACATATGAAATATTGGATATACTAGGACGTCCGTGTTTTCAATACGAGCCAGTATAAAACACGGATTCCATGGTCGCGATGAATAGCCAAACCCACACCCCCAGACCCCTACGAGAGCGGCAAGCAACCCTACCAATTCTAGAGCTAGGAGACCCGAACTCGACTCCTCGAATTGGTCTCCCACTGGACTCCAGAACCCGGTTATTTGTGCCCTCCTCCTTGGGTCTATCCTAGTGCGGAAAAGTAAATAATATACAAATGGTGACATCTTCCACAACCTGGAAGTGCCCCAATAAAAGAATATTACATACAAGTTTTTACATGAATGAAAATGAAAAACACTCATCTCACATAAAAACCCCGGCTATTCAAACACGACGATCCAATATAAAATATCCAGCAACACATAACATCACATGTCATCAACGTAAGTAAACATGCGTATCCCAATTGTCGTTGGCATATAGCAACGAAACCGGCGGTATCATATATTACACTTACGGTCGCAGAAAAGAAAGTGTAAAACTACAACAGTTGGAATCTGCAACCTGTTTAGACATCGCATGCCCAATCAAATGAATTCCTTAGACATCGCATGCCTAACAATTATAAACCCCGCATTTTAGTCTCATTATCGAAAACACTTTTCAATATCATGTCGGGCAATTCAACAAGATTCCAGACATCCTGATCGAATGTTCGTCGCAAACTTCAATAGACGGCCGCACCCCCGATGCCGTCGACGAAGTGCACCAAGGTGAAACACCGTTGCCACGAGCACCCGAGCGGATACTTTCGGCGATGGGGTTCTCCTACAGTCACTTGGTCGGGGCTTTGGGGTGTAGCAGACTATTAAGTTTATCCGGCGAGTATCCGCGTACGCTATGTGATTGCGACGGACTTTTGATTGCATCAAAATTCCGTGGCAACCGATCAAGTAAGACTAAACCGCTAGATTATAACATTCATTCAGTTATCTCCTAACTTATTGTGAATTCCAATTATTGTATCATATTCCAGATAGATAGAAAATGTTAAACTTTCCGATCGAACAATCAAACACCCAAGTTTTCCCGAAACAGATCAACACATGAAATAAGTTCAAAAACATTCATTTCATGCCTCAGTACCAACGGTCCAGCCGTAGAAGGGTCAAGCCAACGCCTCACATGTGGCATGCCGTACTGCCCCAAACCCTAAGGTTCAAAGGGCAGTTCAAGACGGTCACATAATCGAGTTAAGGTTTGTTGTCTTCTAGAGGGACCATCGCGTTACTTGCACTACTTAGAACGTCATTAAACTACGGAAAGATCCAACACTTGGAAATTTCCCGACAGGGGAAAAATTGGGTATTTATATCCGGTCGAACTTTTTAACATATTCTATAATTATCCGGAAAAACACACGGACAAAATTAGACAATCCGATCGAATCTACGAACTCCCAATACAACCCAGAAAACTCAACTCTTGAGCAGAAGTTAAAATATCCCAGAAAATACAGCACTAAAATATAGGAATTACTGTGCAAAAATAATTGAAAGATGCTTCCGTACGGCCGCGGAACCGCCGCACGAGCCATGCTCGTGCCGCGGTTCCGCGGCGGTTTGATCGATTTAGCCGCTCGTATTTCATAGTAACTCCTAAAAACGCCTGCTGATTTTTCTGCATATTTTTAATTTGGAAAAATGCACAGTTTTGAAAAATGTACAGAGAAGGGGTCGGATTAGGGTTTCGGAGTTCGTTCGGATTTCTAACATCGTCTACACTTCGCCGAAGGCTGTAGCTAGGCTCTGATACCACTGTAGGGTTCCTAGGCACATTCAAGAGGTCTCACATGGTATCAACCATGCCAAATTCAAAAATTTCCGGTGCCGAGAAACCCTAACTAGATCGTTAACTAGGGATTAGGCGATAACAAATGCAAGCAAACAACTTTACTCTAAAGTGAACGGAAATACAACCTTTGTAGATCCGGTCCTCCACTTCCTTAGCTCCATGACGATGTCCCCTCGCTGCGATCATCGGATCCCGGACTCTAGCGTCGGCTTCATCGGAGAAATGGGCGGTCTAGGTCGTCGACTTCAATGCCGAAGATGATCTACGTCGAAGAAACTCAAGATCAAGCTCCAACTTCACCAAGTCATGAAACTTGTGAAGAAAACACCCTATACTACTTGGCAAGTGGTAGAGGATGAAGAAATAGGAAGTGGGTTCACTTTAGAATTGGATTTCTCCCTCTTTTTCTCAAGTCACCATTGAAGCTAGCAAGCTTCTTTCTTTTTGAAGAAAAAGAAGAAGAAGAAGATAATATGATAAGAATAATGAATAAAATGGAAATAAAGTCATTCTTATCATTTTATCAACCATGGTTAACTGTAGAGAATAAACCAAGGTTAGGTGAATGGTTAGGTTTAGGAAAGAAACAAGAATGGTCAAAGCTTCTTGAAGCTTCAAAGAAACAAACAAAAGAAGCAACCATTTCTTTTCTTGCCCTAAACTAAATAAGTAAAATAAATAGTTAAGAAAAGATAACAAAACCCTAACCATTCACTTAAACATGGTTTAAAATAAACCTACACCTAAGCTTGCATGTATCATCAAACATGATACAATCAAGTGCACAAAAATATATCACATATACAATGTGCACATCAAGTGAGAAAATCTATTTTTAGTGAACCAATACTAGTTAATACAAAGTAATATATCAAATATATAATTATACATTAAATTATTAAATCAACACTTGATTTAACGATCCGGTCATATCGCATATGACCGACTAATATCCAATGTATCGGCTTATCGAATCAATCCTTGATTCGATAACTAGGTTATATCGCATACAACCATTCGATACATTCATCGCGAGAATAGAATACGGTATCACATACACGCATTATTCTCGATCCCGCACATATCTCATATGCGCTCCTATTTCGTTTCGCTTGAGCCAGGAAATCTCTATTCAGGACTCTAAAGACTCGTCAATACGCCGGCAGCAGATGATGATCATATCAAGCACCCACAAGTCGCAAGCGGTCTACTAAACGTAACGGCCATCCGGGTATTGAGCGATCAGAAGATCGACGAGCAAGCCCGCTCACACTCCTGTGATCCAACCAGTAACACTTACCGTACAGTCAGGTTTGATCGTCTGATATGTCGCATATCTCGCCTAGGGGTGGTAAACGTCAGACCCCAGTAGCTCTATAAGTCGTGTTGATATGAGGTCTATAACAGTTCAAGAAACTACTGGTAACACTTACCAGTAAATCTCAGCAACCCTGGCCAGGGATTTCCGGTTATAGCCAATCGAACACAGTGCAACATCAACTCCCTATACCGGGAGTGACGAATCCCCTCCTATCGCTCATTGCCTCCATGTGATTCGGGACTGTACCCAAAAACCACCGTTTTGCACACCCTCTTGGACGTGGTAAGGTGGAAATCAAAGCACAGTGGGAATCACACAAGACTCTATGACGATCTCGGGTATACAGACTAACATGTACCGGTGTCACCAGAGAACTGCCATCTGACGTAAGGTATAATACCATCTGGGAGTTCTCGGCGAGTCCGTCCAGTGAACCCAGTCTCCACTGAGCACCCGTATATCATCTCTGATGTCAAACACCAATGGATATGGAATCATCCATCGCCCATCTGTATGGGTCGAGAAGGTATACGCTAGTCTACTCTGGTATATCGATGCCCCATCTCGATACACCCACGACTAGGGACCTTGAAGGATGTACTTATGGACTACCATGTCCCCACTAGTATGATCTGCATCATAGTCCAGGTAGTCAAGTACACATCCTAAGTGCTTTACCAACATGTAACAGAGAGACAATCAGTGCACACGTTAAGGTAAAGAGCAACCAGATAGCATACTATCATGTCGAGCAAGAAAGTCCTCCCTGTATATGTCCAAACATCCACCACAATATACATCCTATGTATAGTAATGGCCTTTAGGGCATACATATTGTTAGTTATACGTATGCCCTAGAGGCCATTACTGTACATAGGATGTATATTGTAGTGGATGCTGGGACATATATAGGGAGGACTTTCTTGCTCGACATGATAGTATGCTATCTGGTTGAACTTTACCTTAACGTGTATACTGATTGTCTCTCTGTTACATGTTGGTAAAGCCCTTAGGATGTGTGCTTGACTACCTGGATTATGATGCGGGTCATACTAGTGGGGACATGGTAGTCCATAAGTACATCCTTCAAAGTCCCTAGTCGAGGGTGTATCGAGACGGGGCATCGATATACCAGAGTAGACTAGCGTGTAGCTTCTCGACCCATACAGATGGGCGATGGATGATCCCATATCCATTGGTGTTTGACATCAGAGATGATATACGGGTGCTCAGTCGAGACTGGGTACACTGGACGGACTCGCCGAGAACTCCCAGATGGTATTATACCTCACGTCAGATGGCAGTTCTATGGTGACACTGGTACAGAGTAGTCTGTTGACCCGAGATCGTCATAGAGTCTTGTGTGGTTCCCACTGTGCTTTGATTTCCATCTTACCACATCCAAGAGGGTGTGCAAAATGGTGGTTTTTGGGTACAGTCCCGAGTCACATGGAGGCAATGAGCGATAGGAGGGGATTCGTCTCTCCCGGTATAGGGGGTTGATGTTGCGCTGTGTTCGATTGGCTATAACAGGAAGTCCCTAGCCAGGGCTGCTCAGAGAATTGCTGGTAAGTGTTACCAGTAGTTTCTCGACCCGTTATGAGCCTCATATCGACACGACTTATCGAGCTATTGGGGTCTGACGTTTACCACCCCTAGGCAAGATATGCGACATATCAGACGATCAGACCGGACTGTACGGTAGTGTTACTGGTCGGATTCACTGGAGTGTGAGCGGGCTTGCTCGTCGATCTTCAGATCGCTCAATACCCGGGTGGCCGTTACGTTTAGCAGACCGCTTGCGGCTTGTGGATGCTTGATATGATCATCATCTGCTGCCGGCGTATTGACGAGTCTTTAGAGTCCTACACAGAGGTTTCCTGGCTCAAGCAAAATGAAATAGGAGCGCATATGAGATATGTGCGGGACCGAGAATAATACGAGTATGTGATACTGTATTCGATTCTCGCGATGTGACATTGATCGGTTATATGCGATATAGCCGGGTTATCGGATCAAGTGTTGATTCGATAAGATGTTACTAATGGTACCAGTCGGTTATGTGCGTCATGACCGGATCGTTAAATCAAGCGTTGATTTAATGATTTAATGCATAATTATATATTTGATATATTACTTTGCATTAACTAGTATTGGTTCACTTTAAATGGATTTTCTCACTCGGTTTGTGCACATTGTATATGTGATATACTTTTGTACACATGATTGTATCATGTTTGATGATGCAT
Organism: Agapanthus africanus; assembly: GCA_030015575.1. Lineage (NCBI taxonomy): Eukaryota > Viridiplantae > Streptophyta > Magnoliopsida > Asparagales > Amaryllidaceae > Agapanthus > Agapanthus africanus. Next base: position 104,613,692 of record CM057347.1, on the reverse strand, counting down.
GTTTACTTGGTTAAGTATAAAGAATTAAACCATGGTTAAACATATAATTAGGGTTTTATTTTCCATTACTTATTTATTCATTTATTTATTTGTTTATATATTTTGAAAAATAAATGGAAAAGAGAAAAGAATGGTGGCTTAATTTGTTGTTTAGTTGAAGCTTCATGAAGCTTTGACCTTGACCACCATTCTTATCTCATCCTTAACCCTAACCAATGATTTAACCATGGTCAATTCTCTACACATAACTATAGTTAGGATTATGATAAGTTTGGATATTCTTTTCATTTTTAAATAACTTATCATAATTCTTTCTTTTTCTTCTTCACATGAAGAAAGTTCACTTCATCAATGGTGATTGATGAAAATGAGTGTGAAATCCAATTCTAAAGTCTACCCACTTCCTATTTCTTCATACTCTACCTCTTGCCAAGTAGTAGAGTGTGTTTACTTCACAAGTTTCAAGGCTCGGTGAAGGTGGAGCTTGATTTAGCGATGCCTCGACGTAGATCATCTTCGGCATGGACATCGACGACCTAGCTCGCTTTTTCTCCGACGAAGCCGACTCTAGAGCCCGAATTCCTTTTGGACAGCGGAGATGACTTCGTTGCGGAGCTATGGAGGTGGAGCACCGGATCTACAAAGGTTGTATTTCCGTTTTCCCATTAGTTAATTGTTAACTAGTTATCTTTTCGCCTAGAAATCTAGCCAACGATCCGTAGTCGGGTCTCTCGGCACCTAGAATTTTATAAATTGGCATGTTTGATCACTTGTGAGACTTCACTAGAGTGCCTAGGAACCCTATAGTGGTATCAGAGCCTAGCTAGAGCCTTAGGCGAAGTCTAGACGGAATTTGAAACCCGATCGAACCTCGAAACACCAAATCAATCTTGCTCTCTGTTCTTTTTTGAAAACAGTGAGTTTTTCCAAATTAAAAATTGCTAAAAAATTCAGCAGGGAGAAATAAGAATTACGGTGCAAAAAGTTTCTGGTGAACAGTAAATTTCGCGGCGGATCCGCGGCAGAAGCATGGATTCTGCGGCGGATCAGCGGCCCCTTGATAACGTCAGCCCTGTTCCTTTGCACAGTAATTCCTAGTTCAAAGAGCTGAGTTTTCTGGGAATTTTTAATATTTATTCAAGAGTTGAATTTTCTGAGGTTGATTTGGGGATTCGGTGTTTCGATCGGAGTATCAAATTTTGTCTATGTGGCTTTCCGGATAAATTTTAGAATATGTTAAAAAGTTCGACCGGATATAAATACCCAATTTTTCCCTTGTCGGGAAATTTCCAAGTGTTGGATTTTTCCGTAGTTTAACGACGTTCTAAGTAGTGCAAGTAACGCGATGGTCCCTCTAGAAGACAACAAACCTTAACTCGATTATGTGACCGTCTTGAACTGCCCTTTGAACCTTCGGGTTTGGGGCAGTACGGCGTGCCACATGTGAGGCGTTGGCTTGACCCTTCTACGGCTGGACCGTTGGTACTGAGGCACGAACTGAATGTTGTTAGACTTATTTCATGTGTTGAGCTGTATCGGGAAAACTTGGGTGTTCGATTGTTCGATCGGAAAGTTTGACATTTTCTATTTATCCGGAATGGGATACAATAATTGGAATTCATAAAAGTTATGTGATAACTGAATGAATGTTATAAACATAGCACTTTAGTCTCACTTGATAGGTTGCCACGGAATTTTGATGTGATCAAAAGTCCGTCGCAATCACGTAGCGTACGCGGATACTCGCCGGGTAAACTTAATAGACAGCCTCACTCCATAGCCCCGACCAAGTGACTGTAGGAGAACCCCGTCGCCGAAAGCATCCGTCCGGGTGCTCCCGGCAGCGGTGTTCCGCCTTGGTGCACTTCGTCGACGGTATCGGGGGTGCGGCCGCCTACTAAAGTTTGCGACGAGCATTCGATCAGGATGTCGGGAATCTTGTTGAATTGCCCGACTTGATATTGAAGAGTGTTTTCGATAAAGAGACTAAAATGCGGGGTTTATAATTGTTAGGCATGCGATGTCTAAGTAATTCATTTGGTCAGGCATGCGATGTCTGAGGTGGTTGCGGATTCCAACTGTTGTAGTTTTACACTTTCTTTTCTGTGACCGTAAGTGTAATATGTGATATCGCCGGTTTCGTTGCTATATGTCAACGACAATTGGGATGGACATATTTACTTACGTTGATGACATGTGATGTTATGTGTTGCTGGATATGTTATATTGGATCGTCGTGTTTGAATAGCCGGGGGTTTTTATGTGAGATGAGTGTTTTTCATTTTCATTCATGTAAAAACTTGTATGTAATATTCTTTTATTGGGGCGCTTCCAGGTTGCGGAAGTTGTCACCGTTTGTATATTATTTACTTTTCCGCACTAGGATAGACCCAAGGAGGAGGGCACAAGTAACCGGGTTCTGGAGTCCAGTGGGAGACCAACTCGAGGAGTCGAGTCCGGGTCTCCTAACTCTAGAATTGGCAGGGTTGCTTGCCGCTCTCGTAGGGGTCTAGGGGTGTGAGTTTGGCTATTCATCACGACCGTGGAATCCGTGTTTTATACTGGCTCGTATTGAAAACACGGACGTCCTAGTATATCCAATATTTCATATGTTTCTTCTGCTGCGATATCTGTGATATGATCATGTGATGTTCTGTGATAGATACAGTATATAGTATATATGATATATTATATAGACGTTACTTATGTTTTACACCCGCGCTAGCCCTGCCCCGCTCTGCCGTTAGTCACCTAACCTAACGGTGCACGAGGGGACATCGAGGCGAATGCGGATGGCATAAGTGTATGTCGTATTTATATGTGATGTTTAGGTAACTTAAATGATGGGACTTCATTAATGTGATTAATGAAATAAAAGAAACCTAAGATGTTGTAGAATCGAATTTCAAAATAAAACAGGTAGCTACAGTTCTTGCTTTGCACAGCGGTATATGTGATATATCCTGCACCTTATTCGATGAGGAAAGGACCGAGATCCCTTCACCGGGAGTGACTCCTTTAGCAATAACTGGCAGATGCTACAAATTCGGTTTGTCTTTTGATTGCTTTTAAGAGTTTTTGCTTTGCACAGTGATATATATGATATATCCCGCACCTCATTCGACGAGGAAAGGACCGACGATCCCTTCACCGGGAGTGACTCCTTTAGCAAAACTAGAAAAGCCTCAAAAGCACTCCATTTTAAAAATCATTTGATTCTACAACGATATCAAGTTCATTACGCAATAGGTTTTCAGAAAAACCTGTCGTAGCCCTCCGACATTTCAGATAAGTTGTATATAGTATTCGTGTTGCATTTGTTGGCTTTCGTCAAGGTGCAGTGTGCGGTAGCTATATGCTGCTTATCTGCAGCATACGATGCGATTGGATTAGGGTAGTCGTGCGGCTTTGTTGGCTTTCGTCAAGGGTCGTGCGGGTGGGTTTAATTCGATCAAGAAATGTACGGGTTGAACTTGACTAGCGGGCTATGGTTTGTTGGCTTTCGTCAAGGTCATAGCACGTTAGGGGCAAAATATTATCGGGAATTTCAAGTGTTGAAATTTGCAATGAGATTGCATACCTTCTATGAGATAGTTGGATCCCGATACCCGCTGCGAGTAAGAGTTACTCCTGGGAGAGTTTTATACATTACAATTAGCCGATCAAGTAGGTGTCTAGAAAGGTGTCAACGGGGTTACGCCTCTGGGAAAACGAGGTTTACATTAATTAGGTTCGTGCGAAAGCACGGGGGACCTCCCTCAAAGTACCGACACTGGCCTGGCTGAAAGATTGGCGAACTTGTAGTGTGTAATTAATCCCGGCTAGTCTTTCCTTTTAGGGTTTGAAGGAAGATTTGATAAAAAGCAGTGGGAGCCATCCTGATTAGATAAAATAAAAACCAATCTATTCTTGCAAGAGCGCACGCTGAGTGTTTTCTTCTCTCTCTCTCCTGGTAGCGACCATATCACGCCTTAATCAAGATAATAATACGGATTATTGACCGAACCCGCTTGTTATACTGAGCTGGGGAACGTTGGTCCCGCTCCAACTTATAATTGTTATAAGACAGAGCAGGAAATTCGGGATTACCAGAATTCCCGTGCCGCCCAAACGAAGAGAGTGCATGCTGATGCATCATCTTCGGGTGTGTTCATTATACAGAACTGTTTCTCAGTATCCTTTACGTCCTGGGTATATGATACCGGATCAGGATCCAAGATATGTAATCAGTTACATAGGGCTACAGAAAGGTAAAGAACTGAGAACGGGTGATGAGTTTCATGAGGCAGAAAACAGGGCAAGAGTTGCAACCAAGTCTGTCGGTCACTGTCACCCTGTATTACAATACATTGATTCTGAACGAATGTTATTAGATACCGAACCTGATATACAAAATCATATCTGTCTCTTTATTTGTAAAGAAACGATAAAATTTTGTATTGTTGGATAATGTTTTGAACATTTCCTATATCAAAAGTTGATCGGTTCAGGCACGTTATCTAAAAACATTAATGTTCTAAATCAAACTACAGTTCTTAGTATACGGATCACACACAAGAGGAAGAGTTCAGAAATGAACGAATTCTTCTTGAGGCATTGTAGACTAGGTCAGATCAATATGACATGACTAGCTAGAGTTACATATAGATGCATATTTAAATCAGTTTGAATTTACATCTTGTGAAACTCGCCAGTCATGTCACAAAGATAAGATGACCATAGCTCCGTTTACTGGAAACAGAGAAAGAGTTACTGAACTCTTGGGATGATACATGTTGATGTATGTTAGGTCCCCTGTCTACACATGCCAAGACTGGTTCTTTATACTTCATTACGTTCTCTGATGATCTCTCAAGATTCAGACCTATGTTCCTGTTGAAACACAAGTCCGAACCTTTTGAGATATTCACAGAATATAAGCGAGAAGTAGAGAACCAAAATACGGGTATAAGTATTATGTCCTATGATGAGATCAGGGAGGAGAATACTTGTGCATGGAATTCCTGGAATATTCTAAAGGAGAATGAGATTCTCTCTCAGCATTACTCCTCTGTATACACCATAGCACGATGGTATATCGGGGCGGAGCAATCACACCCTATATGATATGGTGTGCTCTATGATGAGTACTACTGAGTTTCCTATTTCCTTTTTGGGTGTTATGCACTTGAGAAGCTGCATACCTATTGAATAGGGTTCGAATCAAATCAATTGCCTACCACTTCATATGTGATATGGAAGGGGAAGAGCCCATATCTTAAGTTAGTTAAGATTTAGGGTTGTCCGGCCTATGTCTAAAAGCAAAATCCAGACAAGCTCGAGGCATGGTTTGTTATGTAGAACTGGAAAGGTTCCAGCTATACAAACAACAGCAGATGATTTGAAAGAACCAAAGGATTCAATAGTTACCAACGAACCTCAGCCTCTCCGCCGATCTACTAGGGTTCCTCACCCACCTGAGAGATACTTCGGTTTCTCTATGACAGTGGGAGCGAGGAATGCATCATGAGATGATGACCCAACTAGTTTCGAGCTGGCCATCAAGAGTGAGACTCTGTAAGAATGGCTGGATGTTTATCGATCTGAGATGGAATCCTTATACACCAACAAAGTATGGACTTTGGTTGCTATATCTGAAGGGTTAAATCCCCATCAGGAGCAAGTATATCTTGAGAAGATTACTTGGTGTACATGGAAGAGTTGAGACTTTCAAAGCTAGACTTGTTAAAGTTTTTCATCATCGACCAGGCGTGGATAATGATGAAACCTTTTCAAGTAGCTATGCTTAAGTCCATCCAGATCCTACTTGCCACGGCTACATACCATGACTGCGATATCTGGTGGTTGGGTGTCTTGACTGCTTTTCTAAATGATGATTTAGAAGAGAGCGTCTATAAGTACACAGCCAGAGGGCTTCGTAGACAGTGGGAGCAGCGGAAACGTGTGCAAGATGCTTTATAGGATAAAGCAGGCATCGCGGAGTTGGAACATCTGTTTTGATGAAGCGGTCAAAGAGTTTGACATCATCAAAATGGTAGATGAACCTTGTATATACAAAAAGGTAGTAGGGAGTATGGTGGTGATCCTCGTAGAGTACGTGGATGACATACTCTTGATAGGGAAAAAGTTTCCTATGCTACGCTCGGTCAATCTCCGTTTATCACAATGATTCTCCATATAGGATCATAATGATACCTACTAACTCCTAGATTTTGGATCTTTGAGATAGATCTAAATGGATGTTAGGATTCTCACTTGTTGAAGTGAGATAGTATCAATTGATCCTAGGGAGAATCACTGGAAGTGTTCCAGAGTGATAAAGACGACTGAATGTCAGTCACAGGCATTGTCTTTACCCTCAGTGGAGGGACGGTATATTGGAAGAGTTCCAAGCTAGATATCGTGACATACTAGACGATAAAGGCAGCATATATCGCTACTTAAGATGCTACCAAAGAGGCTGTTTGGATGTATATTGGTTCATGAGATGAACTAAGTTCCTCCCATTGTGTGACAATGGAGTTGTGGCTTATGCCAAGGAACGTCCGTCCCATCAGTGATCCAGACATATTCTAAGGCAGTATCACCTGATCGTGGAGATGGTTGATCTCCAGGTGATCAAGGTTAGGAGAGCAGACTCAGAGGACAACACAGCGGATCCACTCACAAAGGCCTGTTCCCAGAGAGAGACTTTTATGGGATGGTTGAGTATGAGATACTGCAACCACTGCTATCAGATGGCCCTAGTGCAAGTGGGAGATTGTTAGTTATATGTATGCCCTAGAGGCCATTACTGTACATAGGATGTATATTGTAGTGAATGCTGGGACATATATAGGGAGGACTTTCTTGCTCGACATGATAGTATGCTATCTGGTTGAACTTTACCTTAACGTGTATACTGATTGTCTCTCTGTTACATGTTGGTAAAGCCCTTAGGATGTGTGCTTGACTACCTGGACTATGATGCGGGTCATACTAGTGGGGACATGGTAGTCCATAAGTACATCCTTCAAAGTCCCTAGTCGAGGGTGTATCGAAACGGGGCATCGATATACCAGAGTAGACTAGCGTGTAGCTTCTCGACCCATACAGATGGGCGATGGATGATCCCATATCCATTGGTGTTTGACATCAGAGATGATATACGGGTGCTCAGTCGAGACTGGGTACACTGGACGGACTCGCCGAGAACTCCCAGATGGTATTATACCTCACGTCAGATGGCAGTTCTATGGTGACACTGGTACAGAGTAGTCTGTTGACCCGAGATCGTCATAGAGTCTTGTGTGGTTCCCACTGTGCTTTGATTTCCATCTTACCACGTCTAAGAGGGTGTGCAAAACGGTGGTTTTTGGGTACAGTCCCGAGTCACATGGAGGCAATGAGCGATAGGAGGGGATTCGTCTCTCCCGGTATAGGGGGTTGATGTTGCGCTGTGTTCGATTGGCTATAACAGGAAGTCCCTGGCCAGGGCTGCTCAGAGAATTGCTGGTAAGTGTTACCAGTAGTTTCTCGACCCGTTATGAGCCTCATATCGACACGACTTATCGAGCTATTGGGGTCTGACGTTTACCACCCCTAGGCAAGATATGCGACATATCAGACGATCAGACCGGACTGTACGGTAGTGTTACTGGTCGGATTCACTGGAGTGTGAGCGGGCTTGCTCGTCGATCTTCAGATCGCTCAATACCCGGGTGGCCGTTACGTTTAGCAGACCGCTTGCGGCTTGTGGATGCTTGATATGATCATCATCTGCTGCCGGCGTATTGACGAGTCTTTAGAGTCCTACACAGAGGTTTCCTGGCTCAAGCGAAACGAAATAGGAGCGCATATGAGATATGTGCGGGACCGAGAATAATACGAGTATGTGATACTGTATTCGATTCTCGCGATGTGACATTGATCGGTTATATGCGATATAGCCGGGTTATCGGATCAAGTGTTGATTCGATAAGATGTTACTAATGGTACCAGTCGGTTATGTGCGTCATGACCGGATCGTTAAATCAAGCGTTGATTTAATGATTTAATGCATAATTATATATTTGATATATTACTTTGCATTAACTAGTATTGGTTCACTTTAAATGGATTTTCTCACTCGGTTTGTGCACATTGTATATGTGATATACTTTTGTACACATGATTGTATCATGTTTGATGATGCATGTTTACTTGGTTAAGTATAAAGAATTAAACCATGGTTAAACATATAATTAGGGTTTTATTTTCTATTACTTATTTATTCATTTATTTATTTGTTTATATATTTTGAAAAATAAATGGAAAAGAGAAAAGAATGGTGGCTTAATTTGTTGTTTAGTTGAAGCTTCATGAAGCTTTGACCTTGACCACCATTCTTATCTCATCCTTAACCCTAACCAATGATTTAACCATGGTCAATTCTCTACACATAACTATAGTTAGGATTATGATAAGTTTGGATATTCTTTTCATTTTTAAATAACTTATCATAATTCTTTCTTTTTCTTCTTCACATGAAGAAAGTTCACTTCATCAATGGTGATTGATGAAAATGAGTGTGAAATCCAATTCTAAAGTCTACCCACTTCCTATTTCTTCATCCTCTACCTCTTGCCAAGTAGTAGAGTGTGTTTACTTCACAAGTTTCAAGGCTCGGTGAAGGTGGAGCTTGATTTAGCGATGCCTCGACGTAGATCATCTTCGGCATGGACATCGACGACCTAGCTCGCTTTTTCTCCGACGAAGCCGACTCTAGAGCCCGGATTCCTTTTGAACAGCGGAGATGACTTCGTTGCGGAGCTATGGAGGTGGAGCACCGGATCTACAAAGGTTGTATTTCCATTTTCCCATTAGTTAATTGTTAACTAGTTATCTTTTCGCCTAGAAATCTAGGCAACGATCCGTAGTCGGGTCTCTCGGCACCTAGAATTTTATAAATTGGCATGTTTGATCACTTGTGAGACTTCACTAGAGTGCCTAGAAACCCTACACATATAACTAACAGGCTCTTGCCTCGTCGAATGATGTGCTGGATATTCATAACCGAATATCATTGTGCAACGCAAAAGAGAACGTCTGTAACGTCAGTTTCTAAAAACCTTGGTTCCAACAACATAATATAGGTTTGTTTTCCTTACATTGATCAGAATCAACACAGTCCCATTAATTAAACATATCACACCATAGAAAAGAACGAAATTAAAATGTTCATATATGCCATCCGCATTCGCCACTGGGCCCCGTCATCACCCGTTAGATAACTTAACTAACGGCAGAGCGGGGGCTGGATTAGCTCGGGTGCAAAACATATACAACATCTACTAGTATACTAGTATATATATAAATATATATAACATTCGTCCCAGGCATGATATAAAGAAACATCACAGAATCTCAGCCAACAACACAGAGTGGTAGATAAGCCTGGAGCCTCGGGTTTCACTTGAGCCGCAAATGAGACCCAACGTTCTCTGTCGTGTGGATAGCATGTGCAATGAAAACCTAGACCCCTACGAGTGCGGCAAGTTGCCCACCAATCTCAGAAGCGAGGCAACCCCAATCAACAACGTGAGTGGGTCACCCAGCACTTCACGGATCCGGTAACTTGGGCACCCCTCTGTGGGTCAACCTGTACCCCCTACGAGTGTGGCGAATAGCCTGCCAATTTTAGAGTAAGGCCCCCTCCGTCTCAACGCCATGAGATGCGAGCCCGTTGCCCTCTAGAACCCAGCTATTCGTGCAATCCGCCTTGGGGTAATCCTAGTACAGAAAAGAAATATATATATATACAAGGGTGACATCGACCGCAACCTGGTCGTACCCCAAACAAATAATATACAAACTGGTAGAGACGGCAGTCCACATGTCGGACACTCGCCCCGCAATATCAAATGTACAAATGAATCTAAACTGTACTACCATTGCACAACTGGCTATCCACCACGATGATCTAACCACAACCACAGCACTACACAGAACATCAATGTGAATGTCATGTTCGCAAACCCGTCTAAAAGAACATATAGCAATTAGACGAGTTGTACCGCTCTAATGACATTCACGGTCGCAGATAGTAATGTATGTACTGAAAAGTATAAACGATGTTAAAATGGTGACTTCAAAACACTCTATATTGCCCGAAACAAAAGATAACAGAATATCTAACCTAGGCAAAAACAAACAATACCTGAGAACCATTATTCCAGAGCCTAGAACACAAAAAAAAAAATTCAAGTCCCAAATGATTAATAGGACCAGCCAGGCCGGTATTTTACTCAATCTCACCGGGCCCATTGATGAAATTGGGGCTCGTGTTTTGAGTGTGTTCTAGTTGCCTCATAAATAGTCTTCTGCAAATTTTTTAAAAAAATTTGAAAACTCTGAAAAATTCGACAGAAACTGAAATATTCGGGGTATTGTTTCGAAGTTGTTTCGGTTTCGATAATTTAACATCGTCAAAACTGCTAGTAAGGGGTTAATGGGTTGGCTCTGATACCATATTGGGTTATGCAAGCACCCTGACCATCAAACCGTGGCCGATTACGGAACAAAAATTTTCAAAACTGGCGCTAACACAACCCGCTACCCAGATCTACCATAAACCCTAAACTAGCAAACCAAATATATGGGAGTTAAGAATGGTTATACCGAATTGATCGGTGCCCTTCGGTCTTCAAACACCTTCCCAAGCTCCTAAAGGTCACCATGATCTAGCTTGATCTCCGGTCTCCCTCCATCGAAGATGATCTACCTGAGGATTTGTATTCCGAGCTCCTTCCTCAATAGCTGAGATAACTAGGGTGACTAGATCGCTAAACTAGATATCCTAGAGGATGTAGAGTGTAGTGATGGATTAATTTGTCTCCAAACACTCTAGGTTTCTCAACACATGAGACTTGAAGGGTGGAGGTAGAAGAAGAAGCTTGAGGATGAGAGTGAGAGGCAACTCAAGAAAAATGGCTAAGTCTTTTGTTGTGAGTTGTGTTTTGTGTTATGAGCAATAATGAAGCATCCAAATAAATATCTCAAGTCTCCAAAATATCTCAAGACTTCAAAATATCTCACAACAAATAAAAACAAGCATGCTAGAATAGTAACCATGAGTCACTACTAAGCCATGCTACAATAAATGCATACACACCTCATCCTCTCCACCTCATTAACCATTTAATCCTAAATGGTTAAAACTAAATGAGGTGGCATCTTCTAGAAGCACCTTGTAATAAATTCAAAAATACCCCTCATCCGTATATACATACCCACATCTGTATTCCAAAGAATACAAATACAAAGAGACGGAAATAATCCAACAATATAATACTAGGATCCGGCTTAAACCAAAACCACTAGTATTATCCGTCCGAATCATGATACGTGCACATGTGCACGTATATGATCGAACCCTGCCGTAAAACCATACGGCCTCTATATCGTTTCGCCCGAAGCAGAGAAACTCTCTGTATGGGACTCTAAAAACTCGTCAATACGCTGGCAGTGGGTTTAACCACAAGCGTGTCAGCGGCACAAGCTGTATGTAACGGCTAACCAGGCATTGAGTGAAAGAGAGGCCGGGGAGCAATCCCATCTGAACCCCTACTGAGCCTGTCTGTGACAATATTCGTGCAGTCCGGTCTGTTCGTCTAAGAGTACCCCTAATAACGTGACACTTCGTGTCGGTATGAAGCCCATCACCCACTGAGAAACTACTGATCCAAATCAGTAATTCTCGACTACCTTGTCCAAGGATTTCTGATGATGGCCACCCGTGCATAGCGCGACATCAACCCCCAACACCGGGAGAGACGAATCCCCGATGATCCGCTCACTGCCTCCATGTGGCTCGGGACTGTATCCAACTAAAACCTGTTTGCACAACTCTGTTGCGCCGTGGTAGGATAGTAATCAAAGCAAAGTGGGAACTCACACGAGACAAATGACGATCTCAGGTCGACAGACTAACCTGCACACATGTCACCTGGGAACTGCTATTTGGAAATGAGTATACTACCAACTAGCATGTTCCCGGCGAGTCCGTCCAATGTACTCATAACCCAATGAGCACCTGTATACAATCTTAGGTGAACCAACTAACACCAATGGCTTATGAGACTTGGCCACCGCCCCTCGTTGGGGTCTCGATCAGAACACACTAGTCAACTCTGGAGTATCAATGCCCAGTCTCGATACTACTAGCGATATTTAAGGATGTGCTCATAGACGACCCAGCTCCCACGTATATGATCGCCATCATAATGTTGGTAGTAAAGAAAGAATCCTATGGGCTCTATCAACATGTAATAGTGATATGTAATACCACATAAAGCATGTACATGATGATAAAGACAAACCAGATAGCATACTATCATCTTGAGTAAGAATGTTCTATCCGTATAGGTCCTACCTCAATCATCGCAATCACGTGCCTGCGATTCAATAACTGACTTGAGAGCACTATAGCCAACAATTGGATCATCGTGGATGAACACCCAGGGATGTGAGAAGAGTGTTTTCTTTTCATTCATTCATGTAATTTGTAAAAGTGACGTAATATTATTTTGCGGGGCACATCCGGGTTGAGTTTGTACCCACCGTTGTATTATTTCTTTTAACTATTTTTTCTCCTAGGATAGACCCAAGGTGGGTGCACAAACTACCAGGTTTTCGAAGTGCTGAGTGGCCTACTCATCTTATTGAGGGGGGTTACTTCACTTCGGGAATTTGGCGGGTAGCTTGCTGCACCCGTTGGGGTCTAGGGTGTGGTTTGGCTATTCATCACGATCGTGGAATCCGTCTTTCGTTTAGGGCTTAAACGAAACACGGAATTCCTAGTATATCTAATATATTGATCTGTGATCTGGAATGCTTATTATTGCGTGAGCCGAATGGCTATATATATATATATATATATATATATATATATAATAAACGTTGCTTATATTTTGCACCCGCGCTAGCGCAGCACCTGCTCTGCCATTAGTTAAGTAACCTAACGGTGTATAACGAGCCCCATGGAGAATGCGGATGGCATAAGCATACGTTCTATTTTCGTTTCTTTTTCTGCAATGATAAGGTTAAATGATGGGAAAATATTAATAAGATTAATGTTAAGAAAAGAAACCTAAAGATGTTGTAGAATCAAAAAATTTCAAAAAGATAGCTCTAGTTCTTGCTTTGCATAGTGGTATTCCTTGATGAATATCCAGCACCTCATTCGACGAGGAATTCACCGGGAGTGACCTCTTTAGCAAAACTAGCAAATGCTATAACCCACTCAGTTTATCATGATTAGCTTCTCTAGTTCTTGCTTTGCATAGTGGTGTTCCTTGATGAATATCCAGCACCTCATTCGATGAGGAAAGAGCCGAGATCCCTTCATCGGGGGTGACCTCTATAGCAAAAGCTACTTGGTTTGTTTTTGAAAAGTACTCGATTTTAAAAGCGGAGCTTAAACCACTCCTTTTCAAATCACTAGATTCTACAACAATATCGAGTTCATTACGTTAATGGTTTTCATCAAACCCATTCGTAACCCTCCGCTGTTTTAGGAAGTAGAGTACTTAGTATTCTTGCTACGTTTATTGACTATAGTTAAGGCGTAGTGTACGGTAGCTAAGTGATGTCTTCCTATAAAGCGTATGATGCGATCGATTAGGACATTTGTACGACTTTGTTGACCATTGTTAAGGGTCATACGAATGGGTCTAAATCGATCACGAAATGACGGGTAGAACTTGACATGTGCTTATGATTTGTTGACCATAATTAAAGTCATAAGACGCTAAGGGTAAAAACCATATCGGGAATTTCAAGTGTTGAAATTTGCATTGATATTGCATACCTTCTATTTGATAGCTGGATCCCGATCCTACTGTGACTAATAGTTACTCCCAGGAGAATTTTACACTTTACAATTAGCTAATCCAGTAGGTGTCTAGAAAGGTGTCAACGGGTTTATGCCTCTAGGAAAACAAGGTTTATTTTAATTAGGTCCGTATGAAAGCACGGGGAACCTCTCTCAGAGTACCGACACTAGCCTGGCTGACCGGTTAGCAAACTTGTAGATTGTAATTAATCCTGGCTAATTTTCTTTTTAAGGTTTGAAAGAAAATTTGATAAAAGCAGTGGGAGATATCGATTAGATAAGATTAATAACCAGTCTAATCATGCAAGAGCTATCACTGAGTGTTTTCTTTTCTCTCTCCTAATGGCAGATACCAATATCGGGACTTAAGCTTCTACTAGACAAAAATAAACTAACTGGACCTAATTATAAAGATTGGCTGAGGAACGTAAATATTGCCCTTACTTATGACAAGGTTGCATACGTCCTTACTACTCCAGCCCCTCCCCTCCCAGGCCCTGATTTCTCTATTGTGGATAAGAAAATCCGCAAGACATGGGATATATATTGCGCCACATCCAAATACCTCGCGCTTGCTTCGATGGACAACGAACATCAGAAGCAGCATGAGAAGATGGATGTGCAATCCATCTTTCTCCATACAAAGGAGTTGTATAGGGAGCAAGCTCGTGCTCTTCGCTATGAAGCCTCAAGAAAGCTGTTTCAGATAAGGATGGCTGCTGGTACATCTGTAGGTGATCATGTGCTGAAGATGATAGGTCTTATTGAAGAACTAGAGGACCTGGGATGGAAGATGGAGAACGAACAATATGTTGATATAGTTCTACAGTCTCTCCCCCTGCCTATGCTCAGTTTATAGTGAACTGAGCAATATGTTGAGAAGTCCAGAGAGCATACTGAAAGGAGTGAAAACTCCCTCTCTAGTTGCTGGCCAATCTTCCTCTTCCGTCCCTAAAGCTAAAGCTAAGGGAAAGAAGAAGAAGAAACCCATCAAACCGAGAGGAGGAGTTAAAAAGGCACAAGGAAAAGACAAGACAGGGTCTACGGGATCGGGAAAAGTAGAATGCTTTTACTACCACAAGTCGGGACACTAGAAAAGGAATTGTTTTGAGTACCCCGCTGATCTGAAGAAGAAGAAGCATGCTGATGCTTCCACTTCAGGTGTGTTAGTTACCGAAAACTGTTTTTCTATAAACTTTGCATCCTGGGTATTAGATACCGGTTCAGGATCTCATATCTGCAATTGTGTGCAGGGATTGAGAAATAGCAAGGTTTTAAAGAAAGGTGACCACACTCTCCGTGTTGGAAATGGATCAAATGTTCATGTTGTATCCGTGGGAGAGTATCATCTTGGGTTACCTTCTGGGTGTATATTGGGTTTGAACCCATGTTATTTTGTGTCGTCTATGTTATGTAACATAATATATGTATCTCTATTGGACAATGAAGGATATAATTTTGTGTTACAAAGTAATGTTATGAACATTAATCTAAATCAACAGTTGATTGGGTATGGTACATTAAATAACGGAATCTACGTCCTGAATCAACACACATTTTTTAACATACAACACATAAACAAAAGCAAGATTTCAGAGATAAATGAATCATTCATTTGGCATTGTAAACTTGGTCATATTAACAAAACAAGACTAACCAAGCTACATAAAGATGGATATTTAAATCCGTTTGGATATAAATCTTATGCGACTTGTCAGTCTTGCATCAAAGGTAAAATGACCAAAGCTCCGTTTACTGGACACGGAGAGAGAACTACAGAACTCTTAGGCCTCATACATAGTGATGTATGTAGACCAATGTCTACACATGCAAGAAGTGGTTTTTCATACTTCATAACTTTTACTGATGATTTCTCAAGATTTGGACACGTGTTCTTGTTGAAACATAAGTCTGAAAAATTCAAGGAGTATAAACTTGAAGTAGAAAAACAAACTGGATTGAGTATCAAGAAACTTCGATCAGATCGAGGTGGAGAGAACTTAAGTGCAGATTTTTTAGATTTCCTAAAAGAGAATGGGATTCTCTCTCAGCTCACTCCTCCGTACATACCACAACTGTAACCCTTCGAAAATCGTTTAGGCAGTTTTTCAGTAATCGGCTAATTTTTCGACTTTTTCCGTAAAAAGTCAAAATAGGTATTTTTCATTTTAGACCTAATTATACAAAATTTAGATAAGATATTACTATAATTTTGTCACTAAAATGTCACTTATAATTATCTAGTTAAATAAAAAAAAATTGTAATTAATTATTTTTTTTATTATTTTAGGCTTTTTAAAATACATTAAATTAGTGATAAATACAAATTTAATTAGGTAAATTTCATAATTAGGAATCTTTATAAGCTAAAATATGGTGTTAATAAAATTGTATCATGACTTGCAAGATTTTGGTTTTAGGGTTGGAAATTTAATGAGAAAATGATGTAAAATGAGGTTTTTTTTGTAAAATGTTGATGTGAAAGCATTAAATGAGAACATGGGGTGTTTTTAGACCTAGAAACTTCTCCAAAAATCCCCACTTGCCCTCCCTTACCTGCTGGCCGAGCCTCACCTGCAGAAATTCCCCATTTCCCCACTTCTTTCTTGCTTCATTTTCTTGCTAAAATTCAATAAAAATTCACAAATTTCCATCTCAATTCAAAGCCAAACCCTAATCCACTCTCTCCTCAACCAAATTTAGTTCAAAACTAGGAGAAAGGAGGCTTCTTTGGTGGCTTAATCATGCTAGGGTTCCACTTGTGAGGTAAAATCCTAAACTAGTTTGTTAACTTGTAGTTTATATGTGCTAAAATTTAATTTTGAAGTATTAATTTACTTGTAAATTCTTGTTCATGAAAATCAAGAATGGGATTTTATGTTGAATTAGGGTTTGAAGCATGGTTGTTAGAGTTAAGTTAGGGCTTTGGTTACCTATTTGATTAGAGTGGTTAATTGCGTAAGGTTACGCTCGCTAAATCGTTAAATTGCGACGTTTGCATCGAATCGGTTTGAAATTTGCTTACTAGATTTTTACAAAAATTAGAATGCGATCAAATTGCGTTATGTTAGCGATATAATTAGCTTTGTATAGGACTTTTAGAGTGGCCGAACGCGGGGTTTTGTCTAGTCGGGTTTTAGTTTTGTCGATTTCCCCGAAATGACGATTTTAGTTAAAGATTAGCGATTTTCGTGCGTTTACCCGCGCACCGAGTGCGTGTTATGTTTAATTCGAGAGCGTCGATAATTGTATATTGTGACTTGCATCGCTTTAGGTTATGTAATCTTATGCTTGGTGTTGTGCAAATATAGGATCGGTCGGGGAAACATCGGACACGGCGCGTAAAGGCAAGGCGGTGGTCGGATCGGTTTAGCGAGGCATTCAGGTGAGTAGATGTATTCATCTATGGGGGAATCGTCTGGATAGCGCGAGGCGCCCCTAGTTAGGATTACCCTATTCTTGCAAGACTTGTATAGCTTTATTGCATTGCATACCCTCACAGCTAACCGTATACTAGATTGCATGGACATTCATATAACATTCATATACACATATGCGATAACACTTTGCAGGGCACGAACACCATTACCATTGGCATCTGCTGCACGCGCACTATTCATGTGACACACACGCCTTTGGTAATTGCCATGCCACGTGCACTATAGAACCTGTTTAACTTAATATCACCATTTGCATTCATACATGATATATAAAGTTGCATAGCATGCATATACCTCGCATTATCATCATATTTACATAGATTTCTAGCCAAATTCACATCGTATACATTGATATCATATATAACATGTGAACATTATTATTTTCTTGAGGATTTCAGTATTGCTGCGATTTCTGGATTTTGGGGAAAACCGCAAGAATTTAACAAAAGCTTATATTTATCATTTTTAAAACAAAGTTGCGGTTTTCTCGTGATGTATGTGTCGTCCACCATGGGTTTTCATGTTTTCTGTTGGATTTCGAGACCCGATTCGAGGAGTGGATGAACCGTCTCGGGTACTTGGTAGGCCCGGTATGGTACCCCGGGGCAAGAAGATCAAGTTGTAGACGATGAGCCTGGCAGGGGAAGACTACCTACCGGTGATGTCTGGCGCGGCGGATATCCGGAGGATACCGACCGTTGTCGTGAGATTTGATGATATGGGCCGATCCGGACTGACGGAGCCCGATATTTGAGACATTGATACAGTGAGATATTGAGACAGATATGATTTCATATTTGGTGTCGATACTTGACACGGGTTTTCAGATGATTTCTTGATGGTACTTAGCTATTATACAGATATTCATTTTCTAAAGTTAAGAATGCAGTACCCTTAGCATTTAAAACACTTAAAAATTTAGTAATGACATTGCATACATGTGCATGCATACTAGAGATATTATATCACATATGGACATACATGTTGTGACGCATTGCGTGCATTCTTACGATTGCCTTACTAGATGTTATATTCTACTCACGACCTGGCAACTCACCCCCGTTGTGCCACAGTGTCTTGCAGGTCGGACTCATCAGTCTTGTAGCAGCGGCTATCTTATCATCAGCTTCTTTTGATCAGACTCGCGACATCGCCCGTAGGTGGGTTGCGAGCACACTTTATTTCTTTTTGCTTTACCATTGTATCTAGTATTCTCCATCTACCACTTTATATTGTATATGCGACCTAGTGATGAGACTGAGAGATTGTATATATGTGGTTTCTTTTGGGTCGAGCTCACTTGAGCCGACGTTGTGTTTTCTGATATTTTGCGTTTCTTTATGCTCTTTTCTTGATATTACTATTATATTGCATGTGGTTGTGATCCGCCTTGGGCGAAGAGCTAGCTCCCGCTTGGGGATGCCATTTTTATGATTACAGGTTTATTATCTTGTTGTACCCATTTTGGGGGATAGAAAATACAGGGGAGACTCTGCCGAAATTTTCGGGAATTTTTGATGTTTTTTTTTTAAAAAGGGGATTCTATGCAACTTAATTGATTTCAAAACCGTTTTCATTTAAGGTTTTCCTTCACTCTCTTTTGATTTGGTTTAGATTTTTTCTGGGCTTTGGCTGACTTAGGTTACGTTACGCCTTTAGACGTTTCGTAATCTAAGTGTCAGTCACGTTCCGTACTTTCGGGTCGTGACAACAACACAACGGTGTCTCAGAATAGAGAAATTGTACCCTATTAGATATGGTATGCTCAATGATGAGTGATGCTGAGTTGCCATTTTCTTTTTGGGGCATGCATTGGAGACTGTAATATATCTATTAAACAGGGTTCCAACCAAAACCGTTCCTACCACTCCATATGAGATATGGTATGGGAAGAGACCATCTCTTAAACGAGTTAGGATATGGGGTTGTCCTGCTTATGTTAAAAATCATAATACAGACAAACTAGAGACACGATCGGTTTTGTGTAAATTTGTGGGATATCCCAAACATTCATATGGATATCTTTTCTGCCACAAGGAGGAACAAAGAGTGTTTGTTCTCAATATGCAACATTTTTAGAAAATGATTTTTTTACAAATGACATTATTGGCAATGCGGTAGAACTGGAAGAAATTTCAGAGCCATAAACAAATACTGACAATTTGATTGAACCTGAAGTTTCATTAGAACCCAACGAGCCTCGGTCACTCCGTAGATTTAGTAGAACTTCTCGCCCACCTGATAGATACTATGGTTTTCTAATTGATGGTGATAGAGTATATTGCATCTGTCACGACCCGAAAGTACGGAACGTGACCAACACTTAGATTACGAAGCATCTAGAGGCGCAACGTAACCTAAGTAAGCCGAAGCCCAAAAATCTAAACCATAAAAAGAATAAGAAGTAAAGGAAAACATGTAGAAAACAGGTTTAAAAGCAACATCCAATTTTCTCAAAAATTTCGGCAGAGTCTCCTTTGTAAAAACTGGCCCCAAACGGGTACAAACAAGAATAATATATATACAAACAATAAAAAGCATCCCCAAACGGGAGCTAGCTCTACGCCAAAAGGCGGAAACAACCACATCAATGCACAATAGTATACAACGCCAAAGGGCGAGGCTCAAAACTCAAAAGAAAACAAAAGCACCAAATATCATAATAATACAAGCGCGGCTCTAAGGTCGAAATAAACAACTGATCCAGTAAACTATAAAGTAATACAAGTTTGGTTGATGGAGCTTTCTAGATACAAATGAAATAATAAAAGTACAATGGCGGTCCAAATACAAGTGAACCAACCTACCGTGCAAATCACCCTGAGTGAAAAGATGTGCCAGTAAGCTGCCAGGAAAACCTGTACATCGAACCTGTAATAAAATTTGGCACAACGGGGGTGAGTTGCCAACTCGTGAGTAGAAGATATCTGCGAAAAGAAATCGAATGCACGACGCTGTCCTAGGTCATAATAATATACTAATATACTACTAGTCATCAAGTAAAGACAGGATAATAAACTACGTGTAAGTGCAAATGCTCCGTGCTCTTATCAGTGCCCCATATAGAACTATGTCATGTGAATGAGTATGCATGCACCATGAATGTGAAATAACCAATCCTGAAATCGAGATATATCTGTATAAGAAATCTTTAACTTTTATCATGGTAAAATGTGTATAGAAATTTGAAATATCAACGATGAAATCCATGGAAATCCGTGTCAAGCATCGACACAAAACATGTAAATCTCAAGTCACAATACCTCATAATCTTAATGTCTCATAGTCTCAATATCTCGGGCTCCGTCAGTCCGGATCAGCCCATATCATCAAATCTCACGACAACGGTTAATATCTTCTGGATATCCGCCGCGCCAGACATCACCGGTAGGTAGTCCCCCTCTGCAGGCTCATCGTCTACAACTCGATCTTCTTGCCCCGGGTACCATACCGGGCCCACCATGTACCCGAGACGGTTCATCCACTCTTCGAATCGGGTCTTGAAATCCAACAGAAAACATGAAATCTCATGGTGGACGACGCATACATCACGAGAAAACCGCATCTTATGTTTTAAAAAGAGAGGAGGAGAGAGAGAGAGAAAAGTTTTTATATATTCTTGCGGTTTTCCCCAAAAATACAGAAATCTCATGGAAATCCAAAATCCCAAAATCATGAGTAAGTATATGATAAGCGTCGGCATATGCCCCATAATACTGCATGATAACATGAAAATGCGAATGCATGAAATGTCTAAGTAATAAATACCATGTCTATACTAACACTAGAGAGTAATCACAATATTATATCGCTGTTAACTGATTGTATCAATAAATGATAATATGATCTAAAGTGTACGTGACATAGCAATTACCGATGATGATGTGTGTGAGCCGGCAAATAAGTGTGCGTGAAATATGCGCATCATCGGTAATAGTGCTGGTGTCCTAACAGGCAAAGTTTTATTCTGATTATAGAAACATATGAATGAACATGCACCATTATGATTACGGTATGAGTGTAAAGATGGATGTGTAATAACCACTCATCTGTGATATAGAAGTAAAACTAGAACTATATGACTCGAGCCTAAACTAGTGTCCATCTAACCTCCTAAGGAACTAAACCTAAGAAACTAGTCAATAAGAAACAAGAGTCCACCTAAGGTCTGAATCCATATCTCTAATAGTCGGCGATCCAGCCTCAATAGTGTCACGTACGTAGTACGGCTTTCTCGAATCAAGAGTGTGGATCAATCATCATATCTATGCCTCGTACGGTAAAATCCATCGTACGGCATCCCAATATCGGGGTACGGGTCAAGTATCACCTACGTGTCTCATCATCAACACATGTCAAGATCAAGGTGCTATACTGTAATCACATACATCAATCATATATCATTGTCAGGATAAATATGCATCGTTAATTTATCCTCAGAAATATCATGTCATATATATCATATTGTGATTAAGTCACACTTAGATCATATCGTAATCAAGTCACACCTATATGATATTGTAATCAAGTCACACATATATGATATCGAAATCAAGTCACGCCTATATGATGTCGTAATCAAGTCACACCTATATGATATCATATCAGAATTTTAAGCACAGGTTACGGTCCAGGATCTATTTTAGGGTCCCATATACTTCAATATCATCACCACCCTTTATTATTTATGTATACCTATTCATTATCTCATTTCCTAATGATCCGCTAACATCATAACACGACCGTAAAACAAGAATCACGGCATCAAGCCCAGTTATATTGTTTCATCCCCGTGTATCATATCACATCCTTGTATCACATATACGTATTGTGTATATATATATATAGCTACACCTAGTCCTATATATATATATATATACACATACACGTATACACCACGTCGAGTCTCAGTGTGTGCGTGTGTGTATCTACCGGAAACCTACGAATCTCCTCCAAGATATTCATCCTCGGGTAAAGTCTTTCTAAATCAATCTAATCCAACCTAAGGTCACTACTAGGGTCCTACTCACCGAAATTCTAAGGTCACGTCTGGCTTCCTAATGACAATAAGTACTATCCCTATTCTACGTTTGCGGGGATGCTAAACGCCATCCACCCGACTCCCCCCCTTAGATATGTTGGATATAGTGCCCTCAGAGTCAATTATTGGATCACAGGCACGTGATTGCAATGATTGAGGGAGGACCTATGCCGGTAGGACAGTCTTACTCAAGATGATAGTATGCTATCTGGTTTATCTTTATCATCGTGTACTGCTTTAGGTGACCTTACGAGTCGCTATTACACGTTGATAGAGCCCCTAGGATTCTTGCTTGACTGTCAGCAGTATGAGGGCGATCATATAAGTGAGAGCTGGAGTCTATAAGCACATCCTTAAAAGGTCCTTAGTCGTGGGAGTTTCGAGACAGGGCATCGATTCTCCAGAGTAGACTAGTGTATACAGTCGAGACCCCGACGAGGGGCGGTGGCCGGTCTCACAAGCCACTGGTGTCAGTTGGTTCACCTAAGATGTATACAGGTGCTCATTGGGTTATGAGTACACCGGACAGGACTCGCCGGGAACTTACTAGTTGGGATTATACCAGATGTCAGATAGCAGTTCCCTGGTGACATGTGTACAGGTTAGTTCATCGACCTGAGATCGTCATTTGTCTCGTGTGAGTTCCCACTGTTCTTTGATTACTATCCTACCACGCTCAAAGGAGACGTGCAAACAGGTTTTAGTTGGGTACAGTTCCGAGCCACATGGAGGCAGTGAGCAGATCTGCAGGGGTTCGTCTCTCCCGGTATTGGGGGTGCGGTCGCGCTGTGTCTAGGAGAGCCAGAACATGAAAAGTCCTTGGCCAAGGCAGGAGATTTGCTGGTAGGTATTCCAGTAGTATCTCAGGGTGTTCTGGGCTACACTCCGACACGACTTGTACCGCTATTGGGGGTCTGACTTTTACCAACCCCCTAGGCCCGCCATGTGATACTCATAGACGAACGGACCGGACTGTACGGATATTGTCACTGACAGGCTCAGTAGGGTGTCAGGATGAGTTCGCTCATCGACGTCCCTTTCGGTCAATAGCTGGTGGCCCGTCACATATGGCTAATAC
This sequence comes from Agapanthus africanus, assembly GCA_030015575.1. Classification (NCBI taxonomy): domain Eukaryota; kingdom Viridiplantae; phylum Streptophyta; class Magnoliopsida; order Asparagales; family Amaryllidaceae; genus Agapanthus; species Agapanthus africanus. The sequence continues at coordinate 104,590,281 of CM057347.1, read as the reverse complement.
CTCTGACGTGCTAGTGGTTAAATCTACAGCCATAGTATTGACGGGTCTTTAGAATCCACCACACAGACAGTTACTCAAGTTTCAGACGAAACGCTGTAGAGGCCGTATTGAGATATGGCAGGGTTCGATCAGATACGTGCGGTATTGCACGGATCGTGATCGGACGGTTTTTACTAGCCGGCTTTGGCTTAAGCCGGATTCTAGTATTAGATAGTGTAGATTTTGTCTCTTTGCATTTGTGTTCAGTGGGAATACAAATGCGGGCATGTATTTGCAGTAGCTGGGTTTTCCTGTAATTTATTACGGGATCAGTTTTCTGAAGTTGCCAGTTTGCATTCCGTTCCGGCCGGTTTTCCTTTGTTCCTTCACGGCCGGACTTTTCGATGGTGGGTGTTATTTGCAGCTTGCAAATAACATTTGTGGAGGGGTTTTCTTGCATAATTGTGGCCTCTTCATCATGAGACGCTTTTCTTGTCCATTTCATTGCTTTCATGTGATGGTTGTTTGATTTGATGAGAAGAGAAATGAGTGTGATATTGATGTGAGCCTTTTTCCTTTATCATTTTCTTTTTCCTCCACTTGATAACACATGATAATTTGATTCCATAATTTCCACCATGAGAAGATGGGCCGACCACTATGGTTAGGGAGAAAGAGAGGTTCATTTGGTGGGTGAATTTTGTCATCTCATTTCCTTGTAAAAATTGAGAGCACCCTTCTTCTTTCTCCAAAGTCTTTTTCTCCTCCTACACATCAAAGGCAACTAAACCCCAAGAGACAATAGATTCTACACTACATCTACTGCAAACCTTGGACGCGTCGGCTAGCCAACTTCGCGCCTGAGTTGCCTCGGTCAAGAGGTGGGAGCCCGTAAAAGATTCCGGCTACGTGGTGCCCTTTCCGACGAGGAGTTGAAGGACGGAGATTCCGCGGGAGATCGGAGTGGAGACGAAGACCGAAGGACACGGATCGCTTGGTATAGCTTCTCTAATCTTTTCTAATTTGCTAGTAGCTAGGTTAATGGCCCGATCTGGGTGAAAAGTGCGCGGTGGTGCCGGTTTGCTAGTTTGCAAAGTTTTTGTTTCCGCGTTTCCGGCGTCGGATCGATGGCCGGGGCGCCGCCGCGGACTTACATTGGTATCAGAGCCACGCCATTAACCATGCCTAGCTTGCTCTAGTATGTTTAGAACTCGATCGAACAAAAATCCCCAAAAACTGTATTTTCCAATGCATCGTGTTTCTGTCGAAATTTTTTATGCTCCAAAAATTTTTCAGGTTGTCTCAGAATACTGTGCATGGATATAGAAGCAATCTGTGAAAATTTGGTGGCGCGATCTCCCCAAACCGCCGCGGAACCGCGGCCAAACCCCTGCTTGGGCCGCGGTTCCGCCGCGCTTTTGATTGATCACTTGATCAAAATTTTGCAGATAGCTTATGAGTTAAAAATAGGGGTTTTGGGATATTCTTTTTAGGCCCAGATTTTCTGTGAGTGCTACAGTACTGCTTGGGGCCCACTTTGATAAATTTGTTCGATCGGATATTTTAAACATGCTAGTTCACAGTATTTACATTATATCTGCGACCGTGAATGTCACTCGATCGGTAAATCCAGTCTATCTGCTATAGCCCTTTTAGACGGATTTGCGAACGTGACATTCACGTTGATTTTCTGTGTTGTGCTGTGATGTTGCGGATCGGTCGTGGGGGATAGCCTGGATGCAATGTTAGTACAGTTTTGTTTTTTATGTACATTTGATATTGCGGGGCGAGCCTCCGACATGTGGACTGCCGTCACTGCCTGTTTGTATTATTCTTTTAGGGCACGACCAGGTTGCGGTCGATTTACCCGTTGTATGTATATTTTACTTTCTGTACTAGGATTACCCCGTGGAGGGGTGCACGGATAGCCGGGTTCTAGAGGGCAACGGGCCCGCATCTCATGGCATTGAGACGGAGGGGGCTTCACTCTAGAATTGGCGGGCTATTCGCCACACTCGTAGGGGGTATAGGATTGACCCAGGAGGGGTGCCCAAGTTACCGGATTCCGTGAAGTGCTGGGTGGTCCATTCATGTTGCTGAAGGGGGCTGCCTCGCTTCAAGTTTTGGCGGGTAACTTGCCGCGCCCGTAGGGGTCTAGGATTTCATTGCACAGGCTATCCACACGATCAGGGGAACGTCGGGTTTCAGTAGCGGATCTGTGAAACCCGGGGATCCCGGATATCTGTATTGTTCTGTGATGCTGTACATTTCTGTGATGTTGCATTTTATCACGTCTTGAGCGAAAATTATATATTATATATATACTAGTAGATGTTGTATATGTTTCGCATCCGCGCTAGTCCAGTCCCCGCTTTGTCGTTAGTTAGCTAACCTAACGGGTGATGACGGGACCCAGTGGCGAATGCGGATGGCATATACGTACATCAGTATATTTTCGTTCTTTTGTGGTGTGATCAATTGATGGGACTGCGTTGATTCGGATCAATGCAAGATAAACAAACCTATTCTGACGTTGTTGGAACATTTTTCAAAAAGTTGTTATTGCAAGGGCGTTCTCTTTTGTTTTGCACAGTGGTATTCAGTTGGAATATCCTGCCCCTCGGTCGACGAGGCAAGGGCCGAGATCCCTTCACCGGGAGTGACCCCTTGGACAAAAGTTTGCGTCAGGGCAATAACTTCACTATAGTCATTTACTTTTGCTTTGCATCGTGGTATTCAGTTGGAATATCCTGCACCTCATTCTACGGGGAAAGAGCCGAGATCCCTTCACCGGGAGTGACCTCTTTAGAAAAGGTTTTCGTCACTATATATTTAAAAAGCTATCAGTTCCTTCAACGATATCAAGTCATTACGTTAAAGGTTTTCGCCAGAAACCATTCGTAGCCCTCCGTCATTTCAGACGGGTAGCACGTAGTATTCATGCTATGTTTGTTGGCCTTCGTCAAGGCATAGTGTATGGTAGCTGCTTGTTGCCTTTCTGCTGCATAGATAGATGCGTTGGTTTGGGACAGTCGTATAGCCTTGTTGGCCTTCGTCAAGGGCTTGTACGGGTGGGTTCAAATCAACCTGGACAATGACGGGTAGAACTTGACATGTGACTTATGATTTGTTGGCCTTCGTCAAGATCATAAGAGCATGGAGCAAAAATCCACATCGGGAGTTTCAAAAGAACTGAAACTTGCCAGATATGCACATACCTTCTGGAGTGTGATAGCGTGAGAGGATTCCGTCACGTTATCATGCGATGATAGTTGGATCCCGATTCCCACTGATGAGTTGGTTTACTCCTCGGGTGATCCCGGCTAATTCTTCTTTCAGGTTTGGGGAAGAATTTGACGTTACAGTGGGAGGTTTCCAGATTAGATAAAGTGATAGCCATTCTGATCTAGGCTAGAGTGCACGCTAAGTGTTTCTTTTCTCTCTCTCTTTGGCAGCGACCATTGACCCAACCCTAGACTATGACTCAGTGACCAAGTTGACCGAACCTTCTTAACACTGGCTTTTGGATTGTCAGAGTTGCAAACCTCATTGCCACTCCTACTTTTACCATTTTCTCCAGGACACCCCGTATTACTACGAACGTCCACTTCCATTGGACAAAACCATCGTATGGTTATATACGAACTCGAAGGAATTCGAGGATGGTTTCCGGTTCTGGAGAAAACGAATAGGACTATTCAGTTGTCTTTTCCTTTTACCTTCTCTCTGTTAGTTGTATGTATGCCCTAGAGGCCAGTATTGTACAGATGATGTATATTATATTGGATGCTTGGACATATATAGAGATGACTTTCTTGCTCGATATGATAGTATGCTATCTGGTTGCTCTTTATCTTAACATGTACACTTGTCTCTTTAAACTGTCTTATAGTTACATGTTGGTAAAGCCCTTAGGATGTGTACTTGACTACCTGGACTATGATGCAGATCATACTAGTGGGGACATGGTAGTCCATAGGTACATCCTTCAAGGTCCCTAGTCGTGGGTGTATCGAGACGGGGCATCGATATACCAGTGTAGACTGGCGTATACGTTTCTCGACCCATGAGATGGGCGATGGATGATCCCATATCCATTGGTGTTTGACATCAGAGATGGTATACGGGTGCTCAGTGGAGACTGGGTACACTGGACGGACTCACCGAGAACTCCCAGATGGTATTATACCTCACGTCAGATGGCAGTTCTTAGGTGACACTTGTACTGGTTAGTCTGTAGACCCGAGATCGTCATAGAGTCTTGTGTGATTCCCACTATGCTTTGATCTCCACCTTACCACGTCCATGAGGGTGTGCAAAATGGTGGTTTTTGGGTACAGTCCCGAGTCATATGGAGGCAATGAGCGATAGGAGGGGTTTCGTCTCTCCCGGTATTGGGGGTTGATGTTGCGCTGTGCTCGATTGGCCGTAACAGGGAAGTCTCTGGACAGGGCTGATCAGAGTTTTGCTGGTAAGTGTTACCAGTAGTTTCTCGACCCGTTATGAGCCTCACATCGGCACGACTTATCGGTTACTGGGGTCTGACGTTTACCACCCCTAGACTTGATATGCGACATATCAGACGAACAGACCAGACTGTACGGTAAGTGTTACTGGTTGGATTCACAGGAGTGTGAGCGGGCTAGCTCGTCGATCTTCTGATCGCTCAATACCCGGGTGGCCGTTGCATTTAGCAAACCGCTTGCGGCTTGTGGGTGCTTGATATGATCATCATCTGCTACCGGCGTATTGACGAGTCTTTAGAGTCCTACACAGGGGTTTCCTGGCTCAAGCGAAATGAAATAGGAGCGCATATGAGATATGTGCGGGACCGAGAATAATGCGAGTATGTGATACCGTATTTCATTCTCGCGATGAATGTTTCGATTGATTGTATGCGATATAACCTAGTTATCGAATCGTTGATTCGATAAATCGATACATTGTATACTAGTCGGTTATGTGCGACATGACCGGATCATTGAATCAAGTGTTGATTTAATGATTTAATGTATAATTATATATTTGATATATTACTTTGCATTAACTAGTATTGGTTCACTTTAAATAGATTTTCTCACTTGATGTTCACAAGTTGTATATGTGATATACTTTTGTGCACTTGATTGTATCATGTTTGATGATACATATACACTTGGATTTGTGTAAAGACTTAAACCATGTTTAGTGAATGGTTAGGGTTTCATATTTTCACTTAATATTTATCTTTTCTTTTCTGAGAAATAGATAAAAGAAAACAAAATGGTTTCTTTTTATCATGAAGCTTGTTGAAGCTTCATGAAGCTTTGACCAAGTGACCATTTTGTCTTCATGCTTAACCCTAACCATTCCCACTAACCATGGTCTATTCTCTATACCTAACCAAGGTTAGAAGATGATAAGTATTCATTTTTATTATTCTTTTTGACAATACTTATCATATCTTTTCTTCTTCTTCATCATCTTCATCAAGAAGGAAAGCTTGTCTTCATCAATGGCATCTTGAGCAAAAGTGTGAGAAATCCAATTCTAAAGTGAACCCACCCCCTATTTCTTCACCTTCTACCTCTTGCCAAGTAGTATAGGGTGTTTTCTTCACAAGTTTCACAACATAGTTCATCTTCGGCATCGTAGCCGACGACTTGTCCGCTCATTTCTCCGATGAAGCCGATGCTAGAGTCCGAGATCCGACTAGGACAGCGAGAGGACGTCTACATGGAGCTAAGGAAGTGGAGAACCGGATCTACAAAGGTTGTAGCTTCTCACTTTTAGTTATGATGTTAACTAGCTTAACTTTTCGCCTAAAATTCTAGTTAACGATCCGTATTAAAGTTTCTCGGCACTTGTAAAATTTAAAATTGGCATGGTTGATGCCTTGTGAAACTTCATTAGCGTGCCTAGGAACCCTACAGTGGTATCAGAGCCTAGCTAGAGCCTTAGGCGATGCTTAGACGATGTTTGAAACCCGATCGAAACCGAAACCCTAAAACCAAATCGCTCTCTGGACTTTTTCTAAAAACTGGGTTTTTTCCATATTAAAAATGCTTAAAAAATTCAGCAGGAAGTTATAAGAATTACGGTGCAAAATTGGACAAATGATGCCCCAACCTGCGGCGGAACCGCGGCAGAAGCCTAGCTTCCGCGGCGGTTCCGCGGCGACATGATGACGTCAGCGCTCCAAATTTGCACAGTAATTCCTAATTTACAGTGCTGAGTTTTATGGGAATTTTTAATATTTATTCAAGAGTTGAATTTTCTGGGGTGTTTTGGGAGTTCGCTGATTTGATCGGATTATCAGACTTTGTCTATGTGGCTTTCCGGATATTTTGGAATATGTTAAAAAGTTCGACCGGATGTAAATACCCAATCTTTTCCCTGCCGGAAAATATCCAAGTGTTGGATTTTTCTGTGGTTTAAGGACGTTCTGAGTAGTGCAAGTAACGCGATGGTCCCTCTAGAAGACAACAAACCTTAACTCGATTATATGACCGTCTTGAACTGCCCTTTGAACCTTCGGGTTTGGGGCAGTATGGCGTGCCACATGTGAGGCGTTGGCTTGACCCTTCTACGGCTGGACCGTTGGTACTGAGGCATGAAATGAATGTCTTTGAACATATTTTATGTGTTGAACGGTTTCGGGAAAACTTGGGTGTTCGAATGTTCGATCGGAAAGTTTAATATTTTCTATTTATCCGGAATGGGATACAATAATTGGAATTCACAAACAGTTTTGAGATAACTGGATGAATGTTATAAATCTAGCGGTTTAGTCTCACCTGATATTGAAAAGAGTTTTCGATATTGGGACTAAAATGCGGGGTTTATAATTGTTAGGCATGTGATGTCTAAGTATTTCATTTTATTAGGCATGCGATATCTAAAGAGGTTGCGGATTCCAACTGTTGTAGTTTTACACTTTCTTTTCTGTGACCGTAAGTGTAATATGTGATATCGCCGGTTTCGTTGCTATATATCAACGACAATTGGGATGCGCATATTTACTTACGTTGATGACATGTGATGTTATGTGTTGCTGGATATGTTATATTGGATTGTCGTGTTTGAATAGCCGGGGGTTTTTATGTGAGATGAGTGTTTTTCATTTTCATTCATGTAAAAACTTGTATATAATATTCTTTTATTTGGGGCACTTCCAGGTTGCGGAAGCTGTCACCCTTTGTATATTATTTACTTTTCTGCACTAGGATAGACCCAAGGAGGGGAGCACAAGTAACCGGGTTCTAGGGTCCAGTGGGAGACCATCTCGAGGAGTCGAGTCCGGGTCTCCTAACTCTAGAATTGGTAGGGTTGCTTGCCGCTCTCGTAGGGGTCTAGGGGTGTGGGTTTGGCTATTCATCACGACCATGGAATCCGTGTTTTATACTGGCTCGTATTGAAAACACGGACGTCCTAGTATATCCAATGTTTCATATGTTTCTTCTGCTGCGATATCTGTGATGTGATCATGTGATGTTCTGTGATAGATACTTTATATAGTATATATGATATATTATATAGACGTTACTTATGTTTTGCACCCGCACTAGCCCTGCCATGCTCTGTCGTTAGTTACCTAACCTAACGGTGCACGAGGGGACATCGAGGCGATTGCGGATGGTATAAGTGTACGTCGTATTTATCTGTGATATTTAGGTATTTAAATGATGGGACTTCATTAATGTGATTAATGAAATAAAAGAAACCTAAAGATGTTGTAGAATCGAATTTCTAAATAAAACAGGTAGCTACAGTTCTTGCTTTGCATAGCGGTATATATGATATACCCTGCACCTTATTCGAAGAGAAAAGGACCGAGATCCCTTCACCGGGAGTGACTCCTTTAGCAATAACTGACAGACGCTACACACTCGGTTTGCTTTTGATTGCTTTTGGAGTTCTGCTTTGCACAGTGATATATATGATATATGCTGCACCTCATTCGACGAGGAAAGGGCCGACGATCCCTTCACCGGGAGTGACCCCTTTAGCAAAACTAGAAAAGCCTCAAAATCACTCCATTTCAAAACTTCACTTGATTCTACAACGATATCAAGTTCATTACGCAATAGGTTTTCAGAAAAAACCTGACGTAGCCCTCCGTCATTTCAGATAAATCCTACTTAGCATTCGTGCTACGTTTGTTGACCTCCGTCAAGACGTAGTGTGCGGTAGCTAACTAGTATTTATCTGCTTAATGCATGTGATGCAGATTGGATTAGGGTAGTCGTACGACCTTGTTGACCTCCGTCAAGGGTCGTGCGGGTGGGTTTGATTCAATCAAGAAATGACGGGTTGAACTTGACTTGCACCCTGTAGTTTGTTGACCTCCGTCAAGGTTATAGGATGCTTGGGGAAAAATATTATCGGGAATTTCAAGTGTTGAAATTTGCAATGAGATTGCATACCTTCTATGAGATAGTTGGATCCCGATACCCACTGCGAGTAAGAGTTACTCCTGGGAGAGTTTTACACATTACAATTAGCCGATCAAGTAGGTGTCTAGAAAGGTGTCAACGGGGTTACGCCTCTGGGAAAACGAGATTTACATTAATTAGGTTCGTGCGAAAACACGGGGGACCTCCCTCAAAGTACCGACACTGGCCTGGCTGAAAGATCGACGAAATTGTAGGATGTAATTAATCCCGGCTAGTCTTTCCTTTTAGGGTTTGAAGGAAGATTTGATAAAAACCAGTGGGAGCCATCCTGATTAGATAAGATAATAACCAATCTGATCTTGCAAGAGTATACGCTAAAGTGTTTTCTTCTCTCTCTCTCCAGGTAGCGACCATGTCATGCCCTAATAAAGATAATAATATAGATGTATTGACCGAACCCGCATGTTATACTGTGCTGGGGAACGTTGGTTCCGTTCTTTCCTATAAGAGTTATAAGACTGAACAGGATATAGGGGAATACCAGGATTCCCATGCCACCCGAATGAAGAAAGTACATGTTGATGCATTTTCTTCGGGTGTGTTTGTTACAGAGAACCGTTTCTCCATTTGCTCTACGTCCTGGGTATTAGATACCGGGTCAGGATCCCATATATGTAATCAGTTACATGGGCTTAAGAAAGGTAGAGAACTTGGAGAAGGTGATAAAGACATTAGAGTTGGAAATGGTGCAATTGTTGCAGCTAAGACTGTCGGGGAATATCACCTTGTATTACCAACTGGTAATACATTGGTTCTGAACGAATGCTATTACATACCGAACCTGATATGCAACATTATATCGGTTTCTTTATTGAGTAAAGAGGGATATAATTTTGTATTACAGGACAATGTTATGAACATTTTCCGTAACCAAAAGTTGGTTGGATCAGGCACGTTGTGCAATAGCATTTATGTTCTAAATCAATCAACGGTTCTGAGCATAACAAACACACACAAGAGGAAGAGTTCTGAACTGAACGAATCCTTCTTATGGCATTGTTGACTGGATCACATCAATGCGACACGACTAGCTAAGTTGCATAAAGATGGATATTTAAATCCGTTTGAATTTTCATCTTATGACACTTGCCAGTCATGTCTCAAAGGCAAGATGACCAAAACTCCGTTTACGGGACACGGAGAAAGAGTTACCGAACTCTTGGGACTGATACATAGTGATGTAAGCGGTCCCATGTCTACACATGCCAGGGATGGTTCTTCGTACTTCATTACATTCACTGACGATCTCTCTAGATTCGGATATGTGTTCCTGATGAAACACAAATCAGAAGCTTTTGAGAAATTTAGAGAATATAAACAAGAAGTCGAGAACCAAACAGGAAAAAGTATTAAAATACTTCGATCTGATCGAGGAGGTGAATACTTGAGCATTGAATTCCTGGACTTCCTAAAAGAGAATGGGATTCTCTCTCAGCTGACTCCTCCATATACACCACAGCACAACGGTGTATCAGAACGGAGGAACCGCACCCTATTAGATATGGTGCGCTCTATGATGAGCACAGCTGAGTTGCCTATTTCCTTCTGGGGATATGCGCTGGAGACAGCGGCATACCTACTGAATAGGGTTCCCACCAAATCTGTGCCTACCACACCATATGAGATATGGGAGGGGAAGAGACCATATCTTAATTTTATTAAGATCTGGGGTTGCCCGGCCTATGTCAAAAGACAAAAACCGGACAAACTCGAGGCAAGGTCTGTTTTGTGCAAATTTGTTGGATATCCCAAACATTCGCGAGGGTATATCTTCTACCACAGTGAGGAACAAAGAGTTTTTGTTGCTCAACATGCCACCTTTTTAGAAAAGGAATTTCTTGCAAAAGAGATTAGTGGCTCTGAGGTAGAACTGGAAGAGGTTCCAGCTGAACAAAACACAACAGAAGATTTAGTGGAACCAGAGGATTCAGTAGCTCCCAATGAACCTCAGCCTCTCCGCTGATCTAGTAGGGTTCCTCGCCAACCTGAGAGATACTACGGTTTTCTCATGGATGGTGGGAGCGAGTATTGCATCATGGAGGATGATGACCCAACTAGCTTCGAGCAGGCCATCACGAGTAGGGACTCAGTGAAATTCCTGGATGCTATGCGGTCCGAGATGGAATCCATGTACACCAACAAAGTATGGACTCTGGAAGTTGCTCCTGAAGGGGTAAAACCCATTGGGAGCAAGTGGATCTTCAAGAAGAAACTTAGTGTAGATGGGAAAGTGGAGACTTTCAAAGCTAGACTTGTTGCAAAGGGTTTTCGTCAAAGACCAGGTGTGGACTATGACGAAACCTTTTCTCCAGTGGCTATGCTTAAATCCATCCGGATCATGCTTGCCATCGCTGCATATCATGACTACGAAATCTGGTAAATGGATGTTAAGACCGCCTTTCTAAATGGTGATTTAGAAGAGTGCGTGTACATGACTCAGCCAGAGGGCTTCGTAGACAGTGGGAGCAGCGGGAAGGTGTGCAAGCTGCTTAAATCCATTTATGGATTAAAGCAAGCATCGCGGAGTTGGAACATCTGCTTTGACGTCGTTATCAAAGAGTTTGATTTCGTCAAAAATCCAGATGAACCTTGTATCTACAAGAAGGTGGCAGAGAGTAAGGTTGTCTTCCTCGTATTGTACGTAGACGACATACTCTTGATAGGAAATGATATTCCTATGCTGCAGTCGGTCAAGCTCTTATTATCACAAAGATTCTCAATGAAAGATCTTGGTGATGCCTCCTGCATATTGGGAATTAGGATCTATAGAGATAGATCCAAACGGATATTGGGATTGTCCCAATCCAGGTACATTGACACCATACTAAAGAGGTTTAGTATGGAAGAATCGAAGTGTGGGAACTTGCCCACGATCTCTGGAGTCACTCTCTCCAAAGAGATGTCTCCCAAGACTGATTTGGAAAGAGCTCGCATGCAAGGGATACCCTGTGCTTCGGCTGTAGGCTCTATCATGTATGCGATGCTATGTACCAGACCCGATGTAGCATACTCACTAAGTATAGTGAGCAGGTATCAAGCTGATCCTGGAGAGAGTCACTGGACAGCTGTGAAGAGCATTCTCAAGTACTTGCGAAGGACTAAAGAGATGCTCTTGGTGTATGGTAACGGAGAACTCCAATTGGAGTCCTTTACCGATTCGAGCTTTCAGAGTGATAAGGACGACTCTAAGTCGCAGTCGGGATTTGTCTTTACCCTTTACGGAGGGGCGGTTAGCTGGAAGAGTTCTAAGAAGGAAACCGTGGCAGACTCGACGATAGAGGCTGAATACATCACTGCCAACGATGCTGCTAAAGAGGCTGTCTGGATTAAGAAGTTCATTACTGAATTTGGTGTGGTTCCATCCATTGAGCATCCAATACCTTTGTATTGCGATAACAATGGAGCGGTGGCTTTGGTCAAGGAACCCAGGTCCCATCAGCGATCCAGGCATATTCTGAGGCGGTATCACCTGATCCGGGAGATAGTTGATCGCCGGGAGATCAAGGTCAGGAGGGTTGACACGAAGAACAACACGGCGGATCCACTCACGAAGGCCATTCCCAAGATACAGTTTGAGAGACTCTTCCGGATGCTCGGTATGCGATACTACAGCAGCTGGCCCTAGTGCAAGTGGGAGATTGTTAGTTGTATGTATGCCCTAGAGGCCAGTATTGTACAGATGATGTATATTATATTGGATGCTTGGACATATATAGAGATGACTTTCTTGCTCGATATGATAGTATGCTATCCGGTTTCTCTTTATCTTAACATGTACACTTGTCTCTTTAAACTGTCTTATAGTTACATGTTGGTAAAGCCCTTAGGATGTGTACTTGACTACCTGGACTATGATGTAGATCATACTAGTGGGGACATGGTAGTCCATAGGTACATCCTTCAAGGTCCCTAGTCGTGGGTGTATCGAGACGGGGCATCGATATACCAGTGTAGACTAGCGTATACGTTTCTCGACCCATGAGATGGGCGATGGATAATCCCATATCCATTGGTGTTTGACATCAGAGATGGTATACGGGTGCTCAGTGGAGACTGGGTACACTGGACGGACTCGCCGAGAACTCCCAGATGGTATTATACCTCACGTCAGATGGCAGTTCTCAGGTGACACTTGTACTGGTTAGTCTGTTGACCCGAGATCGTCATAGAGTCTTGTGTGATTCCCACTGTGCTTTGATCTCCACCTTACCACGTCCATGAGGGCGTGCAAAACGGTGGTTTTTGGGTACAGTCCCGAGTCACATGGAGGCAATGAGCGATAGGAGGGGTTTCGTCTCTCCCGGTATTGGGGGTTGATGTTGCGCTGTGCTCGATTGGCCGTAACAGGGAAGTCCCTGGCCAGGGCTGATCAGAGTTTTGCTGGTAAGTGTTACCAATAGTTTCTTGACCCGTTATGAGCCTCACATCGGCACGACTTATCGGTTACTGGGGTCTGACGTTTACCACCCCTAGACTTGATATGCGACATATCAGACGAACAGACCGGACTGTACGGTAAGTGTTACTGGTTGGATTCACAGGAGTGTGAGCGGGCTAGCTCGTCGATCTTCTGATCGCTCAATACCCGGGTGGCCGTTACGTTTAGTAGACCGCTTGCGGCTTGTGGGTGCTTGATATGATCATCATCTGCTACCGGCGTATTGACGAGTCTTTAGAGTCCTACACAGGGGTTTCCTGGCTCAAGCGAAATGAAATAGGAGCGCATATGAGATATGTGCGGGACCGAGAATAATGCGAGTATGTGATACCGTATTTCATTCTCGCGATGAATGTTTCGATTGGTTGTATGCGATATAACCTAGTTATCGAATCGTTGATTCGATAAATCGATACATTGTATACTAGTCGGTTATGTGCGACATGACCGGATCATTGAATCAAGTGTTGATTTAATGATTTAATGTATAATTATATATTTGATATATTACTTTGCATTAACCAGTATTGGTTCACTTTAAATGGATTTTCTCACTTGATGTTCACAAGTTGTATATGTGATATACTTTTGTGCACTTGATTGTATCATGTTTGATGATACATATACACTTGGATTTGTGTAAAGACTTAAACCATGTTTAGTGAATGGTTAGGGTTTCATATTTTCACTTAATATTTATCTTTTCTTTTTTGAGAAATAGATAAAAGAAAACAAAATGGTTTCTTTTTATCATGAAGCTTGTTGAAGCTTCATGAAGCTTTGACCAAGTGACCATTTTGTCTTCATGCTTAACCCTAACCATTCCCACTAACCATGGTCTATTCTCTACACCTAACCAAGGTTAGAAGATGATAAGTATTCATTTTTATTATTCTTTTTGACAATACTTATCATATCTTTTCTTCTTCTTCATCATCTTCATCAAGAAGGAAAGCTTGTCTTCATCAATGGCATCTTGAGCAAAAGTGTGAGAAATCCAATTCTAAAGTGAACCCACCTCCTATTTCTTCACCCTCTACCTCTTGCCAAGTAGTATAGGGTGTTTTCTTCACAAGTTTCACAACTTGGTGAAGTTGGAGCTTGATCTTGTGTAACCTCGACGTAGATCATCTTCGGCATCGTAGCCGACGACTTGTCCGCTCATTTCTCCGATGAAGCCGATGCTAGAGTCCGAGATCTGACTAGGACAGCGAGAGGACGTCTACGTGGAGCTAAGGAAGTAGAGAACCGGATCTACAAAGGTTGTAGCTTCTCACCTTTAGTTAAGATGTTAACTAGCTTAACTTTTCGCCTAAAATTCTAGTTAACGATCCGTATTAGAGTTTCTCGGCACTTGTAAAATTTGAAATTGGCATGGTTGATGCCTTGTGAAACTTCATTAGCGTGCCTAGGAACCCTACACTCTCCGGTTGCGAGTACTCCTTGGTTTAGGAGATAGTACACCTATTACGCAAATTGGATAGTCTTCTTTCAAACCTTAGGCTGGTGCCGACCAGTAGGGAATGAAGAAAACCAATTAGCCTAAACGGTGTACAGAAGGTATTAAGTTCAGACAAAGCAAGGGATTAGTAAGAGGGCAAAGTAAATTGCGACTGCTATTCATGACCAAACCAAGTATTTCTTCGCCAATTCTAAATCACCTTTGTGTTTCTCCAGGACACTTCGTATCACTATGAAGATCCCAGTTTTTTGGATAATCCATCGTATGGTTATATACGAACTCGAAAGGAACTTGTTCCAGTTCGGGGATGGATCCTGGTTCAGGAGAAATAGGAATAAAGTTCATTCAGGTGTCTTTTATCTTCACCTTCTCTCGCATTGCGAGTGCTCCTAGGACTAGGACAGTACACCCATTAGGCTGGTGCCGAACGGGAGGGAAGGAAGAAAACCATTTGGCTAAAGGGGTGTGCAGAAGGTAATAACTAAAGACATATAAAGGGATTTGGAGAAATGGCAAAGAATTATACAGTTATAGTTGTGAATCTGGATAATGGAAGAGGCATTACTAGGAATACCAGGATACCCCATCGAAACATTTCAATATTTCAGTTTCACTGTGTACTGTTAATAGAAAACTGATTTTCCGATTAGACACTTGCTCCAGGGTATGTATTTACCAGGTATGATTCTCACATCTGTATGGTTTTACAGATGATGAGTGGGAGTAAGTTATTGGGAATTAGGTGACCATCCTCATTATATCAGGATTCGTTGTAATTGGTGATATTTGAGGAAGCCACCTGGGTTGTTTGCCGGTCGGCAAATATTTGGTTTTGAATATCCGTTCTTGTGCACCAATTTCAAATTGATATATTTGTACGTCTATTTTTATAGAGTGAGATGTACCTTTTTGAAATTATGTCTATGACATTTACTTATATCAGTGGATGGTTAGGTAAGAAGCATTAAACAGCAGTGTAATTCTTCATAACCATAAGTATAGTTTTCAACCTACGACACACAGTGAATGAGTTATTAGACTCAGCGGACTTATACAGAGTATTGTATATTGTCCAATGTCCATTAGGAAAAAGGGGTTGGTCCTCGTACTATATTCTGTTTACTCATGACTTCTCTAGTTCTTGGACATGTGTTTCGTAGAAACACAGGGTCTAAGTTTTGAGGAGTTATAGGTATAAGAGTAAAGTAGAGAACCAGGTATTGCAAGTATCGGGATTCTTCAAGGTGATCGAAGATGTAGATACTTGTGAATGGTATTCAGTTGATAGTAATGGTTAAGAGAACTTGCCTCTCTTTCAGGTTACTCATAATTGGAAGTACCCCTAAGTTGAGTAACACTGATCGGCATCTCTTCCATTTACTTGACATGCACTGGTGACAGCTGCATGATTTGAATCTGGTTCAATTAAATCAGTGCCTCTGTTTCTATATTAGATATAGAACAGTTCATATCTTGACATTGTTAAGGTACGGGGAGTTGTCCAGCTTATGCTTAAAACCAGACTCTGGATAACTCAAGGCACGTTTCTGTAATGGTTGTTTGTGGGTTGACCCGGGCTATGATGAGAGTTGACTTTCTACCATCTGGAAGATCAATAGTGATATTGTTCTTGACTCGCCACAGTTTTAATAAAAATAGATTTTTTCAGAAAACAGTAGTGGGAGTATGATAGAACTGGAAGTGATTCCAGAACCGCAAACGATTACTGAAGATTTGATAAGAACCTAAAGATTCAATCTGGTTTGACATTCCATTAGCCACTCCGCAGAAATGGTGGGTAACCTCAGGCACTCGAGAGGTACTTCGGTATGCTCAAGGACGGTGGCAGGGAGGTTCTTGTTTACCCAGACTTGCCATTGCTGTTGTTCCAGACTGCGAGACCCGGCAGGAGGATGAGTATAGCGTCGTTCTAAACTAGTTTTAGAAGTGTACGTCTATATGACTCTGCCAGAGGGTTGTCATAGTCAGTGGGAGCAGCGGAAGCATTGGTGGACATCAGGCTTATGTCTATTTATAGACTAAAGCAGATATAGCGGAGATAGATCATCTATTTCTGATGTGACATTCATAGGTTTGACTTCATCAGAATAGGGGATGGATCTGTTAAGAAGGTAGTAGGGTGTGATGTCCTGGTATTTGATGACATACACAGAGTAGGAAGTGATAATCCTGTACTACGATCGGTTATACTTTGGTCGTCAAACAGTTGTTTCTCCACATAGGAATTGGATCTTATATCGTACATTCTGGTTACTAGATCTATGGTTTTAGATCTAGATTTGGGTGGTTTCCCAATCTGGGTACTTAGACAGTATTCTATAAGTATTTAGAATGGACGACTCCTGGCACGGTAGTGTACCTGCAGGTAATGGAGTCGCCCTCTCTAAAGGTGTCTTACAGACTAAAGGGGAGAGGGATGTGCATGATTGGCAGATCACTTGCTTAGGCAATTGAGTCAATCATGAAATGTCAAGTACCACACCAGATGTTGTTCTTGGAGTAGGTGTAAAAATTTGATATTGATCCAATCCTGGAGAAACAGTCGGAAGCAGTTTTAGAACATAAGTTGATGTTCTAGGGATATAATAACAGCATTCTCCTTCGGGAGACAGTTATCATTCCAGGCTTCCAAGGTGACCTGGATGGAAGAGTGGCTGTCAGAGTTATAGTTTTCCCTCTGACGAGGGGCAGTATTTTGGACAGGTGGTCCAGGTGGATACTGAAGGAAGGCATGGCGCAGGATACTGATTAAGTTCAGTTGATGATACAGTCTATGAAGTTTGGATTTGGAGTTTACTTATGAGCTAGGTCCCATCAGACATCCAGACACATTCTAAGACAGGTATTGCTCATTTCGGGAGATGGCTTTCTCCGCGAACTTGAGATAAAAGAGAGACATAGAAAGAAACATCAGAGCGGATCCACTCACTGAGGCTATTCTTCGAACGCATTAGTTTCGCAAACGAGCTTTGTGAGACTGACTAGTAGAGGAGTTGGGTGTTCGGTATCACACGGGCTGTGAGTATGCGACATCGCAATAATTAGCCTTGAGTGCAAGTGGGAGATTGTTGGAGATAGTGCCCTCAGAGTCAATTATTGGATCACAGGCACGTGATTGCAATGATTGAGAGAGGACCTATGCCGGAAGGACAGTCTTACTCAAGATGATAGTATGCTATCTGGTTTATCTTTATCATCGTGTACTGCTTTAGGTGACCTTACGAGTCGCTATTACACGTTGATAGAGCCCCTAGGATTCTTGCTTGACTGTCAGCAGTATGAGGGCGATCATATAAGTGAGAGCTGGAGTCTATAAGCACATCCTTAAAAGGTCACTAGTCGTGGGAGTTTCGAGACAGGGCATCGATTCTCCAGAGTAGACTAGTATATACAGTCGAGACCCTAACGAGGGGCGGTGGCCGGTCTCACAAGCCACTGGTGTCAGTTGGTTCACCTAAGATGTATACAGGTGCTCATTCGGTTATGAGTACACCGGACAGGACTCGCCGGGAACCTGCTAGTTGGGATTATACCAGATGTCAGATAGCAGTTCCCTGGTGACATGTGTACAGGTTAGTTCATCGACCTGAGATCGTCATTTGTCTCGTGTGAGTTCCCACTGTGCTTTGATTACTACCCTACCACGCTCAAAGGAGACGTGCAAACAGGTTTTAGTTGGGTACAGTCCCGAGCCACATGGAGGCAGTGAGCGGATCTGCAGGGGTTCGTCTCTCCCGGTATTGGGGGTGAGGTCGCGCTGTGTCTAGGAGAGCCAGAACATGAAAAGTCCTTGGCCAAGGCAGGAGATTTGCTGGTAGGTATTCCAGTAGTATCTCAGGATGTTCTGGGCTACACTCTGACATGACTTGTACCGCTATTGGGGGTCTGACTTTTACCAACCCCCTAGGCCCGCCATGTGATACTCATAGACGAACAGACCGGACTGTACGGATATTGTCACTAACAGGCTCAGTAGGGTGTCAGGATGAGTTCGCTCATCGACGTCCCTTTTGGTCAATAGCTGGTGGCCCGTCACGCATGGCTAATACCTCTGACGTGCTAGTGGTTAAATCCACAACCATAGTATTGACGGGTCTTTAGAGTCCACCACACAGACAGTTACTCAAGTTTTGGGCGAAACGCTGTAGAGGCCGTATGGAGATATGGCAGGGTTCGATCAGATACGTGCGGTATTGCACGGATCGTGATCGGACGGTTTTTACTAGCCGGCTTTGGCTTAAGCCGGATTCTAGTATTAGATAGTGTAGATTTTGTCTCTTTGCATTTGTGTTCAGTGGGAATACAAATGCGGTCATGTATTTGTAGTAGCGGGATTTTCCTGTAATTTATTACGGGATCAGTTTTCTGAAGTTGCCAGTTTGCATTCCGTTCCGGCCGGTTTTCCTTTGTTCCTTCACGGCCGGACTTTTCGATGGTGGATGTTATTTGCAGTTTGCAAATAACATTTGTGGAGGGGTTTTCTTGCATAATTGTGGCCTCTTCATCATGAGATGCTTTTCTTGTCCATTTCATTGCTTTCATGTGATGGTTGTTTGATTTGATGAGAATAGAAATGAGTGTGATATTGATGTGAGCCTTTTTCCTTTATCATTTTCTTTTTCCTCCACTTGATAACACATGGTAATTTGATTCCACAATTTCCACCATGAGAAGATGGGCCGGCCACTATGGTAAGGGAGAAAGAGAGGTTCATTTGGTGGGTGATTTTTGTCATCTCATTTCCTTGTAAAAATTGAGAGCACCATTCTTCTTTCTCCAAAGTCTTTTTCTCCTCCTACACATCAAAGGCAACTAAACCCCAAGAGACAATAGATTCTACACTACATCTACTGCAAACCTTGGACGCGTCGGCTAGCCAACTTCGCGCCCGAGTTGCCTCGGTCAAGAGGTGGGAGCCCGTAAAAGATTCCGGCTACGTGGTGCCTTTTCCGACGAGGAGTTGACGGACAGAGATTCCGCGGGAGATCGGAGTGGAGACGAAGACCGAAGGACACGGATCGCTTGGTATAGCTTCTCTACTCTTTTCTAGTTTGCTAGTAGCTAGGTTAATGGCCCGATACGGGTGAAAAGTGCGCGGTGGTGCCGGTTTGCTAGTTTGCAAAGTTTCTGTTTCCGCATTTCCGGCGTCGGATCGACGGCCGGGGCACCGCCGCGGACTTACAAGATATACATCTACTCACCTGGTCCTTGTCTGCCGAAGATGGTGTCGCCATCCTCTTCTTCATCGCCCGCAGTCCACATGAGGGGTACCTGTTCATATCAGAAAACTGCATTCTAATAACGCCCATTCATTATCTATTTGTTGTATTTATCGGTACTATTAACCAATGTCTGCTCAGTAATACAGATTACAGGTATCCGTGATAAAATACTGGAAATACATTTAAAAGCATGGATATATCAATTGAGAGCCGACACTGAGAACAGAAACGCAAACCGACCAATACTTCAGGAGTCCCTTTTTGCAACAAGTTTGTGTACACATTTTTCTATCTAAATGGTCCAACACAACAAATGTGTACACAAGACTTTTAGGCACATGTGGATATGCATTCAAGGCAAAATATTATATGCATTCAAGGCTAAACATCATGTGTTGATTTTTTCCTTCCAAAACTGAAATCAAATCAAAAGGAATCAAACAAATCAGCATGAGCCATAATGGGACAGCCATGAATCAAGCCACATGTGGGAATGGAGTAATGAGCATTTAATGGTGAAGATTATGTGTGTGATTTAAAGATTCAAATTTCCTTCCAAAACTGAGTGCAAATCAAATTCAAATAGACAAATCAGCATGGACCATGATAGGGAAGACAAGAATCAATTCACAAATGGACATGAAGTAATGAGCATTCAATGCTAAAGATTTTGTGTTGATTTAAAAATTCGAATTTCCCTCCATTCTTTGGAGCCTATAAATACAGACCATGGGGCAAAGGTTCAAGGATCAATTCTTTAGTCATTCTTTAGTCTTGGGTTGTCATTCTTTATCCAAGTTTTCTATTCTCCTTTCTTGTAAATAGCTTAGTCCCCTTGAGTTCTTAACCTTCTCTTGATCTTTCAACCTCTTCATTGAGCTTGAAAGTTTAAGGGTTGGTTATTGATCTCAAGGGGTTGTATCATTATTGAAGTTTAATAAAGTGTTCTTTCGTGCTTCCTTCACCATGAGTTCTTTGCCCTCTCTTGATCTTGCAACCTCTTTATTGAGCTTGCAAGTTTAAGTTTGGGTTATTGAACCCATGTCTTGCAATATGTTCTTTGGTTCCTAATCTTTTACTTGCATTTTATTCTTGCTCTTTTAATTCTCGCACTTAAATACCATGTCATTTAATTACTTGTTTGTAGTCTTTTCTTTTCTTTGTTCTTCTCTTTTGTTATCTCTTTTTGGTTTGTTTTGTGAATGGTGTGAATATTGTTGTTAGGAAAAGAGAAAGATTTTGTAAGTTAACATTTCGCTCCTCATTTCCTTTTCCCGTCTTTTCCCATTTGAAACTCCGCCCAAATCTTACGCAAACGCTCCGTTAGGCACCCTACCCTACCAAGGTAAAGGTGATTCCTAACCGTGACCGGTTGCATTCGGTTTGGCCGGAGGCGAAAGCAAGAGACAAGAACGGACGGACAAGGGTCAATAAGCCGATTCCATGAATACCGTGCTTAAGTCCCCTAATCCACGTTGTTGCCAATTGTTCTAGCTTCATTGGTTAAGTTCGGCTCAAATTACTTGAATACGGAATCCATTAACTTACACTATCCTATCGTTTCCTAACAAGCCTTATACTTGAATATAACACATAGGTTAGATAACAAACAAATCCGCCACGCGCGTTAACTCGTAAGAACAAGAACATAAAACGCTCCGTCTCCCTGTGGATCGACCCGTGCTCATCGCGGCTAGCTGCAAAGCGACACCGTCCTGATCGCGGTTAAACTTTAGAACTTTTAAATATCCGACACGCTTTTGGCGTGCGATCAAATGGCGCCGTTGCCGGGGAGACGGTAACGTTTTTGTTTTTGTTATTTTGGGTTAATCTTGTTAATATCCATCTAACCCTATTTTCTAAAACAAACTAAAAAAATTCAAAATTTCAAAACCAAACAAAAAAATTAACACAAGCTAACCATTTTGTTCTCTGGATTTTATACCTGCTTGCACTCTGTAACTAAAATAAAAAGATAAACAATACCAGTGTGGCATTAGTGGAACACTGAGACTACTGTTGAAATTTGGAGCCCTACCTCATCAAGTTGGCCGGCGACATCATCACCAAATCCGGCGACGCCGGCCCTTTCACCACCTCTTGCCTCAAATTTCTCCTCTGAGCTCCAGTGTTCTATTTTTGCCCTATTTGTATTGTTTGTTTTTTATAATTTTTAGTGTGCAGGTATTTGGGCATTCGTATCGTTTTTCCGCACTAATATCCATTTTTTCCGACATTTCAGATTTTGCGGATTTGCGAAAAGCGGGTGTGGGGAGCAAAGTGCACATTCAAAATCAAGGTGGTTACGAAGAACAGTGCCAAAGATCCGGGTAGTTTGACCCGCGCAAGCGAACTTTTCAAGCTTACCGGATTCGATTCAACGGGGGTTTCTTAGCCCACAACTTAACGGTACGTACTTTACTAACACCTTCTTCTCAAATCCGACGCTTCCAATATAATATCTTTGCAGGATTCTTTGCAAGTTCGCTAGCAAACACCAAAAAAAAAATTAAAAAAATTGACTAACCCGTATTTGTTGCAGTGCCGAGCTTAAACTAAAAAACGATTGTTTGATTCTTTGAATAAATTTTTTTTCATTGAATTGCGCATTGCATACATTAATACGGATTTAAGGGCAAGCGAACCTCACAACATACGGTAAAGGATTTCATCACCTTTTCCGTGGCCCACAAATCACGAACTTGAGCATAACGTTTACCCGCACAAATTTTAAAAGAAATTAGACTTTAAGCCTTAAGGATTTCGCGCTCACTAGGAGAGGTTAATTGTGTTTAGAACACTGCTTAACGGTATATTGTTTACGGGGTGTCTAGGAAAGTGTTAACGGCGAAACCGCCAAAAGAGAAAGGGTTATTTAATTAAGGACCTTCGCGAAAGCGTCGGAAAACCTCCCCTTATCTTTGCACTTACCTGGCCTCGTGATCAGTGTATCTTGAGCCTGTTTCTCGACACAGTTTTACTTCGACAATCAAGTTCTTGAGCAGGTCTAGTTGACCTAGGTGAACCCTAGAATGATTAGGTGTGTGGTATTTTTGTGTCATGGTTGTTTTTGTCCAGATTCTTTTTTGTATATTTCATTCTTTTGTTAATAACTAACTAAAAAATTAAAAAATTAAAAAATCACATTCTTTTTCCCCTCCTTTTCTTTTCTTTTCCTTTCTTTCTTTCTCTCTTCATATCATGGGTACCCCATCTCGAAAAACCCTTGCCGAACTTTGGTACCCACAACCAGACATAACTTCTTACGGTTCTTGTTTTGGTCGAACTTCGAACGATCCATCCATGCCAAAAATTTCATTGAAAGATCGCATAGACGCATCTAGGACAAACACTTGCATTCCGCAATCCACTTTGTATCAACCTCCCCCACCCTCTTATGTTGACACCCCTTTTGCAAGTCGTCCTTTGTCCCTCGCTGAACATATTGAACAATCCTGTAGCCGATCTTTCACTCCTTTCACCACTACAAATTCTATGGATCAACAATTCCATTCACCTTCTTATTCATATGATGATCCTACCCTTGTCCAGCCATTCAATTCCTACGAGTCCTACCCAACTTTTGCACCTGCCCTAGACATTGATTCTGAACAACCTTTTGGGAGTTTCCAGTATCCAAACAACTTTGAATGTTTTACTGAAACCCCTTCACAACCCATGTCTAGTCTAGAACAAATGTTGGAAGACTTTAGTGTAGTGTCATGCCAACAGATGATGGATTTGAATGCGTCCATGGCCGCCCTCATACAACCTAGTGACCCGGTAGCTAGTTTTCAACTAGCTCCACATTTTACAATGTATGATGAGACGGTAGGACAGGCTGAGAATTTGAGTAGTGAAAGTGAGCTGTACACCCTTCCTAATCAAACCTACCCATTGCAAATTGATTCACACAACTCCAATTTTGAATGTCTATCTAGTGTCCCAAAAGATTTACCAATTGAAAATAGAAGGGTTAATGAGTTGTTCGATTTTGTAGTATTTGATTTACCCGATTGTGAAGGGTCCATTCCAAGTGAAACCGGTCCTAAACCTTTTAACCTCTACACCTCCATCTTAGAACTAGAATCGATTGAAATCTATGCTTTTGATGAGGAGTCTGAGAATCTTAATTTTCACTTGATTGAGGATATTGACGCAGGGAGTATTTTAGATGATGAACCTGTAGATTTGACTGAAATTTTCTCTCCAATTCATCATCCCGAGTCATTAAATGTTTCTCCCGAACTTCATATGCGTCTTGATTTTGATGAGATTTGCATGGATGAGATAATTTTCGAGGAGAATTATGAGGATAGTATTGAGGAGAGTATTGAGGACAGTTTTGAGGATGAACCATTTTTGTTTGATGTGTCGGATTTTTCAATTCATCCTCCTGAACCATTAACTGTTATACTTCCTAAATCACCCTCCATCCTTTCCATCGTTCCGACCACGCAAAAGATCATGCAGGAGGACTGTGAGTTTGAAAAATTTCTGTTCAATCACAGCACATTTGACGCCACTAGTGCGTTCCTCCTTGAATATGACACTCTTCTCACAGCCGATAACGATTACGAGTGTTTCACTTTTTCGGACGATGTTGAAGGCTCACCACCCGAGTTTGAGTCCTTCAAATTTTCAGTTGAGTTAGTTGAACCATCAAACTCGGTTGCTCACAGTCAATTCGAACCATTAATGGAATCTTTCGAGTTCGAGACAGTTTACTTAGGTGAGAATAA
This sequence comes from Agapanthus africanus, assembly GCA_030015575.1. Taxonomy (NCBI): domain Eukaryota; kingdom Viridiplantae; phylum Streptophyta; class Magnoliopsida; order Asparagales; family Amaryllidaceae; genus Agapanthus; species Agapanthus africanus. Next base: position 104,565,982 of record CM057347.1, on the reverse strand, counting down.
GACTATCCCTAAATCACTCCCCTTCGTCCCTTCCATCATTCCGACCTTGCACGAAACTGTATCACTTTCATTTCCTATGTTTGGTTTACCGATTTCGGCATACCCATTTCTCACGAATCTTGAGGGATTTGACCCCATTTCTCGACGGGTTAATAAATTAGCACAATCGCTTTTCACACATCGGTCATTAAAAATTGCGCTAATTTATTCACTCCATTTTCACCCTCAAGTTCGTACACCATTTCTTTTTCCCTTCCGCCATTCTTCCTCTCATATACCGAGACCGTATCCCGCTTCTATCTCCATACGGTCTTGCGTATTCTCCATTTCTTTTCTCTTCACATTCTTTCACCAACCCGCATATTACATAGATAGAATTTTTGAATGGTTGGTACTCACTTTTGGCATGTGTAAGGCTTTGTATAGCTTGATACCATTCTCTCCCCTCCTAATCCTGAACTTCAACGCTAAATAGTGGAAACACTGTTTCACTTAAGTTTGGGGGGAACCTTTTGGTGTACATATTTTTGGTTTTTATTTTTGTATATAATTTGTTTTTGGGGAGGCACCGACAATTTTGACTCTCTTGGTGTAGCCTGACAGTGAGGGCACTGTTAAGTTTAAGTTTGGGGGTGTGCTCGGTAAGCTTTCTACCTTCGCATTCATTTGTATATTCTGCATTTGCATACTTATTTAAAAACCCATAAAAATCAGAAAATTTTCTAAAAACATAAAAACTATGTCGTCAAGTTAGCTAGCGGGAGAACTTAGATTCAATATTTCGACTGTTTTATTTGATAAGATAGGAACAACTAAATCCTATTTTTAGATTTTGAAAACCTGAAAGATAACTCTCCTTTGAAGTTAACTATAGCTAATATACGTCTTTACATCACACTACACGTGTCGTGAGTTTTGAAAATTAGATGACAAGTCTATTATGTCTGAAAACTTTTAAATTGATAAACTATTTTCTGAGGATCAAATAGGTTTGTTCTGAAATAAGTAATATCAAGACTAGGTTTAAAGAGAGGTGAATATGAAGGGATATTATTGAGGCCTTAATTGGAACTAATTCTGAAGAATAACCCATCTGGAACTTGATTGGAATGATTACACACCTAACCCACTAAAAACGTCTTTTATCCAAAAAATAATTGAACTACCAGTTATATCTCCGTCTGCATTAAATCATCATGATTTTCACGCTAAAATTGTCTTTTGTTTTTGGGCCTAGGTAACTTGAGTAATTAAGTCCGCTGGGGTGTCTCTACACCTAATGCCCTAAAACCAACTGGTTTGGGAGCATTGGCCCAAAGCTCGCTAAGAAGCCTAGAAAGTCCAAATTAAAACAAAGTCAAGCAAGTGTTCTCTCCGAGTTAAAATTCCTAACAGTTCTTTGTGTGAGAATAATCTTGACAAAAGACAGATTTTTATAAAAAAGTATTTCTTGCGGAGATATGAAGGTTTCATTCTATAATAAAGACTATTGCACGTTCACAAAGGTGTGTATGAAATGAAAACAAGAAAAAGGTGGAGTGAAAAATAAGACCTAGTTTCCTGTTATGGAAGATAGAAATTCTGAATTTGAAACCTTACTGGAAAACAAAACTTGAGAAATACTTAACTCCTTATAAAACTTATGTGATCCTTTTTAAATTTTTATCTGGGCTTTATTTTGTGACATGACGACTTTAATCGATCCTTTTGAAACTTAACGACACTATTTGCACTGCACGTAAAGACATATAAAATCTTAAGTTAAAAGAGAAGTGAGGTGTGAAAAATAAAGGTTCGATAGTTCTAAATTTAGGATAATAGAATTGTTATCTTTTAAACAAAACCTTAGGGTTTGAATCATAGTTATTTCGCAAAACTAGCTTGACGGGATTTTGTGGGTAGTATCCGCTGAAAACCCTCAGGAGACAACACTCCTCCTACTAGGGACACCTAGAGGTTTAACGGCTTATTGCACATGCTCAGTGCAATCGCGTTCCCTGCGAAAGTGCGGTTAGGATTTTCTTTTGTGAATAAATGGTTTTGCTCGGGACGAGCAAAAGATAAGTTTGGGGGTATTTGTTCATATCAGAAAACTGCATTCTAATACCGCCCATTCATTATCTATTTGTTGTATTTATCGGTACTATTAACCAATGTCTGCTCAGTAATACAGATTACAGGTATCCGTGATAAAATACTGGAAATACATTTAAAAGCATGGATATATCAATTAAGAGCCGACACTGAGACCAGAAACGCAAACCGACCAATACTTCAGGAGTCCCTTTTTGCAACAAGTTTGTGTACACATTTTTCTATCTAAATGGTCCAACACAACAAATGTGTACACAAGACTTTTAGGCACATGTGGATATGCATTCAAGGCAAAATATTATATGCATTCAAGGCTAAACATCATGTGTTGATTTTTTCCTTCCAAAACTGAAATCAAATCAAAAGGAATCAAACAAATCAGCATGAGCCATAATGGGGCAGCCATGAATCAAGCCACATGTGGGAATGGAGTAATGAGCATTTAATGGTGAAGATTATGTGTGTGATTTAAAGATTCAAATTTCCTTCCAAAACTGAGTGCAAATCAAATTCAAATAGACAAATCAGCATGGACCATGATAGGGAAGACAAGAATCAAGTCACAAATGGACATGAAGTAATGAGCATTCAATGCTAAAGATTTTGTGTTGATTTAAAAATTCGAATTTCCCTCCATTCTTTGGAGCCTATAAATACAGACCATGGGGCAAAGGTTCAAGGATCAATTCTTTAGTCATTCTTTAGTCTTGGATTGTCATTCTTTATCCAAGTTTTCTATTCTCCTTTCTTGTAAATAGCTTAGTCCCCTTGAGTTCTTAACCTTCTCTTGATCCTTCAACCTCTTCATTGAGCTTGAAAGTTTAAGGGTTGGTTATTGATCTCAAGGGGTTGTATCATTCTTGAAGTTTAATAAAGTGTTCTTTCGTGCTTCCTTCACCATGAGTTCTTTGCCCTCTCTTGATCTTGCAACCTCTTTATTGAGCTTGCAAGTTTAAGTTTGGGTTATTGAACCCAAGTCTTGCAATATGTTCTTTGGTTCCTAATCTTTTACTTGCATTTTATTCTTGCTCTTTTAATTCTCGTACTTAAATACCATGTCATTTAATTACTTATTTGTAGTCTTTTCTTTTCTTTGTTCTTCTCTTTTGTTATCTCTTTTTGGTTTGTTTTGTGAATGGTGTGAATATTGTTGTTAGGAAAAGAGAAAGATTTTGTAAGTTAACATTTCGCTCCTCATTTCCTTTTCCCGTCTTTTCCCATTTGAAACTCCGCCCAAATCTTACGCAAACGCTCCGTTAGGCACCCTACCCTACCAAGGTAAAGGTGATTCCTAACCGTGACCGGTTGCATTCGGTTTGGCCGGAGGCGAAAGCAAGAGACAAGAACGGACGGACAAGGGTCAATAAGCCGATTCCATGAATACCGTGCTTAAGTCCCCTAATCCACGTTGTTGCCAATTGTTCTAGCTTCATTGGTTAAGTTCGGCTCAAATTACTTGAATACGGAATCCATTAACTTACACTATCCTATCGTTTCCTAACAAGCCTTATACTTGAATATAACACATAGGTTAGATAACAAACAAATCCGCCACGCGCGTTAACTCGTAAGAACAAGAACATAAAACGCTCCGTCTCCCTGTGGATCGACCTGTGCTCATCGCGGCTAGCTGCAAAGCGACACCGTCCTGATCGCGGTTAAACTTTAGAACTTTTAAATATCCGACACGCTTTTGGCGTGCGATCAGTACCTATAGGCAAACACATATAATATCGTAAACTGAATCACGGACAACATCAAAACGACGCATGAAACGCGCATAGGTTAAAACCTATGTCCCGCTCATGCAAAAGAATCAAATATTGCTCGATATCGGCATACAAACGCCGATTGATCGAGATAAGCATCAACAAACAACTCATAGTTATAAAACTCATTACTTATAATATAAAACATGATTTAATTCATCGAAACCCTAAAAATCGATCAAATCGTCCAATTCCGTAAAACCTGAAAACACCAATTTACCGTTTCACTTCAAAACTTGATGTTTAAAAGAAACTAATGGTCATAGTATTCATTAATTAGCATAACTAGACTATATAACCTATCACTATATTTTTAACACCCTAATTTATATTAGTTTGAAAATTCTAGTATTTCGCTATATTTTTAACACTCTAATTTTTAACACCCTAAAAATTGACTATATAACCTATCACTATATTTTAAAAATAGCATTTTTATTAGTATTTTTCAATTATCAATAGAAACTAGTAACCAATTTAAGTTTTCCATTCCACTAACAAGTTAATATTCTCATTAAAACCACAATCTAGTGTTACAAACATTAATTGGAATTTTATCTCACCAATATATACAAGATATAGAAATCTAGTTTGCAAAATGGATTAATTTAAACAATTTTGGATAAACAATTTACAATATATCATCCATACAAGATTTTCCACTTCTAAAAATGTTAAACTAGTTATTATAACCCTACTTAATTAATAAAAACCATAACTTAATTTTATAAACCCTAACTTGAATTTTAAAACTTGTAGATAGAAATTATTTATTAAATCTAATTATGCTTAAATGAAACATCTAATAACAATAAATCAAAAGAAGAAGATTTATACCTCCACGACATGAAATCCAAACATGAAAACAAGCCTCTAAAATGAATGCTTTCCATCTCCAAAATCCATGTAAAGATGAGCAAAGAATAGAGGGTAGGAATTAATTAGGATTTTGTGGGGTTTTTTATTGAATTTTTGATGAATTTTGATGATTTTTAATACAAAAATGATGGGGGGGAAATTTTGGGGCTGCCCATGGTGGTGAGGCCGGCCATGAGGTGAGGAAAAGAGAGGAGAGTGAGAAAAGGTGAAGAAAAGTGTAGAACCTTTCACAAAAATATCACACAATTAAGTCTTTTCATGAATTTAGTTAAAAATTCTTTATTTTCTTCACTCCATTTGACCTAGAATGGTCTAGAACCATTGTAAAATTTTGAAAATAAATTTTGCATGAAACACACTTGATTCTAATATTTAATGGTTCACTTATGCTAATTAAACCCATTCAAATTTGTAATTTACACTAATTTAGTGTAAAAATAAAGCTTATGTTAATATTTAAAATAATTAATTTAAGAAAAATAGTTAATTAAACTAAAATTTATAAGTGGCTAAATAAACACCATTTACTAGTAATAACATAATTAAAATAGGTATTTTTAAATTTATAGTGAAAAATAATTACGGTTTAGTTTTATGAAAACTACGTTTTACTTTACCGAAAATTATAAAATTCACTTAAACGATTTTATTTAATTAATTAATTATTTAATTATTTTTAAAATGTTACAATCTTCCCCCCTTTAAGAAATTCGGTCCCCAAATTTAAATTAAAACTCCCCCCAATTACTAAAACATTCAGCTAAACACTCAAATCGTCGGGGCTCCGAAATCATCAATACATAACTAAAATCAACTCCGTCAAGCATAACACAATCATCAGAGTTATGGCGAAAATAAAATACCAAAACCCAATACGAAAACCAAAATAATATACATCAAAACTACAACTTATATATTGTGCACATCATAGTAAAATCGTCCAAACATCTGGATAAAGAAGCATGCAAGAACCCCTTTTGAAAATCGCCGTGTGATGCACATGCCATGGCATAAGTAGCGGACATTTATTTTTAAAAAAATAGCTATATATATATATATATATATATATATCTTTTATTTAACATACACGTCCTGCCTGGTTACCAAATCAATAGTAATGATTATAAAAAGATACTGATCAAACTGAAATCAATCCCAATCACATCATAAAAATATCATGTGCGTCCGGTACGCACTGAAATCGAAACCAAATACAGATGTCACGAATTCACACAAAAACAAAACTGAGTGCAACAGGTGTGCAACAAAAACATCTGTCAAGTGCAACGGGCGTGCACGACTCTAATATCAGGTGCATCTAATCTGCACAAAACCATGATTTAGTGCATCTGGTGTGCACAAATCGTATCAGGTGCACCGAATGTGCGCAAGAATCTCAATCAGGTGCACATGGTGCACGAAAACATACACCGAATATCAAAATCGAAATCACAGTACGAAAATGCATGAAAACTAGGTCGAAGCATATGTCAAAATCATGTGTAACCCATATGCACGAAATCAAATCAAAATCTCAAAATGTATAAAACCAAATCGAGTGTACTGGGTATGTACAAAACAACATCAATACAACTAATATATGAAGCACGAATGGAATGTAATGAATGCATACATAAGAAATACCAATCATAGAACAAAATCCTCAAAATACCAAAAAAATATCCAATCAACGGAAATATGAAATTCAAATCACCAAATCACAATCGTAAACACTATCGTCAATGTGCGCCTCTTTCCCCCTTTCCTCTGGTGTCGACTGCTTCGAACTTGTCTCTTCATAGGTGTGTTGACTGCGCTACCAACGGTAATACTCATATCTAAAGTCTCCCACGTAGTCGATCCCTTCACCTGATATCCGGACTACATTACACTTTTTGATCGATCCATCAAAATCCCATAATTCCCCGAGATCTCAACACTCAAGTACAGTTTAAAAATATCCGGTACATACCCCAGCATCGATGGTCCAGCCGCAGAAGGGCAAACCCAAGCCTCACTAATGGCACCGCGGAACTGCAGTAAACCCTAAGGTTCAAGGGCGTTCTCGTGGTCATTATGTCGAGTTAGGGTTTCATTCTTCTAGAGGGTCTATCGAAATACCTGCATGTTCTTCCGAATACTTTAAACTTGGGAAAATGGGTTTCTGACAATCGTTCGAATCCTTGAACTTTGTCTGGACGGCATGTGAATACCCTTCTCCCGTACGCTAAATAATGCTTCAATCCTCAAGAATAACCGATACCCTAATGGTTATCGCATTCGAACCGCAGCTCCTTCTGCCCGTGCGCCCGTGGTAACAGAAACCACCCTCCGATATCGACGAAGATAGATCAAAGGAACGAATGAAATGCGGTGCAAACAAATGTACATCCTAAGGCTATTTAAGAAGAGTAGCATATCGTAAGTATGCCGCGGATCATACCCACGGTACGTCACTCTATCTAAGTCGCCTACTCCATCAACCAAGGGTCACCCTAGACATATATAAGGTTAAACCTAGCGCTCTGATACCAACTTTGTCACGACCCGAAAGTATGGAACGTGACCGGCACTTAGATTACGAAGCGTCTAGAGGCGCAACGTAACCTAAGTAAGCCGAAGCCCAGAAATCTAAACCATAAAAAGAAGAAGAAGTGAAGGAAAACATGTAGAAAACAAGTTTAAAAGCAACATCCAATTTTCTCAAAAATTTCGGAAGAGTCTCCTTTGTAAAAACTGGCCCCAAACGGGTACAAACAAGAATAATATATATACAAACAATAAAAAGCATCCCAAACGGGAGCTAGCTCTACGCCAAAAGGCGGAAACAACCACATCAATGCACAATAGTATACAACGCCAAAGGGCGAGGCTCAAAACTCAAAAGAAAACAAAACCACCAAATATCATAATAATACAAGCGTGGCTCTAAGGTCGAAATAAACAATTGATCCAGTAACCTATCAAGTAATACAAGTTTGGTTGATGGAGCTTTCTAGATACAAATGAAATAATAAAAGTACAATGGCGGTCCAAATACAAGTGAACCAACCTACCGTGCAACTCACCCTGAGTGAAAAGATGTGCCAGTAAGCTGCCAGGAAAACCTGTACATCGAACCTGTAATAAAATTTGGCACAACGGGGGTGAGTTGCCAACTCGTGAGTAGAAGATATCTGCGAAAAGAAATCGAATGCACGACGCTGTCCTAGGTCATAATAATATACTAATATACTACTAGTCATCAAGTAAAGACAGGATAATAAGCTACGTGTAAGTGCAAATGCTCCGTGCTCTTATCAGTGCCCCATATAGAACTATGTCATGTGAATGAGTATGCATGCACCATGAATGTGAAATAACCAATCCTGAAATCTAGATATATCTGTATAAGAAATCTTTAACTTTTATCATGGTAAAATGTGTATAGAAATTTGAAATATCAACGATGAAATCCATAGAAATCCGTGTCAAGCATCGACACAAAACATGTAAATCTCAAGTCTCAATACCTCAAAATCTCAATGTCTCATAGTCTCAATATCTCGGGCTCCATTAGTCCGGATCGGCCCATATCATCAAATCTCACGACAACGGTCGGTATCCTCCGGATATCCGCCACGCCAGACATCACCGGTAGGTAGTCCTCCCCTGCCAGGCTCATCGTCTACAACTCGATCTTCTTGCCCCGGGGTACCATACCGGGCCCACCATATACCCGAGACGGTTCATCCACTCCTCGAATCGGGTCTCGAAATCCAACAGAAAACATGAAATCTCATGGTGGATGACACATACATCACGAGAAAACCGCATCTTATGTTTTAAAAAGAGAGGAGGAGGAGAGAGAGAGAGAGAAGTTTTTATATATTCTTGCGGTTTTCCCCAAAAATCCAGAAATCTCATAGAAATCCAAAATCCCAAAATTATGAGTAAGTATATGATAAGCGTCGGTATATGCCCCATAATACTGCATGATAACATGAAAATGCGAATGCATGAAAAGTCTAAGTAATAAATAACATGTCTATACTAACACCAGAGAGTGATCACAATATTATATCGATCTAGCTGTTAGCTGATTGTATCAATAAAAGATAATATGTTCTAAAGTGTACGTGACATAGCAATTACGGATGATGATGTGTGTGAGCCGGCAAATAAGTGTGCGTGGAATATGCGCATCATCGGTAATGGTGCTGGTGTCCTAACAGGCAAAGTTTTATTCTGATTATAGAAACATATGAATGAACATGCACCATTATGATTACGGTATGAATGTAAAGACGAATGTGTAATAACCACTCATCTGTGATATACAAGTAAGACTATAACTATATGACTCGAGCCTAAACTAGTGTCCATCTAACCTCCTAAGGAACTAAACCTAAGAAACCAGTTAATAAGAAATAAGATTCCACCTAAGGTCTGAATCCATATCTCTAATAGTCGGCGATCCAGCCTCAATAGCGTCACGTACGTAGTACGGCATCCTCGAATCAAGAGTGCAGATCAATCATCAAATCTATGCCTCGTACGGTAAAATCCATCGTATGGCATCCCAATATCGGGGTACGGGTCAAGTATCATCTACGTGTCTCATCATCAACACATGTCAAGATCAAGGTGTTATACTGTAATCGCATACATCAATCATATATCATTGTCAACATAAATATACATCGTTAATTTATCCTCAGAAATATCATGTCATATGTATCATATTGTGATTAAGTCACACTTAGATCATATCGTAATCAAGTCACACCTATATGATATCGTAATCAAGTCACACATATATGATATCGAAATCAAGTCACACCTATATGATGTCGTAATCAAGTCACACCTATATGATATCATATCAGAATTTCAGGCACAGGTTACGGTCCGGGTTCTATTTTAGAGTCCCATATACTTCAATATCATCACCACCCTTTATTATTTATGTATGCCTATTCATTATCTCATTTCCTAATGATCCGCTAACATCATAACACGACCGTAAAGCCAAGAATCACGGCATCAAGCCCAGTTATATTGTTTTATCCCCGTGTATCATATCACATCCTTGTATCACATATACGTATTGTGTATATATATATATATATACCTACACCTAGTCCTATATATATATATATACATACACGTATACACCACGTCGAGTCTCAGTGTGTGCATGTGTGTATCTACCTGAAACCTACGAATCTCCTCCAAGATATTCATCCTCGGGTAAGGTCTTTCTAAATCAATCTAGTCCAACCTAAGGTCACTACTAGGGTCCTACTCACCAAAATTCTAAGGTCATGTCTGGCTTCCTAATGACAATAAGTATTATCCCTATTCTACGTTTGCGGGGATGCTAAACGCCATCCACCCGACTTCCCCCCGTAGATATACATCTACTCACCTGGTCCTTGTCTGCCGAAGACGTTGTCGCCATCCTCTTCTTCATCGTCCGCAGTCCACGTGAGGGGTACCTATACGCAAAAACATATAATATCGTAAACTGAATCACGGACAACATCAAAACGACGCATGAAACGCGCATAGGTTAAAACCTATGTCCCGCTCATGCAAAAGAATCAAATATCGCTCGATATCGGCGTACAAACGCCGATTGATCGAGATAAGTATCAACAAACAACTAATAGTTATAAAACTCATTACTTATAATATAAAACATGATTTAATTCATCGAAACCCTAAAAATCGATCAAATCGTCCGATTCCGTAAAACATGAAAACACCAATTTACCGTTTTACTTCAAAACTTGATATTTAAAAGAAACTAATGGTCATAGTATTCATTAATTAGTATAACTAGACTATATAACCTATCACTATATTTTCAACACCCTAATTTATATTAGTTTGAAAATTCTAGTTTGCAAACTTGCCCGATTTCGATACTTTTAAGGAAAATTTCACAATATCACATCTAAACTGGATTTTGCATGAATTAATGCATTAAACTACAATTCATGATGATAATAATATAATGAAATCATAATTTAGATTTTAAACCTCATTTATTTAAGAATTTCCAAAATCTAGTTAGCAAAAATAGTATTTTTATTAGTATTTTTCAATTATCAATAGAAACTAGTAACCAATTTAAGTTTTTCATTCCACTAACAAGTTAATATCCTCATTAAAACCACAATCTAGTGTTACAAACATTAATTGGAATTTTATCTCACCAATATATACAATATATAGAAATCTAGTTTGCAAAATGGATTAATTTAAACAATTTTGGATAAACAATTTACAATATATCATCCATACAAGATTTTCCACTTCTAAAAATGTTAAACTAGTTATTATAACCCTACTTAATTAATAAAAACCATAACTTAATTTTATAAATCCTAACTTGAATTTTAAAACTTGTTGATAGAAATTATTTATTAAATCTAATTATGCTTAAATGAAACATCTGATAACAATAAATCAAAAGAAGAAGATTTATACCTCCACAACATGAAATCCAAACATGAAAATAAGCCTCCAAAATGAATGATTTCCATCTCCAAAATCCATGTAAAGATGAGCAAAGAATAGAGGGTAGGAATTAATTAAGATTTTGTGGGTTTTTTATTGAATTTTTGATGAATTTTGATGATTTTTAATACAAAAATGATGGGGGGAAAATTTTGGGGCTGCCCATGGTGGTGAGGCCGGCCATGAGGTGAGGAAAAGAGAGGAGAGTGAGAAAAGGTCAAGAAAAGTGTAGAAGGTTTCACAAAAATATCACACAATTAAGTCTTTTAATGAATTTATTTAAAAATTCTTTATTTTCATCACTCCATTTGACCTAGAATGGTCTAGAACCATTGTAAAATTTTGAAAATAAATTTTGCATGAAACACACTTGATTCTAATATGTAATGGTTCACTTTTGCTAATTAAACCCATTCAAATTTGTAATTTACACTAATTTAATGTAAAAATAAAGGTTATGTTAATATTTAAAATAATTAATTTAAGAAAAATATTTAATTAAACTAAAATTTATAAGTGGCTAAATAAACACCATTTACTAGTAATAACATAATTAAAATAGGTATTTTTAAATTTATAGTGAAAAATAATTACGGTTTAGTTTTATGAAAACTACGTTTTACCCGAAAATTATAAAATTCACTTAAACGATTTTATTTATTTAATTAATTATTTAATTATTTTTAAAATTTTACAGCATCATAGATGATGATGATCCTACTAGTTTTCAGTAAGCTATCACGAGTAGTAACTCAGTGAAATGGCCGGATACCATGCGATCCAAAATGGAATCCATGCACACCAAAAAAATATGGACTTTGGAGGTTGCACCTTATGGAGTAAAACCCATAGGGTGTAAATGGATCTTTAAGAAAAAGATTTTTATGGATGGACAAGTAGAGACCTATAAAGCTAGACTTGTGGCGAAAGGATTTCGTCAAAGATCAGGATTGGACTATGATGAGACTTTTTCTCCAGTTGCAATACTTAAATCCATTCGAATCCTACTTACTATTGCTGCTTACTACGAAAATGAAATCCGGCAGATGGACGTTAAAACAGCATTTCTAAATGGTGATTTGGATGAATGCATTTTTATGGATCAGCCGGATGGCTTCATTGACAGTGGAAGCAGCGAAAAGGTATGCAGGTTGCTTAAATCCATTTATTGATTAAAGCGGGTATCACGGAGTTGGAACATCTGCTTTGATGATGCAATTAAAGAGTTTGACTTTATAAAAAATGTAGATGAACCTTGCATTTATAAAAAGATTGTAGAGAGTACTGTCACATTCCTCGTATTGTACGTGAATGACATTCTCTTGATAGAAAATGGCGTTTCTATGCTACAATCGGTCAAACTATTCTTATCACAAAGATTCTCCATGAAGGACCTGGGTGATGCCTCGTGCATTCTAGGCATTAAAATCTATAGAGATGGGTCTAAGAGATTGTTGGTGAAAGTCTACCCTAGCACCACCATGAGATTCTAATGACATCAAGCATGCCAAATTCAAATTTTTATAGGTGCTAAGCTAGACTAAACAAGATCTTTAACTAGATTATTAGGGTTTTAGTTTGATAACAAGAAAAACTTGAGAGAAGGAAAAGATGTTATACTCTATAGATCGAGTCCTTCTCTTCTTTAGCTCCGTGTAGTAGTCCACACGACTCCACTAGGCTCCTCTTTGAGTTGAACGGGCCTCCTTCGTGATCTTCGCACCAAAGAAGATCCACCCGAAGTCCCTCTAGCTCAAGCTACCTCTATACTAAACTCTTTTAGTGTAGGAAACACACTACACTTGATTACTAGTTAAGTGTAAGATGAAGAAGTAGGGATTTGTAAGCTCACAAATGATCTCTCAAACTCAATGATTCACATCACATGTAAGGGTTTTGAGTTTGGAAAGGAGGTGAGAATTTTTGGAGAGCAAGAGCTCACCTCAAGAAAGCCAAAGAAAATCACAAATCAAGAACGAAGTGAGTGTGAATAGCAACTCTTGACCCTCTTTCATTCAAGCATGGAATTATTGCAATATAAAATTGCAACCATGCTTAAATAGTGAGTCAAGATAAACAAAAAAATAATAAAGCCCATGCCTCACCCATTCTTTATAAAGTCACCCCATTTTCCACCTTTTATTCTATTTTCCAAAAATAGAAAATACATGCCATGCTTCATATAATAATATATATTTATATATATATCAAATATACATTAATATATATATATATATATACATATATATATATATTAATAAAGCAATTAGTGAGCTAAAGATATTAGTTAATACATAATTATATCAAATATAATTTTTATCAAATTATTAAATCAACACTTGATTTAATAATCCGGTTATATCATATATGACCGACTAATACCATTTATCCATTTATCACATTATCTAATCAATACTTGATTCGATAATTTGGTTATATCATATATAACCTAATCGATAACAGATAACTGCCAGATTACAATACGGCATCACATACTCGTATTTAATCAGGCCTACGCACATATCAACATATGCGCCCTATTTCGTTTCGCTTGAACCAGGAAACTTCTGTGTGGGACTCTAAAGACTCGTCAATACGCCAGCAGTAGGTGATGATCACATCAGTCACCTACAAGCCGACAGCGGTACTAGCTGGACGTAACGGCTACCCGGGTATTGAGCGATATGAAGATCAACAAGCACGCTCGTCCATACTCTCCATGAAGCCTATCAGTAACACTACCGTACAGTCCGGTCTTTTCATTTCATATGTCGCATATGACGTCTAGGGGTGGTAAACGTCAGACCCCAGTAACATGATAAGCCATGCCGATATCTGGCTTATAATGGTTCGAGAAACTACTGATAACTCTTATCAGTAAATCTCAGCAACAGCCCTGGCCAGGGACTTCCAGTTATAGCCAATCGAGCATAGCGCAACATTAAGCCCCAATACCGGGAGAGACGAAACCCCTCCTATCGCTCATTTCCTCCATGTGACTCAGGACTGTACCCAAAATCCACCTGTTTGCATGTCTCCTTCGAGCGTGGTAAGGAGGAAATAAAAGCACAGTGGGAGCCACACAAGACTCTATGACAATCTCAGGTCTACAGACTAACTATTACCGGTGTCACCAGAAGACTGCTATCTGACGATAGGTATACTACCAACTAGGAGTCCTCGGCGACTCCTATTTGGTGTACCCATTCTCCAATGAGCACCTGTGTACAATCTTTGATATCACACACCAATGGTTGTGGGATCAACCATCGCCCTCCAAGGGACAAGAAACGTACACACTAGTCTACTATAGAATATTGATGCCCTAGTCTCGATATTCCCTCGACTAGGAACTGATTAAAGGATGTACATTTGGACCACCCTGGCCCCACTAGTATGATCTCATCATAATCCTGGTAGTCAAGTACATATCCTAAGGTCTTTATCAACATGTGAGAGCACGACAGTAAAGAATACCAATCAACATGTTAAGATAAAGAGTAACCAGATAGCATACTATCATATCAAGCAAGAAATTCCTCTATATATATGTCCACGCATCCAATATAATATACATCACATGTATAATAATGGCCTCTAAGGCATACATATTCCCAACAATCTCCCACTTGCACTAAGGCCATGTGTTGTAGTATTCCATACCCAACATCCCAAAAAGTCTCTCAAACTGCATCTGGGGGAGGGCCTTCGTGAGTGGATCCGCTACGTTGTCCTTCATTTCAACTCTCCTGGCCTCGATCTCCCGGCGACATACTATCTTCCTGATCAGGTGATACCGCCTAAGAATATGTCTGGATCTCTGATGGGATCTAGGTTCCATGGCTAAAGCCACAGCTCTATTGTTATCACAATACACAGGTATTAGATGCTCAATAGATGGAACTACACCAAGCTTAGTAATGAACTTCTTCATACAGACAGCTTCTTTGTCAGCATCGTGTAAGTCTATGGTAGCGCCCCGGCCGTCGATCCGAGGCCAAAACGCGGAAACAAAAACTTTTTCATAAACTTAAAACTGGCGCTAACGCAGACTTTAACCTGGATTGAACCATTAACACAAACTAGCTAACTAGAGAAGGGTAAGAAAGGCTATACCGATCGATCCGTGTCCTTCGGTCTTTGGCCACCATCCCTAACTCCTCGCGGCATCTCCGATCTCCGGTCTCCTCGTCGGAAGGGCACCACATCAAGAAGTCTTTTATGGGCTCCCACCTCTGAATCGAGGCAACTCGGACACGAAGTTTGCAAGCTGACTTGTCCAAGGTTGCTGTAGAATAAGTGTAGAACACTTCGTCTCAAGGGTTAATCGAAGTTGCCTCAAAGGGAGTTGAAATGGAAATGAGCTCAAGGATTTTTCTTTGCAAAATGAATCAATTTTTTCCTTCACAAAATGATGGGGGCAGCCCCTAATAGTGCTCGGCCATTTTTGGCAGTGGGAAAAATGATAAGGGGGTGAGCACAAGGAAAGAATGGGGTGATCATAAGGAAAATTATGTCACAACAATGTCTTTCTGAAATCCAATCACATTAATGCAAGCAATGATGCACAAATGAATCAATCTCATCCAAGAGCATTCCAGAATTCTGCTGAACCCCTCCAATCACGAAAAGCCCCCTCCCTTTTATAAAATGCACCTTTGCAAATAAACCCTTCCAAGCAAAAATCAGCCATGAAAGAGAAGGATGGAAAAATGGCCAAAATGAGAAAGCAACCTGACAACTTCAAAAGGCGATCCGGTAACAAATTACGGGATAACCCCGCAACTGTATATACATACCCGCATTTGTATTTCGACCGAATACAAATGCAATGAGACAAAATCTACACTGTATAATACTAGGATCCGGCTTAAACTAAAGCCCGCTAGTATTATCAGTCCGAAATACGACACGTGCACAAGTGCACGTGTATGTTCGAACCCTGCCATAAATCCATACGGCCTCTACAACATTTCGCCCGAAACTTGAGAAACTGTCTGTGGGGAACTCTAAAGACTCGTCAATACATTGGCTGTGGATTTAACCACTAGCACGTCAGTGGTACTAGCTGTACGTAACGGGCCACCAGGTATTGACCAAAAGGGAGGTCGATGAGCGAACTCATCCTGACACCCTACTGAGCCTGTCAGTGACAATATCCGTACAGTCCGGTCCGTTCGTCTATGAGTATCGTATGTCGGGCTTAGGAGGTTGGTAAAAGTCAGACCCCCAAAAGCGGTACAAGTCGTGTCGGTGTGTAGCCCAGAACACACTGAGATACTACTGGAATACCTACCAGTAAATCTCCTGCCTTGGCCAAGGACTTCGTGTAATGGCTCTCTTAGACACAGCGCGATCTCACCCCCAATACCGGGAGAGACGAAACCCCTGCCGATCCGCTCACTGCCTCCATGTGGCTCGGGACTGTACCCAACTAAAACCTGTTTGCACGACTCCTTTGAGCCGTGGTAGGGTAGTAATCAAAGCACAGTGAGAACTCACACGAGACAAATGACGATCTCAGGTTGATGAACTAACATGTACACATGTCACCAGGGAACTGCTTTCTGACGTCAGGTATAATACCAACTAGCATGTTCTCGGCGAGTCATGTCCGGTGTACTCATAACCCAATGAGCACCTGTATACATCTTAGGTGAATCAACTGACACCAATGGATTGTGAGACCGGCCACCACCTCTCATCGGGGTCTCGACTGTATACACTAGTCTACTCCGGAGTATCGATTCCCTGTCTCGAAAACTCCCACGACTATGGACCTTTTAAGGATGTGCTTATAGACCCCAGCTCCCACATATATGATCGCTATCATACTGCTGGAAGTCAAGCAAGAATCCTAAGGGCTCTATCAACGTGTAATAGCGACCTGTAAGATCACCTAAAACAGTACACGATGATAAAGATAAACCAGATAGCATACTATCATCATGAGTAAGACTATCCTACCGGCATAGGTCCTCCCTCAATCATTGCAATCACGTGCCTGCGATCCAATAATTGACTTTGAGGGCACTATATCCAACAATCTCCCACTTGCACTCAAGGCTAATTATTGCGATGTCGTATACTCACAGCCTGTATGATACCGAACACCCAACTCCTCTACTAATCAGTCTCACAAAACCCGGTTGTGAAACTACTGCGTTGGAGGAATAGCCTCAGTGGGTGGATCCGCCCTGATGTTTCTTTCTATGTCTCTCTTTATCTAAAGTTCACGGAGAAAGTCATCTCCTGAAATGAGCAATACCTGTCTTAGAATATGTTTGGATATCTGATGGGACCTAGTTCATAAATGAACTCCAAATCCAAACTTCTTAGACTAGACCGTCAACTGAACTTAATCAGTATCCTGCGCCATGCATCCCTCAGTATCCGCTTGGACCTCCTGTCCAAACGACTGCCCCTCGTCAGAGGGAAAACAATAACTCTGACAGTCACTCTGTCATCCAGGTCACCTTGGAAGCCCGGAATGATAACCGTCTCCCGAAGGAGGCTGTCATTATCATATCCCTAGAACATCCGCTTATATTTATAAACCTGCTTCCGAATGTTTCTCCAGGATTGGATTAATATAAACTTATTGTACCTCATGCAAAAACAACATCTGGTGTAGTACTTGACATCTCATGATTGACTCAATTGCCTAAGCAAGTGATATGTCAATCAAGCACATCCCTCTCCCCTTTAGTCTGTAAGACACCTTTAGAGAGGGTGACTCCATCACCTGCAAGTATACTACCGTGCCAGGAGTCGTCCATTCTAAAATACCTGTAGAATGCTGTCTAAGTACCCAGATTGGGAAACTAGCCAAATCTAGATCTAAAACCATAGATCTAGTAACCAGAATGTGTGATATTATATCTATATCCTATCTGGAGAAACCACTGTGTGACAACCAAAGTATAACCGATCGTAGTATAGGAATTTCACTTCCTACTATATGTATGTCATCTAAATACCAGGACATCACACCCTACCACCTTCTTAACAGATCTATCCCCTATTCTGATGAAGTCAAACCTATGACTGTCACATCAGAAATAGATGATCTATCTCCGCTATATCTGCTTTAGTCCATAAATAGACATAAGCTACTTGTCCACTATGTTTCCACTGCTCCCACTGGCTACGACAACCCTCTGACAGAATAATATACACGTGCACTTCTAAAGCCAGTTCAGAACGACGCTATACTCATCCTCCTGCCGGATTTCCTAGCCTGGAACAACAGTTGTGTCAAGTCTAGGTAAACAAGAACCTCTCTGTCACCGTCCTTGAGCATACCGAAGTACCTCTCGAATGCCTGAGGTTACCCACCATACCTGCGGAGTGGCTAATGGAATTTCAAACCTGATTGAATCTTTAGGTTCTTATCAAATTTCTAGTAATCGTTTGTGGTTCTGGAATCACTTCCAGTTCTACCATACTCCCACTACTGTTTTCTGAAAAAATCTATTTTACTAAAACTGTGGCGAGTCAAGAACAATATCACTATTGATCTTCCAGATGGTAGAAAGTCAACCCTCATCATAGCCCAGGTTAACCCACAAACAGCCATTACAGAAACGTGCCTTGAGTTATCCAGAGTCTGGTTTTAAGTATAAGCCGGACAACTCCATATACCTTAACATCGTTAAGATATGATCCATTCTATATACAATATAGAAACAGAGGCACTGATTTAATTGGAACCAGATTCAAATCATGCAGCTGTCTCCAGTGCATGTCAACTAAATGGAGAGAGGCTAATCAGCATTACTCAATTTAGGAGTGCATCCAATTATGAGTAACCTGAAAGAGAAACAAGTTTCTCAAAACCATTACTATCAACTGAATACCGGATACAAGTATCTACATCTTCGATCACCTTGAAGAATCCTGATACTTGCAACACCAGGTTCTCTACTTTATTCTTATACCCATAACTTCTCAAAACTTAGGCCTTGTATTTCTACGAAACACTTGTCTAAAACTTAGAGAAGTCATGAGTAAACAAAATATAGTACGAGGACCAACCCCTCTGTCCTAATGGACACTGGACAATGTACAATACTTTGTATAAGTCCGCTGAGTTGAATAACTCAAACCCTGTGCGTCATAGGTTGAAAACTGTAATATGGTTATGAAGAATTACACCGCTGTTTAATGCTCCTTACCTAACCATCCACTGAAATAGGTAAATGTTATAGACATAATTTCAAAAGGTTATATCTCACTTTATAAAAATAAACATACAGATATATCAATTTGAAATTGGTGCATAACAACGGATATTCAAAACCAAATATTTGTCGTCCGGCAAACAACCCAGGCGATTTCCTCAAATATCACCAATTACAACGAATCCTGATATAATGAGGATGATCACCGGATTTCCAATAACTTACTCCCACTCATCATCTGCAAAAACCATACAGATGTGAGAATCAAACCTGGTAAATACATACCCTGGAGTAAGTACTAATTGGGAAATCAGTTTTCTATTAAGAATACACAGTGAAACTGAAACATGTAAATGTTTCGAAGGGGTATTCGGGTATTCCTAGTAATACCTCTTCCATTATCAGATTCACAACTGTAACTGTATATTTCTTTGCCATCTCTCCAAATCCCTTTATATGTCTTTAGTCGTTACCTTCTGTACACCATTGTTAGGCTAAATGGTTTTCTTCCTTCCCTACCGTTCGGCACCAGCCTATGGTTCGGAAGAAGACTATCCATAAGCGTAATAGGTGTACTATCCTAATCCAAGGAGCACTCGCAATGCGAGAGAAGGTAAAGACAAAAGACAACTGAATAAACCTTATTCCTATTTCTCCTGAACCAGAATCCATCCCCGAACTGGAACAAGTCCCTTCGAGTTCGTATATAACCATACGATGGTGTATCCAATAAACTGTGGATCTTCGTAGTGATACGGGGTGTTCCGGAGAAATACAAAGGTGAAGTAGGAGTGGCGATGAAATACTTGGTTTGGTCGTGAATAGCAGTCGCAATTTACTTTGCCCTCTTTCTAATCCCTTTATTTTGTCTTTACTTAATACCTTCTGTACACCTTCGTTAGGCTAATTGGTTTTCTTCATTCGCCACCGTTCGGCACCTACCTATGGTTTGGAAGAAGACTATCCAATTAGCGTAGGTGTACCGTCCTAATCCAAGGAGCACTCGCAACCTGAGAGAAGATAAAAGGAAAAGACAACTGAATAGTCCTATTCTTTTTCTCCAGAACCGGAAACCATCCTCGAATCTGGAACAAGTTCCTTCGAGTTCGTATATAACCATACGATGGTTTTATCCAATGGAAGTGGACGTTCATAGTGACACGAAATGTTCCGGAGAAAAAGGGTAAAAGTAGGAGTGGCAATGAGGTATGCAACTCTGACAATCCAAAAGTCAGTGTTTTTAACAAGGTTCGGTTAACTTGGTCACCGCGTCATAGTCTAGGGTCGAGCCATGGTCGCTGCCAAAGAGAGAGAGAAAAGAAACACTATGCGTGCACTCTAACCTAGATCAGAATGGTTATAAATTTATCTAATCAGGAAACCTCCCACTGTATCCTCAAATTCTCCTCCAAACCTGAAAGAAGAATTAGTCGGGATCACCCGAGGAGTAAACCAACTCATCAGTAGGAATCGAGATCCAACTATCATCGCATGATAATGTGATGGAATCCACTCACGTTATCACACTCCAGAAGGTATGTGCATGCTTGGCAAGTTTCAGTTTCTTTAGAAACTCCCGATGTGATTTTTACCCCATGCTCTTATGACCTTGACTTTGGCCAACAAATCATAAGTCACATGTCAAGTTCTACCCGTCATTATCCAGGTTAATTTGAACCTACCCGGACCTACCCTTGACTTTGGCCAACAAAGCAGTACGACTGTCCCAAACCAACGCATATGTCTATGCAACAGAAAGGTAACAAATAGCTACCATACACTATGCCTTGACTTTGGCCAACAAACATAGCATGAATACTAAGGGCTACCCGTCTGAAATGACGGAGGGCTACGAATGGTTTTTGGCGAAAAACCTTTAACGTAATGAACTTGATATCGTTGAAGGAACCGGATATCTTTATATAAATATAGTGGCGAAAACCTTTGCTAAAGAGGTCACTCCCGGTGAAGGGATCTCGGCTCCTTCCCCGTAGAATGAGGTGCAGGATATTCCAACTGAATACCGTGATGCAAAGCAAAAAGGCAATCGGCTATAGTGAAGTTATTACCCTAACGCAAACTTCTGTCTAAGGGGTCACTCCCGGTGAAGGATCTCGGCCCTTGCCTCGTCGACTGAGGTGCTGGATATTCATAACCGAATACCACTGTGCAAAACAAAAGAAAACGTCCTTGCATTAACAGCCTTTTGAAAAATGTTCCAACAACATCAGAATAGGTTTGTTTAGCTTGCATTGATCCGAATCAATACAGTCCCATCAATTAATCACACCATAAAAGAACGAAAATATGATATACGTATATGCCATCCGCATTCGCCACTGGGTCCCGTCATCACCCGTTAGGTTACTTAACTAACGACAGAGCAGGGATTGGACTAGCGCGGGTGTAAAACATATACAACATCTACTAGTATATATATCAATATATAATAATCGCTCAAGGTGTGATAAAATGCAACATCACAGAAATATAATAAGCATCACAGAACAATACAGATAATCTGGGAGCCCCGGGTTTCATAGAGCCGCAACTAAAACCCGATGTTCCCCTGGTCGTGTGGATAGCCTGTGCAATGAAATCCTAGACCCCTACGGGCGTGGCAAGTTACCTGCCAAAACCTGAAGCGAGGCAGCCCCCTTCAACAAAGTGAATGGACCACCCAGCACTTCATGGAATCCGGTAACCTGAGCACCCCTCCTTGGGTCAACCTATACCCCCTAGGAGTACGGCGAATAGCCCGCCAATTCTAGAGCGAAGCCTCCTCCGTCTTAAAGCCATGAGATGCGGGCTCGTTGCCCTCTAGAACCCGGCTATCCATGCACCCCAACGCGAGGTAATCCTAGTACAGAAAATAAAACATAAACAACAGGTACATCGACCTCAATCCGGTCGTGCCCCGAAAGAATAATATACAAACAGGCAGTGACGACAGTCCACATGTCGGACGCTCGCCCCGCAATATCAAATGTACAAATGTAACCAAACTGTACTACCATTGCATCCAGGCTATCCACTACGATAAATCCGCAACAACACAGCACGACACAGAACATCAACATGAATGTCACGTTCGCAAATCCGTCTAAAAGAGCTATAGCAATTAGACAAGATTTACCGCTCGAATGACATTCACGGTCGCAGATATAATGTAAGTACTGCGAACTAACTTATTTAAAATTTCGATCGTCAAAATTTTCCGAAGTGGCCCCCAAGTACAATTCCAGCACTCAAAATAATCTGGGCCAAAATTAAAAATTCCAGAAACCACATTTCCACACAGAAGACCACCACAAAAAAAATTGTGCAATGAAGCCCCAGAACTGCGGCGGAACCGCGGCCAAAACGTGGGTAAGGCCATGGTTCCGCGGCGTCACAGTGAGATCATTCTACAAAATTTTTGCAGTGGTCTTAAAAAAGCCTGGACGATTTTCTGACATGCTGAAAATAATTTTTCGACGACAAAATAAATTCGATAGAAACTTTAGTATTGGAAATGCGGTTTCGGAAATTTTGTTCGATCGATATTTTAAATACGTTAGAACAAGCAAGTAAAGGTTAATGACGTGGCTCTAATACCAATGTAAGTCTACGGTAGCGCCCCGGCCGTCGATCCGAGGCCAAAACGCGGAAACGAAAACTTTTTCATAAACTTGAAACTGGCGCTAACGCAGACTTTAACCCGGATCAAACCATTAACAAAAACTAGCTAACTAGAGAAGGGTTAGAAAGGCTATACCGATCGATCCGTGTCCTTCGGTCTTTGGCCACCATCCCTAGCACCTCACGGCATCTCCGATCTCCGGTCTCCTTGTCGGAAAGGCACCACATCAAGAAGTCTTTTTACGGGCTCCCGCCTCTGAACCGAGGCAACTCGGACATGAAGTTTGCTAGCCGACGTGTCCAAGGTTGCTGTAGAATAAGTATAGAACACTTTGTCTCAAGAGTTAATCGAAGTTGCCTCAAAGGGAGATGAAATGGAAATGAGCTCAAGGATTTTTCTTTGCAAAAAGAATCAATTTTTTTCTTCACAAAATGATGCGGGCAGCCCCTAGTAGTGCTTGGTTATTTTTGGCAGTGGGAAAATGATAAGGGGGTGAGCATAAGAATGGGGTGATCATAAGGAAAATTATGTCACAACAATGTCTTTCTCAAATCCAATCACATTAATGCAAGCAATGATGCACTAATGAATCAATCTCATCCAAGAGCATTCCAGAATTCTGCTGGATCCCTCCCACCACGAAAAACTCCCTCCCTTTTATAAAATGCACATTTGCAAATAAACCCCACCAAGCAAAAATCAGCCATAAAAGAGAAGGATGGAAAAATGGCCAAAATGAGAAAGCAAGCTGGCAACTTCAAAAGGCGATCCGGTAACAAATTACGGGATAACCCCGCAACTGTATACACATACCCGCATTTGTATTTCGACCGTATACAAATGAAATGAGATAAAATCTACACTGTATAATACTAGGATCTGGCTTAAACTAAAACCCGCTAGTATTATCCGTCCGAAACACGACACGTGCACTTAAACTAAAGCCCGCTAGTATTATCCGTCTGAAACACGAAAAGTGCACAAGTGCACGCGTATGTTCGAACCCTGCCATAAATCCATACGGCCTCTACAACGTTTCGCCCGAAACTTGAGAAACTGTCAGTGGGGGACTCTAAAGACTCGCCAATACATTGGCTGTGGATTTAACCACTAGTACGTCAGTGGTACTAGCTGTACATAACGGGCCACCAGGTATTGACCAAAAGGGAGGTCGATGAGCGAACTCATCCTGACACCCTACTGAGCCTGTCAGTGACAATATCCGTACAGTCCGGTCCGTTCATCTATGAGTATCGCATGTCGGGCCTAGGGGGTTAGTAAAAGTCAGATCCCCAAAAGCGGTACAAGTCATGTCGGAGTGTAGCAAGAACACCCTGAGATACTACTGGAATACCTACCAGTAAATCTCCTACCTTGGCCAAGGACTTCATGTAATGGCTCTCCTAGACACAGCGCGATCTCACCCCAATACCGGGAGAGACGAAACCCCTGCCGATCCGCTCACTGCCTCCATATGGCTCGGGACTGTACCCAACTAAAACCTGTTTGCACGACTCCTTTGAGCCGTGGTAGGGTAGTAATCAAAGCAAAGTGGGAACTCACACAAGATAAATGACGATCTCAGATCGATGAACTAACTTGTACACATGTCACCAGGGAACTGTTATCTGACGTCAGGTATAATACCAACTTGCATGTTCCCGGCGAGTCCCGTCCGGTGTACTTATAACCCAATGAGCACCTGTATACATCTTAGGTGAACCAACTGACACCAATAGCTTGTGAGAACAGCCACCGCCCCCGTTGGGGTCTCGACTGTATACACTAGTCTACTCCAGAGTATCGATGCCCTGTCTCGAAAACTCCCACGACTAGGAACCTTTTAAGGATGTGCTTATAGACCCCGGCTCCCACGTATATGATCGCCATCATACTGCTGGCAGTCAAGCAATAATCCTAAGGGCTCTATCAACGTGTAATAGCGACCTGTAAGATCACCTAAAGCAGTACACGATGATAAAGATAAACCAGATAGCATACTATCATCACGAGTAAGACTGTCCTACCGGCATAGGTTCTCCCTCAATCATTGCAATCACGTGCCTGCGATCCAATAATTGACTTTGAGGGCACTATATCCAACACATCATTGGCAGCGATGTATTCAGCCGCCATCGTCGAGTCTGGTACGGTGTCTTGCTTGGAACTCTTCCAACACACCGCCCCTCCATTGAGGGTAAAGACAAAACCAGAGACAGACAAACTGTCGTCCTTATCACTCTGGAAGCTCGAATCGGTAAAGGACTCCACCTGGAGTTCACCGTTACCATACACCAAGAACATTTCTTTAATCCTTCTCAAGTACTTAAGAATGTTCTTCACAGATGTCCATTGTTTCTCTCCAGGATCTGTTTGATACCTGCTCACTACTCTGAGTCAGTAAGCTACATCTGGTCTGGTACACAATATCGCATACATGATAGAGCCTACCACCGAAGCATAGGGTATCCCTTATATGCGAGCCCTCTCCAAATCAGTCTTGGGAGACATCACTTTGGAGAAAGTGATTCCTGAGCAAGCGAGTAAATTATCTCGCTTGGAATCTTCCATACTAAACCTCTTTAGTATGGTGTCTATGTACCTGGATTGGGACAATCCCAACATCCGTTTAGATCTATCTCTATAGATCTTTATCCCCAGGATATAGGAGGCATCACCTAGATCTTTCATGGAGAACTTATGTGATAAGAAGAGCTTGACCGAGTGTAGCATAAGAATATCATTTCCCTATCAAGAGTATGTCATCCACGTACAATACGAGGAAGACCACCTTACTCTCTACAGCCTTCTTATATATACAAGGTTCATCTACATTTTTGATAAAGTCAAACTCTTTGACAGCTTCACCAAAACAGATGTTCCAGCTCCGCAATGCCTGTTTTAATCCGTAGATGAATTTAAGCAGCTTGCACACTCCGCAGCTCCTACTATCTACGAATCCCTCTGGTTGTGTCATGTACACGCTCTCTTCTAAATCATCATTTAGAAAAGCAGTCTTGACGTCCATCTGCCAGATTTCGTAGTTATGGTATGCAGTAATGGCAAGGAGGATCCTGATGGACTTAAGCATAGCGACAGGAGAAAAGGTTTCATCATAGTCGATGCCTTGTCGTTGACAAAAGCCTTTTGCTACAAGTCTAGCTTTGAAAGTCTTAACTTTTCCATCTATACCAATCTTCTTTTTGAAGATCCGCTTGCTCCCAATGGGTTTTACCCCTTCAGGAGCAACTTCCAAAGTCCATACTTTGTTGGTGTATATGGATTCCATCTCGGATCGCATAGCATCCAGCCATTTCACAGAGTCCCCACTCGTGATGGCCTGCTCGAAACTAGTCGGGTCATCATCTTCCATGATGCAATCCTCGCTCCCACCATCTACGAGAAAACCGTAGTATCTCTCAGGTGGATGAGGAACCCTACCAGATCTGCGGAGTGACAGGGGTTCGTTGGGTACTATTGGATCCTCTGGTTCCACCAAATCGTCAGTTGTAGTTTGTTCTGCTGGAACTTCTTCCAGTTCTACCTCATTGCCACTAATTTCCTTTGCAAGAAATTCCTTTTCGAAAAAGATGGCATGTCGAGAAACAAACACCTTTTGTTCCTCGCTGTGGTAGAATAGATATCCATGTGAATTCTTTGGATATCCCACAAACTTACAAAGAACTAATCGTGTCTCGAGCTTGTCTGGATTTTGCCTTTTGACATAGGCCGGACAACCCCATAGTTAGCTATAGTGCCCTCAAGTCAATTATTGGATCGCCAGCACGTGATTACAATGATTGAGGGACGACCTATACCGGTAGAACAGTCTTACTCGAGATGATAGTATGCTATCTGGTTTGTCTTTATTATCATGTACATGCTTCAGGTGACATTACAGATCACTATTACATGTTGATAGAGCAAATAGGATATTTGCTTGACTACCAGCAGTATGATGGCGATCATATACGTGAGAGTTGGGTAGTCTATAAGCACATCCTTAAAAGGTCCCTAGTCGTGGGAGTTTCGAGACTGGGCATCGATACTCCGAGAGTAGACTAGTGTATATGGATCGAGACCCCGACGAGGGGTGGTGGCCGGTCTCACAAGCCATTGGTATTAGTTGGTTCACCTAAGATGTATACAGGTGCTCATTGGGTTATGAGTACACCGGACGGACTCACCGAGAACATGCTAGTTGGTATTATACCTATTGTCAGATAGCAGTTTCCTATTGACATATGTACAGGTTAGTTTTTCGACCTGAGATCGTCATTTGTCTCGTGTGAGTTCCCACTGTGCTTTGATTACTATCCTACCACGGCTCAAATGAGTCGTGAAAACAGGTTTTAGTTGAGTACAGTCCCGAGACACATGGAGGCAGTGAGCGGATCGTCAGGGGATTCGTCTCTCCCGGTATATTGGGGGTTGATGTCGTGGAGTGCACGGGTGGCCATCACCAGAAATCCTCAGCCGGGGTAGTCGAGAATTACTGATTCGGATCAGTAGTTTCTCAGTTGGTGATAGGCTTCATACTGACACTAAATGTCGCGTTATTAGGGGTCTGACTTTATCCAACCCCACTAGACGCGATATGCGATACTCATAGACAAACGGACTGGACTGTACGGATATTGTCACTGTCAGGCTCAGTAGTGTTTCAGGATGAGTTTGCTCGTCGGCCTCCCTTTCGCTCAATACCTGGGTAGCCGTTACGTACAGCTAGTGCCACTAACATGCTTGTGGTTAAACCCACTGCCAGCGTATTGACAAATCTTTAAAGTCCCACACAGAGGGTTTCCCTAATTCGGGCGAAATATTGTAGAGGCTGTATGGTTTTATGGCAGGGTTCGATCATATATATGCACTTATGCACGGATCATGATCGGACGGATAACACTAGTGGGCTTTGGTTTAAACCGGATCCTAGTATTATATTATTGGACTATTTTCATCTCGTTGAATTTGTATTCAGTCGGAATGTTGATACAGGTATATATATACTGATGAGGGGTATTCTTGTAATTCGTTACGAATTTACTTTTGAAGTTGCCATTCTCTTTTTGGTTTAAACATTTTTTTTAATGTTTTATTTGAAAGTGTGAGTATGTATTTTTGGTATGGGTTTTTGGCCATTTCATGTGCTGCCATTTCATGGCCATTTTTTTATTTTGGGCATCGGTGTGCATTAGTGATTTTTTAGATAGTTAAAGATATTTTCTTAAGGTAGATATTTTTTAAGGTTGGTGGCTGATTTTTCCAGCAAGGAAATTTCATAGAGATTTTTTTGAGGGTGTGAAGTTATTTTTTTTTTAGGGGCAGCCGTCACAACAATTCACACACTCACAAAAAATCCATGGAGCCTTTTCTCTTCACAAGAAAACCACAGCAAGAGTTTTTCTTCACTTGGCCAATTTTTCCTTGAGCTCATCTTTCTCTAATGGCAACTTCATTCACCTCCATCCAAATCCTTGGGTGCATTGAGACAAAGTATTCACACACTATCTCTACTTCATCTTGGGTATCTAGGCTAGAAAACTGGATGCCCGAGTTGCTTCGGTTTTGAAGCGGGAGCCCGTATTACTAATTCTCGACGTGGATCGTCTTCGGCGAGGGAGACCGGAGACCGAACTTGATCGAGGAAGCCGTGAGGAGCTTGGGACAGAGGTTGAAGACCGAAGGACACGGATCGATCAGTTTAACCTCTCTAAACTCCTTTTACAGTTAACTAGTATAGGGTTAATGGTTCGATCCGGGAATCGGGTTCCGTTAGCGCCGGATTTTAAAAAGTTTTTGTTCCACGTTTGTCCACGGATTGATGGTCGGGACGCTGGGGTAACCTTACATGGTATCAGAGCCAACTTATTAACCGTATACTAGTTGTTTAGACGATATTAAAATATCGAAACCAAAAAGATATTTTTTATGTGGCAAAAAGGTGTGGCTGATTTTTTGGTGAAGGATAATTAGTGGCTGTTCTTTTTTTTGGTGTAGAAATTTTCGTGGCTAATATTTTTGTTGAGGGGTTTTTTTGTGGCTGATGGTTTTTTGTGTTGGAAAAAGTTTTCTTGAGTTGCAAAAACCATAAAAAAAAATCCCTCACTACACTTCAGCCACTTCATTCAAAAGCCAATTAAAACTAACAACCACTTCATCAATTCTTCATTTTCAACGGCCACTTCTTTTCACAGCCACTTCATTCAATAGAGCATTGTTTTGGGGTTGTTAAAGTTTCGATATTTCTAACATTGTTTAAAGTTTACAGTACATGCATTACTATCTGCGATCGTGAATGTCAATAGAGTGGTACAACTTGTCTAATTGCTATAGTTCTTTTAGACGGGTTTACGAAAGTGACATTCACATTGATATTCTGTGTTGTGCTGTGTTGTTGCAGATTTATCGTAGTGGATAGCTTGGATGCAATGATAGTGCGGTTTAGTTTTATTTGTACATTTGATATCGCGGGGCGAGCGTCCGACATGTGGACTGCCGTCACTGCATGTTTGTATATTATTCTTTTGGGGCACGACCGGGTTGAGGTCGATGTCACTGTTGTACATATTTTCTTTTCTGTACTAGGATTACCCCGCGATGGAGTGCATGGATAGCCGGGTTCTGGAGGGCAACTTGTCCGCATCTCATGGCGTTGAGAAGGAGGGGGCCTTACTCTAGAATTGACGGCCTATTCGCCGCACTCGTAGGGGTACAGGTTGACCCAAGAAGGGGTGCCCAAGTTACCGGATTTCATGAAGTGCCGGGTGGCCCATTCACTTTGCTGAAGAGGGCTGCCTCACTTTTGGTTTTGGCGGGTAACTTGCCGCACTCGTAGGGGTCTAGGTTTTCATTGCACAGGCTATCCAAACGACCAGGTGAACGTCGGGTTTCACTTACGGATTAAACGAAACCCGGGGCTTCTAGATTATCTGTATTGTTCTGTGATACTTATTACTTATCTGTGATGTTGCATTTATCATACCTGGAGCGATTATTATATATTGTTATATATATACTAGTAGATGTTGAATATGTTTTATACCCGCGCTAGTCCAGTCCCCGCTTTGTCGTTAGTTAAGTAACCTAACGGGTGATGACGGGACCCAGTGGCGAATGCGGATGGTATATACGTACATCATATTTTCGTTCTTTTCTGATGTGATTAATTGATAGGACTACGTTGATTCGGATCAATGCAAGGAAAACAGACCTATTCGATATTGTTGGAACAATTTTAAAAGGTTGTTATTATAAGGATGTTTTCTTTTGTTTTGCACAGTAGTATTCGGTTATGAATATCCAGCACCTCATTCGACGAGGCAAGGGCTGAGATCACTTCACCGGGAGTGACCCCTTGGGCAGAGATTTGCGTCAGGGTAATAACTTTACTATAGTCGATTACTTTTTGCTTTGCATCGCGGTATTCAGTTGGAATATCCCGCACCTCATTCGACGAGGAAAGAGCCGAGATCCCATCACCAGGAGTGACCTCTTTAGCAAAGGTTTTCACCACTATATATTTATAAAAAGCTATCCGGTTCCTTCAACAATATCAAGTTTATTACGTTAAAGGTTTTTCGCCAAAAACCATTCGTAGCCCTTCGTCATTTCAGACAGGTAGCACTTAGTATTCATGCTATGTTTGTTGGCCTTCGTCACGGCATAGTGTATGGTAGCTATTTGTTACTTTTCTATTGCATAGATAGATGCTTTGGTTTGGGACAGTCGTACTACTATTTTGGCCTTCGTCAAGGGTATGTACGGGTAGGTTCAAATTAACCTGAACAATGACGGGTAGAACTTGACATGTGACTTATGATATATTGGCCTTCGTCAAGGTCATAAGAGCATTGGGTAGAAATCACATCGGGAGTTTCAAACATACAGGAAACTTGCCGGGCATGCGCATACCTTCTAGAGTGTGATAACTTGAGTGGATTCCATCTGGTTATCATGCGATGATAGTTGGATCCTGATTCCCACTGATGAGTTGGTTTACTCCTCGAGTGATTTTACATGATCCTGACTAATTCTTCTTTCAGGTTTGGAGGAGAATTTAAAAATACAGTGGGAGACATCCTGATTAGATAAAGTGACCATTCTGATCTAGGTTAGAGTGTACACTGAGTATTTCTTTTCTCTCTCTCTTTAGCAGCGACCATGGCCTGACCCTAGACTATAACTCAGTAACCAAGTTAACCGGAGCTTCTTCAAACACATTGACTTTTGGATTGTCTGAGTTGCATACTTCATTGCCACTCCTACTTTTACCCTTTGCTTTTTCTTCGGAACATTCTGTATCACTACGAAGATCCACATTTATTGGATATGACCATCGTATAGTTACATACGAACTCGAAGAAACTTGTTTCAGATTCGAGGATGGTTTCCGGTTCTGGAGAAATTGAATTGGACTATTCAGTTGTCTTTTCCTTTTACCTTCTCTCAGATTGTGAGGGCTCCTTGGATTAGGAGAAAGTACATCTATTGTGCTTATTGGATAGTCTTCTTCCAAACCATAGGCAGGTGCCGAAAGGTAGGGAATGAAGAAAACCAATTAGCCTAAGTGTGGTGTTCAGAAGATAATAAGTAAAGACAAATAAAGGGATTAGAAAGAAGACAAAGTAAATTGTGACTGGTATCATTCACGACCAAACCGTGTATATACGGTTACAGTCATGAATCTGATAATGGAAAAGACATTACTAGGAATACCCGGATACCCCTTCGAAACATTTTCATGTTTCAGTTTCACTGTGCATTGTTAATTGAAAACTGATTTCCCAATTAGATCCTTACTCCAGGGTATGTATTTACCAGATTTGATTCTCACCTCTGTATGATTTTTCAGATGATGAGTGGGAGTAAGTTATTAAGAATTAGGTGATTATATCCTCATTATATCTATTTGAGGAAATCGTTTGAGGTTTTGCCTGACGGCAAATATTTGGTTTTGAATATCCGTTGTTATGCACCAATTTCAAACTGATATATCTGTACATTTATTTTATAAAGTGAGATATAACTTTTTGAAATTATGTCCATGACATTTACCAATATCAGTGGATGGTTAAGTAAGGAGCATTAAACAGCGGTGTAATTCTTCTTAACCATAGTACAGTTTTCAACCTACGACGCACAGCGTTTGAGTTATTGAACTCAGGGGACTTATACAAAGTATTGTATGTTGTCCAGTGTTTATTAGGACAGAGGGATTGGTCATCGTACTATATTCTGTTTACTTGTAACTTCTCCAGTTTTAGACAAGTGTTTCGTAGAAATACAAGGTCCAAGTTTTGAGAAGTTATGGGTACAAGAATAAAGTAGAGAACCACGTGTTGCATGTATCCGGATTGTTCGAGGAGATCGAAGATGTATATACTTTTGTTTGGTATTCAGTTGATAGTAATGGTTTTTGAGAAACTTGTTTCTCTTTCAAGTTACTCATATCTGGATGCAATCCTAGTTGAGTAATGTTGATCGGCCTCCTTCCATTTAGTTAACATGCACTGGAGACAGCTGCATGATTTGAATCTAGTTCCAATTAAATCAGTGCCTCTGTTTCTATATTGTATATAGGATGGTTTATATCTTAACGATGTTAAGGTATATAGAGCTATCCGGCTTATGCTTAAAACCAGACTCTGGATAACTCAAGGCACGTTTTAGTTATGGTAGTTTGTGGGTTATCGCAGGATATGACGAGGGTTAACTTTCTACCATCTGAAATATCAATAGTGATATTGTTCTTGACTCGCCACGTTTTTAGCAAAATGGACTTTTTCATAAAACAGTAGTGGGGGTATGGTAGAACTGAAATTGATTCCAGAACCACAAACGATTACTGAAAATTTAATAAAACCTAAAAATTCAATCGGGTTTGACATTCCATTAGCCACTCCGCAGATATGGTGGGTATCCTCAGGTGCCCGAGAGGTACTTCGGTATCCTCAAAGATAGTGACAGGGAGGTTCTTGTTTACCCAGACTTGCCATTACTGTTGTTCTAGACTATGAGACCCGGCATGAGAATGATTATAGTGTCGTTCTAAACTAGCTTTAGAAGTGCACGTGTATATAACTCTGTCAAAGGGTTGTTGTGGTCAGTGGGAGCTACTGAAGCATAGTGGACAAGTAGCTTGTGTCTATTTATAGACTAAAGCAGATATAGTGGAGATAGATCATCTAATTTTGATATGACGGTCATAGGCTTTGACTTCATCAGAATAGGAGATGGATCTATTAAGAAGGTAGTAGGGTGGTATGTCCTGGTATTTGAAAGACATACACTTTGTAGGAAGTGAAATTCCTATACTAAAATCGGTTATACTGTGGTTGTCATACAGTGGTTTCTCTACATAGGATATGGATATTATATCTGGCATTCTGGTTACTAGATCTATGGTTTTAGATCTAGATTTGGGTAGTTTCTTAATCTGGGTACTTAGACAGTATTCTAAAGGTGTTTTAGAATAGACGAATCCTGGCATGGTAATGTACCTGCAGGTGATGGAGTCACCCTCTCTGAAGATTTCTTACCGACTAAAGGGGATTGGGATGTGCATGACTGGCATATCACTTACTTAGGCAATTGAGTCAATCATAAGATGTCAAGTACCACACCAGATGTTGTTTTTGCACTAGATGAAATAAATTGATATATTAATCCAAATTCTGGAGAAACGTTCGGAAGCAGTTTTGAACATAAGTGGATGTTTTAGGGATTTGGTAATAACAGCCTCCTTCGGGAGACGATTATCATTCCAGGCTTCCAAGGTGACCTAGATGACAGAGTGACTGTCATAGTTATAGTTTTCCCTCTTGACCAGGGGCAGTTGTTTGGACAGGTGGTCCAAGCGGATACTGAGGGAGGCATGGCGCAGGATACTGATTAAATTCAGTTGACGATACAGTCTAAGAAGTTTACTGGATTTGGAGTTCATTTGTGAACTGGGTCCCATCAGATATCCAGACATATTCTAAAACAGGTATTGCTCATTTCGGGAGATGGCTTTCTCCGCGAACTTAAGATAAAGAGA
This sequence comes from Agapanthus africanus, assembly GCA_030015575.1. NCBI lineage: Eukaryota > Viridiplantae > Streptophyta > Magnoliopsida > Asparagales > Amaryllidaceae > Agapanthus > Agapanthus africanus. The sequence continues at coordinate 104,531,890 of CM057347.1, read as the reverse complement.
GACATAGAAAGAAACATTGGAGTGGATCCACTCACTGAGGCTATTTCTCGAACGCAATAGTTTTACAAACGAGCTTTGTGAAACTGATTAGTAGAGAAGTTGGGTGTTCGGTATCACGCGAGATGTGAGTATGCGACACCACAATAATTAGCCTTAAGTGCAAGTGGGAGATTGTTGGCTATAGTGCCCTCAAGTCAATTATTGGATCGCAAGCACGTGATTGCAATGATTGAGGGAGAACCTATACCGGTAGAACAGTCTTACTCGAGTTGATAGTATGTTATCTGGTTTGTCTTTATCATCATGTACATGCTTCAGGTGACATTACAGATCACTATTACATGTTGATAGAGGCATAGGATTTTTGCTTGACTACCAGCAGTATGATGGCGATCATATACGTGAGAGTTGGGTGGTCTATAAGCACATCCTTAAAAGATCCCTAGTCGTGGGAGTATCGAGACTGGGCATCGATACTCCAAGAGTAGACTAGTGTATATGGATTGAGACCCGGACGAGGGGCGGTGGTGTAGGGTTACTAGGCACTGTCATAAGGGTCTATAAGGCATCAACCATGCCGAATTTAAAAATTTCAAGTGCCGAACAACCTAAAGCGAGGATCTTTGCTAGATAATTAGGGTTAACAAACACTAGTAAAATAGGGGGTTGCCCCTACGGATGGAAATATCCGTAGGGGCAGATTTAACTTGGCCCTACGGATTAATCCGTAGGGCTAAAAGGTTGCCCCTACGGGCACAGACGTCTAAGAATAAAAATATTAATTCTTAATTTGGTGTTTGCCCCTACAGAGCCGCAAACAAAGGACCTACGGGTATATCCGTAGGGGCAAGTAAATATCTATTTAACAAAACCCCAGATCGATCGCCTACGCTCACTTTCTCTCTCTCTTTCAATCGCGCGCGAGAAAAAACCCCAAATCGGCACGCCGTCGTTGCCACCGTCGCCTCCGTCGTCGCCACCACCGATTTCGTCGCCACCGTCGTCGCCACAGCCGGTTTCGTCGCCACCGTCATCGCCACCGCCGGTTTCGTCGCCAAATCGCCACCGTCGTCGCTTCAGCCCACCAGTAGCCGTTCAGGTATAAATCTCGAGGTAAATTAAAGCATTTTTGGATTATTTTGGGCTTAGGGTTCATGGCTGGGTTTGGGTTGCGCGCGCGAGAGTTGGGGTTGGGCAGGGGTCGCGGTGGCGGTCGGGGTCGGGGTCGGGGTCGGGGTAGGGTTAGGGTTAGGGTTCGGCTGCTGCTGGGGTGGGGCTGGGGTTAGGGTTACGGTGGGGCTGGGGTTAGGGTTACGGTGGGGCTGGTTGAATGGCTCTTCTGATTAGTTGACAAATACAATGTTAATCATAATTTACTCGACACAGATGGTAGAAAATCAGAAAAAGATCAAGAAAAAAATAATCGATTTTGATTTTAACATGCGGGGTGTTGATGCAAGATGTAATATCTAGTATAGCAGATGCTAGGTATATAGACTAAAGAATAGTTGTAAATGAACCGCTAGCAAGAAAATCCTATAATTATACACATCGCTTGACGCATGAAGCCTGAAGCTCTTTCTTTTGGGGGATAAAACTAGTTATATTCCTGCATTGCCTAGAAATAGCAGTGAGTTGGTTAAAACTTTTCAAACACAACCCCCCACCCCCAAAAAAAAAGAAAGAAAGAAAGGGCAAGGAAAAAAAAGAATAGCAACAAGCAATACAAGCTAGCAACCGTAAATAACTGCTGAGATTATGTCTACCTTGGCAATTTCAACAATGATGGTCTTGTCTGGATTGTTAAGATCCACTTTATGGGGGTGAGGAACACATTTTGCAACTGTATTTATGATTTTCATTCTGTCAAGTGTTGAAATAAAAATCAACACTTGACAATCAATCCAAGATGCTCAATAACTTGCTTCAAAACCATAATCTAATCTTGATGATGCTCAATATTAGCGATTTCCATGATCACGACACGTGGCAGATGACGTGTCTCATAATGCTTTATGATATCAGTATCCTATATTTGTAGTTTTAATTGTTGATTGTTATAGATGTATACCATTGCAATAATAGTTTTTGGTTGATGAATGCTATTGCAATGTAGGATGATCAGTTCTATCAATCTTGATCTCAATGGTTTAAAATCATGTTACACATACAACACGAATGCACAACAAACGCATAATTAGAGAGCGACTCGAGATATTCAGGTTAAAACCAATATATGATACTCGATGATAATATGAAACCTTCATATTCCCATCGATACCCATATATGAAACTAAAAGCGCCACTTAGTCCCCGTCTATCGGTTAACATACGTGCGATGCTCGTCGTGACGTAGAACTATACGAAGGTTGTTAAATATCGGACAGTATAGCTCGATACTAACAACCGTCGTATAGTCTACGCGACGAGAAAATTCAATCGTATGGTAACCCATAGATTTGTCCCGTGTGGACAAGTTAAGAATGTATAAAGCAAACGCCTTCATTCACTTGTGTTTTCATCCGTTTGGAGATATTTCGTCGGTATCTTTCCGCTGGTTCTCCGTGTACAAAGATAGATTAGATGTTCATTTCAACGTTGTTTCACAGCTTTGAAATGATTATCTATTCTATTACAGTGTACTCGGAGAACAGCGGGGAGGTGCTGCCGAAATTTACTCGAAACGGTTGAAAGCACAAGTGATAGGCGTTCGCTCTATACATTCTTAATGGGATAGAAGCCTACCCCCGACAGCCGGAACACATACATACAAACGCATAATCAGAGAGCGATTCGAGATGTTCGGGTTAAAACCAATATATAATAATATGAAACCTTCATATTCCCATCGATACCCATATATGAAACTAAAAGCGCCACTTAGTCCCCGTCTATCGGTTAACATAACGTGCGATAATTTATTCTTTTCAACGACAAACGCACACACAAAGCATATACACGGATTTTCTCCTTTGTCAGTAACTATCCCGTTCTTATATTTCTCAATATAGTCAGCATAACCTACAATTTATATGTTATTCAGTCTAACATGGCCCATGAGTACGTCAGAGTTAAGGACTGGATGTATGTGGATTGGAAACAACGTATGCAACCTAAGTTTGTCGCAGGAGTTGCTGCTTTCCTTGAATTTGCACGAGCAGATAATAAGATCATAATAGAAAAGATTCTCTGTCCGTGCGATAGATGTGGCAATAAGTACTGGCAGAAGGTAGAATTGGTAGAGCTTCATATTGTAAAACATGGGTTTACTAGACTTTATTCAACTTAGAAATATCACGGGGAAGGAGAAGAATGCAGTACTGCGGTAGAAGAAGAAGGAGAACACGATAATGCGGCAGGAGAAGAAGAAGAATTCGATAATACGGCAGGATACGGAAATTTATTTCCATCAGAAGAAATGGAAGATATGGTAGAGGCTGTCCTAGGTGAATCTATTCGTACCAAAGATGACATTCCTTCCGGTCAAGGACCGCGTGCGGATAAATATGAAAATTTCATGAATGATGCTAGGAAACCAATTTATGAGAATGCGAAGTATTCCACCCTCTCATGGTTCGTCCAACTTTTCTAAATTAAGTGCCTAAATGGATGGAGCAACAAGTCATTCACAATGCTTCTTTCGTTCTTGAAAGATTCTATGCCTCCGGGAAATAATGTGCCCGAAAGCTGGTACGAAGCCCAGAAAATGATGTCTGATTTGGGTCTAAAGTGCGAGAAGATTCAAGCATGTCCTAAAAATTGCGTGTTGTACCGGAAAGAGAATTCAAATTTGAAAGAGTGTCCAACATGCGGAGAGGCCAGGTATAAGCCGAAAGATTCTGATAAGAAGCCTGATATACCTGTGAAGATAGCACGATATTTTCCCATAACACAGAGGCTACAGAGGCTATTCAGGTGCAAGAAAACAGCCGAGGCAATGATTTGGCATCACCGTGCTCCTCCAAGCGAAAATGGAAAAATGAGCCATCCAAGAGATTCACCGGCATGGAAGGATTTCGATAGGAGGCACGCAATATTCAGTAGCGATCCTCGCAATGTCCGGCTCGGACTGGCTGCCGATGACTTCTGCCCATTCAACTATATGGCTGGAAGTCACAGTACATGGCCCGTTGTAATGATAATTTATAATCTGTCGCCTTGGTTGGCTATGGACCAATCATACTTTATGATGCCTCTTCTTATCGACGGACCAAACTCACCGGGGAACAATATCGACGTCTATCTCCGACCTCTGATCGAGGAGCTGAAAACTTTGTTCATTGATGGTGTAGAGACATATGATTCAAACAAAAATACAACCTTCATACTGCGTGCGGCTTTAATGTGGACAATTAATGACTTTCCTGCGTATGGAATGCTATCAGGTTGGTCCGTACATGGTCACAAAGCATGTCCTCATTGCCATGAACACACAACATCAAAATTTTTGAATTTTAGCAGGAAGGTTTGTTATTGCGGCCATCGACGTTTTCTGCCTCCAGACCACCCCTATAGGTTAGACACGGTTCACTTTGATGGTCATCAGGAGCTTCTTGGGCCTCCATCCCTATTGTCCGGAGAGGACGTGACTGCTAAATGGGATGGTTATAATAACGTGACCTTCGGGATGGATCCGACGAGACAGGTCAAACCACAATATTGGAACAAGTTAAGCATTTTCTTCGAGCTTCCGTACTGGTCTACAAATTCAATGCGTCATTGTCTGGACGTCATGCATATAGAGAAGGGAGTATCAGAGCACATACTTAACTTGCTTCTGTGTAAAGACGGGAAATCGAAAGACAACATGAATGCCCGGATGGATCTACAAGAGTGGGGAATAAGAAGTGAACTGCACCCTAAACCGGTAGAGGGTAAACCGGGCAAGTTTGTACTTCCCAATGCCGCTTATCATATGTCACAACCGGAAAAGAAAAGATTCCTGCAGGTGTTGCATGATTTGAAAGTCCCCACAGGTTTCTCAGGATCATTCAGCAAGAAAATAAAAATTGTGAAGGGCAAGATCGATGGGCTGAAAAGTCATGATCACCATGTTATCGTGGAGCACCTTCTTCCATTAGCCCTCAGGACTTCTCTCCTCGACTCGGTTGGTCTAGTAATCAACGACCTATGTTGTTTTTTCAGGAAGTTGTGTGCTAAAACACTGGAGGTTGCGACGCTGGATAAACTAGAAAATTATATTGCGTTGATATTTTGCAAGTTTGAGCGTATTTTCCCACCGTCATTCTTCGATATCATAATACACTTGACGGTTCATCTTGCAACTGAGGCGAAGTTAGCCGGACCGGTACAATATCGATGGATGTATCCCGTCGAGAGGTACGTGTAATTTTTCGTTTCGCGCAATTTATAAATTTATTGTTGTCCTGTATGCCCGTGTTTATTTATTCAACATATTCTTATTAGGTACCTTTACACTCTTAAGAAGTATATACGCAATAAAAATCGACCAGAGGGTTCTATCATGCAAGGTTATCTTCTTGATGAAGCAACCACATTTTGTTCCCGCTATCTGGACGAGAACATTGAGACAAGGCTTAACCGACCACGAAGAATTCAAGACGGGCCATATGGTAAAGCCGAGTATAAGAGGGTAGACACTATGTTTATCAACAAGATATACCGGTTTATCTTGCTTAATTGCGCATGTCTTGAACAAATTAGAGAGTAAGTTATTTTGGATTAATTGTTATATCTGTGTTTGTGTGTGTATGAAATGACATAATATTAATGTCACAATTATTTGTCAAAAACAAAACTCATTTTAACGAGGTACGTGAGGGGCATCCTGATTGGAACAAAGAGCGTTTGGAAAAATACCATCAGGATAATTTTTGTGATTGGGTCACAGAGCATGTAAGTTATTCGAATTACATTTTATTGCTATCAGTTTTAATCTAAACTTGTATCGTTATGTATTTATCGTAAAATTTGTTTTGTTAGATCCACGATCCGAACTTGTCTGCATCATTTGAGAGTGATTCAAGATGTTTAGCTCAATTTCCTAGTATGGAGGTTGCATATTACAAAGGATTTGGTGTCCTTGGATACAAATTCGAAGTTAAGGACATAGAAACATCTAGAACCACTCAGAATAGTGGGATTGCAACGGTAGGATCGGACGGTGTGATTTACTATGGGTACTTAAATTGTATACTCGGCATCCACTATCCCGGACGATCAAAACCCTTTTATATATTCCACTGTACTTGGTACGATCCGCGAACTGATACAGACAGGTGGAGAAGCAGTCTTGGGACTTGGAAAGATGAATATGGATTGACCAGTGTGAACACACTTCGATTTTATGGTCAGGACGATCCGTTTATCTTTCCGAACCAAGCGTTCCAAGTATACTACTCACAGTGTTTGAAGCATCCGGGGTGGAGTGTTGTATGCCGATGGAAACCTAGAGATGTCTACGATGTCCCAGAATACGAGGACAGCGATGAGGACGAAGAAGAGAGAAGGCTTAAAGTGCTCCGACCGTTTGTTTCGAAGGACGGGTTGTCTTCTACCAATCATGAAGTTACGTGGGTTAGAAATGACATCGACGATGAAATCCAAGTAGATATGTATGATGCGCCCACGAAACGAAAAAGGTTATCAGTAATGTTATATTATTACTTCACATTTTACGCTCTAGATCATATATAGTCAATACTTTTATTGATTGTCTAATGCGTCCATGAACCGTTTATCTAGATTTGATGACGATGTCGAGAGCAGCGAGGGGCAGCAGGAGCTCCAGCCGCGGCAGAGGCAGAGGCAGAGGCAGAACGGTTCTGCCGCCCGGAGAGCTCCGTAGGGAGCTTCAGAGGGCCGGTCTTGCACCCAGATCGGAGACCCCTTCGGATGCCTCCTTCCGTGTTGATTTGGCCAGACCTCCAGGTATACTGCACGCATATCCATTTTGAATGTAATATTACAGATATTCATGCATGTTTATGTCAAAATTACTTATATTGTCAATGTTTGATTGTCTAGTTGTTGGTGATACGTCCACATCTGGGACAGAGGCCACCCCCGCTCCTCCAGGTATGTTTATATATCATATAGTGTATGTATATTGATTTAGAATGCTATATCATAAATATACACATTCCTTTTGCTCTTACTTAGCAATTTTTATTATTGTCTAGCTGTAGGTGGTGACACCACCGCACCTGCGGGTATGTTTATATGTCCTATAGTGCATGCATATTGATTTAGAACGTTATATTATTGATCTACACATTCTTTTTGCAATTACTTATATAATCTATTTTTAATTGTCTAATTATAGGTGGTGCGTCCACACTTTCCACAGGGGCCACTCCTGCCGCTTCCATACCCTCCGCATCGTTTGCAGGTTAGTATGAATAAATTTAAAATATTTATTTATTTTACATATGCTCTATAGAATAAATATGAACTTCATGGAAATTTAGCGTCGATGTTTATTTTATAGTTGGAGGGGATGCGTCCAGGTCCGGGACCCCGGTTGTTCCTCACCGGAGGAACTATCGTCCCGCTCGTGCTGCTGCTCGGGCCCAGGCTCGTGCGCTAGTCACCGGAGGTATATATCACACTTGAATTTTTGTTTAACCTTGATTTCTTAATACAACTTTGTCTTATTATTGATTGTCTTGATATTTCGTGCAGACGCAGGGCCTCTCCATCCCCAGAGGGGGACTCGAGGCCCGAATCAGTCCCATAGGCTGAAGCCTGATAGAGCTAGGGGGGAGGCAGCATTCCCCCTATTTTTTACCCTTGACTATCGCTATACCGGTCCTCATGCCGAGAGGTTCGGCCGGTATTTGGGGGACGAGAGCCGGATCGTGAAGAACTATCCACTTCACGTTGAGTGGGGCGAGCAGCACCAGCGCTCATTCGCCCTCTTCTTTGATCAGGCACGGGTATGTATTAATATATATTTTCATTTGATCTATCCAATATATTTATTATTAACACTTGCAATCTAATAACAATGTTTTTTTTTGTATTTTCAGTTGGATTACGATTTTCAGCCTGTAGCCGACCCTGATCACCCGGGGAGGGTGCTCGACCTTCATGCTCTGTACAATGGCCTGATGAAGAACATGCAGACTAAGGTCCGATACAACAGGAATGAGCTGAAGGCCGACTGCTACTCCCTGTGGATAGCGACCCCCGAGGCAGAGAGAGCGGCCCTCCTATCTACTCCGGCGTTTGAGAGAGTCGACGTAGAGACATGGCCTCTATTGTGCGCTTATTTCGACTCCCAACGCAAACAAGTATGTATTTTAAATTTAATTCATTATTTATGATATAATTTATTTCTTTGTGTTTCTTAATTAGAAAACTAAATGTTAATGCGTTATGCAGAAACAGGCCGCTTAGAATACGGAGAACAGGAAGTCGGCGAAGAGGGGTCGCCCCATTTACACAGGTGGCTCGAGGAACATTACTCGAGCCATGGAGTTATCGGTAAATTAAGAGTTATTCTCTAATATTCTGCAATATTAAGAGTTATTCTCTAATATTTCTAATATTAAGAGTTACATTCTAATATTGCAGACATCTCGGACCGTGGCGTCAGGTGGTACACCGAGCGTGCTATCCGCATATCTTGCCGTCCACGGCACCTCAACAAATCCCGCCACGGGCGAGCTTCGATGTCCCGACGTTGCTACCCAGGAGTACTGCGTAAGTGTTAATATTTTTTCTACCCAAATTTGAAATTTTATTTTTGGAAGGTTCAAGTTTAAATTTTATACTTATACTTTACTGCTTAATGTGGGTGTAGGAGCGGGTGGTTGAGCAGGCCCAGGCCTCGGGGATCGATTTTACCGGACAGAACGATCCGAGGATGCTGACCCCAGTTCTGGACGCCGCACACGGAGGGCACCACGGAGGTTGGGAGAGAGGCCGGGGATTGGGCCCTAGCAGGGCCCATATGAGGTTGGACTCCACCCCGGCGGTTACTTCCTCCGTCTCCAGTGACCGGCATGTCCATCAGGAACTGGATAGCTTGAGGGCCACCGTTCAGGAGTTGAAGGAGATGCTGGTATGTATACTACTTTATAGTAAAATATCATTTCATATTATATACATATCAACATATCCATAATTAGTACGTAGCTTGAGCTTATTTGGTTTTAGACTTAAGTTTGATTAATCATACATATGTAATTAAAATAAACAACGCTTTTCCAAACTAGATATCCAAACAGGGTTTCGAAATAACTTAATAATGAAACGAATTCGAATAATACACAGTTCTTACACGCTTCTTACACACGTTATGTCCAGACGCGACAGGGTAGATCGGCCGAGCCTCCACATGCATCTCCTTCGGCTGCGGCTCCGCAAGCCACTACATCGGCTGCGGTTCCGCAGACAGCTCCTGTAGCTCCACCGCCCACTCAGACTCCCACAGCCGCGGCTCCGCAAGCGACTACCTCGACGGCGGCTGCGCAGACCACATGCCGCTCAGACTCCCTTATTTGTAGTATTACAGAGTGTATTGACCGAGGAGCAGGCGCGCGTTATTCTAACGTTATTCAGAGGTGGAGCTGGACCGAACTAGGGTAGCTTTTGGTTCTTATTTTTTGAAACATGTATTTATATCACATTGTACTACATTTTGAAACGATATTGATATTGGTTTGTATTTATATCATATTCAGTTTTTGGGTTTCTTTTGTATATTATATATATGCGTGAGATGTGATTATGAATACTGCAATATATGATTTGATTGATGTATATAGTATTGTGCACAGGGCGGGAAAAAATGTAGCAGCCCATTTTTAAAAAAAAATACAGACAATATGTACCTACGGATTAAGCCGTAGGTACATACGTTGCCCCTACGGCGTTATCCGTAGGGGCAAACTATCAGGAAACCTGATATTTTCCCACCTGATCTCAGTGCAGGGTGTTGGGAGTGCCCCTACGGATATGTCCGTAGGGGCCACTGTCTATCCCCTACGGATTTATCCGTAGGGGCAAAATATCAGGTTTCCTGATATTTTCCCCCCTGATCTCAGTGCAGGGTGTTGGGAGTGCCCCTACGGATATGTCCGTAGGGGCCACTGCATATCCCCTACGGAGTTATCCGTAGGGGTAGTACAAGGACCTACGGATGTATCCGTAGGTATATACAATATATTCAAAAAAAAAAATACATATATGATTTGATTACCCCTACGGAGTACTCCGTAGGGGCAATAACACCTACAGATATATCCGTAGGGGCAAGAATTTGCCCGTAGGGGCAAGTTCAGGGCCTCAACTTGCACCTGCGGCCTTTGCACCTACGGGGTATTTTTTCGCCCCTACGGATAAATCCGTAGGGGCAACCATTATTCGTAGTAGTGAAAGCATGTAAACATCTTTACATCTAACAGAAAGGGATTACAACCTTTGTAGTCCGTTCCTTCGCTTCATAAGCTCCGAGTAGTAGTCTCTTCACCGCGATCCATGAACTTCCAGACTCTAGAGAGGCTCCACAAGCCGAATGATCCATGCTTATTTGAAGTCTTCCTTTTCGAAGATGATCTACCTTGAAGAATCTTTAACCCAAGCTTACACTTCACTAAACAACTTATTAGAGAAGTGAACACCCTAATCTAAGTGGCTAGAATAGATGAGGATGATGAAGTAGGAATTTAGCTCTCTTTTATTTTCAATTTCTCACACTAAATCATCACAAACACAAAAGCTAGTAAGCTTTTCAAGGAGGAAGAAGAAGATGAAACCTTTTGTGATGAATAATCAATTATTATTATGGTTACAAAACAACCTTGAGTTAAGAAATAAATAGCTTAACTCATGTAGAGATTAAACCTAAGGTAAAGGGTTTGGGTTGGGTTAAGAAATATCTACAAAATATCAACACAAGATATCTTAGCATAAAAAAAAAGAAAGCTTCTTGAAGCTTCTTGAAAAAGCTAACCCAAATGCTAACCCAAATCAAACCCTTACTTGTTTAATCTCCACAAATCATGTTGTATTTGTAATCATAACTTGTTACAATATTATATATCACATATACAATATATTTTGCAACAAAAGAAAATAATACAATTAATATATATCGCATATATATCAATGTATTATCCAGTGAGAAAATGAATCAATAAAGCGAGCTTATATTAGTTAACGTAATGTAATATATCACATATATAATTATACATTAAATCATCGAATCATCACTTGATCCGACAATCTGGCTATATTGCATATAACCGACTAATATAACATGTACCGATTCATCGAATCAACACTTGATCCGATGACCCGGCTATATCACATATACCCGGCCGATATCATATATCGCGAGAATAGAATACGGCAACTCATATCGTATTATTCTCGGTCCCGCACATATCAGATATGTGCTCCTACTTTGTTTTGCCTGAGCCAGGAAACCTCTGTGTAGGACTCTAAAGAATCGTCAATACGCCGGCAGTAGGTGATGATCATATCAAACACCCACAAGCTGCAAGCGGCCAGCTAAACATAACAGCCACCCAGGTATTGACCGATCAGAAGATCAACAAGCAAGCCTGTAATTCTCCTGTGAATCCAATCAGTAACACTACCGTACAGTCTAGTCTCTTCGCCTGATATGTCGCATATCAAGTCTAAGGGTGGTAAACGTCAGACCCCAGTAACCGATAAGTCTTGTCGATGTGAGGCTCATAACAGGTCGAGAAACTACTGATAACTCTTACCATTAAATCTCCATATCAGCCCTGGCCAGGGACTTCCAGTTATAGCCAATCGAACACAGCACAACATCAACTCCCTATACCGGGAGAGACGAATCCCCTCCTATCGCTCATTGCCTCCATGTGATTCGGGACTGTATCCAAAAGCCACCGTTTGCACGCCCTCTTGGACGTGGTAAGGTGGAAATCAAAGCACAGTGGGAATCACACAAGACTCTATGACGATCTCGGGTTTACAGACTAACCTGTACCAGTGTCACCGGAGAACTGCCATCTGACGTAAGGTATAATACCATCTGGGAGTTCTCGGCATGTCCGTTCAGTGTACCCAGTCTCCACTGAGCACCCATACACTATCTTTGATGTCAAACACCAATGGATATGGGATCATCCATTGCCCATCATATGGGTCAAGATGCGTATACGCTAGTCTACTCTGGTGTATCGATGCCCTATCTCGATACACCCTCGACTAAGAACAGTTATAGGATGTACTCACTGACTACCCTGGCCCCACTAGTATAATCTCATCATAGTCCCAGTAGTCGAGTACATATCCTAAGGGCTTTATCAACATGTGAGAGCAAGACAGTAAACTAATACAAGTCAATATGTTAAGACAAAGTGAAACCAAATAGCATACTATCATGTCGAGCAAGAAAGTCCTCTCTATATATATATCCAAGCATCCACTATAATATATATCATATGTACAACAATGGCCTCTTGGGCATATATATAACTAACAATCTCCCACTTGCATTAAGGCCAGCTGTTGTAGTATCTCATACCCAACATTCCGAAGAGTCTCTCAAACTGTGTCTGGGGAATGGCCTTCGTGAGTGGATCCGCAGTGTTGTCCTTCGTATCAACTCTTCTGACCTCGATCTCCCGACGATCAACTATCTCTCGGATCAGGTGATACCTCCTCAGAATATGTCTGGACTTCTGATGGGACCTGGGTTTCTTGGCCAAAGCCACAGCTCCATTGTTATCACAATACAAAGGTATTGGATGCTCAATGGACGGAACCACACCAAGTTCAGTGATGAACTTCTTCATCTAGACAGCCTTTTTGGCAGCATCGTTGGCAGCGATGTATTCAGCCTCCATCGTCGAGTCTGCAACGGTTTCCTGTTTAGAACTCTTCCAACACACCACCCCTCCATTGAGGGTAAAGACAAATCCCGAGTGCGACTTAGAGTCGTCCGTATCACTTTGGAAGCTTGAATCGGTAAAGGACTCCACCTGGAGTTCACCGTTACTATACACCAAGAACATCTCTTTAGTCCTTCTCAAGTACTTGAGAATGTTCTTCATAGCTATCCAGTGACTCTCTCCAGGATCTGCTTGATACCTACTCACTACACTTAGTGAGTATGATACATCGGGCCTGGTACATAACATCGCATACATGATAGAGCCTACTGCTTAAGCATAGGGTATCCCTTGCATGCGAGCTCTCTCCAAATCAGTCTTGGGAGACATCTCTTTGGAGAGAGTGAATCCAGAGATCGTGGGTTGGGTCCCACGCTTGGATTCTTCCATACTAAACCTCTTTAGTATGGTGTCAATGTACCTGGATTGGAACAATCCCAGTATCCGTTTAGATCTATCTCTATAGATCTTAATTCCCGGTATGCAGGAGGCATCACCAAGATCTTTCATTGAGAATCTTTGTGATAAGAAGAGCTTGACCGAGTGCAGCATAGGAATATCATTTCCTATCAAGAGTATGTCATCCACGTACAATACGAAGAAGACGACCTTACTCTCTGCAACCTTCTTGTAAATACAAGGTTCATCTACGTTCTTGATGAAGTCAAACTCTTTGACTACAAAATCAAAACAGATGTTCGAACTCCGCGATGGTTGCTTTAACCCATAAATGGATTTAAGTAGCTTGCACACCTTTCCGCTGCTCCCACTATCTATGAAGCCCTATGGCTGAGTCATGTACACGCACTCTTCTAAATCACCATTTAGAAAGGCTGTCTTAACATCCATCTGCCAGATTTCATAGTCATGGTATGCAGCAATAGCAGGTAGGATCCGGATGGACTTAAGCATAGCCACTGGAGAAAAGGTTTCGTTATAATCCACACCTGGTCGATGACGAAAACCCTTTGCAACAAGTCTAGCTTTGAAAGTCACAACTTTTCCATCTACACGAAGTTTCTTCTTAAAGATCCATTTTCTCCCAATGGGTTTTACCCCTTCAGGAGCAACTTCCAAAGTCTATACTTTGTTGGTGTACATGGATTCCATCTCAGATCGCATTGCATCCAGCCATTTCACAGAGTCACCACTCATGATGGCCTGCTCGAAACTAGTCGGGTCATCATCTTCCATGATGCAATCCTCGCTCCCACCATCAACGAGAAAACCGTAGTATCTCTCAGGTGGATGAGGAACCCTACTAGATCGGCGGAGCGGCTGAGGTTCGTCGGGAACTACTGAATCCTCTGGTTCCAATAAATCATCAGTCGTAGTTTGTGCTGCTGGAACTTCTTCCAGCTCTACCTCTTCGCCACTAATTTCTTTTACAAGAAATTCCTTTTCTAAAAAGGTGGCATATTGAGAAAAAAACACCTTTTGTTCCTCACCGTAGTAGAAGATATATCCATAGGAATCTTTTGGATATCCCACAAACTTACATAGACTTGATCTTGCCTCAAGCTTGTCCGGATTTTGCTTTTTAACATAGGCCGGACAACCCCATATCTTAACTCGTTTAAGAGATGGTCTCTTTCCATTCCAAATCTCATATGGAGTGGTAGGCACTGATTTAGTTGGAAATCTATTCAATAGGTATGCGGCTGTCTCCAGCACATAACCCTAAAAGGAAATAGGTAACTCAGCGGTGCTCATCATAGAGCGCACCATATCCAATGGGGTGCGATTCCTCCGCTCCGATACGCCGTTGTGCTGTGGTGTATAGGGAGGAGTAAGCTGAGAGAGAATCCCATTCTCTTTAAGATAATCCCGGAATTCATTGCTCAAGTATTCTCCTCCTCGATCAGATCGAAGGATTTTAATACTTTTGCCCGTTTAGTTCTCTACTTCGTGCTTATATTCTCTGAATTTCTCAAAAGCTTCAGACTTGTGTTTCATCAGGAACACATGTCCGAATCTTGAGAGATCGTCAGTGAATGTAATGAAGTAGGAAGAACCGTTCCTGGCATGCGTAGACATAGGACCGCATACATCACTATGTACCAGTCCTAAGAGTTCCGTAACTCTTTCTCCGTGTCCACTAAACGGAGTTTTGGTCATCTTGCCTTTGAGACATGACTGGCAAGTATCATAAGATGAAAATTCGAACGGATTCAAATATCCATCCTTATGTAATTTAGCTAGTCGTGTCGTATTGATATGACCTAGTATACAATGCCATAAGAAGGATTCGTTCATTTCTGAACTTTTCCTCTTGTTTGTGTTCTGTACATTAAGAATTGTAGTTTGATTTAGAACGTACATGCCATTATTTAACGATCCTGATCCTATCAACTTTTGATTCAGGAATATGTTCATAACATTATCCTGTATTACAAAATTATATCCTTCTTTATTTAATAAAGAAACTAATATAATATTGCATATAAGGATCGGAATGTAATAGCACTCGTTCAGAACCAATGTATTACCATTTGGTAATACAAGGTGATATTCGCCAACTGCCTTGGCTGCAACATCCACACCATTCCCTACTCTTACGGAATGATCACCCATTCCCAGTTCTCTACCTTTTCGTAACCCATATAACATATTACATATGTGGGATCCTGATCCGGTATCTAATACCCAGGACGTAGAGTGAACTGAGAAACAGCTCTCGATAACTAACACACCTAAAGAAGATGCATCAAAATGCTTATTCTTCATTTGGACGGCATGAGATTCCAGATATTCTCCTATTTCCTGCTCAGTCTTATAACACTTATAAGAAAGAACGGGACCAACGTTCCCCTGCTCAGTATAATAAGCGGGTTCAGTCAATACATCCATGTTATTATCTTGATTAAGGCCTGACTTGATCGCTACCTGGGGAGAGAGAAGAAAACACTTTAGCGTATGCTCTTTCAAGATTAGATTGGTTATTATCTTATCTAATCAGGATGGCTCCCACTGTTTTAATCAAATCTTCCTTCAAACCTTAAAAGGTAAGATTAGCCGGGATTAATTACACCCTACAATTTCGTCAATCTTTCAGCCAGATCAGTGTTGGTACTTTGAGGGAGGTTCCCCGTGCTTTCGCACGGACCTAATTAAAATAAACCTCGTTTTCCCAGAGGCATAACCCCGTTAACACCTTTCTAGACACCTACTTGATCGGCTAATTGTCCTGTGTAAAATTTTCCCAGGAGTAACTCTTACTCGCAGTGGGTATCGGGATCCATCTATCTCATAGAAGGTATGCAATCTCATTGAAAATTTCAACATTTGAAATTCCCGATAATGCTTTTACCCCTAGTGACTTATGACCTTAACTATGGTCAACAAATCAGAAGAACCAGTCAAGTTCTACCCGTCATTTCTTGATTAATTTAGACCCACCCACTTGACCCTTAACTATGGTCAACAAAGTCATATGACTATTCTAATTAATCACATCATATGTTATATAGGAAAACATCACTCAGCTATCGTACAATGCGCCTTAACTATGGTCAACAACCGCAGCACGAATACTGAGTACTTTATTTCCTAAAATGACGGAGGATTATGCAGGTTTTTCAGAAAACCATGAGCGTAATGAACTTGATATCGTTGTAGAAACAAGCGATTTTGAAAAGGAGTGTTTTTTAGGCTTTTCTAGTTTCGCTAAAGAGGTCACTCCCGGTGAAGGGATCTCGGCTCTTTCCTCATCAAATAAGGTGCAGGATATTTCATAAATACCGCTGTACAAAGCAAGAACTATAGAAGCCATCAAAAACTAAACCGTGAGTTTGTAGCATCTGCCAGTTTTGCTAAAGAGGTCACTCCCGGTGAAGAGATCTCGACTCTTTCCTCATAGAATAAGATGCAGGGTATATCATATATACCGCTGTGCAAAGCAAAAAACTGTAGCTACCCTTTTTGAAAATTTGATTCTACAACATCTTTTAGTTTTCTTTTCTTTTATTAATCTCATTAATAAAACCCATCAGTTAATGCTTCCTAAACATCACAGAAGAAATGAAAGCAGTAATATTTATATATCATCATATATATTGTATAAGCATTCATCTCAGGCAGTAATATGATCTCATCATAGAAAATTGCAGCAGAAGATAACATATGAAATATTGGATATACTAGGACGTCCGTGTTTTATTTCGAGCCTGTATAGAACACGGATTCCACGGTCACGATGAATAGCCAAACCCACATCCCTAGACCCCTACGAGAGCGGCAAGTAACACTGCTAATTCTAGGGTTAGGAGACCCGGTCTCAACTCCTCGAGATGGCCTCCTACTGAACCTTAGAACCCGGTTATTTGTGCTCCCCTCCTCGGGTCTACATAATGCGGAAAAGTAAATAATATACAATGGTGACATCAACCTCAACCCGGAAGTGCCCTAATAAAAGAATATTACATACATATGAATTTTACATGAATGAAAATAAAAACCCTCATCTCACATAAAACCCCAGCTATTCAGAACACGATGATCCAATATAACATATCACAGCAACACATAATATCTCATATCATCAACGTAAGCAAGTATGCGTATCCCGATTGTCGTTGATGTATAGCAACGAAGCCGGCGATACACCACATACTACGCTTACGGTCACAGAAAAGAAAGTGTAAAACTATAACATTTGGAATCCACAATCACTTTAGACATCTTAAATCAGAAATATCACATACTTCGCATTTCATGCCTAACTATATGAATTCCACATATGGTATCACATTCCAGATAAATAGACAGTGTTAAACTTTCCGATCAAATAATCAAATACCCAATATTTCCCAAAAAGCTCAACATTTGAGCGGAGTTCAAAAAATCCCAGAACATGTCACAGCCCCAATGAACCAGCCGTAGAAGGGTCAAACCAACGCCTCACATATGGCAACGCTAAACTACCACAAACCCTAGGGTTCAGTGGCTGTTTTGACAGTCACATAATCGAGTTAAGGTTACGTTCTTCTAGAGGGTCCACAGATATGCTTGCATGTTTTTCCGAAAGATTCAAACTCGGAAAAAAATTCCAACACTTGAAAGTTTTTCGTGTCGGGAAAAAGTGAGTTATTGATATCCGTTCGAACCTTTTAACACGTTCTAAATTATTCGGAAAAACTAAACGATGTTAAACTTTCCGATCGAACTAACGAATTCCATAAATCTCCAGAAAACTCAACACTTGAGTAATATTAAAAAAATTCCATAAGCAGTAGTGATACCTACGGATGTACTGTTAAAGTACGATCCCTCACTCCTCATGTTCGGTCGCAAAACCGCCACCAATTGCTTGGTTTGGCCGCGGTTCCGCGGTGACTTGATGGAGTTAGGGTATCGTACTTCACAGATATCCATAGAATCACCTACTTAATTTTCTGAGTATTTTTAATAAAGAAAAAACCACCTTTTTAAAAAATTTCCAGAGAGGGGGTCAAATTTGACGTTTCGGGGTTCGATCGGACTTTTAAATTCGTATACACGTCGCCTAATGCTCTAGCTAGGCTTTGATACCACTGTAAGGTTATTAGGCACTGTCACAAGGGTCTATAAGGCATCAACCATGCCGAATTAAAAATTTTCAAGTGCCGAACAACCTAAAGCGGGGATCTTTGCTAGATAATTAGGGTTAACAAAGCATGTAAATATCTTTACATCTAAAAGAAAGGGATTACAACCTTTGTAGTCCGTTCCTTCGCTTTATAAGCTCCGAGTAGTAGTCCCTTCACCGCGATCCATGAACTTCCAAACTCTAGAGAGGCTCCACAAGCCGAATGATCCATGCTTACTTGAAGTCTACCTTTTCGAAGATGATCTACCTTGAAGAATCTTTAACCCAAGCCATTGGTGTTAGTTGGTTCACCTAAGATGTATACTAGTGCTCATTGGGTTATGAGTACACCGGACGGACTCGCCGGGAATATGCTAGTTGGTATTATACCTATTGTCAGATAGCAGTTCCCTGGTGACATTGGTACAGGTTAGTCTATCGACCTGAGATCATCATTTGTCTTGTGTGAGTTCCTACTGTGCTTTGATTACTACCCTACCATGGCTCAAATGAGTTGCGCAAACAGGTTTTAGTTGGGTACAGTCCTGAGACACACGGAGGCAGTGAGCGGATCGTCAGGGAATTCGTCTCTCCCGATATATTGGGGGTTGATGTCGTGAAGTGCACGGGTGGCCATCACCAGAAATCCTCAGCCGGGGTAGTCGAGAATTACAGATTCAGATCAGTAATTTCTCAGTTGGTGATAGGATTCATACCGACACTAAATGTCGCGTTATTAGGGGTCTGACTTTATCCACCCCCTAGACTCGATATGCGATACTCATAGACGAACGGACCGGACTGTACGGATACTGTCACTGTCAGGCTCAGTAGGGCTTCAGGATGAGTTTGCTCGTCGGCCTCCCTTTCTCTCAATACCTGGGTAGCCATTACGTACAGCTAGTGCCACTGACGTGCTTATGGTTAAACCCACTGCCAGCGTATTGAAAAGTCTTTAGAGTCCCACACAAAGGGTTTTCCTGATTCGGGTGAAACGTTGTAGAGGCCGTATGGTTTTATGGCAGAGTTCGATCATATATGTGCACTTGTGCACGGATCATGATCGGACGGATAATATTAGTGGGCTTTGGTTTAAGCCGGATCCTAGTATTATAATGTTGGACTATTTTCGTCTCGTTGTATTCGTATTCGGTCGGAATACGGATACAGGTATGTATATACGGATGAGCGGTATTCTTGTAATTCTTTACGAGTTTACTTTTGAAGTTTCCTTTCTCTTTTTGGTTTAAAAATTTATTTTAATGTTTTATGTGAAAGTGTGAGTATGTTTTTTTGTCGTGGATTTTTGGCCATTTCATGTGCTGCCATTTCGTGGCCATTTTTTTATTTTGGGCATGGGCTTCATGATAAGTCATGGGTGTGCGTTAATGGTTTTTTGGATAGTTAAAGATATTTTCTTAAAGTAGATATTTTTGAGGGTTGGTGGCTGATTTTTCCAGCAAGGAATTTTCGTAGAGATATTTTTGAGGGTGTGAAGTATTTTTTTAGGGGCAGTCATTACAACAATTCACACACTCACAAAAATCCACAGAGCCTTTCTTCACAATAAAACCACAGCAAGAGTTTTTCTTCACATGGCCAATTTTTCCTTGAGCTCATCTTTCTCTAATGGAAACTTCAATCACCTCCATCCAAATCCTTGGGTGCATTGAGACAAAGTATTCACACACTATCTCTACTTCATCTTGGGTATCTAGGCTAGCAAACTAGATGCCCGAGTTGCTTCGATTTTGAAGCGGGAGCCCGTATTAATAATCCTCGACGTGGATCGTCTTCGACGAGGGAGACCGGAGACCGAACTTGATCGAGGAAGCCGCGAGGAGCTTGGGACAGAGGTTGAAGACCGAAGGACACGGATCGATCGGTATAACCTCTCTAAACTCCTTTTACAGTTAACTAGTATAGGGTTAATGGTTTTATCCAGGAATCGGGTTCCGTTAGCACCGGGTTTTAAAATGTTTTTGTTCCGCATTTGACCACGGATTGATGGCCGGGGCGCTGGCGTAACCTTACACCCATATCTTAACTCGTTTAAGACATGGCCTCTTTCCACTCCATATCTCATATGGTGTTTTAAGTACTGATTTTGATGGAACTTGATTCAATAGGTAAGCAGCTGTCTTAAGCGCACAACCCCAAAAAGAAATAGGCAACTCAGCAGTACTCATCATAGAGCGCACCATATCTAATAGGGTGCGATTTCGCCGCTCCAATACACCGTTGTGCTGTGGTGTATACGGAGGAGTAAGCTGAGAGAGAATCCCATTCTCTTTTAAATAGTCTCGGAATTCCACACTCAAGTATTCACCTCCCCGATCAGATCGTAGGATTTTAATACTTTTGCCCGTCTGGTTTTCAACTTCGCACTTATATTTCTTGAATTTCTCAAAAGTTTCAGATTTGTGTTTCAACAAGAACACATGTCCGAACCTTGAGAGATCATCGGTGAATGTAATAAAGTACGAAAAACCAGTCCTAGCATGTGTAGACATAGGACCGCATACATCACTATGTATCAGTCCCAAAAGTTCAGTAGCTCTTTCTCCGTGTCCAGTAAACGGAATTTTGGTCATCTTGCCTTTGAGACATGACTAGCATGTTTCATAAGATGAAAACTCAAACGAATTCAAATATCCATCTTTATGCAACTTAGCCAGTCTTGTCGCATTAATATGACCTAGTCTACAGTGCCACAAGAAGGCTTCGTTCATTTCTGAAATTTTACTCTTGTTTGTGTTCTGTACGTTAAAAACTATACTTTGATTAAGAACGTATATACCGTTACATAACGTACCAAATCCAATCAACACTTGATTTTGGAAAATGTTCATAACATTATCTTCTAATGTGAGATTATATCCTTCTTTAGTTAGTAAAGAAACCGATATAATGTTACGCATCATCTTTGATACGTAGTATCAGTCGTTCAGAATCAATGTATTACCAGTTGGTAATGCAAGGTGATATTCACCAACTGCCTTGGCTGCAACAATTGCACCATTCCCTACTGTTAGAGATTTATCACCCTTTCCCAGTTCTCTACCTTTCTTTAGCCAATGTAACAAATTATATACATGGGATCCTGATCCGGTATCCAATACCCAGGACGTAGAACAAACTGAGAAACAGTTCTCGGTAATGAACACACCCGAAGAAGATGCATTAACATGTTGTTTCTTCGTAAAGGTGGTACGAGAATCCTGGCATTCCCCTATTCCTAAGGAACCAACGTTCCCCAGCTTAGTATAATAAGCGGGTTCGGTCAATACATCCATATTATTATCTTGATTAAGGTGTGACATTGGTTGCTTCCTGGAGAGAGAGAGAAGGAAACGCGTTAGCGTGCGCTCTTTGCAAGATTAGATTGTTTATTATCTTATCTAATCAGGATGGCTCCCACTGTTTTTATCAAATCTTCCTTCAAACCATAAAAGGTAAGATTAGCCGGAATTAATTACACCCTACAGGTTCTCCAATCGTTCGACCTGGCAAGTATTGGTACTCCGAGGGAGGTTCCCCGTACTTTCGCACGGGCCTAATTAAAATAAACCTCGTTTCCTTAGAGGCATAACCCGTTGACACCTTTCTAAACACCTACTTGATCGGCTAATTGTAAAGTGCAAAACACTCCCAGGAGTAACTCTTACTCGTAGTGGGTATCGGGATCTAACTATCTCATAGAAGGTATGCAATCTCATTGCAAATTTCAACACTTGAAATTCTCAATAATGTTTTTGCCCCTAACGTCCTATGACCTTGACAAAGGCCAACAAACCATAGGACGCTAGTCAAGTTCAACCCATCATTTCCTGATTGAATTAAACCCACCCGTAAGACCCTTGACAAAGGCCAACAAGGTCGTACGACTACCCTAATCCAATCGCATCATATGGTTGCAAATAAGCACTAATCAGCTACCGCACACTACTCCTTGACAAAGGCCAACAAACGCGGCATGAATACTAAATAGTACTTGTCTGAAATGACGTAAGGCTACGACAGGTTTTTAAGAAAACCTTTTACGTAATGAACTCGATATCGTCGTAGAATCTAATGATTTGGAAAAGGAGTGTTTTAGAGGCTTTTCTAGCTTCGCTAAAGAGGTCACTCCCGGTGAAGGGATCTCGGCTCTTTCCTCACCGAATGACGTGCAAGATATTCAGGAATACCACTATGCAAAGCAAGAACTAGAGAAGCTATCAAAAACAAAACCGAGTGAGTTTTAGCATTTGCTAGTTTCGCTAAAGAGGTCACTCCCGGTGAAGGGATCTCGGCTCTTTCCTCATCGAATGTGGTGCTGGATATTCATCAGGAATACCACTATGCAAAGCAAAAACTAGAGCTACCCTTTTTGAAAATTTTATTCTACAACATCTTTTGGTTTCTTTCTTTTCATTAATCTCATTAATGAAGTCTCATCATTTAATGTTTCCTAAACATCACACAAAAATGAAACGAAAATAAAACATACGCTTATGCTATCCGCATTCGCTACTGGGCCCTATCATGCACCGTTAAGTTACTTAACTACCGGCAGAGCGGGGGCTGGACTAGTGCGGGTGCAAAACATAAGCAACATTTATTATAAATCATATATATAATATAACATTCGTCTCACGCAGTTATATGATCACATCACATAACCAAGAAGTAGAAGCAACATATGAAATATTAGATATACTAGGATTTCCGTGTTTTAAATTTAGCCATTAATATAAAACACGGATTCCACGGTCATGATGAATAGCCAAACCCACATCCCTAGTCCCCTACGAGAGCGGAAAGTAACCCTACCAATTCTAGAGTTAGCAGACCCGGTCTCAACTCCTTGAGATGGTCTTCCACTGGACTCTAGAAGCCGGTTACTTATGCTCCCCACCTTGGGTCTATCCTAATGTGGAAATGTAAATAATATACATCAGTGGTGACATCATCCTCAACCCGGATGTGCCCCAATAAAAGAATATTACATATAAATTTTACATGAATGAAAATTGAAAAACTTTCATCTAACATAAAAACCCCAGCTATTCAATCACGACGACCCAATAAATCATATCAACAACACATAATATCACATATCATCAACGTAAGTAAATACACGTATCCCAAAATCCATCGACATATAGCAATGAAATTTGGGATACCCCACGTATTACACTTACGGTAGCAGAAAAGAAATGTAAAATTACAATAATTACAATCCGCATATTCTTAGACATCATAAACCCAGAATATCTCATATTCCAAATTTCATGCCTAACCTGATAAATCTTGTATTTTAGTCTCAAATTAAAAACACTTTTCAATTACTTAGTCGGGGATTCAACAAGATTCCCGACTAATAATCTAATATTCGTTGGAAACTTTAGTAGATGGCCGCACCCCCGATACCGTCGACGAAGTGCACTAAAGCGGAACACCGTGTCCACAAGCGCCCGAGTGGATGCTTTTGGAAGCGGGGTTCTCCTACAGTCAATTGGTCGGGAAAATGGGGCATGGCTACCTAGAAAAGTTATTTGGCGAGTATTCGCGTACAATACGTGATTGTGACGGAGTTTTGATCCGAATCAAGACTCCGTAGCAACCGATTATCCGAGACTAAAACACTAGATTTACAAACAAACTAGCTTTCATAAAACTAATTTAATGTGGATCCTAACTACTGCATCCATATCAAACTAAACCCGAAACGACGTTAAATTACGAATATGAAACACTCCGTATTAGCCTCAATTAAACTTTCAACGTCACATGCAAACTGGGCTAATCAAACAATACCAGAAACCCCAAAATCAAGCTACTAGAACACATAAAAAATTTCATGGCCAGAGAACATAACAAAACTAGCCAGGCCAATTTTTGATGGGTTTTCGCCGGGTGAAAAATTGTATTTTGGCCTTGAATTTTTCCAGTGTTCAAGTTGCATCATATACAACATTCTGTAGTTGTTTAAATAATTTTTAAAGATCATCTGAAAATCGACAGAAACTTGATTTTGGGTTTTAGGTTTCGGAGTCGTTTCATTTTCGTGATCTTAACTACATCGTCTAATCTTCTAGTTTTTGCTTTGATACCATGAAAGTCAGGAAGCCACCCCATCCAATGGGGTCGCCGTGGCATCTACGGGTCCCTCAGCAACTACTTTTTACGCATGCCCCCTCGTGAGGACTACAACCCGCCGGAACACCTTCCGATCTCGGGACACACTGGGCGTAAGACCCTATGCTTCGCCACACTGTCACACAGTGAGACCCCTCATAGGTCTACATCTAATGCCTAGTAGCTCTGATACCATGAAAGTCTACTCTAGCACCACCATGAGGTTCTAATGACATCAAGCATGCCAAATTCAAATTTTTATAGGTGATAATCTAGACTAAACAAGATCTTTAACTAGATTATTAGGGTTTTAGTTTGATAACAAGAAAAACATGAGAGAAGGAAAAGATGTTATACTCTATAAATCGAGTCCTTCTCTTCTTTATCTCCGTGTAGTAGTCCACGCGACTCCATTAGGCTCCTCTTTAAGTTGAACGGGCCTCATTCGTGATCTTCATGCCAAAGACGATCCACCCAAAGTCCCTCTAGCTCAAGCTACCTCTACACTAAACTCTTTTAGTGTAGGAAACACATTACACTTGATTGCTAGTCAAGTGTAGGATGAAGAAGTAGGGGATTTTTAAGCTCACAAATGATCTCTCAAACTTAATGATTCACATCACATATGAGAGTTTTGAGTTTGGAGATGAGGTGAGAATTTTTGGAAAGCAAGAGAGAGCAAGAGCTCACCTCAAAAGAGCCAAAGAAAATCACAAGTCAAGAATGAAGTGAGTGTGAATGGCAACTCTTGACCCTCACTCACTCAAGCATGGAATTATTGCAATATAAAATTGCAACCATGCTTGAATAGTGAGTCAAGATGAATAAACAATAATAAAGCCTATGCCTCACCTATGCTTCACAGTTGGGATTGTCCCAATCAAGATACATAGACACCATACTAAAGAGGTTTAGTTTGGAAGATTCCAAGCAAGGTAATTTATCCGCTTATCACGGAATCACCCACTCCAAAAAGATGTCTCCAAAGACTGATGAAGAGAGGGCTCGCATGAGCATTATACCCTATGCTTCGGCGGTAGGATCTATAATGTAGCTTATGTACTCACCCAGATGTAGCTTATGCACTAAGTGTAGTAAGCAAGCATCAATCCAATCCAGGGGAGAAACACTGGACAGCTATGAAGAACATTCTTAAGTACTTGTGAAAGACTAAAGAAATGTTCTTGGTGTACGGTAACGGAGATCTCCAAATAGAGGCCTTTACCTATTCCAGTTTCCAGAGTGATAAAGATGATAGCAAGTCCATCACGGGTTTTGTATTTACCCTCAATGGAGGGGCGGTATGTTGGAAGAGTTACAAACAAGATACCGTCGCTGACTCAACGATGGAAGCTGAGTATATAGCTACCAACAATGCCACAAAAGAGGCAGTCTGGATGAGGAAGTTCATTTCTGAACTTCAGGTGGTTACATCCATTGCTAATCTAATACCTTTGTATTGCAATAACAACGGAGCCATGGCTTTGGCAAAGGAACCACGGTCCCATCAAAAATCCAAACATATCTTGAGGCGGTATCACCTGATCAGGGGGATCGTGGATCGCCGGGAGATCGAGGTACGAAGAGTGGACACAAAAGACAACACTGCAGATCTATTCACCAAGGCCATCTTTCAAATCCAGTTCGAGAGACGGTTCGAGATGTTGGGCATGCGGTACACCAGCAACTGGCTCTAGTTCAGACAGTGGGTACTTGTTGCGCCAATTCCAGGCCTTAGTGCAAGTGGGAGATTGTTGGATATGTATGCCCTAGAAGCCTTCATTGTATAGGATGCTAGGATATGTACGTACAAAAACAATATTGCTCAATATGATAGTACGCTATTTGGTTTGCCTTTATCTTAACATGTGATGTGTTCTACTTAGTATTTCATATCTTGTATACATGTTGATACAGCCCTTAGGATCTTTGCTTGACTACCAGGACTATGATGCAGATCATACTAGTGAGGCTTGTGTAGTACGCAAGAACATCCTTTAACAGTTCCTAGCCGAGGGAATATCGAGACAGGGCATCGATATTCCAGAGTTAACTAGTGTGTACGTTTCTTGACCCTGTATTGGGGTGATAGTTGATCCCATATCCATTGGTAATTGACAACAAAGATTGTATACAAGTACTCATTGGAGAATGAGTACACCGAATAGGACTCGCTGAGAACTCCTAGATGGTACCATACCTATCGCCATATAGCAGTTCTCTGGTGACACTTGTACAGGTTAGTCTGTAGACCCGAGATCGTCATAGTGTCTTGTGTGGTTCCCACTATGCTTTGATTTCCTCCCTACCACGGCTCATCAGAGTCGTGCAAACAGGTAGATTTTGGGTACAGTCCCGAATCACATGGAGGAAGTAAGCGATAGAAGGGGTTTCGTCTCTCCTGGTATTGGGAGTTGATGTTGCTCTATGCTTGATTAGTTATAACAGCAAGTCCCTGGCCAGGGCTGATGAGATTTACTGGTAAGAGTTATCAGTAGTTTCTCGAAAGGTTATAGGCCACACATCGGCATGACTTATCAAGTTATTGGAGTCTGATGATTCTACCTCCAGACTTGATATGCGACATATCAGATGAAGAGACCGGACTGTACGGTAAGGGCTGATGAGATTTACTGGTAAGAGTTATCAGTAGTTTCTCGAAAGGTTATAGGCCACACATCGGCATGACTTATCAAGTTATTGGAGTCTGATGATTCTACCTCCAGACTTGATATGCAACATATCAGATGAAGAGACCGGACTGTACGATAAGTGTTACTTATAGGCTCGTTGGGGTTAGGATGAGTTCGCTCGTCGGCCACCTTTTCGACAAGTACTTGGATAGCCGTTATGTACAGCTAGTGCCGCTGACGGACTTATGGTTAAACCCAATGCCAACGTACTGTCGAGTCTTTAGAGTCCCACATAGAGCTTTTCCCTGGTTCAGGCAAAACGATGTAGAGGCCATAAGGTGTTACGGCAAGGTTTCGATCATATACGTGTACTAGCTACACGAATGATGTTTGGAAGGATAATACTAGTAGGTTTTGGTTTAAACCGGATGCCAGTATTATATTATTGGATTATTGGTATCTCATTGTATTCGTATTTTTCGGAATACGAATACGGGTATGTATATACGGTGGGGGTATTCTTGTAATTATACAAGAATTACTTCTAGAAGGAGACATCTCATATATATTGATTTTATTTTGTGAAAATAAAATTAATGAGGTGGAATTTGGAGACTTTTTCAAGCATGGGTGAAAGCATGGCTATTGAATATTATATTCATTTGGCTTCACTATTGAAGCATGGTTGATTATTTTTTGAGAAAAATAATCCATGCTTCAATAATTGGAAGCTTAGCCATTTCATTTGGTTCATGCTTGACCTAGCTCATACTTACTCTCACATTCTCTATCCAAATTATCTTTTCCCTCAAGCTCAACCCTAACCCTTCATATGAGTTGTGATACATAGGGTTTTGAGATCATATAATCCTCAAGATATTCTCTACATCCTCTAAGTAGTCTCTTTTAGCAAACTAGACTTCTTAGTAAGCTCATTAGTGGAGGTTGAACTTGATCGAAAGCTCTCAGATGGATCATCTACGGCTTAAAGGTGACCTGAGATCGAGATTGTCTCAAACACCTAAGGAACCAAGAAAAGCAGCAAAAAGCGGAAAGAAGACCCGAAGGACCAGTTCAAGAAGGCATAACCTCTATCATAGTAGTTAAATCTCCTAGATAGGGTTACTAGTTATGGTTTAGGATAAGATCCGGGTGTTCAAGTAGATGTTGCTTGTCCAAAAATTATTGTTTGCTAATTCCGCCTCCCCACAACAGTTGTGAGGGTGTGCAACATCTACTAACAACCATATGGGGACAATTCTCGCCATTGGTAGAACTTGGTAAGGGAATATTTATTTGTTCCTATGGATTGTATACAAGGGTCAATATTAGACCGCCTCTAGGGCAACTTGGGGGATATGACGGCTTAGCAACAGGTTCAGATCCCTGTAACTTAAGGCTTTAGAATCCTATGAGCCGTGTGGGTCTCATAGGGGGAATTCTCCTTATGAGTCGTGAGGATCTCGCAAGTATTTTTTTTTACGAGATTGTGCCCTTCCGAGTTTTCACAAGCTCGCTAGTAGTCCTGTTGTTTTTACTCTCGGCGCCCTTTTCGGTTTTCATCCGTGCCCAATTTACTTGTGGACATACCGTTTATTTTTTTGCAAAACTCTCGAAAGTAACTACGTTGTAGGTGACCCATCTGTTTGCCGGTGGGATTTGGGGATGGCTTCATCCTTGGAGTAGCTGTGTAGCCAGCGGAACTTGAGTTGCAATCTTTGCTACTAAGACTTTGATTGCAATATATATCTCTAGGGAATGTATCGTCGTATTTGGGGCAATGCACTAATTTAGGGACGTTCTGGTCTATTATCGCCGTGTTTGAGGCGAATTTTTAGTTTAGGGACCTTTCGGTCAAATATCGCCATGTTTGAAGCGGATTGTTAGTTTAAGGACTTCTCGGTCCGTTATCGCCATGTTTGAGACGGATAATTAGTTTGAGAACTTCTCAGTCCGTTATTGCCATGTTTGAGGTGGATAATTAGTTTAAGGACTTCTCGGTCCGTTGTCACCGTTTTTAGGGCGACGGAGCTTTTTTGTATACTACTCTCAGAGTTCTGACTCGGAAAGATACCGAGCGGACATGAGCGTCGTCATCTATCATTGACCTAAGTCTTGACTCGTCAAGCGTAGTATTTTTTTAGGAATCGGCCGTTTATTGTCCGGAAGGGTCTTTCGCCATGCATATCCATGAGCAGGTAGGCTCCACCTTGGTAGACTTTGTCTATGATGTACGGGCCTTCATAGTTCGGCTCGAATTTCCCCCGTTTTGCATGATTGGGGATCATGGGTCTTTTGACGACTGGCACGAGTTCGCCTTGGAGGAATGTTCTTATCCTGGTCGGTTTTTCGTATTTCCGCGTCATCCTTGCCTTATAAGCTTCCAGATTTTGCTGTGCTATAAGGATTTTCTTCATCTGTCAGCTCGTATCGAACCGCTACTCGTAGAAAAGCGAGTTCTACTTCCAGTGGGAGCACTACTTTTGTGCCGAACACCAATGAGTATGATGTCGTATTCGTGGCCGTCTTGAACGTTGTTCGGTATGTCCAGAGAGCTTCGTGCAGCCTTTCGTGCCAGTCTTTTTTGTTTCTGGACACCGTTTTCTTTATAATCTTTATCAAGGTTTTGTTGAAAGCTTCAGCTAGACCGTTGGCTCAAGAATTATAGACTGGAGAGTATCTCCAATCTATTTTATGATGTTGTGCAAAGCAACTGATTTTATGACTTCTATAAGCTGGCCCATTATACGAGATAATTCGTCGCGGAGTGCCGAACCGATTGATGACATGTGTCCTAAAGAAATGGAGGATATTCTCCGTCTTCACCTCCTTTAGTGGTACTGCTTCTGCCTACTTAGAGAAGTAGTCGGTCGTTGCCAGTATGAACCGATGTCATTTGGACGATGCTGGTTCAATGAGGCCAATTATATCGGTTCCCCACATTTCGAACAGCAAGCTAGCTACTGTTGGGTGTAGCGGATTTGAATGTTAGTGGATGAAGTCCTCGTGAATTTGGCACGAGTGACACTGCTTCGCATATTCGAGGCAGTCCTAAATCATTATGGGCCAATAGTAACCCATTCTTTTTATCTTCGGCTTCATGTTTGACCCAGCTTGATGAGAGCCGCTGAGTCTGTCATGAGTTTCTTGGATGACTCTCTTCGCTTCTTCTAATACCTGACATCTTAGCCACAGATAGTCGAATGATCTCTTATATAAAGTGTCATTGACGAAGGCGAAAGACAAAGCTCGTTTCATGAGCTGATGTCTAAACGACGCATTTTTGGGCGTTCGTTGGGATTTGAAGTAGTCTATGAAGACTTCCCTCCGATCCTTGACATTCTCTTTGCCCTCTATTTGAAGGGCTACTTGTTTAGTCGTTTCTTTTCTTTCGGATGGCTCTATCAAGTCTTCCAAAGATATATCCGTTGGCGCGAGAACCCGGCGGCTTTGCACAATGATCTTTAAGTCATCGAGGTCTTCGTCTGCCAGTTCCTTAGACAATTTGGCCAATGTGTCTGCCTTGCTGTTTTCTACACGCGGTATACTCTCCAGGATGTAAGAGGGGATTTGTGTCAATAGTTGCTGCACTCCTTCGCCATACTTTATCAAATTTGGCTTGCATGTCTAATAGTCGCTATTTACTTGGCTAACGATCAGCTGTGAGTCACCATATATGAGGAGGTCTTTGATTCCCATGTCGATAGCGATCTCAAGACCTGCTATCAAAGCCTCATATTCAGCTTCATTATTAGTTCTTGGCTCTGTTAAGGAAACGGCATAACGCAATATCCCTCCTTGCGGAGTCACGAAGATAAAGCCCACCCCGGCTTTGATTATGGAAGTGTTTTGATTTTGCCTTTTCACGGAAGATGCTCCATCGAAGTAGAGTTCCCATTGGAAATCATTTTCTTCCTTTTCTCCTTCGATTGTGTCGAACGCATGTTCATCCGGCAACTCGCAATTTAAGGGGGAGTCGGCTGGTATCAGATGCTCCGCGAGAAAGTTGGCAATGGCCTGGCCTTTTACTGCTTTGAGGGGTCGATATGTTATCGAGAACTCCATCAAGAGGAAGGCCCATTTGGCAAGCCTTTCTTTTAGTATGGCCCTTGACATTAGATATTTGAGGGGATACACCTTTGATATGAAATAGACCTCATGTGCCAAGGCGTAATGTCTGAGCTTCGTTATCACGAAGATCAATGCCAAGCAATGCTTTTCGATGGGGGAGTAGTTATTTTCTGCCCCTAGGAGAACTCGACTCAAATAGTACAAAGCACTCTCCTTTTCCTGATCGTTCTCTTATGCCCATAGCTCGCTTAGAGAACCCTCAAGGGCAGTTGTATATAGGATAAGGGGTTTTCACTTAACCGCAGCGGTCAATACTGGCGGATTTTGCATGTCTAGTGCATTTTGGCACTTTTGATCCCAGACGAACGGGGTCCCCTTCTTCATCAGATGACTGCAGGGACGGCATTTTCTGGAGAAGTTGGCTATAAATCACCATATATATTTGAGCTTTTCTTGAAGAGGTCGCAACTGTTAGAGAGTTCTTGGCGTGGGCATTTTCATAATCGTCTTGATCTTTGAGGGATCGATTTCGATACCCCGGTGCCGTATGATGAATCCTAGGAATTTGCCTGAGGAGACTCCAAATGTGCATTTTAGAGGATTCATCTTCAGATTATACTTCCGAAGACGTTGAAACACTATTTTTAGATGTTCCCAAAGTTCCTCGTGAGATCTACTCTTTACCACAAGGTCGTCAATGTAGCATTCAACAATCTCGTGTATAAGGTCATCGAAGATCTTTGTCATGGCCCTTTGGTAGGTAGCACTAGCGTTCTTCAGACCGAAGGGCATCACCTTATAGCAGAATATGCCCAGCGGAGTCCGGAAGGCGGTATACTTTTGGTCTTCAGGATGAATTTTTATTTGATTGTATCCTGAATATCCATCCATGTAGGAGAAGACCTCATGGGTAGACGTGTTATCAATCATCAGCTTGGTAACAGGTACTGGGAAATTATCCTTCGTGCAAGCTTTGTTGAGGTCCCGAAAGTCTACGCAGATGCGCACCGTCCCATTTTTTCATCACCGGAACGATATTAGCGATCCAGTCGGGATATTGAACCTCTTGGATAAAGACGGAATCGATTATTTTCTTGACTTAAGCATTGATACTCATCTCAAGTTCGAGCCGCATTCTTCTTAGCGCCTGTTTGACTGGCTTTATATCCGGCGATATGGCCAGTTTATATACTGCCGCCTTTGGATCTAGACCTAGCATTTCAGAATAGTTCCACACGAAGCAATCTTTATACTACATAAGCACGTATTTTAACATGGCCACCTGTATTTTAGATAGTAGCTCACTGATGAATGTCGGCCTCGGATCATTTTCTGTCCCTAAGTCAATCTTTCTTAGGTTGTCCGCCGTTGTGTGTATCCCATCTTCCAGTTCCTTTTGTGCCGGTGGAAACTCTAAGATCACCCCTTTCTCGTCTTCATTTGTGAAGCACATGTAGAGGTCATCCATAGTCTCGTACCCTCCCTCTTTTGAGAGTGTTATCATATGACAAGTATGAGTTTGCTTCCCTTTTTGTGGTTGAGCCGGTCCTATCCTCACGGTATAGGTCCTCTTTGACTTATGCTTTTGCCGCGGGGTTACCCTCCAGCTGTCGGACAAAGCGAACCTACCTTGCTGATACTGGTCTTCTACCCAGTCTTTGAAGGGAAAGCAATCTTCGGGGGATTACCTATTGCTAGGTGGTAGGAGCAATAATCTAGATGACGGACCTCATTTATTTGTTCGGGGTGCCGAGACTCTGGGAGCGTCATCATTTGATGCTTCATGACAAGGTTGAATATTTTCCTCGTCTTGTCTTGGTGGAAAGTGTATTCCCGACCCATCTTCTTTATAAAGGATGGGTTCCAATCGACTTTTTCTTGATTGCACAGCTTCTTTGATCCGCATTGTTGTTTTCGAACGCTATTTGCGTTCCTTGCCCTGTTTTTACCTCTATTTCGGGATTTTCCCCTTTCACGAGGACATACAGCAGGCCGGGGATGAAGAGCTTATAGCGTTCCTTCTCCGCAGATTGCTGATTGAGGCACTACGTCCTGGCTTTTTCATAAATGTCCATTTCGCAGCAGTGATTGTCTCAGCATTTTTGACAAGCTTCTTTTATTATTTTATCTATTTGTTTCTCGAGCGACGGACTTAACGTTCTTAGAGCAGAATTTCACTCTGTTTCAACGTCACAGCCATTTGGAAGAGCTTTTCCTCTTCGCTGGAGCTGTTTATGACGCGGAAACTGTGGAACTGCTCCCGTTTCATAGACCGAACGTATTCGAGCCCGGTTTTCTCCATCTTCCCGTTGGGCATCTTTCGCTGAGTCCCGGAAATATCCCAAATCTTTTTGTCGAATTAGGCTTGTCGAACAGTTTGTTCGATGAGTACACCTTGGCGTCTTAACAGCCTTTTCAATCCCTCCGCGTAGTATCTTGGCAGATGGATTGGTTGAAGCTTGTCGAGTGCGAAATCGGCACCATGCCAGATTTTTTTTCTACTCTGGTCTCCATAGATTGGTAGAAGTGGATCGCCTTTTCACCTCTTCTACTGGGAGGAACGCGGAAAGTCTGTAGTTCTTGTATGCTGTATGTATCAAGCGCATCAAGTTCTTTGTAATGCCGAAGCGGAGCCATTGTGATTTGCAGACTCTGATATGCTCCAACGAGGGTTTGCACTGACGGACGGATGGTGAACACTGTGTTGGCGTCGTCCTCAGAGTCGCTGCCAAAGACCAGAATACGAGTAGATGGTCCGGGCCTATTGTTTTTTTTGTGGGTTGCTCTGAGTAGACTATTTCTTCATCTTCCTCAGAATCGTTCCCAAAGATCGAGATAGTAGCGACGGACTTCTGTTTATCCTCCGGCTTATGACACGTTTCTGTATCTTCGATGTCTGGTAGGAAGTACTTTACGTCTCCATATTTTCGAACCTCGTTTACAGAGAATGGATTTAGCTCCCTGTGACGGTGTATTCCAAGTCATCTTTGAAATACTTCATACACTGATGTTGTGTAGAAGGGATGACGTTGTACTCATGTAACCAAGGCCTACCGAGCAAAGCGTTATATCAAGTCTTGGCATCAATGACATGAAATTTGATGTCAGTGATGAGCAACCCGAAGCACAGCGTCAGTATCATAGACCCGAGCGTCCGTGACAACTGTGAGTCGAACCCGGAGATGGTAATTTTGTCTCGAACCAGGTGCTGAACGTTCATGCAAATCTCCTTCAGCGCTCTCACGTTGAGAAGGTTGATGGAGGATCCATTGTCGACAAGGATTTTCCCTATCTTAATGTCGTGGCAATAGCCGGTGATGTATAACGGGCGATTATGTTCACACGTATAGAGGAGGAGATCTTCATCGCTGAATGTAATGTCAGCCGTGTGGACCTCTGCTAGTTCATCTTTCATCTTCTCTTCCGTGAGAAAAGCTTGGAACTGATTGGGCTCTTGTAATACCTTGATCAAGGAATCTCGTGCCTCTTTAGACAGGAGGAGAGTTGTAACATTTCAGAAATATAAAAAATATTATTTTTGGAATTTAATATTAAAATAATATATTTCGCGAAAACTATTCGAATTGCGAATAGGGATTTTTCGTAAAATGGTATAAGTATATACCAATATTTGGAAGATAATCGGAGATTAAAATGATTTATTTATTTTAATGATATTTATCGGATTTTTGGTCAAATCCATGATTTTACATTTTTCCGTGACTTGTGCACCATGTTATGTGCATGTGGGTTTTGTGATTGTGTGTGTGACTTGTGAGATTTAAAAAGAAAAGGAAAACAAAGAAAAGAAGAAAAAAAAACAAGAGTTTAGTGTGAATAGAATCAAATTTGATGCCATGGTTAAAAATAAGATAAAACAAAATAGATATTTTGTTGAGAGAGTGAGCCTAAGAGAGAAGAGAGTGAGACTTGGCAGCCCTATTTCTCATTCCCCATTGATTTCTTCATGTATTTCTCCATCTCCTTCATTCCCTCACTACCTCCATGCATCATCTCCATTCTTTTGCCAAAACCATATGCAACCTTCACATAAAACATGCACAAATCTATTCTAAACTCTTAGAACCATTCAAGTTTGGATTTTGAAGACTTAAGACAACTGAAGAATTTTCTTTAGTTGCTAATGAGGTATATCTCTTCACTTTAGATTAGTAATTGTGTTAAATATCGTATTTTAGTTTAGAATTTGAGTTAATTAGGATATGTGATCTTAGAAATTTGTAAGTTACTGTTAAGTGGCCAATTGAGGTATAGTGAGTGTTTACAAGACCTTAGAGATTGATTTACTGGCCTGAAATTGAGTTTAGAACCCAATACACGAAGTTAGAATTGTTCCGTGTCCGTTTTGTGAAATCTTAAGGCCTGCAGGGTATCTGGAGCTATCTGGGGTATTTCTAAGAAAATCAAACAAGTCTATTGACCTAGATAGACCACCACAAAAGTACGAACCCATTTACCCCTAGTATAGCCGGCGAGACCGGATTTCAGGGTGATGTCGCCAGACCCCCAAACTCCTTTGGTATTGTGGTTTTGCTTGTAGCTCCCTAACCCTATAACCTATCCCCTGTACTTGCTTGTTTAGTTCCCATTTACGTGAGCCAAAATCTGGGAGTTGTTTGTGAGTGCTTGGGCTAATGTTTTCCGATATATGAATTCTTAGTTTAATATTTGGAATGCGTGGATTTTATATTTGGATTTGATTCCGTCGTTGGACGTTTGTACGTCAACGGACGAGGGTTATTTGGTTGATTTTGCATGCGAAGCTATAGGTTTTAACCTATAAGTGAAACGTATGCTGTATTGGTTTTCGGATATTGGTTTTAATTGCATTGCGATTGTGTATTGATTTTAGGTACTTCGCGTGGACTTCCGAGATGACGAAGCATATCGACTTCGGCTAAGCGAGGAAAATTGCTGGTGAGTAGATTTATATCTATGGAGGAAGTCGGGTGGATAGCGTATAGCACCCCCGCAACCATTGATAAAGGATATGCTACGAACTTAAGGACATGATTATAGGATTTAGTAAAGATAATATGATAGAAGTTGGCACTAATGGATATTAATAATATGAAAATATGAAATGAGAAGTGAATCATGATAAATATGAATTGAAAGATGACAAGTATGGGTTCATAATGATAGGATATGAGTTCGAGATCAATAAACACGACACGAGATTGAGATAGAGGTGTTGTGGATTTGATAAGATATAACGTTTATACAAATGTGAATTGAGATATATATATATATATATATGAGTATAATGATCGATATGCCGTACGAGACTTTAGATCCGTACCCTCATTATTGTATAGGTCGATAGATTCTCTATTCTGTTTGATGACCCAGTACGATGGCTTACCGTACGTGATGAGATGTACCGGATGATTGATCCGTGCTAGTGATTTAAGAATGATGAAGAGATGATTATTGTCATATCGGATGTTATGAGGCGGGATTGCCAATATAAACATTGCCACCTGAACCATACCTATTTTCAAAGCGACGATGTGTATCGTTTAAAAGTGACCGTATGATTCTTGTGTAGATAGATACACCCATTTATTGTTCATGTTGTGTAGGATACTACCCCTCGTGATGTACATACCACGTGTCGGAATTTAATGCTATATGATATCATTTGCTAATACACCTGCAAAGTTACCGTTGATGCACATGTTACACATACACAGATTTGTCGGCTCACACACATTCTTCATCAGTAATTGCCATGCTACTTACACAGTAGAACTATCCTGTCATGATATTATTCTTAAGAGTAAAAGTACATTTATTGTTCAGTATTATCACTTGACATGCTTGCATGATATACTCGATATGCTCATATTACTACTCTATATTGCATACATCTTACTTTACGGTTATATGCTTGCATGATATACTTAATATACTCATATTACTACTCCATGTTGCATACATCGTACTTTATGGTTAATTGCTTGAGATGCTGTTTTCATGAGATCTCTGGATTTGAGAACCGTGGTTATATTTCAAAGGAAATTGCGTATTGTTTTAAAAACACGGTTTCTCTTGATATGATATTTCGAAACGTCCACCATGAGTTTTCTCAGTTCTGAACTTGTTTTCGAGACCCGATTCGAGGAGTTGGCAGATGCCGTTTGCGGGTACATGGTGGAACCGATATGGTACCCCGGGGTAAGAAATGATTTTTGTGGTGTAGACGATGAGCCTGGCAGAGGGAACACTACCTACCGATGATTGTATAGAGCTCGGCGGATATCCGGAGAATACTGTTTTGGAGTTATGATATGAGATGGATATGAGGACCGATCTGAGGATGTGGCGCCTGAGATATGAGTATTTACGTGTCGATGCTGGACACAGGTTTTCATGATATTTCGAGTGTCGGTGTTGGACACTCAGGTTCCATGATTTTGATGTGTCGTTGATAGACTCGCGTGGTTGATATCCTCATACATATATATATATATACAGGCATATGTTTTCATGATGTTCGAGTGTCGGTGTGGGACACTCAGGTTCCATGATATTGTTTTTGTGTCGTTGATAGACACGTGGATGATATCCACATGCATACAGGCATATGATGTCGGATGTTTATTTATATATGTCATTGCATTGATAGATTGTTGACATATATGCGTACTTGGTCACCCTAGATATCATAGTATTACCTTTAGGAAATAGTGATATCATAGTATTACCTTCAGGATATAGTGACCTAGGAAATCGTTGTTCTATTCGATTTCTACTTGCTGATGTTTTCTACTCACGAGTTAGCAACTCTCCCCCGTTGTGCCACAGTTCTTGCAGGTTTGACCGCTTGGGATTGTTGGAGATAGTGCCCTCAAAGTCAATTATTGGATCGCAGGTACGTGATTGCAATGATTGAGGCAGGACCTATACCGATATGACAGTCTTGCTGGAGATGATAGTATGCTATCTGGTTTGTCTTTATCATCGTATACATGCTTTAGTTCACTATTGCATGATGATAGAGCCCATAGGATTCTTGCTTGACTACCAACAGTATGATGGCGATCATATATGTGGGAGCTGGGGTCTGTAAGCATATCCTTAAAGTGTCCCTAGTCGTGGGAGTTACGAGACAGGGCATCGATACTCCAGAGTAGACTAGTGTATACAGTCGAGACCCCGACGAGGGGCGGTAGCCGGTCTCACAAGCCACCGGTGTTAGTTGGATCACCTAAGATGTATACAGGTGCTCATTAGGATATAAGTACACCAGACAGGACTCGACGGGAACATGCTAGTTGGTATTATACATATCGTCAGATAGCAGTTCCCTGGTGACATGTGTACAGGTTAGTTTGTCGACTTGAGATCGTCATTTGTCTCGTGTGAATTCCCACTGTGCTTAGATTACTACCCTACCACGCTCAAAGGAGTTGTGCAAACAGGTTTTAGTTGGGTACAGTCCCGAGCCACATGGAAGCAGTGAGCGGATCGTCGGGGATTCATCTCTTCCGGTATTGGGGGTTGATGTCGCACAGTGCACGGGTGGCCATCACTAGAAATCCTTGGCCAAGGTAGTGGAGAATTACTGATTTGGATCAGTAGTTTCTCAGGTGGTGATGGGCTTCATACCGACACGATTTATCGCGTTATTAGGGGTCTGACTTTATCCACCCCCCTAGACTCGATATGCGATACTCTTTAGACGAACGGACCGGACTGTATATACATTGTCACTGTCAGGCTCAGTAGGGTTTATGGATGAGTTCGCTCGTCAGCTTCCCTTCCATTCAATACATAGGCAAACCGTTACGTACAGCTTGTACCTCTGACGAGCTAGAGGTTATACCCAGTGCCAGTATGTTGATGAGTCATTAGAGTCCCCCACAGACACTTTCCCAAGTTCGGGTGAAACGTTGTAGAGGCCGTATGGTTTTATGGCAGGGTTCGGAAAATGCACGTGCGTTTACGCACGTGTCATTTTTCTGGCAGATAATACTGGTCGGCTTTGGTTTAAGCCGGATCCGAGTATTATACTGTGTAGATATAATATTTTTGTCTCAGTTGCATTTGTATTCGGTCGTGATACAAATGCGGGTATGTTTATACTGTTACAGGGTTATCCTGAAATTCGTTTCAGGATCATTTTTGGAAGTTACCAGTTTCCAGTTTTCTATCAGCCATATTTAACATTCGGTTAAATGTGGATTTATCTTTTCTTCTTGAGGGTGAGTCATGAGGTGAGTCGTGCTTCTAGAAGGTTCTAGAATGGTGACTAGGATGGTGAGGTGGATTAGTGCATTAATGGTCATTTAATGTTTTGGTGACTAAGGGTGATGATTCATTAGTTCTTAAATGTGTTCATACTATGTGTTAAGGTGACTCATTCTTTCATGATAAGCTTCATTCTTATTGTCACCACTTTTCTCCTACCCTCACCTCCCTCTTCCTATAAGTTTGGCCGGCCCCCTCTTTGGAAATTATGGTTGCTTGAAAAAAGATTGATATTGTTTTGGACTCATAGAAATTAGATAAGCCTCATTTCTCATTTCACCCGATTTCAAAAGGCAACTTCATTAACCGTTCGTCCATAGCCTTGGACGTAACGAGACAAAGTGTTCTACTCATTCTCTACAACATCTTGGTCGTCTCTTTTAGCAAACTTGACGACCGAGTTGCCTCGGTTCAGAGGCGGGAGCCCGTTTAAAGATCCGTCGACGTGGTGCCACCTGGACGACGAGACTGGAGATTCAGGAGATCGGAGTAGCCGCAACAAAGCGTGGGATGATGGTTGAAGACCGAAGGACTCGGATCGTTCGGTATAACTCTTCTACTCACTTTGTAGTTTGTTAGTTTAGCTTTAATGGCAGATCCGGGTTATAGTACGCGATAGCGCCAGTTATAAAAAGTTTTTGTTCCACATTTTGCGTCTGTTAGACGGCCGGGGCGCTACCGTGGACTTACAGTGGTATCAGAGACTCACCATTAAGCTATACTAATTTGTGCTAACGTGTTTAAAAGATCGATCGAACGGAATTTCCGAAATCGCAATTTTCTGGCACACAAGTTTCTGTCGATTTTTAAAAGGGCCTAAAAATAATTTTGCATATCACAGAAAAGCGTGCAGGGTTTTTTAAGAATTCTGAGACAATTTGGGCACGTGATCCCTCATTAACACCGCGGATCCGCAGTCAAACCTAGGGTTTGACCGCGGAACCGCGGCCGTTTTGAGGGAACAGTGCTCCATATTTTCCAGAGAGATTCAACTTAGGAAATTATGGTTTTTGGTATATGTCTTTTGGGCTCAGATTTTGTTACTGTACAGCAGATGTACGTGGGGCCCACTTCGGGAAATTTAGTCGATCGAAATTTTAAATTTGTTAGTATGCAGTATTTACATTATATCTCCGACCGGAAATATCATTTGATCGGTAAACCGCGTCTGATTGCTATAGTTCTTTTAGACGGGTTTGCGAACGTGACATTCGTGTTGATGTTCTGTGTTGTGCTGTGATGTTGCGGATTTGTCGTGGTGGATAGCAGGGTGCAATGAAAGTGAAGTTTGGATTTATTTTTACATTTGATATTGCGGGGCAAGCGTCCAACATGTGGACTGCCGTTACTGCCTGTTTGTATATTATTCTTTTGGGGCACGACCGGGTTGAGGTCGATGTACCTGTTGTACATATTTTTATTTCTGTACTAGGTTTATCCCGCGAAGGAGTGCACGAATAGCCGGGTTCTGGAGGGCAACGGGTCCGTATCTCATAGCTTTGAGAGGCAAAGGGACCTCACTCTAGAATTGGCAGACTATTCGCCGCACTCTTAGGGGGTACAGGTTGACCCAAGGAGGGGTGCTCAATTTACCGGATTCCGTGAAGTGCCAGGTGTTCCATTCACTATGGAGTGGGGGACTACCTCGCTTCAGGTTTTGGCGGGTAACTTGCCGCACCCGTGGGGTCTAGGTTTCATTTCACAGGCTATCCACACGACCAGGGGAACGTCGGGTTTCAGTAGCGGCTCTGTGAAACCCGAGGATCCCAGATTATCTGTATTGTTCTGTGATGCTTATTACTTTTCTGTAATGTTGCATATTATCACGCCTGGAGCGATTATTGTATATTGGTATATATACTATTAGATGTTGTATATGTTTTACACCCGCGCAAGTCCAGCCCCCGCTCTGTCGTTGGTTAAGTAACCTAACGGGTGATGACGGGACCCAGTGACGAATGCGGATGGCATATACGTACATTTTATTTTCGTTCTTTTCTGGTGTGATTGATTGATGGGACTGCGTTAATTCTTATCAATACAAGAAAAACAAACCTATATTTGATGTTGTTGGAACAAATTTTAAAAAGTGTTATTACAAAGACGTTTCCTTTTGTTTTGCATAGCGGTATTCAGTTGGAATATCCTGCACCTCATTCGACAAGGCAAGGGCCGAGATCCTTCACCGGGAGTGACCTCTTGGGCAGAAGTTTACGTCAGGGTAATAACTTCTATATAGTCGATTACAAGTTGCTTTGCATCGCGGTATTCAGTTGGAATATCCTACACCTCATTCCACGAGGAAAGAGCCGAGATCCCTTCACCGGGAGTGACCTCTTTAGCAAAAGGTTTTCGCTACTATATTTTTATAAAAAACTATCAGGTTCCTTCAACGAGATCAAGTTCATTACGTTAAAGGTTTTTCACCAAAAACCAGCCGTAGCCCTCCGTCATTTCTTATGGATGGTCAGTAGTATTCAAGCTATGTATTTTGACCTAACGCCAAGGCATAGTGTTTGGTAGCTGCTGGGTATTCATTTGTTGCATAGATAGATGAGTTGGTTTGGGACAGTCGTTCTGCCATTTTGACCTAATGCCAAGGGCATGTGCGGGTAGGTTCAAATTAACCTGGATAGTGACGGGTAGAACTTGGCATGTGACTTATGATATTTTGACCTAACGCCAAGGTCATAAGAGCATGGGGCAAAAATTACATCGGGGGTTTCAAACATAAAGAAACTTGCCAAGTATGTGCATACCTTCTGGAGTGTGATAACTTGAGTGGCTTCCATCAAATTATCATGCGATGATAGTTGGATCCCGATTCTCACTGATGAGTTAGTTTACTCTTCGGGTGATCCCGACTAATTCTTCTTTAAGGTTTGGAGGAGAATTTGAGATTACAGTGGGAGGTTTCATTATTAGATAAAGTGATAACCATTCTGATCTAGGTTAGAGTGCACGCAGAGTGTTTCTTTTCTCTCTCTCTCTCTTTGGCAGCAACCTTTGACCGACCCTAGACTATGACTCAGTAACCAAGTTGACCGAACCTTCTTAAAATACTGGCTTTTGGTTTGTCCGAGTTGCATAAGTCATTGCCGCTCCTTCTTTTTCCCTTTGTATTTCTCAGAACACCCCGTATTACTACGGACATCCACTTCCATTGGATAGATCTATCGTATGGTTATATACGAACTCGAAGGTACTACTTCGAGGATGGATCCAAGTTCAGGAGAAATATGATTGGTTTATTCAATTGTCTTTTATTGTCACCTTCTCTCAGGTTGCGAGGGCTCCTTGGTTTAGGAGAGTACACCTATTACGCTTATTGGATAGTCTTATTCTAAACCATAGGCTGGTGCCGAAAGTTAGGGAATGAAGAAAACCAATTAGCCTAAGTAGGGTGTACAGAAGGTAATAACTAAAGACAAAATAAAGGGATTGGAAAGAGGGCAAAGTAAATTGCGACTGTTATCATTCACGACCAAACCGCGTACTTCATCGCCACTCCTATTTCACCTTTAATAGAATAAGGTTTTATTCAGTTGTCTTTTATCATCACCTTCTGTCACGACCCGAAAGTACGGAACATGACCGGCACTTAGATTACGAAGCGTCTAGAGGCGCCACGTAATCTAAGTAAGCCGAAGCCCAGAAGTCTAAACCATAAAAGAAGAAGAAGAAGAAAAAGAAAACAAGTTTAAAAGCATCAGCAAATTTTCCTAAAAATTTCGGCAGAGTCTCCTCTGTAAAAACTGTCCCCAAACGGGTACAACAAGTATAATATACATAAACAATAAAAAGCATCCCCAAACGGGAGCTAGCTCAACGCCAACCGGCGGAAATAACCACAACAACACACAATAGTATACAACGCCAAAGGGCGAGGCTCAAAACTCAAAAGAAAACAATCCACCAAATCAGAATAATACATGCGCAACTCTAAGGTCGAAATAAATGACTGGTCCAATAAACTTATCAAGTAATACAAGTATGGTTGATAGAGCTTTCTAGATACAAATGAAAAAAAAATACAACGGCGGTCCAGATACAAATGAACCAACCTACCGTGCAAATCACCCGGAAAGAAATCATGTGCCAGCAATCTGCCAAGAAACCCTGTACGTCAACCTGTAATAAAATTTGGCACAACGGGGGTGAGTTGCCAACTCGTGAGTAGAAGACATCTACGAAACGAAATCGAATGCACGACGCTATCCTAGGTCATAATGATACACTACTAAGTCCCAATCATCTGGTACTGGCAGGGTAATACCACGTGTAAATGCAGATACTCCGTGCTCGTGTCAGTGCCTCCTATAGTACATGTCATATGAATGGATATGCATGCACCATGAATGTAAAATAACCAATCCAGAAATCCAGATATATCTGTAGAAGAAATCTTTAGCTGTTATCATAGTAAAATGTGTATAGGGATCTGAAATCTTAACAATGAAATCCATGGAAATCCGTGTCAAGCATCGACACAAACATGTAAATCTCAATCTCATAGTCTCAATATCTGGGGCTCCGTCAGTCCGGATCGGCCCATATCATCAAATCTCACGACAACGGTCGGTATCCTCTG
This sequence comes from Agapanthus africanus, assembly GCA_030015575.1. Classification (NCBI taxonomy): domain Eukaryota; kingdom Viridiplantae; phylum Streptophyta; class Magnoliopsida; order Asparagales; family Amaryllidaceae; genus Agapanthus; species Agapanthus africanus. The sequence goes on along the minus strand of CM057347.1, from coordinate 104,487,751 downwards.
GATATCCGCCGCGCCAGACATCACCGGTAGGTAGCCTTCCCCTGCCAGGCTCATCGTCTACAACTCGATCTTCTTGCCCCGGGGTACCATACCGGGCCCACCATGTACCCGAGACGGTTCATCCACTCCTCGAATCGGGTCTCGAAATCCATCAGAAAACATGAAATCTCATGGTGGACGACACATACATCATGAGAAAACCGCATCTTATGTTTTAAAAAGAGAGGATGAGAGAGAGAAGTTTTTATATATTCTTGCGGTTTTCCCCAAAAATCCAGAAATCTCATAGAAACCCAAATCTCAAAATCATGAGTAAGTATATGATAAGTGTCGGCATATGCCCATAGTACTGCATGATAACATGAAAATATGAATGCATGTATGTCTAAGTAATAAATACCATGTCTATACTAACATCAGAGAGTAATCACAATATTTTATCGATCTAGCTGTTTGCTGATTCCATCAATAAAAGATAATGTGATCTAAAGTGTATGTGACATAGCAATTACCGATGATGATGTGTGTGAGCCGGCAAATAAGTGTGCGTGGAATATGCGCATCATCGGTAATGGTGCTGGTGTCATAACAGGTAAGGTTTATACTGATTATAGCAACATATGTATGAACATGCAACATTATGATTACAATGTGAAAGTAAAGACGGATGTGTGTTATCCACTCATTTGATATACAATTACCACTACCACTATATGACTCGAACCTAACCTAGTGTCCATCTAACCCCCCTAAGGAAAACTAAACCTAAGAACTGGTCGATAGAAGTACACCTAAAGCCTGAGTCCATATCTCTAATAGTCGGCGATCCTGCCTCACTAGCGTCACGTACGTAGTACGACTTCCTCAAATCAAGAGTGCGGATCAATCATCACATCTATGGCTCGTATGGTAAAATCCATCGTACGGCATCCCAATATCGGGGTACGGGTCAAATATCACCTACGTGTCTCATTATTCGTATAATATCATCATCAACACATGTCATGATCAAGGTGCTATGCTGTAATCGCATACATCAATTATATAACATTGCCCTCATAATTATACCTCATTAATTTATCCTCAGAAATATCATGTCCTATGTATCATATTGTGATTAAGTCATACTGAAATCATATCGTCATCAAGTCACACCTATATGATATCGACATCAGGTCACACCTATATGATGTCGTAATCAAGTCATACAAATATCATATCGTGATCAGTCACAAGTTACAGTTCGGGTTCTATTTTAGAGTCCCATGTACCTAATATCATCAACACCCATTATAATTTATGTATATATGTTCATTATCTCATTCTCTAATGATCCGCCAACACTTTAATACAACTGTATAGCCAAGAATCACGGCATCAAGCCCAGTTATACTGTTTCATTCCCGTGTATCATATCACATCAATGTATCCCATATACGTGTTGTATATATATATATATACCTATACCTAGTCCTATATATATATATATATATATATATATATATATACACACACACATATACGTATACACCATGTCGAGTTTCAGTGTGTGCGTGTGTGTGTTTCTACCTGAAACCTACGAATCTCTTCCAAGGTATTCATCCTCTGATATGGTCTTCCTAAATCAGTCTAGTCCAGCCTAGGGTCATTACTAGGGTCCTACTCATTAAGAATCTAGGGTCACATCTGGTTTCCTAATGACAATAAGTACTATTCCTATTCTACGTTGCGGGGGTGCTAAACGTCATCCACCCGACTCCCCCCGTAGATATACATCTACTCACCTGGTCCATGTCTGCCGAAGACGGTGTCGCCATCCTCCTCTTCATCGCCCGCAGTCCACGTGAGGGGTACCTAAACGCAAACATACAAATGGTATCGTAAACTGAATCACAGACAAAAGTCAAAACGACGTAAGGAACAAGCATAGGTTAAAACCTATGTCCCGTCCACGCAAAAGAACCAAATATCACTCGATATCGGCGTACAAACTCCGATGGATCGAAATAACATCAACAAATAACTCATAGTTTTAAAACTCGTTACATATAATATATAACATGATTAAATCCATCGAAACCCTAAAAATCGACCAAACCATCCAATTTCATAAAACCCGAAAATACCAATTTACCGTTTTTCTTCAAAACATGACATTTAAATGAAACCAATGGTCAATAAACTCATTAAATAGCCTAACTAGATTATAAAAACCATTACTATATTTTTATTACACAATTTTGTATAAATTTGGAATTTCTAGTTTGCACTTTTATCAATTTTCAACACTTTGCAATCTAAAATTTCATAATATCACAACCAAACATGATTTTTCATGAATTCACTTACTAAACTATAATTCATGATGATAGTAATATAATGAAACCATAAATTAGATTTTAAATCCCCATTATTTAGTCCATTTCCAAAAACCTAGTTTGCAAAAACTAGCATAATTAGCATATTTATCACACTTTATTAACTAACAATTGAAACTAATAACTAGATTAGGTTTTGCATTCCACTAACATGTTAATATCCCCATTAAAACCATAATACAATGATAAAAACAGTAATTAGAATTTTATCTCACCCATATATATATATTGTAAAAACCTAGTTTGCGCAAATCTTCAAATTTTAACAATTTAAAGTAACACTTTACAAATTATCAATTAGACTAGAATTTGCATGACTCAAGATATTAAACCACACATAACAACCATGAGCAAATTATAAAAACCCAAATTTTAGTTTTAATCCCCTTCTTGAATTTTAAATCTTGTAATTAGAATCAATTAAGAAAAATCTAAATAAGCTAGATTAAAGCATTTAACCATAATTAATCATTGGGATAAGAATTATACCTCACAAATCAAGAGATCAAGCATTCACTTTGCCACCCAAACTAGCTTACATACTCCAAGATCCATGCTTGAATGGCCAAGGAAAATTGGATGAGGAGTTTGCTTTGAATTTGTGAGTTTTTATTTGAATTTTTGATGGAGAAATGGAGATTTTTGGTGATGGAATTAAAGTTAGGATTTTGGGGTAGCCACTTGGGATAGGCTCGGCCAAATTTTGGGAGGAAAAGGGGAAGTGTGTGTGAGTGTATGGATATGTGGAGAAGCTTCTCAATTATACCCCTTTTTCATTATTTCCTTAATTAATTAATTTCCTTATATTTTGATGCAAGGAAAAAGATTTGAAGAGAGAGAATGGGGGGGCTGTACATGAGGTTTCGGCCACAAATTGGAGAGTAGGAGAGAGAGTGAGTGAGATGTGTGGGGGTGTGTGGAAGCAACTATACTAATTACATCATTCAACTCATTTCATAATTATGTTAGTTTATTTTATTTTTCCTAAACAACCCTAGAATTATCTAGAATTGTGGAGACAAAAAGAGAGAGAGGGACCATGTTACAAACCTAGTGGTAAGTGGTCATGGCTCACTTTTTTTAAAATTAACCCATTGAAATTTGTAATTTGCACCAATTTAATGTGTAATTAAAAGCTTATGTTAATATTTAAAATAATTAATTTAGGAAAAATATTTAATTAAACTAAAAATTTATAAGTGACTAAATAAACACCATTTACTGGTAATTACATAATTAAAATAGGTATTTTTGAAATTATAATGAAAAACAATCACGGTTTAGTTTTACGAAAAATACATTTTACTTTACCGAAAATTATAAAATTCACTTAAACAATTTTATTCATTTAATTATTTATTTAATTATTTTTGAAACGTTACACCTTCTCTCAAGTTGCAAGTACTTCTTGGTTTAGGAAGGTACACATATTATGCTTACTGGATAGTCTTCTTCCAAACCATAGGCTAGTGCCGAACGGTAGGGAAGGAAGAAAACCATTTAGCCTAACGATAGTGTACAGAAGGTAACGACTAAAGATAAATAAAGGGATTTAGAGAGATGGAAATGAAATATACGGTTAAAGTCATGAATTGGATTATGGAAGAGGCATTAATAGGAATACCAGGATACCCCAATGAAACATTTTCATGTTTCAGTTTCACTGCGGATTGTTAAAAGAAAACTGTTTTCCCGATTAGATACTTACTCCAGGGTATGTATTTACCAGGTTTCATTCTCATATCTGTATGGTTTTTACAGATGATGAGTGGGAGTAAGTTATTGGGAATTAGATGATCATCCTCATTATATCGGAATTCGTTATAATTGGTGATATTTGAGGAAATCGCCTGGGTACAGTTTTCAACCTACGATGCACAGGTTTTGAGTTATTCAACTCAGCGGACTTATACAGAGTATCGTATGTTGTCCAGTATCCGTCAGGACAAAGGGGTAGGTCCTCGTACTATGTTCTGTTCACTTATGACTTCTCTAGTTTTTAGACAAGTGTTTCGTAGAAATACAATGTCTAAGTTTTGAGAAGTTATAGGTATAAGAATAAAGTAGAAAACCAGCTGTCGCAAGTATCGGGATTCTTCAAAGAGATCGAAGATATAGATTCTTATGATTGGTATTCAGTTGATAGTAATGGTTTTGAGAAACTTGTTTCTCTTTCGGGTTACTCATAATTGGATGTATTCCTAAGTTGAGTAATGTTGATTAGCCTCTCTCCATTAAAGTTGATATGCACTGGAGACAGCTGCATGATTTGAATCTGGTTCCAATTAAATTAGTACCTCTGTTTCTATATTGGATATAGAAGGGTTCATATCTTAACGATGTTAAGGTACGGGGAGTTGTCCAGCTTATGCTTAAAATCAAACACTGGATAACTCAAGGCACATTTCTGTAATGGCAGTTTGTGGGTTGACCCTGGCTTTGACGAAGGTTGACATTTCTACCATCTGAAAGATCAATAGTGATATTGTTCTTGACTCGCCACAGTTTTATTAAAATAGATTTTTTCAGAAAACAGTAGTGGGAGTATGGTAGAACTGGAAGTGATTCCAGAACCGCAAACGATTACGGAAAATTTAATAGGACCTATATATTCGATCAGGTTTGACATTCCACTCCACAGATATGGTGGGTAACCTCAGACACCTGAGAGGTACTCTGGTAGCCTCAAGGACGGTGACAGGGAGGTTCTTGTTTACCCAGACTTGACACATTGTTGTTCCAGACTATGAGACCCGGCAAGAGGATAAGTATAACGTTGTTCTAAACATGCTTTAGAAGTGTACGTAGATATTATTCTGCCAGAGGGTTGTCGTAGTCAGTGGGAGCAGCGGAAGTATAGTGGGCAAGTAGTTTATGTCTATTTATAGACTTAAGAAAATATAGCGGAGATAAGATCATCTAATTTTGATGTGACAGTCATAGGTTTGACTTCATCAAAATAGGGGATGGATCTGTTAAGAAGGTAGTAGGGTGTGATGTCCTGGTATTTGGATGACATACACAGAGTAGGAAGTAAAATTCCTATACTACGATCGGTTGTACTGTGGTCGTCACACAGTTGTTTCTCCGGACAGGATATGGATATAATATCAAACATTCTGGTTACTAGATCTATGGTATTAGATCTAGATTTGGGTAGTTTCCCAATATGGGTACTTTGACAGTATTCTAATAGTATTTTAGAATAGATGACTCCTGGCATGATGGTGTACCTGCAGGTGATGGAGTAACCCTCTTTAAAGGTGTCTTAGAGACTAAAGAAGAGAGGGATGTGCATGATTGGCGGATCACTTTCTTAGGCAATTGAGTCAATCATGAGATATCAAGTACCACACCAGATGTTGTTTTTGCACTGGATGCGATAAGTTTATATTAATCCAATCCTGAAGAAACATAAGGAAGCAGTTTTAGAACGTAAGTGCATGTTCTAAGGACTTGATGACGGCAGCCTCCTTCGGGAGACGGTTATCATTTCAGGCTTCCAAGGTGACATGGATGACAGAGTGATTGTCAGAGTTTTAGTTTTCCCTCTGACGAGGGACAGTATTATGGACAGGTGGTCCAAGAGGATACTGTGGGAGACATGGTGCTGGATACTGATTAGGTTCAGTGATCGATACAGCTAAGAAGTTTGGATTTGGAGTTCATTTATGAACTAGGTCCCATCAGATATCCAGACATATTCTAAGACAGGTATTACTCGATTCGGGAGATGGTTTTTCTCCGCGAACTTGAGATTAAGAGAGACATAGAAAGAAACATCAGGGCGGATCCACTCACTGAGGCTATTTCTCGAACACAAGAGTTTTACAAACTAGCTTTATGAAACTGATTAGTAGAGGAGTTGGATGTTCGGTATCACACGGGCGGTGAGTATGGACATCGAAATAATTAGCCTTAAGTACAAGTGGGAGATTGTTGGAGATAGTGCCCTCAAATTCAATTATTAGATCGCAGGTACGTGATTGCAATGATTGAGGCAGGACCTATACCGATATGACAGTCTTGCTCGAGATGATAGTATGCTATCTGGTTTGTCTTTATCATCGTATACATGCTTTAGTTCACTATTGCATGATGATAGAGCCCATAGGATTCTTTCTTGACTACCAGCAGTATGATGGCGATCATATACGTGGGAGCTGGGGTATTTAAGCATATCCTTAAAGTGTCCCTAGTCGTGGGAGTTACGAGACAGGGCATCGATACTCCAGAGTAGACTAGTGTATACAGTTGAGACCCCGACGAGGGGCGGTAGCCGGTCTCACAAGCCACCGGTGTCAGTTGGATCACCTAAGATGTATACAGGTGCTCATTAGGATATGAGTACACCGGACAGGACTCACCGGGAACATGCTAGTTGGTATTATACATATCGTCAGATAGCAGTTCTCTGGTGACATGTGTACAGGTTAGTTTGTCGACCTGAGATCGTCATTTGTCTCATGTGAGTTCCCACTGTGCTTAGATTACTACCCTACCACGCTCAAAGGAGTTGTGCAAACAGGTTTTAGTTGGGTACAGTCCCGAGCCACATGGAGGAAATGAGCGGATCGTCGGGGATTCGTCTCTCCCGGTATTGGGAGTTGATGTCGCACAGTGCACGGGTGGCCATCAGTAGAAATCCTTGGCCAAGATAGTGGAGAATTACTGATTTGGATCAGTAGTTTCTCAGGTGGTGATGGGCTTCATACCGACACGATTTATCGCGTTATTAGGGGTCTGACTTTATCCACCCCTAGACTCGATATGCGATACTCTTTAGACGAACGGACCGGACTGTATATACATTGTCACTGTCAGGCTCAGTAGGGTTTATGGATGAGTTCGCTCGTCAGCTTCCGTTCCATTCAATACATAGGCAAACCGTTACGTACAGCTTGTACCTCTGACGTGCTAGAGGTTATACCCAGTGCCAGTGTGTTGATGAGTCATTAGAGTCCCCCACAGACACTTTCCCAAGCTCGGGCGAAATGTTGTAGAGGCCGTATGGTTTTAAGGCAGGGTTCGGAAAATGCACGTGCGTTTACGCACGTGTCATTTTTCGGGCAGATAATACTGGTCGGCTTTGGTTTAAGCCGGATCCGAGTATTATACTGTATAGATATAATATTTTTGTCTCAGTTGCATTTGTATTCGGTCGTAATACAAATGCGGGTATGTTTATACTGTTATGGGGTTATCCTGAAATTCGTTTCAGGATCACTTTTGGAAGTTGCCAATTTCTAGTTTTCTATCAGCCGTATTTAACATTCAGTTAAATGCGGATTTATCTTTTCTTTTAGGGTGAGTCATAAGGTGAGTCGTGCTTCTAGAAGGTTCTAGAATGGTGACTAGGATGGTGAGGTGGATTAGTGCATTAATGGCCATTTAATGTTTTGGTGACTAAGGGTAATGATTCATTAGTTCTTAAATGTGTTCATACTATGTGTTAAGGTGACTTGTGTTAAGGTGACTCATTCTTTCATGATAAGCTTCATTCTTATTGTCACCACTTTGCTCCTACCCTCACCTCCCTCTTCCTATAAGTTTGGCCGGCCCCCTCTTTGGAAATTATGGTTGCTTGAAAAAAGATTGATATTGTTTTGGACTCATGGAAATTAGATAAGCCTCATTTCTCATTTCACCCGATTCCAAAAGGCAACTTCATTAACCGTTCGTCCATAGCCTTGGACGTAATGAGACAAAGTGTTCTACTCATTCGCTACAACATCTTGGTCATCTCTTTTAGTAAACTTGACGACCGAGTTGCCTCGGTTCGGAGGCGGGAGCCCGTTTAAAGATCCATCGACGTGGTGCCACCTGGACGACGAGACTGGACATTCAGGAGATCGGAGCAGCCGTAACAAAGCGTGGGATGATGGTTGAAGACCGAAGGACTTGGATCGTTCGGTATAACTCTTCTACCAACTTTGTAGTTTGTTTGCTTTAATGGAAGATCCGGGTTATAGTACGCGATAGCGCCAGTTATAAAAAGTTTTTGTTCTGCATTTGGCGTCCGTTAGACGGCCGGGGCGCTACCGTGGACTTACAGGGATCAGTTGCGGTATTGTTGGCACACAGCTTCTTCTAGGGTGCTTTGTTTTGTTAGGTGGGACACATGTTGGATCGTGCCCACTCTCGTACTATTATATTCTATTGTATCTAGATAAACTCCATCACATCAAATCAGAGACTAGAATTGTATATTGGTAGACCTAATCAGACTTGGGTTTTGTACGAGACTTAGAGCAATGGGTTTTGATCGCTTTCTTGAGTTTTGATGTCTTGCCTCATTATTTATTCTTTCTGGGTTGTTTCTTCGCCGTTGGGCATCATATATATGTTATTGCGTGGTTATCATTCCGCCAGTTGGCGAAGAGCTAGCTCCCACTTGGGGATGCCTATATATTATTGCGTATATGTTTTTGGATCAAAATATACAAGGGAGGTGCTGCCCAAATTTTTAAAGACGAAACATGTTTTCACTGTAGTATAATCCACTTGCATTTTCATGTTTCATTAGCTATGCATTTAAAGAAAAATATGATTCATTATACATTTATTTCAAAACTTCACCCCTACTATTTTCCGCAAAAAGATTTAGATTTTCTGGGCTTCGGCTTACTTGATTTACGTTACGCCTTTTGAAGTTGCGTGATTTAAGTGCCAGTCACGTGCTAAATTACGAGCCGTGACAAGAGCATCCAATATTCTCGGTTGTGAGGGTAGTTTCCTCAAATGTGCTAGGACGTTGTAATCCACCTTGTTTTTCCTAGGCGGGTCCCATGCTGCGAGCTCTTTGATAACTCCACCATCGAGGGCAATTTCCTCAGAGAATTTTTCTTTCTCTTTGTCCTTTTTTGCTCGAGCCTTTGTTTGTAGGTCCGAGGTTCTTTTCAGGCAGCGTGCGGTTACGCAGCTGAATATTCTCGCGGTTCTTCTCCTCCTCTTCTTTTTCGGAGGTGGAGTCTTTGAAATGAGGGCTGGGGGTTATTTCGTCCTCAGAATCGCTCCCGAAAGTAAGAACTTGGGATTTTCCCCCTTCCGAACTAGTATCAACCATATGACAGTTGCCAGTCATTTTTTCATACGCATATGTCGCACTTCTTTGCCGTCGACGAGCTTCGCGCTTCATTCTCTTGAAGTGTTTTTTATGGGCAACATATCCTTACCACCACTTCTTGAAGGTACTGCATTCTTCGGTGGGGTGGGTAACCCCAGTAGTTCGGATGTGAATCCCCTCCATCAAGGCATATAACCCCAGGAGTGTTCTACGAGAGGTGGCAGCTTCATTCCCATTGACAAGGCATTGGCAAACTGATTCTTTGCCTTAATCCTACTCTTATTTGTCGCGAATATGCTTTGGTTTGGTTAGAGTACTTTACAACTCGTCTTTGCCGCAGCTTCTTCATCCTGACGCTGACGCTTAGCCTCTTCATGTATGATTGTTTCGTGTTCTCAGTCAGTTTTGCTTTTACAAAAGGCTTCGTTTAACAGCCTATCGATCGGGTCTTCTGGCAGTTCAGGAGATTTTTGCACTGATCCCGTCCTGAGTTCCTCTGCATTGTTTTCTAACCTCGAGGGAGTTTCTTCATCATTTAACAACGAATGGGAGACCATGTGGCAACTTTCTACATAGTCTTCGGTTTCTTCGAGCGTGACCGGTTTACGTGCCTTCTGGTTGTACCCCTCCAGCGCGTCAATGTACTTTTGTAGGTCTGTACGCTTTTAGTCATACTCGGCAGGCTGCACAAGCTTCTTTGTCTTCTTCTTTTTCTTTGAAGACTTCGGAGGCTTTGGGGATTTTGCCCTTTGTCAACGACTTTCGGTACGGGACATGTTTTCGGCATCCCTTTGATGATTTCGAGTTCAAGTGGGCTTTTCCACCTGACTGCTGGACATGCCTATAGATCTTTCAGCATGCTTTTAGTTTTAGCTGAAAGAACGACTTCCCATGGAGTTTCATCCACGAGCGAGCATGATGCCCCCGGCGTATCCACCATTTTGGGAGTGTTCTTCTGTGGTGGGTTTACCCTCCAGTTATCAAACAGCGCGAATTTCCCCTGTTGATACTGGTCCTCGACCTAGTTCTTGAAGACGTAGTAATCCTTAATTGAGTGGCTCACCATTCTGTGATAGGAGCTGTAGTTAAGGTTGTTGATGTCGCCAAGTTATGGTGGACGCCGCGGGTCTGGCAATGTGATGAGTTTATTACGCATTGCCAACTCGAACAGTCTCATCGTCTTATCGCGGGGAAACGAGTAAGCGCGTCTTAGTCTTTCCTCCATGGAAGGACGCAGACACGCGTTGTTTTGGCGAGCAGCAGATTTTGGGTCACTCAGTTGTTGTTGCGTGTTGGCAATGAAGGCCGCTTGCCCTTTACCCTTATTATTTTGAGGGTCCTTATTTAAAGAGGAAGGCCCGTGGCCCATCTAGTCCATTTGGGCTAGTTTATCGATAAGAGCCTGGAAGGTCGTTGGTTTGAAGAATGTCATGAATTGGGACACAGTCGTTTGAGGATCTAGGATCCCGATGAACATGTCCACAGTGGGAGATTCTTTATTGCTCTATTCGCACTTAGACCGTAGGTTTCGCAACCGAATCGCGTATTGGACCGAAGTTTCTCCTGGCCTTACCCTGGCATTAATTAATGTCGTAATCGAGGTGCGCTCGCTCGCGCTGGCGAAATGCTGCGTGAACAACAGTTCCATCTTCGTGGATGTTTTTACGGATTTATTTAGGAGCTCCGAGTACCATTCAAAGGCCATTTCTGACAGGCTGCCAACGAACTGGCAAAGCAATGGTTTATCATCGCCTTCGGTGTTACCGCACAGAGCTCTGAACTGCGCAACGTGCTGATGGGGGTTGCATGTCCCTTTGTATACATGGAACTTGGGGATCGTATATCCCGACGGGTACTTGATTTATTCATACCAGCCTGGATACGGTCACCCAGTTCTAACGATTTGGCAAGCCGCTTCATTAGCTCCATGAGCTCTTATTTGTTGAGCAATATAATAATCAAGAGCAGCCTTGGAGATCGTTTCCTCCTTGGCTGTTGATAAAACCGGAAGAGGGTTTGATGTTTCCCTCTAACATCCTCGATGATTATCGGCGGATCCTCGGTTGGGGGTTCTGGCTGGATCATCTTTCCAACCATATCCTGAAACAGGAGCGCCATCTGCTTTATGTTAGCAGCTTGCTCAGTAGCTTCCTTGTCCTTTCTTTCAAGCACCCTTCGCAGGAACTCTGTATCGTTTTTCTGCTCCAGGCGTTGTTTTTCCTCTTTGTTCGGACTTTCTTTCTGTCCGGTAAGCGCTACCATTTTGGTCAGCATTTCCTGGAGCTTCTGTTATTGCTCCTGAGCTTTTGTCAGCGACCGAGTTTTCTTTCGATGACCTACAGAAGTACGGATTTCTTATTTCCCGGAATCCATGTGGACCGTATGTACAATCATGCCCCCAAACTTAGGGCGTTTGGGTCCATCGCCTTTGAAATTTGCTGCAGGAGGTGGGATTTTCTTTGGCCTCGTCCTTTTGTGGGAGTTTGAAGTTGAAGGAGACGTTGTAAGAGGATCCCGTGTAGAAGAAGTCCCTCTCTGCAAGACAGAAGGGTGGTCTTTTTCTTGCCAAGCCTTCAATTTCTTCTGCCGAGGAGAGTAATTTTTGTTGATCACAGAGTCCTGGACTTTCCGCCAGACCCTGTGAATTTGGAAGGAGAGCCGCTGATGGGGCTGCTCCGACTTTTCCTGCATTATGGATTTTGCAGGTGGGGGCGATTTCTTTAGCACCGCCATTTGCACACCCTCCTGAGCAGATCAAAGTTATTCCCGGTTGGAACAGCAGCGTCAACTTCCATTATTGGAGCTTGTGGGGTAAGTCCAGAGGGGGAGTTCCCCACATCTTTTCTCACTCGGCGCCAGTGGCGACGTCGAGCGTGCCTTCCAGAAGGGACCGCCTCAGTTGTTCGTGCCCCCGGCTTTGCTGAGGGGCTGCTGTTGGCGTCAGCCTATTGAAGACTGACGTCCTAATTGGAGTTTGGGGTGGAAAGGACAATCTTTCAAAGATCGATCTTCTGATTGTGGAAGTGCTTTTGACGGCTTCGCCCGTAGTAGGAGTTGGGAGGGCTATCCGTTTTGGGGTAGCCCCTCCAGGTATTACGAGCCTCTTTGCGGGCCCGTTCGAGTTCTTGCTCAGCATGTTCAAGACTGAGACGCTAGCTTTGGATAACCCGTTGAAAGGGGTCGTTGTGGTTGCCAGTCGGTCGAAGACCGACCTCTTGGGAGCTTTCTCTTACGGCGCTTAGGCACCGAAACTCACTGGCAGGAGTATGGTCCCAAAGAATAATCCAGTAGTGGCATGTATAAGTTGCCCCGCCGTCATTGAAAAGATAGAAGCCGTGTTGGGCCCGTAGATCACTCCTCCAGTTGGGGCGGAGCGAGAGTTGCTATTGCAGCTAGAAGCCATCGACTTTCTCTGCACAGGTGTCACGACCCGAAATTTAGTTCGTGACCGGCACTTAAATCACACAATGTCTAAAGGCGTAACGTAACTTAAGTAAGCCGAAGCCCAGAAATCTAAACATTTTTAAATAAAATAAAAGAGGTAAAGTTTTGAAATAAAGGTATGATGAAATCAACATTTTCTTAAATGCATAAATAATGGAACATAAAAATGCAAGTGGATTATACTAGTTGAAAAACATGTTTCATCTTTTAAAAATTTGGGCAGTACCTCTCTTGTATATTTTGATCCAAAACCACATATACATAACAACAATAAAGGCATCCTCAAGCAGGAGCTAGCTCTTCTCCAATCGGCGGAATCATAACCACGCAAGTCAGAAATATATGTATACGACGCCCAACAGCGAAGATCAACACAAAAGGATAGTGAATAAAGCAAGACATCAAATCCACCAAGCGAACATATAACCCATCGCTCTAAGTCTCGCAACCACAAGCCTTGCTGAGTCTTACTAATTATACAAATACTAGTTTCTGATTGATGGAGTTGACTAGATACAACAGGAATAATAATACAAGGGTGGGCACAATCCAATATATCCCACCTACCATAGCAAATCACCCGAATGCAAGCTGTGTGCCAGCGATACCGCTACTGATCCATGCGGTCAAACCTGCAAGAACTGTGGCACAACGGAGGTGAGTTGCCAACTCGTGAATAGAAAATATCAACAGGTAGAAATCGAATAAAATAACGATTTCCTAGGTCAACTATATCATGAAGGTAATACTATGATATCTAGGGTGACCGTGTCTGCATATATTCCAACAATAATCAATGTCTGTATGTATGTGGATATCATCCACGTGTCCATCAATGACACAACAACATCATAGAACCTGAGTGTCCAACATCGACACTCGAAACATCATGAAAGCATATGCATGTAAATATGAGGATATCAACCAACGTGTGTCCATCAATGACACATCAAAATCATGGAACCTGAGTGTCCAACATCGACACTCGAAATATCATGAAACCCGTGTCCAACATCGACATGTAAATCCTCATATCTCGAACTCCGTCGGTGCGGATTGGCCCACGGGCTCCGTCAGTCCGGATCGGCCCATATCCATCTCACGACTCCGGTCGGTATCCTCCGGATAACCGTCGGGCCCAAATACTATCACCGGTAGGTAGTAGTCCCTCTATCAGGCTCATCGTCTACTGCACAACATACCTTTCTTGCCCCGGGGTACCATATCGGGTCCACCATGAACCCACAAATGGATCATCCATCTCCTCGAATCGGGTTTCACATACCAATCTCAGAACTGAGAAAACTCATGGTGGACGCCTCAAAAAATTTTATCAAGAAAAACCGGGTTTTAAAAACAATACATACTTTCTTTTGAAATATAACCACGGTTCTCAAATCCAGAATCTTATGAAAACAGCATCTCAATGCGTATAATCATAAAGCATGAGGTATGCAAACATATAACAGGAATGTGAGCATATCAAGTATATCATGCGACATAGCATAATGATGTGAGCATAGAAATATATCATGCCGACGAGTCATATGACAATACTGAACAATTAAGAGCAATAGCATGATGTAGAAATTCTGCTATGTAAGTGACATAGCAATTATCGATGATGAAAGTGTGTGAGCCGGCAAATCTGTGTGAGTGTAAAATACATATCATCGATAATTGTGTAGGTGTACTAGCACAGGTATATATAATGCAATGAGAATATCATGAACATAGCAGAATGTAAATCGTGAGGGCAATACTATAAGGTATACGTATCTAATCCAACATCTACGTAAAGGTTAAACTAAGCGGTGTAGACGGGAATTAAATATCTATAACATATCCGAATCGGTGAATCTATCAATCGGCATCCAGCCTCACAGCATCACGTACGGTACAATCTATCGTACGGCATCCTCTAGTCAAGGGTATGGATCAATCATCCGGTAAAACATCGCGTGCGGTAAACTATCGTACAGTGGCAACAAACAGAATAAGGATTCTATTGACCTAAACAACAATGAGGGTACGGATCTAAAGTCTTGTACGGCATATCACTCATTATTCACATAATTATATATATATATATGTATATATATCAGGTCATATCTGTATCAACCTCATATCATAGGACCTGACAATGGTATCAATATTCTCATATCGCCTCGCATCCGTAACGACATATTAAACCAAGTCATCATATTCATCATATCAGTATCTCACATCAATGCCATCTTACATATACAATTTTTCTTATTACTCTCATGTCGTATTTATCGATCTCATAACATGCCACTATAATCTCGTACTCATTCACTTGCAACTACATCTATATATCGTGATTCACATTCACATTTCATGTCTTCATATATCAATTCGAGACATCCATTCTATCATATCCTTTCACACTAAAACCATTAACTATAACCTTAAGTCGTGGTATATCTTGTCTCCAAACTATAAATCACATATCAATGTTTGCGGGGGTGTTATATGCCATCCACCCGACTTCTTCCATAGATATAAATCTGCTCACCTGCAATCTCCTCACTTAGCCGGAGTCGATGTGTTTCGTCGTCTCGGAAGTCCACGCGAAGGTACCTACAATAAATACACAGTCGCAATGCTATTAAAATCAAGTCCCGAAAACCGATACGGCACACGGTGCGCTCATAGGTTAGAACCTATAACCTACGCATGCAAAAACAACCAAACAACCCTCGTCATTAACGTAAAAACATCCAATGACCGAATCTCATATTTAATATCAAAACCAAGAATTCCAATATCGGAAAACATAGCCAAAACCAACCCAATATGCTCCCAGATTTTGGCTCAGGTCAATTGGGACTAAACAAGCAAGTACAGGGGATAGGTTACAGGGTAAGTGAGCTACGGCCAAAATCTCAACACTATATCCCAACAGAAATCCGGCGACAACATCACAAAATCCGATCTCGCAAGCCAGAAGGAGGAGTTTTGGGTTCGTATTTTGGTGGTGGTCTTTTAGTAGTTTGTCTAGGTCAATGGACTTGTTTGATTTTCTTGAAACTACCCCCAGGTAGCTCCAGATACCCTGTAAATTATTAAACTTCACAAAACCGACACGGGACAATTTCTAAGTTCGTATTTTGGTGGTAATCTCGGGTCTTGGCCAGTAAAACACCACTAAGGGTTAAGTAAACACCCACTACAGATCACAAGTCTACACAAACACCTAAACCTTCTCTTGGAATTTCCAAACATCACTAATCTAAATCGATTTAACTCTAAACTACTATAGGGTGCTAGGAAACTCAAAAACTAAACTAGAAGTGTAGGAATTAGCTCATTTGGTAACTTAAGAATTTTCTTGAGTTGCTCAAAGTCTTCAAAATCCAACTTTGATTGGTCTAATGGGTTTGTAGAGAGGTTGTGATCATTTTTTGTGAAGAGGGTGTAAGGTTTTGGTGAAGAAATTGAGATGATACATGGAGGTGGAAGTGGAGGGAGTATGAGGATGAAGGAGTTGAAGAAAAACAATGAGGGAGGAAAAGAAGGCAGCCCCCTCTCTCTTTCCTATCCTCACTCTCTCTTATTCTCACCCTCTTACAAGCCCATGCCTCATCATTTGGTCCCCTCTCTCTCTCCAAATGCCTCATCATTTGGTCCCCTCTCTCTCTCCAATAATTCTCTTTCTTTTCTTTTTCTTTTAAAGTCAAATATCAACAAATACAAATGAAACAACATGCAACAAAAATGCAACATGTCATGGTGCACTAACCATAAAAAAATGTAGAAATACGGATTTGGCCTAATCGCGATTAGTAGTGCACTAATCAAGTTTAATTTAAAACTTGAAAATAATTAATTATAAAAATGCCCAAATCCGATAAATATATTTTTAAATGAATAAATCATTTTAATCTCCAATTATTTCCCAAATATTGGTATATATTTATACCATTTTACGAAAACCCCAAATTTGTAAATCGAATAGTTTTTGCGAAATATATTATTTTAATATTAAATTCCAAAAATAATATTTTATATTTTCTGAAATGTTATAATTTTCACCCCTTAAATAAATTCGGTCCCCGAATTTAAATTTAAACCCCCAAATGTTAAAACATTTCAATAATCAGCTCTACTCAACGGGGCTCCGAAGTCACGGGAGATATAGAAATACCACAGCGCATCAAATGCGCATGAAAATGAGTATAAGACTCAAGGTCGAACTCCGTCAAGCGTCACACAATCATCAAAGTTACAACGGAGATACAGATCTCGAAATCTACTACATAAATCCAATATACACTAGTCGAATACTATAATACGTATATAGTATCAATCATTGGAAAAATCTCCTAAAACTGAATAAAACACATGCAAAAATCCTTTTCTGAATCACCGTGCGATGCGTAACTCACGGCACAAGTGACGAACGCTCATTTGTAAAGTAATAATTATACGTTCATATATGTTTTGCTCAAATATACGTTCCGTCCTTTTGAAATATCCCAGAGGTTTTCCTTTGTAAACGTTCGTGTCGTTCACGGACACGTAGGAAATAGTGAGACTATAGCTCCTTTTTGAAAAGCTCTTGGTAAACTTTTTGTGCATGCAAAGTACTCATGTACTGTCCTCAGATCAGTCATGTTCGACTACTACATAATATAGTACCCATCCTAAAAACAAGGTGCTCTAGAGCAAAATCAGCCTCAAAAGGCGTATCCAACAATCACATACGTCTGGTGCGTATGGAAATCAAAACCAAATACAAGTGCTACGAATGTGCAAAAAACCAAACTAAGTGCAACCGGTGTGCACAAAAGCATCTGTCAAATGCAACGGGTGTGCATGACAACAACATCAAGTGCATCTAGAGTGCACGAAAATCTCAACCCAGTGCAACTAACCTGCACGAATGGAAATCTAAATCAAGTGCATCCAACATGCACGAATAGAACCTCAATCAAGTGCATCCGACATGCACGAAAAAATATAATCAAGTGCATCCAACATGCACGAATAAAATCTAAATCAAGTGCATCCGATGCGCACAAAATCCCACACCATGCGTCTAATATGCGCAAAAATCCAACCCAAGCGCGTCAGGTCCGTATAAAGCATCTAGTGCAGTAGCATGCACGAAAACAAACGTCAGGTGCAAACGCGCACAAAAAACATAAATCTGGTGAAACAAATGCTCAAAAACATAAATCGGGTACAACCAATGTACGGAGTATAGATCTAGTGCAACCAATGCACGAAATACCAATATGGTGCAACCAATGTACAAAATATAAATCTAGTGCAACAAATGCACGAAATTGTAACACCTTAGAATGCGATTAGTGTTAATTAAGCATTAATACGGGTTTTTAGGGAAAAATTTACCAAATCGGTTTTCTCACATTTTATAACAATTAATTAATATTTTATTATTATTTGTTATGGCTTGCACACACATGTGCATGTTAATGTGAGGGTTAGTTAGTGTTAATCTCGTGTAGTGACCATGACACCTTAACCTAATCCTTGCTTGTTTAACCTTAACCCTAGATAATTTGTGTGAGAAAATATCTTGTTTTGGATTGAGAGAGGTGGCTAGGTGAGTCATGAGAGCATTAATGAGAGCATTAATGGAGGTGAGGGAGAGAGAATAAGAATAAGGATTTAGCCCACCCTACACTCACCCTCTCATCCTTTTCTCTCCTCGCTCTCTCATTCTCTCTCACTCCCAATTATTCTTCATCTCCTCACTCCCAAACTGAACCCTCACTTTCACATCACCAAAACCTTGCAAAACTTCACAAAAATCCTATTAAAACACTTCAAAAGTCTTGATTTAGCCACTAGCTTGCCTTGGAGCTTGGAAAGCTAGGATTTTTTAGCAAGAGTGGCTAGTTAATGACCTCTAACTAATAATTAGGTATTTATTTTGTTGTGTTGCCTTATAGCTATGGTTTAGAACACTAAAGATTTAGTTTTGTGCAAATATCGTATTTTTAGTGTCAACTTGAAATCTCTGTGATCTGCTGTAGAACCGTGTGTTTGTTGGAAAAGTTCTCATCACAGTGACCTAGTGTTGTGAGTTAGAACCCACTATAAAAACCTGAGACCCATCCCTCTCTTCGTGGCCACAGATTTAATGGTTCTGGCCGCAAATTGCGGCCAGAGTAGGGGCTGGGTGTAGCGTTTTGAAAATCGTTTAGGTGAAATTTCCGATTTTCGGTAAAATAACCGATGTTTTCCGTAAAAACCAAGATATAAATATATTTCAACATAAAATTAAATATACCTATTTTAGCTATGTAATTGCTAATATTTGGTATTTAATGGGTCACTTGTAAATTTCTAGTTCACTAAAATATTTTCTGAAATTAATTATTTTTAATATTATTTTAAGCCTTCACTAATACATTTAATCAGTGATAATTACAAATTGGAATGGGTTAATACAAATTTTTTGTATCATGACACATTAAACTATAATGTAACATGTTGTGTTTGAAATGAAATGGAATTATTATGAGGGTTCTAGAAAATTTAAGAAAGAGTTGGAATAGAAAGAAAATAAAAAAAGAAAATATTAAACATAGTAGTATGGTGTTTAATTACTTGTGGTATGGGGTTGTTTTTGACTTGGAATTCCACACACCCACACACCCACCAAAATCTGGCCGAACCCATAGCTGCCCCAAGTCCCCGCTTCTCTCACACTAAAAGAAAAGAAAAGAGAATAGAAAAAGAAAAGAATAAAGAAATGACAATGGTGTTGACTTGAGATATGGGTTCTTGACTTGGCCAATTACTTTCCCCACCTCACTCTCTCTTCTCTCTCCCTATTCCTAGCCGAGCCCCATTCCTGCTGCTGCCCCTCTCTTTCCCCATCTCATTATCACCTCAAAAATACTGATAAATTCCTCAAAAATCCAAATTAAACCCCATAAAATCCAAATTAAACCCCATAAACTCCAAATCTGAGCCTTACCCATTATTCCTTAGCTAATAGTATGGATCTTGGTGAAAAGAAGCTAATTTGGAGGGCTAAGTTTGCTTGTGGGATCTACAAATTGTTGGGTATAAATTCTAACCTTATGGTTAATCGGTTAGTTAATTACTTCAATCCAAGCTAATTAGGTGTTTAATTGTGGGTTTGATTGAAAGTTAGAAATCTAAAGAGAAGGTTTTGATTTAAAATTAGGGTTTTGGTTATTGGATTATGGTTGTGATGTTTAGTTTAACATCTTGAGTTTTGCAAAACCTAACCTAATAGCTAGTTTGCTAATTGTTAGTTTAAAATTGTTAAAAGTGGTTAATTTTGCAAACTAGTTTTTTTAAATTAATACAAATTAGTGTGATAAAATCTAGTAAGTGTTTATGTCACCTAATTAAGATAATTGGTGAATATTGTGGCCATTAGAATTGTTCAAATATCAAGTTTTGTACTAAAACGACTAATTGATGCTTACTAGGTTTCTTAAAATAAATCGATTTGATCAATTTTAAGGTTTTGATGATTTGCACCCTATTTCATATATATTTAGTGAGTTGTGAAACCACGATTGGTATGTTTAGGTTTTTCTTGATCAATCGACATTTGTACGCCGATGTTGAGGGTTATTTAGTCCTTTTGCATGAGCGGGTCATACGTTTTAACCTATGCGCGTTTCGTGTGCCGTTTTGGTTTTTTTCCGCGATTTCGGTTTACGATATTATATGTTTGCATATAGGTACCCCTCACGTGGACTTCGGATGATGAAGAATAGGTTGACGATATCGAATTCGATGAGCGATGATCAGGTGAGTAGATATATATCTACGGAAGAAGTCGGGTGGATGGCGTATAGCACCCCCGCGCTTTCGTAACATAGAACGCGAATGCGTTATGATATATATACTTATGTGTTTTATGATGTGCATACTTAGCAAGAGATGATTACGTGACTTTGGGTTAGTTTAGTGTAGTTGTAGGAAAACACTTATAGTGTAGTTTCTTTGTCGCGAAACCTTAGAGTTAAGATTTGCATACACGCGCACACACACACTTACATGCATCTTATTTTCTTATGCGTATATGGGGATATGTATATATACACACACATAGGTATGGGACTATGTATATATATATATATATATATATACGTATACATATACAGGATAATGAGGATAGTATATGGTATTTGGAGATGAGTCGATGAGATTGGGCATGATGCCACGAGATCGGTGATGTGACCTAGTTCGTATTATGAGATACGACATGATTATTATAGCGGGTCCTTAGGCGATGTGTTTTCATACACACGCATATATATATGTATATGGTATCAGCATGTACAAGATTTAGATCAGTACCCCCAGTTCACGATATGTGATGATAAGGATACCAGATGAATAATGAGCTAAATGTGATATTCGACCCGTACCCAGATTTGGGATGCCGTACGATGAATTTACCGTACGAGATGAATATTGATGATTGATCCGCACTCTTGACTCGAGAATGTCATATTATATATTGTATCGTAAGGATACTATTGAGGAAGGATCACCGACTATTATATATATAGATCGACTCAGATTTAGGCGGATTTCCTTACCCTTTCGACTAGTCTAATAATTTAGTCCTGTAGTTACTTAGTAGATGTTAGACTGAGCACAAGGCATACTTATTTCCAAAACTAACGAATCGTGAGTATTTTAAAGAAAGGCCAAGGGATACTATGGATATTTCAAAGGATGTACTTTTTTTCATAAAAACACCGTAGCCCTATTTTCTAAATACCACGATTCGTGCGATTTCAGATACCAAAAACTGTATGACTCGTATATAGGAATGTATATTTCTTTATTGCTCCATTTACTATTCATTTTCCATTTATTCTGCTGTTCGCATTGCATTGCATGCTTATATGTATTTTCGTTAGTAATGATGAAACCTGTTGTTAGGACACCAGCACCATTACCGATGATGCATATACTCCACATACACTCTCTTGCCGGCTCACACACATCATCATCGGTAATTGCTATGTCACGTACACTTTAGAAAATATTATTTCATTGACATAGCTTGCTAGCTGATAGTTCCTATATGTTATTGCTTTCATGTGCTAGTTTAGATATTGCATTTTTTTATTTAGATACCCATGCATTTTATATTCATTTGTCATGCAATATTATGGGCCAGTTCAGATTGCCGGAGCCCAGTATTCACTGTTATTTATACATAAGATTGTTATTTCGGATTTCCATGAGATTTTTGGATTTGGAGAAACCGCAAGGATTTATAAAACGTATTACCATTTTTAAAGATACAAAAGTGCGGTTTTCTCCTGATATGATTTGAGATATGTCCACCATGATTTTTCTCGGCTCTTGAGCGATATCATACACCCGATTTGAGGAGGAGGAGGAACCGTCTGTGGGTGCATGGTGGACCCGGTGCGGTACCCCGGGACGAGAAGGTCGCAGATGATGGTGTTGAGCCTGAGATAGGGGAGCACTACTGACCGGTGATTTTATTATGACGCGCCAGATATCCGGAGGATACCGACATGGTCTTTTATTTGAGGATTTGGGCCAGTCTGGATAGCCGGAGCCCTAGATATTGATATTAGATGATACGGGCCAGTCCGGATAGCCAGAGCCTGAGATATTGAAATTTGATGATATAGGCCAGCCCGGATAGCCGGAGCCTGAGATTTTGAGATATTGAGATTTATATTTTGTGTCGATGCTTGACACTGATTCTATGTTGATTTCATTGATGATACCTCGATTTAAATATACAGAAATCTCACTAAATTAAGAAAACGGTTTTCTCATTCATGATGTATTCTGTTTTCATTATATTGCATTCATACCTCATATTTATGATATGTTGTTACCTGAGGCACTGACACGAGCACTTGGTATCACACTTATGTATAGATGTTTACCCTTACCACCTTACCATTGCTTCAGGCTTTATCATATTAAGGAAATATATATTACCGATCGTATTGATCTAGGATTGAGTCATATATACGATTTCTGCTCTGTGATGTTTTTTACTCATGAGTTGGCAACTCACCCCCATTGTGCCACAGTTTTTGCAGGTTTTGTCGTACAGGTTTCCTTGGCGGCTTTGCTGGCACACTGCTTCATTCCAGGTAATTGCTTTGGTAGGTGGGTTCACTCGCATCGTGACCACCCTTGTATTTATTTAGATTGTTGTATCTAGTAAACTCCATCAACCAGACTTGTATATTTTATTAGACTTAGAAGACCAGTGTATATTCTTTCGACCTTAGAGTCGCACGCTGAATTATTTGGGTTTTCTTGATGATTTTGATTTTCCTTTTGAGTTTTGATCCTCTCTCTTGGCGTTGTATATTATATTGCTTGTGTGGTTGTGACCGTCAATTAACGACGAGCTAGCTCCCGCTTGGGGATGCCTTTATTTATATTATTCATGTTGTATCCCTTTTGGGGCCAGTATTTATAAAGGAGACTCTGCCGAAATTTTCGGAAAAGATATGATGTTTTAAAAATGTTTACAACGACTTTTCATATATGCAACTTTAAAATAAGTTTTCTTCACTTCTTCTTTTAATTGGTTTAGTTTTTAGGATTTTTGGCTTACTTGAATTAGATGGGGTCCTATAGATTTCATATGACTCAAGTGCCAGTCACGTGCCATTTCGGGTCGTGACAAAGTTGGTATCAGAGCGCTAGGTTAACCTTGGTTCGAGTCTATATTTGACTATGCGGAGCCTAAGGCATTTGTATATATACGGAACCTAGGTTTGACCTTACGGAACTTAGACTTGGTCGAGAGAGTATTAGACTCAAAATTTCGTCGCGTAGATTGACCTTAGTTGATAGAGTATGTGACTTAAGGAGAGTGACGTACCGTGTGTATGTTCCGTGGTATACTTACGATACGCTACTCCGCTTAAAGAGCCTTAGAATGTACATTTCCTTGCATATTATTATATTCATTTATATGATCTATCCTCATCGATATCGGTTGTTTTGCTGCCACGATTACACGGGCAGAGAGAGCTACGGCTAGAGTTGCGGTCAGCACGAGCTCATCACGGACGAGGACTGACCAGTACAGGGTTACCTAAAATGGCAGTAAGGTTTCGGGAGGCATCGTCCATACCAAATTCAAATTTTTGCCGTTTTAGCTAACCCTAACTAAGAATCGTTAACTAGAAATCGACGAAAATATAAATGCAAACACTTTGCAAGTCTAGTGAGCAAGGAATACAACCTTTATAGACCGGTCCTTCACTTCAATAGCTCCGTGTAGTAGTCCCTTCGCTGCGATCATGAACTCCGGACTCTAGAGAGGCTCCAATGAAAAAACGAACATGCTTGCTTCGAAGACTTCGAGGCCGAAGATGATCTACGTTGAGAAGACACTAACCCAAGCTATCTCTTCACTAATTATGAAATTAGTGAAGCAAACACCCTATACTAAATGGAAAATAGTAGAAGATGATGAAGTAGGAAGTGGGCTCACTTTAGATTTCATTTTCTCACACTTTTCTCATATCTCCATTGAAGATAGAAAGCTTTGAGGAGGAAGAAGAAGAAGAATGAACTCATCATATGAGTTATCCCTATGAATTATTGCAACCATGGGTGAGTTAAGCCCTCATGCCTAACTCATGTAGAGAATAAACCAAGGGCTAAGGTTAAGGGTTGGGTTAACTAATATCCTAAGGAATGACAAAAGAGTAGACTTTGTCAATGTTTCTACAAACTTCATCCAAGCTTGACAATATTGACCAAGTCTTCTCCCTTTTATTATAACTTAAGAAATAAATAAAACCCAAACTTAACCCTAGCATAGTTTAAGTCTCATACACCCATCTTGCTATGATCATCAAGCATGACACAAAATAATGTACACTTGCATATATCACATATATACAATGTGCACAAACCAAGTGAGAAAAGAATCATAAGTGAGCTAATACTAGTTAATGTGATGTAATATATCTAATATATAATTATAAATTAGATTATCAAATCAACTCTTGATTTAATAATCCGGCTATATCATATATAACCGACTAATATCATGTGTAACAACTTATCGAATCAACACTTGATCCGATAACCCGGTTATATCGCATACAACCGACCAATGTCACATATCGCGAGAATACAATACGGTATCACATATTCGTATCAATCTTGCTCCCGCACATATCGCATATGTGCCCCTACTCCGTTTCGCTTGAGCCAGGAAACCTCTGTGTAGGACTCTAAAGACTCGTCAATATGCCGGCAGCAGGTGATGATTCTATCAAACACCCACAAGCCGCAAACGGTCTGCTAAACATAACGGCCACCCGGGTATTGAGCGATCAAAAGATCAACAAGCAAGCCTGCTCGTATTCCTGCAAATCGAATCAGTAACACTACCGTACATTCCGGTCTCTTCGTCTGATATGTCGCATATCTCGTCTAGGGTGGTAAACGCCATACCCCAGTAACTCGATAGGTCGTGTCGATATGAGGCTCATAACAGGTCGAGAAACTACTAGTAATACTTACCAGTAAATCTCTAAAGCATCCCTGACCAGGGACTTCCTGTTATAGCCAATCGAGCAAGCGCAACATCAACTCATAATACCGGGAGAGACAAAACCCCTCCTATCGCTCATTGCCTCCATGTGACTCGGGACTGTACCCAAAATCCACCGTTTTGCATGTTCTCTTGAACGTGGTAAGGTGGAAATTAAAGCACAGTGGAAATCACACAAGACTCTATGATGATCTCGGGTCTACAGACTAACCTGTACCAGTGTCACCAGAGAACTACCATCTGACGTTAGGTATAATACCATCTGGGAGTTCTCGGAGAGTCCGTTCAGTGTACCCAGTCTCCACTGAGCACCCGTATACTATCTCTGATGTCAAACACCAATGGATATGGGATCATCCATCGCCCATCTACATGGGTCGAGAAGCTATACGCTAGACTACTCTGGTATATCGATACCCTATCTGGATACACCCATGACTAGGAACATTTGAAGGATGTACTTAGCGACTACACTGTCCCCACTAGTATGATCTGCATCATAGTCCTGGTAGTCAAGTATTCATCGTAAGGGCTTTATCAACATATAACATAGAGACAATCAGAGTACATGTTAAGGTAAAGAGCAACCAGATAGCATACTATCATGTCGAGCAAGAAAGTCCTTCATATATATGTCCAAGCATCCACTACAATATACATCGTATGTACAGTAATAATCTCTAGGGCATACATATCACTAACAATCTCCCACTTGCACTAGGGTCATTTGTTGTAGTATCTCATACCCAACAATCAGCAATGGTTGAAGTATCTCATACTCAACCATCCCATAAAAGTCTCTCCTGGGAAAAGGCCTTTGTGAGTGGATCCATCCTGTTGTCCTCTGTGTCTACTCTCCTATCCTTGATCTCCCTGGAGATCAACCATCTCCATGATCAGGTGATACTGCCTAAGAATATGTCTGGATTATTGATGGGACGGGGGTTCCTAGGCCAATGCCACAACTCCATTGTCACACAATGGTAGGAACGAAGTTCATCTCATGAACTTATATACATACAGACTACCTCTTTGGTAGTATCCTTGGTAGCAATGTATCTAGCCTTTATCGTCTAGTCTGTCACGGTGTCTAGCTTGAAACTCTTCCAACATACTGTCCCTCCACTGAGGGTAAAGACAATGCATGTGACTGACATTCAGTCGACCATACCACCCTGGAAGCTATCCAGTGATTCTCCCCAGGATCGATTGATACCATCTCACTACACCTAGTGAGAATCCTAATATCCAATTAGATCTATCTCATAGATCCAAAACCCAGGATTTAGGAAGTATCACCTTGATCCTGTATGGAGAATCTATGTGATAATAGGAGATTGACCGAGCGTAGCATAGGAAACTCCTTTCCTTTCAAGAATATGTCATCCACGTACAATACGAGGATCATCACCATACTCCCTACTACCTTTTTGTATACAAGGTTCATCTACCATTTTGATAAATTCAAACTCTTTGACTACCACATCAAAACAGACGTTCCAACTCCGCGATGCCTGCTTTATCCTATAAAGAAACTTGCACACGTTTCCGCTACTCCCATGTCTACGAAGCCCTCTGGATGTGTACTTATAGACGCTCTCTTCTAAATCACTATTTAGAAAGGCAGTCATGACACCTAACCTCCAGATATCGTATTTATGGTATGTAGCAGTGGAAAGTAGGATCCGGATGGACTTAAGCATAGCTTACAGGAGAAAAGGTTTCATCATAATCCACGCATGGTCGATGACGAGAACCTTTTGCAATAAGTCTTAGCTTTTAAAGTCTCAACTTTTCCATGTACACCAAGTAATCTTCTCAAGATATACTTGCTCCTGATAGGGATTTAACCCTTCAGATAAAGCAACCAAAGTCTATACTTTATTGGTGTATATGGATTCCATCTCAGATCGCTTAGCATTCAGCCATTCTCACAGAGTCCCCACTCTTGATGGCCTGTTCGAAACAAGTTGGGTCATCATCTCATGATGCAATCCTCGCTCCCACTGTCATAGCGAAAACCGAAGTATCTCTCAGGTAGGTGAGGAACCCTACTAGATCGGCGGAGAGGCTGAGGTTCATTGGGTGCTATTGAATCCTCCGGTTCTATCAAATCATCAGTTGTAGTTTGTATAGCTGGAACTACTTCCAGTTCTACCTTATGACCACTAATTTCGTCACAAGAAATTCCCTTTCCAAAAGGTGGCATGCTGAGAAAACAAAACGCCTTTTGCTCCTCAGTTTGGTAGAAGATATTCCTTTGCGAATGCATGGGATATCCAACAAACTTCCACAGAACTGACCTTGCCTTGAGCTTGTCCGGATTTTGCTTTTGACATAGGCCGAACAACCCCAAATCTTAACTTCCTTAAGAGATGGGCTCTTCCCATACCATATCACATATGGAGTGGTAGGCACCTGATTTGATTGGAACCCTATTCAATAGGTATGCAGCTTCTCAAGTGCATAACCCCCAAAAGGAAATAGGCAACTCAGTAGTACTCATCATAGAGCACACCATATCACATAGGGTGCGATTGATCCGCCCCGATATACCAACGTGTTGTGGTGTATACGGAGGAGTAATGCTGAAAGAGAATCTCATTCTCCTTTAGAATAGTCCAGGAATTTCATGCTCAAGTATTCTCCTCCCTGATCACATCAAAGGACATAATACTTATACCCTTTTTGGTTCTCTACTTCTAACTAATATTCTTTGAATTTCTTAAAAGGTTCAGACTTTTGTTTCAACAGGAACACATATGCGAATCTTGAGAGATCATCAGTGAATGTAATGAAGTACAAAGAACCAGTCCTGGCATGTGTAGAAAGGGGACTTACATACATCATCATGTATCAATCCCAAGAGTTCTCTAACTCTTTCTCTGTTTCCAATAAACGGAGCTGTGGTCATCTTATCTTTGTGACTTGACTGGCAAGTTTCACAAGATGTAAATCCAAACTGATTTAAATATGCATGTTTAGACCAGAATATTTCATTTTAATACCACTCATTCATTATCTATTTTTTGTATATATCGGTACTATTAACCAGTGTTTGCTCAGTAACACAGATTACAGGTATCCATGACAAAATAATAGAAATACATCCAGAATCACGGATATATCATTTGTGAGCTGACACTACAACCAGAACTACAAACCGAACGATATCCCAAGAGTTATTTTGAAAACAAATGTGTGTGCACAATATTTTGGTCCAACACATAACATGTGTACACACTAACTCTTGGGACTTGGACCATAGACCTAGGGGGTAGCCATAGCATGTGGGCTAGAGCTAGTGGCATGGTGTGATGTGCATTCAATGCAATAAAGTGTGATGTGATTCATATCTACCAAGTTTCCCTCCAAAACCTGGGTGCATCCAAAGCTTTTACAGAGAAAATAAACAACACCAGAGTGATATGGGGGACAACACAAGACCACACTGCAAATACGGGACCCAGACCTCAGAATTTGGCCAAGCCCTGCCTTGCCAAATCCGGCGTCGCCGGCCCAACCACCTCCTGTGGGCCCCATCTTTCTACTAGCCCTCCACTGCTGCCTTTTAATCATTATTTTACTGTTTGCTTATTTAGTTTTTATACCTATATATAGCAGGCAGTGGGCAAGGGTTCATGGTCTCACTTTTGTCCAAGTTTTATCATTCTTTTTCCAAGTTTTCTTTTTAATTCTTGTAAATAGCTTAGCTTTCCCTTGAGATCTTTGCCTTCTCTTGATCTTTCAACCTCTTCATTGAGCTTGAAGTTTTAAGGGTTGTTATTTGATCTCAAGGGTTGTATCATTCTTAAAGATGAATAAAGTCACTTTTGTGCTTCATTTTGCCATGGGATTTTAGCTCTCTCTTGATCTTGCAACCTCTTAATTGGGCTTGCAAGTTTAAGTTTGGGTTATTAAACCCATGGTGTGTAACTTGTTCCATGGTTCCTAGTTCTTTCTTTCTTGCTTATTTCTTTCTTGCTTTTTATTACTTGCTTTATATTCATGTCTTTTACATTCATGCCTTACATTCTTGCAATTTAAATTCCATGCACTTTCTTTCTTGTAATCTTTTCTTTTCTTTGTTATATTTTCTTTTGCTCTCTTTGTTGTTTTGTTAATGGTTGTGAATACATGTTGTTAGGAAAAGAAACCGATATTGTAAGTTAAGGTTTCCGTTTCCCATTTCCTTTTCCTGTATTTTTTCCATTTTGAAACACCGCCCAAATCTTACGCAAGCGCTCCGTTAGGCACCCTACCCTACCAAGGTAACGGTGATTCCTAACCGTGACCAGTTGCATTCGGTTTCGCCAGAGGCGAAAGCAAGAGACAAAAACGAAAGGACAAGGGATAATAAGCCGGATTCCACGAATACCGTGCTTAAGCACCCTAATCTACGTTGTTGCCGACTGCTCTAGCTTCATTGGTTAAGTTCGGCTCAAAGGAATTGAATACGGATTTCCTTAACTTACACTATCCTATCTAATCCTAACAAAGGGTTACTTTGCATATAACACATAGGTTAGATAAAGAACTTTTCGCCTCGCGCATTATCTCGTTACGACAAGAACGTAAAACGCTCCGTCTCCCTGTGGATCGACCCGTGCTCATCGCGGCTAGCTGCAAAACAACACCGTCTTGATTGAGGTTTACTTTAAACACTATCAATCAAATGGCGCTACTTGTTCAGACCAGAATATTGCATTTTAATACCACTCATTCATTATCTATTTTTTGTATATATCGGTACTATTAACCGGTGTTTGCTCAGTAATACAGATTATAGGTATCCGTGAAAAAATACTAGAAATACATCCAGAATCACGGATATATCATTTGTGAGCTGACACTGCAACCAGAACTGCAAACCGACTGATATCCCAAGAGTTATTTTGCAAACAAATGTGTATGCATAATATTTTGGTCCAACACGTAACATGTGTACACACTAACTCTTGGAGCTTGGACCATGGACCTAGGGGGCAGCCATGGCATGTAGGCTAGAGCTAGTGGCATGGTGTGATGTGCATTTAATGCAATAAGTGTGATGTGATTCATATCTACCAAGTTTCCCTCCAAAACCTGGATGCATCCAAAGCTTTTACAGAGAAAATACAACACCAGAGTGATATAGGGGACAACACAAGACCACACTACAAATACGGGACCCAGACCTCGGAATTTGGCCGAGCCCTGCCTTGCCAGATCCAGCGTCGCCGGCCCCACCACCTCCTGTCGGCCCCATCTTTCTACTAGCCCTCCACTGCTACCTTTTAATCATTATTTTATTGTTTGCTTAATTAGTTTTTGTGCCTATATATAGTAGGCAGTGGGTAAGGGTTCATGGTCTCACTTTTGTCCAAGTTTTATCATTCTTTTTCCAAGTTTTCTTTTTAGTTCTTGTAAATAGCTTAGCTTCCCCTTGAGATCCTTGCCTTCTCTTGATCTTTCAACCTCTTTATTGAGCTTGATGGTTTAAGGGTTGTTATTTGATCTCAAGAGTTGTATCATTCTTAAAGATGAATAAAGTCTCTTTTGTGCTTCATTTTGCCTTGGGTTTTTAGCTCTCTCTTGATCTTGCAACCTCTTAATTGATCTTGCAAGTTTAAGTTTTGGTTATTAAACCCATGTGTGTAACTTGTTCCATGGTTTCTAGTTCTTTCTTTCTTGCTTTACATTCATGCCTTACATTCATGCCTTACATTCTTGCAATTTAAATTCCATGCACTTTCTTCCTTGTAATGTTTTCTTTTCTTTGTTATCTTTTCTTTTGCTCTCTTTGTTGTTTTATTAATGTTTGTGTATACATGTTGTTAGGAAAAGAAACCGATATTGTAAGTTAAGGTTTCCGTTTCCCATTTCCTTTTCCCATATTTTTTCCATTTTGAAACTCCGCCCAAATCTTACGCAAGCGCTCCGTTAGGCACCCTACCCTATCAAGGTAATGGTAATTCCTAACCACGACCGGTTGCGTTCGGTTTCGCCGGAAGCGAAAGCAAGAGACAAGAACGGAAGGACAAGGGTCAATAAGCTGGATTCCACGAATACCGTGCTTAAGCACCCTAATCCACGTTGTTGCCGATTGCTCTAGCTTCATTGGTTAAGTTCGGATCAAAGGACTTGAATACGGATTTCCTTAACTTACACTATCCTATCTAATCCTAACAAACGGTTACTTTGCATATAACACATAGGTTAGATAAAGAACTTTCTGCCTCGCGCATTAACTCGTTACGACAAGAACGTAAAATGCTCTGTCTCCCTGTGGATCGACCCGTGCTCATCGCGGCTAGCTGCAAAGCGACACCGTCTTTATCGCTGTTAAACTTTAGAACTTAAAACTCGACACGCCAAAAACGTGCGATCAAATGGCGCCGTTGCCGGGGAGACGGTAACGTTTTTAGTTTTTGTTATTTCGGGTTAATCTTGTTAATATTCATCTATACAACTAACCCTATTTTCAAAATCAACTAAAAATTTCAAAAACCAAAACCAAAACAAAAAAACTAACTTAGCTAACTTTGTTTTGTTCTCTGGAATTCTTACCTGCTCACACTCTGGAACTAAACTGAAGAAATAAACAATACCAGTGAGATACCTATAGAACATTATAACACCAGAAGATGATTGGAGCCCATTCTCCATAGGAAATCCGGTGAGATCCCTACTTTTTCCGGCGTCGCCGGCCAAGTTGCCTACATTTGCTCCAATACTTTCCTCTGTGCTCCAGTGTTTTATTTGTGTCCCAATTTTGTTGTTTGTTTTTTATAATTTTTAGTGTGCAGGTATTTGGGCATTCGTATTATTTTTTCGCACTAATATCCGTTTTTCCGACATTTCAGATTTTTTTCGGATTTGCGAACTGCGATTGTGGGGAGCAAA
The DNA here is from genome assembly GCA_030015575.1 of Agapanthus africanus. Lineage (NCBI taxonomy): Eukaryota > Viridiplantae > Streptophyta > Magnoliopsida > Asparagales > Amaryllidaceae > Agapanthus > Agapanthus africanus. Next base: position 104,455,401 of record CM057347.1, on the reverse strand, counting down.
GTGTACATTCCAAGCTAAGGTGATTACGACATATAGTGCCAAAGATCCGGGTAGTTTGACCCGCGCAAACGAACATTTCAAGCTATTTGGATTTAACTTCAACAGGGGTTTCTAAACCCAAAAATATATCGGTACGTATTTCTTAAACACCTTCTTCTCAAATCCGACGCATCCACTATATATCTTTGTAGGATTCTTTACAAATTCGCTTCCAAAAGCTCAAATTAACTAACCCGTATTTGTTGCAGTGCCGTGCTTAATATAAAAAACGATTGTTTGATTTTTTATTGAATTGCGCATTGCATACATTAATACGGACTTAAGGGCAAGCGAACCCCACAATATACGGTAAAGGATTTCATCATCTTTTCCATGGCCCACAAATCACGAAACTGTGCATAAATGTTTGCCCGCACAAATTTTTAAAAGAAACTAGACTTTAAGCCTTAAGAACTTCGCGCTCACTAGGAGAAGTTAACTGTGTTTAGAACACCGCTTAACGGTATATTGTTTATGGGGTGTCTAGGAAAGTGTTAACGGCGAAACCGCCAAAAGAGAAAGGGTTGTTTAATTAAGGACCTTCGTGAAAGCGTCGGAAAACCTCCCCTTATCTCTGCACTTACCTGGTCTCGTGATCAGTGTATCTTGAGCCCGTTTCTCGACACGGTTTTACTTCGACAATCAAGTTCTGGAGCAGGTCTAGTTGACCTAGGTGAACCCTAAACCGATTAGGTGCGTGGTATTTTTGTGTCGTGATTATTTTTGTCCAGATTCCTTTTGTATGTATATTTCATTCTTTTGTTCATAACTAACTAAAAAAAATAAAAAAATCACATTCTTTTTCCCCTCCTTTTCTCTTCCTTCTTTCTCTCTTCATATTATGGGTACCCCACCTCGCAAAACTCTTGCCGAACTTTGATACCCACAACCAGACATTACTTCCTACGGTTCTTGTTTTGGTCGAACATCAAACGACCCCTCCATGCCTAAAATCTGTTTGAAAGATCGGATAGACGCATCTAGGACGAACAACTGGACCCCGCAATCCACCTTGTATCAACTGTTTTAACCTTCACCGCCTTCTCACATTGATACCCCTTTTTCGAGTCCTGTTGCAACTCCAAGACCCATATCTATTGCTGAACGTATCGAACAATCCCGTAGCCGATCTTTCACTCCTTTCACCACTGCCAATTCTTTTGATCAACAATTCCAATCACCTTCATATCCAAATGTTGATCCTTCTCCTGTCCAACCATTCAATTGCTATCAGCCCTATCCGACTTTTGCACCTTCCCTAGACATTGCTTCTGAACAGCCTTTTGGGAGTTTCCAGTATCCAAACGAGTTTGAATCTTTTACTGAAACCCCTTCACAACCCATGTCTAGTCTGGAACAATCATTAGAAGACTTTCAGGTAGTGTCATGTCAACAGATGATGGATTTGAATGCGTCCATGGTCGCCCTTATACAACCTACTGACCTGGTAGCTAGTTTCCAACTAGCTCCACATTTTCCAATGTATGAAGAGGCGGCATGACAGGCTGAGAATTTGAGTGGAGAGAGTGAGCGGTACCCCCTTCCAAATCAAACCTACCCGTCCTAAATTGAATCCCACAACTACGATTTTGAATGTCTATCTAGTGTCCCGAAAGATTTACCGATTGAAGATAGAAGAATTAATGAGTTGTGCGACTTTGTAGTGTTTGGTTTGCCCGATTGTGAAGGGTCCCTTTTGAGTGAAACCATACCCAATCCTTTTGACCTCTACACCTCCATCTTAGAACAAGAATCGATTGAAATCCATGCTTTTGATGAGGTGTCTGAGAAAATTGATTTTCACTTGATTGAGGATATTGACGCTGGGAATATTTTTGATGATGAACCCGCTGCTTTGGATGATTTTTTCTCTCATATTCATCATCCCGAGTCATTAACTGTTTTTCCCGAACTCCATATGCGTCTCGATTTTGATAAAATTTGCATGGATGAAATAATTTTTCAGGAGACTTTTGAGGATAGCTTTGAGGATGAACCAATTTTAATTGATGAGTCGGATTTTCCAATTCATTCTATCCCTTTCATTGACTGTGTACACCCCCTGAACCTTTAACCGATGACCTTCCTCAATCACTCCCCACCATCCTTTCCATCGTTCCGACCTTGCAAGAAACCGTATCACTTTCATTTCCGGTGTCTGGTTTACCAAGTTCGGCGTACCTATGGTTTTTCATGAATCTTGAGGGATTTGACCCCATTTCTCGGTGGGTTAATAGATTAGCACAAACGCTTCTTACACATCTATCATCACAAATTGTGCTAATTTATTCACTCTATTTTCACCCTCAAGTTCGTACTCCATTTCTTTCTCCCTTCCGCCATTCTTCTCCTCCACCGAGACCGGACACCACTTCTATCCCCGTACGGTCTCGCGTATTCCTCATTTCTTTCCTCTCCTCCTTCTTTCACCAGCCACTGCTTTATCACGAGAAGATTTTTGAATGGTTGGTACTCACTTTTGGCCTGTGTAAGGCCTTGTATAGATTGATATTGTTCTTTCCCCCTAATCCTGAACTTCACCGCTTAAACAGTTGAAACATTGTTTCACTTAAGTTTGGGGGGGACCTTTTTATGTATATATTTTTGTTTGTTTTTTGTTTTGTATAAAATTTTCTTTGGGGAGCGCCGAAAATTTTGACCCTCTTGGTGTAGCTTGACAGTGAGGGCACTGTCAAGTTTAAGTTTGGGGGTGTGCTCGGTAAGCTTTCTTCCTTCGCATTCATTTGTATATTCTGCATTTGCATTCTTATTTAAAAAAAACCACAAAAATCAAAAAAAATCCAAAAAATAGAAAAACTTTGTCGTCATGTTACCTAATATGGTAACTTTCATTTTATTCCGAAAGCTTAGTTGATACGTTAGAAATAACTGAATTCTAGGCTTAGGAATTGAAAATCCTAAAAATAACCCTCATTCTACTTAACCTTGGTATGTATACGTCCTTACAAAATTTTTTTCGAGAAATAGGTAATCTTGAGTTCAGTTCTTGAGTTAAGTCGAAATGAAGGGAAAGTATTGAAGCTTTACTGAAGGATAAGTCTGAAAAATAGTTTCTATTCTTGAGTTCAAATTTAGAAAGCATATACCCTACAAACTGCGCATACATTGTAGGGTTCCTAGGCACTCTTGTGAGGGTTCAGAAGGCATCAACCATGCCCGAATAAAATTTTAGACGTGCCGAACAACCCAAAGCCGGGATCTTTGCTACATTATTAGGGTTTAACATGCAAGTAAACATCTTTACAACTAAGTATGAGGGATTACAACCTTTGTAGTCCGCTCCTTCGCTTCATAAGCTCCGAGTAGAAGTCCCTTCGCCGCGATCCACGATCTCCCGGACTCAAGAGAGGCTCCACGACTCGAACGATCCATGCTAGCTTGTAGTGTTCCTTTTCTCCGATGATCTACGTCGAAGTTGCTATAACTCAAGCTCTCTCACTCTAATGAGGTGAACACCCTAATCTAATTGGCTAAATTAGATGAGGATGATGGAGTAGAATTTATGCTTTCTTTTTATATCAAATTCTCACATGAAAACATCACAAAAGGAAAACCTAGTAAACTTTCTCAAAGCTCAAGGATGAAGATGAAGATAAAAAATGAGTTAAACCTTTTGTGATGAATATATGATTAATCATGGAACCATGGTCAAGGATGACAAGGATAACCTTTGTAGAGAATTAATTAGGGCTAAGGTTTGGTTGGGTTAAAGAATGAGTCATGAGAAAATATCAACAATAATATCTTAACCATGACAAAAGAAATTCCTTCTAGAAGGTGCAAGAAGAAACTAACCCAAATCAAACCCTAACCTTGTTTAATCTCCACTGAACATGTTTCATCATTAATCATATCATGTTACAATAATATATATCACATATATATTATATATTTGTAACAAAAGAAAATAATACAATTAACATATATCGCATATATATTAATGTATTACCCGGTGAGAAAATGAAATAATAAAGCGAGCCAATATTAGATAATGTAATGCAATATATCATTTATATTATTATACATTAAATCATCGAATCAACACTTGATCCGACAATCCGGCTATATCGAATATAATCGACTAATATATCATGTACCGTTTCGTCGAATCAACACTTGATCCGATGACCCGGTTCATATCTAAATATCGCGAGAATATAACACGGTATCTCATATCGCATTATCCTCGGTCGTGCACATATCACATATGTGCCCCTACTCCGTTTTGCCGGAGTCAAGAAACCTCTGTGTCGGACTCTAAAAATCGTCAATACGCTGGTAGCAGGTGATGATCATATCAAAACACCCACAAGCTGCAAGCGGTCAGCTAAACGTAACAGCCACCCAGGTATTGAGCGATCAGAAGATCAACAAGCTAGCCTGTACATTCTCCTGTGAATCCAATCAGTAACACTCCCGTACAGTCCGGTCTCTTCGTCTGATATGTTGCATATCTAGTCTAGGGGTGGTATACGTCAGACCCCAGTAACCGATAAGTCGTGTCGATGTGAGGCTCATAACGGGTCGAGAAACTACTGGTAACACTTACCAGTAAATCTATATATCAGCCCTGGCCAGGGACTTCCAGTTATAGCCAGTCGAACACAGCACAACATCGACTCCCTATACCGGGAGAGACGAATCCCCTCCTATCGCTCATTGCCTCCATGTGATTCGGGACTGCACCCAAAAGCCACCGTTTTGCATGCCATCTTAGACGTGGTAAGGTGGAAATCAAAGCACAGTAGGAATCACACAAGACTCTATGATGATCTCGGGTCTACAGACTACCCTGTACCAGTGTCACCGGAGAACTACTATCTGACGTGTGGTATATCACCATCTGGGAGTTCTCGACGAGTCCGTCCAGTGTACCCTGTCTCCACTGAGCACTCGTACACCATCCTTGATGTCAAAACATCTATGGATATGGGATCATCCATCGCCCATCATATGGGTCAAGATGCGTATACGCTAGTCTACTCTGGTGTATCGATGCCCTGTCTCGACACACCCTCGACTAGGAACAGTTTATAGGATGTACTCATCGAATACCGTGTCCCCACTAGTATGATCTCATCATAGTCCCAGTAGTCGAGTACAGATCCTAAGGGCTTTATCAACATGTGAGAGTAAGACAGTAAACAATATATAAGTCAACATGTTAAGATAAAGTGAAACCAAATAGCATACTATCATATCGAGCAAGAAAGTCCGCTCTATATATATCCAAGCATCCATTATAACATACATCTTATGTACAACAATGGCCTCTACGGCATATACATAACTAACAATCTCCCACTTGCACTAAGGCCAGCTGTTGTAGTATCTCATACCTAGCATCCCGAATAAACTCTCAAACTGTATCTGGGGAATAGCCTTCGTGAATAGATCCGCAGTGTTGTCCTTCGTATCTACTCTCCTGACCTCGATCTCCTGGCGATCAACTATCTCCCTGATCTGGTGATACCGCCTCAGAATATGTCTGGACTTTTGATGGGACCTGGGTTCCTTGGCCAAAGCCACTGCTCCATTGTTATCACAATACAGAGGTATTGGATGTTCAATGGATGGAACCACACCAAGTTCACTAATGAACTTCTTTATCCAGACAGCCTATTTGGCAGCATCGTTGGCAGCGATGTATTCAACCTCTATCGTCGGGTCTGCAACGGTATCCTGTTTGGAACTCTTCCAACACGCCGCCCTCCATTAAGGGTAAAGACAAATCCCGAGTGCGACTGTGAGTCGTCCTTATCACTTTGGAAGCTCGAATCGGTAAAGGACTCCACCTGGAGTTCCCTGTTACCATACACCAAGAACATCTCCTTAGTTCTTCTCAAGTACTTGAGAATGTTCTTCACAGCTGTCCAATGATTCTCTTCAGGATCTGCTTGATACCGACTCACTACACTTAGTGAGTATGCTACATCGGGTCTGGTACATAGCATCGCATACATGATAGAGCCTACTGCCGAAGCATAGGGTATCCCTTGCATGTGAGCTCTCTCCAAATCAGTCTTGGGAGACATCTCTTTGGAGAGAGTGATTCCAGAGATCGTGGGTAGGTTCCCACGCTTAGATTCTTCCATACTAAACCTCTTTAGTATGGTGTCAATGTACCTGGATTGGGACAATCCCAGTATCCTTTTAGATCTATCTCTATAGATCATAATTCCCGGTATGCAGGAGGCATCACCTAGATCTTTCATTGAGAATCTTTGTGATAAGAAGAGCTTGACTGATTGCAGCATAGGAACATCATTTCCTATCAAGAGTATGACATCCACGTACAATACGAGAAATACAACCTTACTCTCTACAAACTTCTTATAAATTCAGGGTTCATCTATATTTTTGATGAAGTCAAACTCTTTGACTACAACATCAAAACAGATGTTCCAACTCCGCGATGCTTGATTTAACCCATAAATGGATTTAAGCAGCTTGCACACCTTTCCGCTGCTCCCACTATCTACGAAGCCCTCTGGCTGAGTCATGTACACGCACTCTTCTAAATCACCATTTAGAAAAGTGGTCTTAACATCCATTTGCCAGATTTCGTAGTCATGGTATGCAGCAATGGAAAGTAAGATCCGGATGGACTTAAGCATAACCACTGGAGAAAAGGTTTCGTCATAATCCACACCTGGTCGTTGACGAAAACCCTTTGCAACAAGTCTAGCTTTAAAAGTTTCAACTTTTCCATCTACACCAATTTTCTTTTTAAAGATCCACTTGCTCCCAATGGGTTTTAGCCCTTCAGGAGCATTTTCCAAAGTCCAAACTTTGTTGGTGTACATGGATTCCATCTCAGATCGCATTGCATCCAGCCATTTCACAGAGTCACTACTCGTGATGGCCTACTCGAAACTAGTTGGGTCATCATCTTCCATGATACAATCCTCTCTTCCACCATCAATGAGAAAACCGTAGTATCTCTCAGGTGGATGAGAAACCCTGCTAGATCGGCGGAGAGGCTGGGGTTCGTCGGGTACTACTGAATCCTCTGGTTCCACTAAATCATCTGTCGTAGTTTATTCTGCTGGAACTTCTTCCAGTTCTACCTCAGAGCCACTAATCTCTATTGCAAGAAATTCCTTTTCTAAAAAGGTGGCATTCTGAGAAACAAACACCTTTTGTTCCTCGGTGTGGTAGAAGATATATCTGCGCGAATGTTTAGGATATCCAATAAACTTACACAGAATAGACCTTGCCCCGAGCTTGTCCGGATTGTGTGTTTTCACATATACCGGACAACCCCATATCCTAACATAATTAAGATATGGTCTCTTTCCTTTCCATATCTCATATGGAGTGGTTGGCACAGATTTGGTGGGAACCATATTCAATAGGTCTGCAGATGCCTCCAGTGCATATCCCCAGAAGGAAATAGGTAACTCAGCTGTACTCATCATAGAGCGCACCATATCTAATAGGGTTCGATTCCTCTGCTCCGATACACCGTTGTGCTGTGGTGTATATGGAGGAGTAAGCTGAGAGAGAATCTCATTCTCTTTTAGATAGTCCAGGAACTCATTGCTCAAGTATTCTCCTCCTCGATCAGATCGAAGGATCTTAATACTTTTGCCCGTTTGGTTCTCTACTTCGTGCTTATATTATCTGAATTTCTCAAAAGCTTCAGACTTGTGTTTCATCAGGAATACATTTCCGAATCTATAGAGATCGTCAGTGAATGTAATGAAGTAGGAAGAACCGTTCCTAGCATGCGTAGACATAGGACCGCATACATCACTATGTACCAGTCCTAAGAGTTCCGTAACTCTTTCTCCGTGTCCACTAAACGGAGCTTTGGTCATTTTGCCTTTGAGACATGAATGGAAAGTATCATAAGATGATAATTCGAACGGATTCAAATATCCATCCTTATGTAACTTAGCTAGTCGTGTCGCATTGATATGACCAAGTCTACAATACCACAAGAAGGATTCGTTCATTTCTGAACTCTTCCTCTTGTGTGTGTTTTGTATGTTAAGGAATGTATTTTGATTGAGAATGACTATGTCATTATGTAACGAGCCTGATGCAATCAACTTTTGATTTAGGAAGATGTTCATAACATTATCATGTACTACAAAATTATATCCTTCTTTACTTAATAAAGAAACTGATATAATGTTGCACATCATGTTCGGTATATAATAGCACTCATTCAGAATCAGTGTATTACGACTTGGTAATACTAGGTGATATTCGCCAACTGCATTGGCTGCAATACTTGCACCATTCCCTACTTGAACGGAATGATCACCTTTTCCCAGTTCTCTACCTTTACGTAGCCCATGTAACAGTTTACATATGTGGGGTCCTGATCCGGTATCTAATATCCAGGACGTAGGGTGAAACTAAGAAACAAATCTCAATAACTAACACACCCGAAGAAGGTGCATCAACATGCATGTTTTCCATTTGGGCGGCATGAGAATCCAGATTTTCTCCTGTTTCCTGCTCAGTCTTATAACTCTTATAAGAAAGAACGGGACCAACGATCCCCTGCTCAGTATAATAAGCGGGTTCAGTCAATACATCTATATTATTATCTTGATTAAGTTCTAACACAGTCTTTACCTGGAGAGAGAGAGAAGGAAACACTTTAGCGTATGCTCTTGCAAGATTAGATTGGTTATTATCTTATCTAATCAGGATGTCTCCCACTGTTTTTATCAAATCTTCCTTCAAACCCTAAAAGGTAAGATTAGCCGGGATTAATCACACCCTACAATTTCGTCAATTTTTCAGCCAGATCAGTGTTGGTACTTGAGGGAGGTTCCCCGTGCTTTCGCACGGACCTAATTAAAATAAACATCGTCTTCCCAGAGGCTTAACCCCGTTAACACCTTTCTAGACACCTACTTGATTGGCTAATTGTCCTGTGTAAAAATTCTCCCAGGAGTAACTTTTACTCACAGTGGGTATCAGGATCCATCTATCTCATAGAAGGTATGCAATCTCATTGCAAATTTCAACACTTGAAATTCCCGATAATGCTTTTACGCCTAGCGTTCTATGACCTTGACGCAGGCCAACAAACCATAGTCCGCTAGTCAAGTTCAACCCGTACATTTGTTGATTGAATTAAACCTACCCGTATGACCCTTGACGCAGGCCAACAAAGTCGTACGACTACCCTAATCTAATCACATCTCATGTTGTAGATAAGTATTAGTTAGCTACCGCACACTACGCCTTGACGCCGGACAACAAATGTTGTACGAATACTAAGTAATATCTATCTGAAATGACAGAGGGCTACGCAGGTTTTTCAGAAAATCATGAGCGTAATGAACTTGATATCGTTGTAGAAACAAGTGATTTTGAAAAGGAGTGTTTTTGAGGCTTCTAATTTTGCTAAAGAGGTCACTCCCGGTGAAGGGGTCTCGGCTCTTTCCCCATCGAATAAGGTGCAGAGTATATCATATATACCGCGGTGCAAAGCAAGACTATATAAGCTGTCAAAAACTAAACCGTGAGTTTGTAGCATCTTCCAGTTTCGCTAAAGAGGTCACTCCCGGTGAAGGGATCTCGGCACTTTCCTCATCGAATAAGGTGCAGGGTATATTATATATACCGCTATGCAAAGCAAGAACTCTAGCTACCTTTTTTATAAAGTTTTGATTCTACAACATCTTTTAGGTTTCTTTTGTTTTTATTAATCTCATTAATAAATCCCATCAGCTTATGCTTCCTAAGCATCACAGAAGAAACGAAAGCAGTAATATTTATATATCAGCATATATATATATATAGTATAAGCATTCGTCTTAGGCAGTAATATGATCTCATCACAGAACATTGCAGCAGAAGAACATATATGAAATATTGGATATACTAGAATGTCCGTGTTTTTAATACGAGCCTGTATAAAACACGGATTCCACAGTCGCGATGAATAGCCAAACCCACATCCCTAGACCCCTACGAGACCGGCAAGTAACTCTGCCAATTCTAGGGTTAGGAGACCCGTTCTTGACTCCTCGAGATGGCCTCCCACTGGACCCTAGAACCCGGTTACTTGTGCTCCCCTCCTTGGGTCTACCTAATGTGGAAAAGTAAATAATATAAACTGGTGACATCAACCTCATCCCGGAAGTGCCCCAATAAAAGAATATTACATACAAATGAATTTTACATGAATGAAAATAAAAAACCCTCATCTCACATAAAACCCCCGGCTATTCAAAACACGACAATCCAATATAACATATCACAGCAACACATAATATCTCATATCATTAACGTAAGCAAGTATACGTATCCCGATTGTCGTTGATGTATAGCAATGAAGCCGGCGATACCCCACATACTACGCTTACGGTCACAGAAAAGAAATTGTAAAACTACAACATTTGGAATCCACAATCACTTTAGACATCGTAAATCCGAAATATCACATACTTCGCATTTCATGCCTAACTATATGAATTCCACATATTGTATCACATTCCAGATAAATAGACGGTATTAAACTTTCCGATCGGATAATCAAATACCTTAGATTTCCTAAATAGCTCAACACTTGAGCAGAGTTCAAATAATCCCAGAATATGTCACAGTACCGATGGTCCAGCCGTAGAAGGGTCAAGCCAACGCCTCACATGTGGCACGCCGTACTGCCCCAAACCCTAAGGTTTAGAGGCGGTTCAGACGGTCACATAATCGAGTTAAGGTTTGTGTTCTTCTAGAGGGTCCACCGCGTTACTTACACGGTTTTCTGAAAGATTTAAACCCAAGAAAAATTCAACACTTGAAAGTTTTTCGTGCCGGGAAAAAACGAGTTAATGATATCCGTTCGAATATTTTAACAGTTTCTAAAATATCCGGAAAACATAACGAAATTAAACTATCCGATCGAATCAATGAATTCAAAATAATCCCCAGAACACTCAACACTTGAGTTAGATTAAAAATACCCAGAAATATACACAAACAGCTACGGATATTACTGTACAAAACACTAACCCTAATTCTACTGTTCCGCCGCGGAACAGCCACGCAAGCAAGGTATTGCCGCGGTTCCGCGGCGCTACAGTGGAATTGGGATGTCGTATTTTACAGTAACTCTTAGAATTCCCTGCTGATTTTTTTGAGTATTTTTAATGCAGAAAAAATCACATTTTTAAAAAATTTCCAGAGAGGGGTCTATTTCGACGTTTCGGGCTTCGATCGGAGTTTTAACTTCGTATACACGTCGCCTAATGCTCTATCTAGGCTCGGATACCACTGTAGGGTTCCTAGGCACTCTTGTGAGGGTTCATAAGGCATCAACCATGCCCGAATAAAATTTTAGACGTGCCGAACAACCCAAAGCCGGGATCTTTGCTACATTATTAGGGTTTAACATGCATGTAAACATCTTTACAACTAAGTGTGAGGGATTACAACCTTTGTAGTCCGCTCCTTCACTTCATAAGCTCCGAGTAGAAGTCCCTTCGCCGCGATCCACGATCTCCCGGACTCAAGAGAGGCTCCACGACTCGAACGATCCATGCTAGCTTGTAGTGTTCCTTTTCTCCGATGATCTATGTCGAAGTTGCTATAACTCAAGCTCTCTCACTCTAATGAGGTGAACACCCTAATCTAATTGGCTAGATTAGATGAGGATGATGGAGTAGAATTTATGCTTTCTTTTTATATCAAATTCTCACATGAAAACATCACAAAAGGAAAACCTATTAAGCTTTCTCAAAACTCAAGGTTGAAGATGAAGATAAAAAATGAGTTAAACCATTTGTGATGAATAATGAAACGAATATATGATTAATCATGGAACCATGGTCAAGGATGACAAGGATAACCTTTGTAGAGAATTAATTAGGGCTAGGGTTTGGTTGGGTTAAAGAATGAGTCATGAGAAAATATCAACAATAATATCTTAACCATGACAAAAGAAATTCCTTCTAGAAGGTGCAAGAAGAAACTAACCCAAATCAAACCCTAACCTTGTTTAGTCTCCACTAAACATATTTCATCATTAATCATATCATGTTACAATAATATATATCACATATATATTATGTATTTGTAACAAAAGAAAACAATACAATTAACATATATCGCATATATATTAATGTATTACCCGATGAGAAAATGAAATAATAAAGCGAGCCAATATTAGATAATGTAATGCAATATATCATATATATTATTATACATTAAATCATCGAATCAACACTTGATCCGACAATCCGGCTATATCGAATATAACCGACTAATATATCATGTACCGTTTCATCGAATCAACACTTGATCCGATGACCCGGTTCATATCTAAATATCGCGAGAATATAACACGGTATCTCATATCGCATTATCCTCGGTCGTGCACATATCACATATGTGCCCCTACTCCGTTTTGCCTGAGTCAAGAAACCTCTGTGTCGGACTCTAAAGAATCATCAATACGCTGGTAGCAGGTGATGATCATATCAAAACACCCACAAGCTGCAAGCGGTCAGCTAAACGTAACAGCCACCCAGGTATTGAGCGATCAGAAGATCAACAAGCTATCCTGTACATTCTCCTGTGAATCCAATCAGTAACACTCCCGTACAGTCCGGTCTCTTCGTCTGATATGTTGCATATCTAGTCTAGGGGTGGTATACGTCAGACCCCAGTAACCGATAAGTCGTGTCGATGTGAGGCTCATAACGGGTCGAGAAACTACTGGTAACACTTACCAGTAAATCTATATATCAACCCTGGCCAGGGACTTCCAGTTATAGCCAGTCGAACACAGCACAATATCGACTCCCTATACCGGGAGAGACGAATCCCCTCCTATCGCTCATTGCCTCCATGTGATTCGGGACTACACCCAAAAGCCACTGTTTTGCACGCCCTCTTGGACGTGGTAAGGTGGAAATCAAAGCACAGTGGGAATCACACAAGACTCTGTGACGATCTCGGGTCTACAGACTACCCTGTACCAGTGTCACCGGAGAACTGCCATCTGACGTGTGGTATATCACCATCTGGGAGTTCTCGGCGAGTCCGTCCAGTGTACCCATTCTCCACTGAGCACCCGTACACCATCCTTGATGTCAAAACATCGATGGATATGAGATCATCCATCGCCCATCATATGGGTCAAGATGCGTATACGCTAGTCTACTCTGGTGTATCGATGCCCTGTCTCGACACACCCTCGACTAGGAACAGTTTATAGGATGTACTCATCGACTACCGCAGCCCCACTAGTATGATCTCATCATAGTCCCAGTAGTCGAGTACAGATCCTAAGGGCTTTATCAACATGTGAGAGTAAGACAGTAAACAATATCTAAGTCAACATGTTAAGATAAAGTGAAACCAAATAGCATACTATCATGTAAAGCAAGAAAGTCCTCTCTATATATATCCAAGCATCCATTATAATATACATCTTGTGTACAACAATGGCCTCTAAGGCATATACATAACTAACATACACGCACCTTGAAACTTGGGATAGTAAAGGATACCTAGAAATACTCTTGCCTGATAACCTAGTATGAAAGAAAAAAACGGTATTTAAAGCTAAACACCAAAAGAGCATCATTGAAAAAATATATCCGGCCATGAAAAAGAAAAATAAAAAATAAATAAAGTCAGGACCTGGAAACTGCTATTTACACTTTAAGCTCGCACATTCAGTAATCGGCCGTTAGTGCCTCAAGAAGCATTAATAGTCGCATGAAAGGTGTGTGAGCAACACCCTCCATCATTTAACGAAAAGAAGTAGTATTAGGTATTAGGGCAAGGGTACTATAGCTTGAATTGAATTCTTGAGTGTCGGGGTGAAATATAACACACACGTAGGGGTATACAATCGATGTTTGGATGAAAGATAAAAATAAAGATTAAGACTTATGTTTTCTGTAAAGTTGATAAAAATCCCTGATTTAAGACCGCACTTTTAGAAGGAAAACTCAGGAGAACCAACATCTTTCTAAACTTTTTTGGAACGTATAGGATCTGAGGTTAAATAGATAGGAGGCGTGAAACATAAGGGTTGAATATTTCTAAGTTAGGATGATAGAATTTCTAACCTAGATACTAAACTGTAGGAGTAGAATCAATATTAACTTATGAAACTAACTTGACGGGATTTTATGGGTGTAATCCGCTGAAAACCCTCAGGAGACAACACTCCTCCTAATAGGGACACCTAGAGATTTAATGGCTTGTTGCACGCGCTCAGTGCAATCGCGTTCCCTACGAAAGTGAGGCTAGGATTTTGTTTTGCTCGGGACGAGCAAAAGATATGTTTGGGGGTATTTGTTCAGACCAAAATATTGCATTTTAATACCACTCATTCATTATCTATTTTTTGTATATATCGGTACTATTAACCGGTGTTTGCTCAGTAATACAGATTACATGTATCCATGACAAAATACTAGAAATACATCCAGAATCACGGATATATCATTTGTGAGATGACACTGCAACCAGAACTGCAAACCGAACGATATCCCAAGAGTTTGCAAACAAATGTGTGTGCATAATATTTTGGTCCAACACATAACATGTGTACACACTAACTCTTGGGGCTTGGACCATAGACCTAGGGGGCAGCCATGGCATGTGGGCTAGAGCTAGTGTCATGGTGTGATGTGCATATAATGCAATAAAGTGTGATGTGATTCATATCTACCAAGTTTCCCTCCAAAACCTGGGTGCATCCAAAGCTTTTACAGAGAAAATAAACAACACCAGAGTGATATAGGGGACAACACAAGACTACACTGCAAATACGGGGCCCAGACCTCGGAATTTGGCCGAGCCCTGCCTTGCCAGATCCGGCGTCGCCAGCCCCACCACCTCCTGTGGGCCCTATCTTTCTACTAGCCCTCCACTGCTGTCTTTTAATCATTATTTTATTGTTTGCTTATTTAGTTTTTGTGCCTATATATAGCAGGCAGTGGGCAAGGGTTCATGGTCTCACTTTTGTCCAAGTTTTATCATTCTTTTTTCAAGTTTTCTTTTTAGTTCTTGTAAATAGGTTAGCTTCCCCTTGAGATCCTTGCCTTCTCTTGATCTTTCAACCTCTTCATTGAGCTTGAAGGTTTAAGGGTTGGTATTTGATCTCAAGGGTTGTATCATTCTTAAAGATGAATAAAGTCTCTTTTGTGCTTCATTTTGCCTTTGGTTTTTAGCTCTCTCTTGATCTTGCAATCTCTTAATTGAGCTTGCAAGTTTAAGTTTAGGTTATTAAGCCCACGGTGTATAACTTGCTCCATGGTTCCTAGTTCTTTCTTTTTTGCTTATTTCTTTCTTGCTTTTTATTACTTGCTTTACATTCATGTCTTTTACATTCATACCTTACTTTCTTGCAATTTAAATTACATGCACTTTCTTTGTTGTAATGTTTTCTTTTCTTTGTTATCTTTTCTTTTGCTCTCTTTGTTATTTTGTTAATGGTTGTGAATACATGTTGTTAGGAAAAGAAACCGATATTGTAAGTTAAGGTTTCTGTTTCCCATATCCTTTTCCCGTATTTTTTCCATTTTGAAACTCCGCCCAAATCTTACGCAAGCGCTCCGTTAGGCACCCTACCCTACCAAGGTAACGGTGATTCCTAACCGTGACCGGTTGCGTTCGGTATCGCCGGAGGCGAAAGCAAGAGACAAGAACGGAAGGACAAGGGTCAATAAGCCAGATTCCATGAATACCGTGCTTAAGCACCTTAATCCACGTTGTTGCTGATTGCTCTAGCCTCATTGGTTAAGTTCGGATCAAAGGACTTGAATACGGATTTCCTTAACTTACACTATCCTATCTAATCCTAACAAACAGTTACTTTGCATATAACACATAGGTTAGATAAAGAACTTTCTGCCTCGCGCATTAACTCGTTACGACAAGAACATAAAACGCTCCGTCTCCCTGTGGATCGACCTGTTCTCATCGCGGCTAGCTGCAAAGCGACACCGTCTTGATTGCGGTTAACTTTAAACACTATCAATCAGTGCATCTAAATGTAACTTAGCTAGTCGGGTCGCATTGATATGACCTTACAATGCCTCAAGAAGAATTCGTTCATTTCTGAACTCTTCCTCTCGTATGTGTTCTGTATGTTAAGAACTGTAGTTTGATTTAGAACGTATATGCTTTTAGATAACGTGCCTGAATCGATCAACTCTTGATATAGGAAATGTTCAAAATATTATCCAACAATACAAAATATATCCTTCTTTATCTTAATAAAGAGACTGATATGATATTGTATATCAGGTTCGGTATCTAATAACATTCGTTCAGAATCAATGTATTTTGGTTATACAGGGTGATAACTGCCAACAACTTGGCTACAACACTTGCACCGTTTCCAACTCTTAAAACTTATCATCCATTCTCAGTTCTCTACCTATCTGTAGCCTATGTAACATATTACATATGCGGGATCCTGATCCGGTATCTCATACCCAGGACGTAAAGGATACTGAAAAACAGTTCTCGGTATTGAACATACCCGAAGATGATGCATCATCATGCACCTTCTTCGTTTGGGCAGCACGGGAATCCTGGTAATCCCCTATTTTCTGCTCGGTCTTATAACAATTATAAGTTGGAGCGAGACCAACGTTCCCCAGCTCAGTATAACAAGCGGGTTCGGTCAATACATCCATATTATTATCTTGATTTAAGGCGTGACATGGTCGCTACCAGGAGAGAGAGAGAAGAAAACACTCAGCGTATGCTCTATCAAGATTAGATTGGTTATTAATTTATCTAATCAGGGTGGCTCCCACTGTTTTAGTCAAATCTTTCTTCAAACCCTAAAAGGAAAGACTAGCCGGGATTAATTACACCCTACAATTTCGCCAATCTTTCAGCCAGGCCAGTGCCGGTATTTTGAGAGAGGTTCCCCGTGCTTTTGCACAGACCTAATTAAAATAAACCTCGTTTTCCCAAAGGCGTAACCCCGTTAACACCTTTCTAGACACCTACTTGATCGGCTAATTGTAATGTGTAAAACTCTCCCAGAAGTAACTCTTACTCGCAGTGGGTATCGGGATCCAACTATCTCATAAAAGGTATGCAATCTCATTGCAAATTTCAACACTTGAAATTCCCAATAATTTTTTGCCCCTAACCTCCTATGACTTTGACAAAGGCCAACAAACCATAGGATGCTAGTCAAGTTCAACCCGTCATTTCCTGATTGAATTAAACCCACCCGCATGACCCTTGACAAAGGCCAACAAGGTCGCACAACTACCCTAACTCAATCGCATCATATGCTTATGCAGATAAGCAGTAATCAGCTACCGCACACTACACCTTGACAAAGGCCAACAAACGCAGCACGAATACTAACTATTACTTATCTGAAATGACGGAGGGCTACGACAGGTTTCTAAGAAAACCCTTTGCGTAATGAACTTGATATCGTCGTAAAATCGAGTGATTTTGAAAAGGAGTGCTTTTGAGGCTTTTTCTAGTTTTGCTAAAGAGGTCACTCCCGGTGAAGGGATCTCGGCTCTTTCCTCATCGAATAAGGTGCTGGATATTCTACAAGGAATACCTCTATGCAAAGCAAGAACTAGAGCTACCAGTTTTCGAGACAAGTTTCTACAACATCTTTAGTTTTCTTTTATTTCATTAATCTCATTAATAAAGTCCCATCATTTTAAGTTACCTAAATATCACAGATAAATACAACGTACGCTCATGCCATCCACATTCGCCTCGATGTCCCCTCGTGCACCGTTAGGTTAGGTAACTAACGGCAGAGTGGGGCAGGGCTAGCGCGGGTGTAAAACATAAGCAACGTCTATATAATATATCATATATACTATATCCTGTATTCATCTCATCAATATATCAAATGATCACATCACAGATATCGCAGCAGAAAACAACATATGAAATATTGGATATACTAGGATTTTCGTGTTTTAAATTAAGCCTATATAAAACACGGATTCCACGGTCGTGATGAATAGCCAAACCCACATCCCTAAACCCCTACGAGAGCGGCAAGCAACCCTACCAACTCTACCAACTCTAGAGTTAGGAGACCCGGTCTCGACTCCTCGAGATGGTCTCCCACTGGACCCTAGAACCCGATTACTTGTGCTCCCCGCCTTGGGTCTATCCTAATGCGGAAAAGTAAATAATATACAATGGTGACATCATCCTCAACCCGGAAGTGCCCCAATAAAAGAATATTACATACAATGAATTTTACATGAATGCAAACATATTGCAAGTCTAGTGAGCAAGGAATACAACCTTTGTAGACTGGTCCTTCACTTCAATAGCTCCATGTAGTAGTCCCTTCGCTGCGATCGTGAACTCCGGACTCTAGAGAGGCTCCTATGAAGAAACGAACATGCTTGCTTCGAAGACTTCGAGGCCGAAGATGATCTACGTCGAGGAGACACTAACCTAAGCTATCTCTTCACTAATTATGAAATTAGTGAAGCAAACACTCTATACTAAATGGCAAATAGTAGAGGATGATGAAGTAGGAAGTGGGATCACTTTAGATTTCATTTTCTCACACTTTTTCTCATATCTCCATTGAAGCTAGAAAGCTTTGAGGAAGAAGAAGAAGAAGAATGAACTCATCATATGAGTTATCCCTATGAATTATTGCAACCATAGGTGAGTTAAGCCCTCATGCCTAACTCATTTAGAGAATAAACCAAGGGCTAAAGTTAAGGGTTAGGTTAACTAATATCCTAAAGAATGACAAAAGAGTGGACTTTGTCAATATTTCTACAAGCTTCATCCAAGCTTGACAACATTGACCAAGTCTTCTCTCTTTTATTATAACTTAAGAAATAAATAAAACCCTAACTTAACCCTAGCATGGTTTAAGTCTCATACACCCATCTTGCTATGTATCATCAAGCATGACACAAAATAATGTACACTTGCATAAATCACATATATACAATGTGCACAAACCAAGTGAGAAAAGAATCATAAGTGAGCTAATACTAGTTAATGTAATGTAATATATCTAATATATAATTATACATTAGATTATCAAATCAACTCTTGATTTTAAAATCCGGCTATATCACATATAACCGACTAATATCATGTGTAACAACTTATCGAATCAACACTTGATCCGATAACCCGGTTATATCGCATACAACCGACCAATGTCACATATCGCGAGAATACAATACGGTATCACATATTCGTATCAATCTCGGTCCCGCACATATCGCATATGTGCTCCTACTCCATTTCGCTTGAGCCAGGAAACCTCTGTGTAGGACTCTAAAGACTCGTCAATACGCCGGCAGCAGGTGATGATCATATCAAATACCTAAAAGCCGCAAGCGGTCTGCTAAACGTAACGGCCATTCGGGTATTGAGCGATCAGAAGATCAACAAGTAAACCCGCTCGTACTCCTGCGAATCCAATCAGTAACACTACCGTACCGTCCGGTCTCTTCGTCTGATATGTCGCATATCTCGTCTAGGGGTGGTAAACATCAGAACCTAGTAACTCGATAAGTCGTGTCGATATGAGGCTCATAACGGGTCGAGAAACTACTGGTAACACTTACCAGTAAATCTCTAAAGCAGCCCTGGCCAGGGACTTCCTGTTATAGCCAATCGAGCACAGCGCAACATCAACTCCCAATACCGGGAGAGACGAAACCCCTCCTATCGCTCATTGCCTCCATGTGACTCGGGACTGTACCCAAAAGCCACCGTTTTGCACGTTCTCTTGAACGTGGTAAGGTGGAAATCAAACCACAGTGGGAATCACACAAGACTCTATGACGATCTCGGGTCTACAGACTAACCTGTACCAGTGTCACCAGAGAATTGCCATCTAACGTCAGGTATAATACCATCTGGGAGTTCTCGGTGAGTCCGTTCAGTGTACCCAGTCTCCACTGAGCACCCGTATACTATCTCTGATGTCAAACACCAATGGATATGGGATCATCCATCGCCCATCTACATGGGTCGAGAAGCTATACGCTAGTCTACTCTGGTATATCGATGCTCTGTCTCGATACACCCACGACTAGGAACATTTGAAGGATGTACTTAGCGACTACACTGTCCCCACTGGTATGATCTGCATCATAGTCCTAGTAGTCAAGTACTCATTCTAAGGGCTTTATCAACATGTAACATAGAGACAATCAGAGTATATGTTAAGATAAAGAGCAACCAGATAGCATACTATCATGTCGAGCAAGAAAGTCCTCCATATATATGTCCAAGCATCCACTACAATATACATCGTATGTACAATAATGGCCTCTAGGGCATACATATCACTTACAACTAGGGCGGATTCCAGGGACACATGATTGCATGGATGTATCGTCCTTTTGTGTTTTTGCGCCATGAACATTTGATGGATCGCTTTTACAAATTTCTTGAACATGCAGATCAGCACCAGAGGATGGGGCCACTGCTAGAGGCCAGCCAGAATGTAATGACCGTCAATGCACCGATTATTTTGATGATTGAGGCACTGTTCAGCGTGTGGATGAAAGATTCAGTTGTTGCGGCGACTGACGAGATATCACCCCAGATATTTGAAGCTAATGCAGTACAAGTTTATACTCAGAGATATGATAGAAGATCGCTAGTCACCAGGGATGAATGTCTAGGACATATGATTCGTTTGCACAACCCGATGCGAGGTCATCAGATTGATTGATTCCAGCTAGAGACGACTTCACGCAGGTTCGTTGAGAGTCGATAGAAAACGATCGAATGTCAGGAACCCATTTTTCCAAGTTTAAAGTATTCGGAAAAACATGCAAGTAATTCCGTGGACCCTCTAGAAGATTGAAACCCTAACTCGATATAATGACCATGAGAACGCTTTGAAACCTTAGGGTTTGTGGAAGTTCCGCGGTGCCAATAATGAGGCTTGGGTTTTCCCTTCTACGGCTGGTCCATAGGTACTGTGGCAAGTACTGGAATACTATTAAACTGTACTCAAGATGTTGAGCTCTTGGGGGATTATGGAACCTTGACGAAGCGATCGAAAAGTTCAACGTCGTTCGGATATCATGTGATGGGATACATTGCTTGGGAGACTCCAGATATGAGTATAGCCGTTGGAGCGCTGTCCATGCAGCCACGAAGAGACGAGTCCGAATCAGTTGACATTAGAGAAAAGAGGAGTAAGAGGTCCGTACGAGATTTCGACGAGATGAAGTTCCACTTCGTTGACATCATAGATGTGAAACGCATGCAGAGGCGTTGTATATGGATATATCTTCCAGAAGGAGTCATGATGAGTATGTAGCCGTTCCAGAACAAGAAATAGATTTAGTAAAGGATGATGACTTTCGGGCAGTTCAGCAGAAACAAGATTTGGGAGAGACCTCGACAGAACCTTTCTGGAATACTATACGAGAAGACTTGGACCAGGATTGGTCACATTACGCACACCCAGTAGGCCAGAGTTCGGCATCGTCGACGAGACACGTTATGAGTGACCGTGACAGTTGGCCAGAGATCTTTAGAGGATGTGCTAGAGCAGAACTGTTTCCGCCATCTTTGATTTCGGTATTTGGGCTATTTATTTGCATGATTGAGATTTTGTGCACCACAGTTGCACTTGACTTCGATTTGATGTCATTCGAGATATTGATTTTGATTTCATGCCTATGGTATGCATGTGGTTTGACTTATGCATTCGGCATAGTTTTCATGCACTTTTATTATTTTGATTCAATTTGTGCATACTGATGCACATGGTTGTGAGATTATATACCACGGTATACCTGATTTGGATTTGGATTGAAATGTGTTGTATACCATCGATTTTGATTATGATACTCGATATTTGTTTTCGTGCACCTTATGCACATGACTTGGATTCTTGCGCATACTTGGGCGCTTGATGCGATTTTGGTGCACGCCAGATGCACTAAATCGAGATTCTTCGTGCATATCGGATGCACCTGATATTGTTGTCAGGCACACACTGTTGCCCTTGACAGGTGTTTTCGTGCACACCCGTTGCACTTAGATTTGTTTCTGTGCACATGTATGGCACATTTATTGATTTCGATTTCTTTGCGCACCAGGCGCACATGGCCTTGTTACATGTACTATTGAGTATGATTTCTTTTGAGCAGTACGTTTTTATGATA
Organism: Agapanthus africanus; assembly: GCA_030015575.1. Lineage (NCBI taxonomy): Eukaryota > Viridiplantae > Streptophyta > Magnoliopsida > Asparagales > Amaryllidaceae > Agapanthus > Agapanthus africanus. The sequence goes on along the minus strand of CM057347.1, from coordinate 104,433,232 downwards.
TTTACTATTTGGTATAGTGACTGGCAAGACTAGTCCGAGGATAGTACCTGAATATATTTTTGCATGCATTGATAGTTTTCGAAGGGATTTCCAAAAAAGGAGCTATAGTCTTAGTATTTTTCTATGTGTCCGAGTTGACACGAAACATGTTACAAAGGAAACCTTTCTAAAGTATTTTTCAAAACGGCGGGATGTGTATGTTAAACAAAGGATACACACACACACACACACACACACACACACACACACACAGTTATTTTCTTACAATGGACGTCCGCCACTATGCAGTGTACGTGCATCGCACAGCGACTTGAAAAGGTTTGGCATGCATTACTTTCAGATGTTTTAACGATACGTACATGTTATAGTTTTGATGCATATATTGTTGGTTTTCGTATTAGACATTGACATTGGTGTCTTCAACACAACTCCGATGACTGCGTGATGCTTGACGGAGTTTTGATTTTTGGTTTACTTACCCGTTTTTCATGCACATGCATTGCGCTACGATGTGTTTTATGTATTTATGATTTCGGAGCCCCGACGACTTGATCATTTTACTGAAATGTTTTAGTAGTTGAGGGGTTTTAATTTAAATTCGGGGATCGAATTTCTTTAAGGGGGAAGATTGAAGCGTTTTGAAAATTGTTTAGGTGAAATTTCCGATTTTCGGTAAAATAACCGGTGTTTTCCGTAAAAACCAAGATATAAATATCTTTCAACATAAAATTAAATATACCTATTTTAGCTATGTAATTGCTAGTATTTGGTATTTAATGGGTCACTTGTAAATTTCTAGTTCACTAAAATATTTTCTGAAATTAATTATTTTTAATATTATTTTTAGCCTTCACTAATACATTTAATTAGTGATAATTACGAATTGGAATGGGTTAATACAAATTTTATGTATCATGACATATTAAACTATAATGTAACATGTTGTGTTTAAAATGAAAAGGAATTATTATGAGGATTCTAGAAAATTTAAGAAAGAGTTGGAATAGAAAGAAAATAAAAAAAGAAAATATTAAACATAGTAGTATGGTGTTTAATTACTTGTGGTATGGGGTTGTTTTGACTTGGAATTCCACACACCCACCAAAATCTGGCCGAACCCATGGCCGAACCAAGTCCCCGCTTCTCTCACAGTAAAAGAAAAGAAAAGAGAATAGAAAAAGAAAAGAATAAAGAAATGAGAATGGTGTTGACTTGAGATATGGGTTCTTGACATGGCCAATTACTTTCCCCACCTCACTCTCTCTTCTCTCTCCCCATTCCCAGCCGAGCCCCATTCCTGCTGCTGCCCCTCTCTTTCCCCATCTCATTATCACCTCAAAAATCATGATAAATTCCTCAAAAATCCAAATTAAACCTCACAAACTCCAAATCTAAGCCTTACCCATTATTCCTTGGCTAATATAGTATGGATCTTGGTGAAAAGAAGCTAATTTGGAGGGCTAAGTTTGCTTGTGTGATCTACAAATTGTTGGGTATAAATTCTAACCTTATGGTTAATCGGTTAGTTAATTACTTCAATTCAAGCTAATTTGGTGTTTAATTGTGGGTTTGATTGAAAGTTAGAAATCTAAAGATAAGGTTTTGATTTAAAATTAGGGTTTTGGTTATTGGATTATGGTTGTGATGTTTAGTTTAACATCTTGAGTTTTGCAAAACCAAACCTAGTAGCTAGTTTGCTAATTGCTAGTTTAAAATTATTAAAAGTGGTTAATTTTGCAAACTAGTTTTTTTAAATTAATAAAAATTAGTGTGATAAAATCTAGTAAATGTTTATATGACCTAATTAAGATAATTGGTGAATATTGTGGCCATTAGAATTGTTAAAACATCAAGTTTTGTACTAAAACGGTTAATTGATGCTTACTAGGTTTCTTGAAATAAAACGATTTGATCAATTTTAAGGTTTTGATGATTTGCACCCTATTTCATATATATTTAGTGAGTTGTGAAAGCACGATTGGTACGTTTGGGTTTTTCTCGTTCAATCGGCGTTTGTACGCCGATGTCGAGAGTTATTTGGTCCTTTTGCATGAGCGGGTCATAGGTTTTAACCTATACGCGTTTCGTGTGTCGTTTTGGTTTTTGTCCGCGATTTCGGTTTAGGATATTATATGTTTGCATATAAGTACCCCTCATGTGGACTTCGGATGATGAAGAAGAGGATGACGACATCGACTTCGGCGAGCGATGATCAGGTGAGTAGATATATATATATATATATATATATGGGGGAAGTCGGGTGGATGGCGTATAGCACCCCCATAATTTCGTAGCATAGAACGCGAATGCATTATGATATATATACTTATATGTTTTATGATGTGCATACTTAGCAAGAGATGATTACGTGAATTTGGGTTAGTTTAGTATAGTTGTAGGAAAACGCTTATAGTGTAGTTTCTTAGTCGCGAAACCTTAGAGTTAAGATTTGCATACACGCGCACACACACACACTTACATACATCTTATTTTCTTATGTGCATATGGGGATATGTATATATACACACATAGGTATGGGACTATGTATATATATATACGTATATATATACATGGATAATGAGGATAGTATATGGTATTTGGAGATGAGTCGATGAGATTGGGCATGATGCCACGAGATCGGTGATGTGATATGGTTCGTATTATGAGATACGACATGATTATTATAGCGGGTCCTTAGGCGATGTGTTTTCATATACACGCATATATATATATGTAGATGGTATCAGTATGTACTAGACTTAGATCAGTACCCCCAGTTCACGATATGTGATGATAAGGATACCAGATGAATTGTAACATTTCAGAAAATATAAAATATTATTTTTGGAATTTAATATTAAAATAATATTTTTCCCGAAAACTGCCCGATTGGCTAAATTGGGGTTTTCGAAAAAGGGTATAAATATATACCGATAATTGTGAAATAAATGGAAATTAAAATTATTTATTCATTTAAAAATATATTTAAAGGATTTATCATTTTTAAAATTTATTATATGCAGTTTGGATAAAAACCCGATTAGTGCACTGCTAATCGCGATTAAGCCAAATCCGCGTTTCTACAGTTTTTCGTGGCTAGTGCACCATGTCATGTTATATTTTGATTACATGTTGTGTTCTTGTGTTATTTTGGGTATTATGTGATATGGGTTTTAAATAAAAATAAAAGGTTAAAAAGAGAAAGGGTAAAAGGGTAATATTGTGAGAGAGGGTTAGAATAAGAGAGGAGAGAGAGGGGGGGCTGCCATATCCTCACCCCATGCTATTTCTTCATCTCCTTCTTCTTCCTCATCTCCCTCCACTTCAACCCATGAAATCATCTAAAAAGCTTCATCAAAACCCTAAACCCCTTTCTTTAAAATTGATCCCCTCTTCACCCTCTACACTTTGGACCAAGAAAAGTTTGATTTTGATGACTTGGAGAAGCTAGGGTTTTTTCTTGGGTTGCCCAAATGAGGTAATTTCATCACCATTAGCATAGTATTTCATTCACATTAGTGTCTATGCACGTTTAGAAGTGATTAAGTGATGTTTAGGGAGGTTTGGAAAATTCAAGTTAGGGTTTTGGGAAATTATTGAATTCAAAGATGAAATTGAGGTTAGTAGAGACCTAATAAACCCTCTAGAGTTAGTTTCATGGACTGAAACTAGGTATAGAACCCCAAACCCCAAACTTAGAAACCCGGCGTCGGAAAATTGTGAGAATTGTGATGGTATTTTGGAATCTGCTAACACTCGGGGACCTGGAAAATTATTTAGCGAACACAGTGACACATGCAGGCACCCAGGAAGCTACCACAGAGACCCGAAACCCCAACTCCACCTATAGGCCACAGATTTAATCATTCTGGCAGCAATTTGCGGCCAGAGTAGGGTGGATTTGGTCCATGTTTGTTCCAGGGCTTTATCTCCAGTAAATTAGACCCTCCATATGTGCATAATTGACTAAATTGACCTAGGGTAAAATCTGGGACCATTTTCTTGGGTTGCTGCCTTGTATTTTGCGATGTTTTTGAATTTAAGTCTTAGTATTTGATATTGTGTTTCCGTCGTGTGGCGTTTGAATGTCCACGACTAAGGTTACTGATCGTGTTTGCATGCGAGGCTATAGGTTTTGACCTATGAGCGAAACGTGTGCCGTTTTGGTTTCCGACTTGATTTTAATATGCAATTGCGATGTGTTATGATATGTAGGTACCCCATGAGGATTTAGAGACCATGAAGAAAAGGATGGCAACATCGACATCGGCAAGCAAGAGCAAGGTGAGTGGATCTATATCCACGGGGGAAGTCGAGTGGATGGCGTATAGCATCCCTGCAAACTTTGATGGAAACCGATTTATACATATAGAATATGGTTAAGGAAACCTTATATTGAAAACTATAAATAGAGTTAAAGGATAGTTAGAGAACCATATTAGAAACTAATGGATAGTTAGAAGTGATATGATACGGCTAATATGTGATGACGGAATTTGAGGATGATGTTTGACGATATTGCCGTTTAGGGTACTATAAGACTAGATAGCCGACGTAAATGTGTCATCCTATTTCCAAACTGAAGAATCGTATGCATCTTTTAAATAGATACCTTGAGGGATGTTATGGATTTTCAAATGATATCTTTTCCTTAAAAACACCGTAGCCCCTACTTTCAAAACTACGATTCGCATCTTTCAAAAACTGTTTGTATGGTTCGGGTGTGTATGTTAGATTAGATACGTATGCTTATTGTAAAAGTAGAGTGTATTTGTAAGATTGACTTAATGAGGGATATAAATGCGATGAAAAGAATATATGACGTGATATGATGATTTGGTGACATGTTGGTATACAGATACGAGTCGATTGAGATGATTGATACCCTGCCGGTCCCCTGATATGAGATTATTGGGGATGTGACCTGGGACATAGGTATATAGAGATATTTATATATGTTGTGAATCGTGAGTGATAGCCGTACGAGACGTTAGGTCCGTACCCTCCTTGTCTTATAGGATGATAGGATCCCTGATAGCTTAATGCCGTCATACGATGATTTTCCGTACGTGATGAGTTGACTTGAGGTTTGATCCATAGCATTGAATAAAGGATGCCGTACGATAGGGTATACCGTACGGGATGTTTTCTGGCTAGATGCCGATTGATTGATTCACCGACTCGGTCATGTTAGATACGTATACCCGTCGGCATTTGCATATGATTTACATTATGCTGCATTCATTTTATTCTCATGGCATTGCTTAAACATGTGCTAGTACACTTACACCATTGTCGATCATGCGTATGTTACACTTACACAGATTTGTCGGCTCACACACTTCATCATCGATAATTTCCATATCACTACACAGTAGGATTGCTGCATCATGATATGACCCCTTGCATAGTTTACTTGCTATAGTTACATATGCACCTTATACGATGTTGCATTTGACTTGGGAGAAATTGGGAACCGCGGTATATATTTAAAAACGTGAGTCATTTTAAAAGAGTGGTTTTCCCTGATATTATCATATCATTGTTCCATGTTGCATGATATACGGATATGCTTACATTTCTATTATATGTCGCATACATCATGCTCTATGATTTTACCCATTGAGATATACTGTTTTCATGAGATTTCTGGATTTGAGAACCGTGGATATTTTAAAAGAAAGCATGTACTGTTTTAAAAACCCGGTTTCTCTTGATATGATATTTCGATGCGTCCACCATGTGTTTTCTCGGTTCTGAGAGTGACATGTGAAACCCGATTCAAGGAGTTGGATGAAGCCGATTGCGGGTACATAGTGGACCCGGTATGGTACCCCGGGGCAAGAACGGATTGCTGTGCTGCAGACGGTGAGCCTGCCAGTGGGACTACAACCTACCGGTGATAGTATTTAGGCCCGGCGGATATCCGGAGGATACCGACCGGAGTCGAGAGATGAGATGGGCCGATCCGGACTGACGGAGCCCGAGATATGAGGATTTACGTGTCGATGCTGGACACGGGTTTTATGATGTTTTCGAGTGTCGATGCTGGACACTCAGGTTCCATGATTTTGATGTGTCGCGAGGGATGCCGTTGATTTATATCCTCATACTTACATGCATACATACATTGATTATATGGTTGAACGAGATCCACATGCATACAGACATTGGTTATATTGATGGATTATATCCGCATACATATAGGTATTGACTACCTTGTTGGCACATATACAGACCCGGTCACCCTAGATATCATAGTATTACCTTTATGATATAGTTGATCTAGGAGTCATTTTTATTCGATTTCTACTTGTAGATGTTTTTCTACTCACGAGTTGGAAACTCACCCCCGTTGTGCCACAGTTCTTGCAGGTTGACCGCATGGATCAGTAGCGGTATCGCTGGCATATAGCTTCATTTGGGTGTTTTGCATTGGTAGGTAGAGCATTTATATTGTACCCACTCTTGTATTTATATTTCATATTGTATCTAGTCAACTCCATCAATCAAAATTAGTAATTTGTATAAGTAATGAAACTTAGTGAGATTGTGATTGCGAGACTTAGAGCGAGGGGTTTTCCGCTACTTGTGGTTTGATATATTGCTTATTTCTTTATCTTTTGTGGTGAACTTCGCCGTTGGGCATCGTATACTTACTTATACTGCCTTGCGTGGTTGTGATCTGCCGGTTGGCGAAGAGATAGCTCCCGCTTGGGGATGCCATTATTCTTGTTATGTATTTATGGTTTTGGATCAAAATATACAAAGGAGGAGCTGCCCAAATTTTTAAAAGACGAAACACGTTTTCAAACTAGTAAATTTCACTTGCATTTTCATGTTCCTTTTCTATGCATTAAGAAAACTTGATTTCATTATACCTTTATTTCAAAACTTCACTTCCTTTATTTTCTTAAAAAGGTTTAGATTTCTGGGTTTCAGCTTACTTGAATTACGTTACGCTTTTAGACGTTGCGTGATTTAAGTGCCGGTCACGAGCTAATATTTCAGGTCGTGACATGAACAATGAGATAAATATGATATTCGACCCGTACCCAAATTTGGGATGCAGTACGATGGATTTACCCTACGAGATGAATATTGATAATTGATCTGCACTCTTGACTCGAGGATGTCATATTATATATTGTATCGTATGGGATACTATTGAGGCGGGATCACCGATTATTATATATATAGATCGACTCAGATTTAGGTGGATTTCCTTACCCTTTCGACTAGTCTGTTGGTTTAGTCCTGTAGTTACTTAGTAGATGTTAGACTGAGTACGAGTCATACTTATTTCCAAAACTAACGAATTATGAGTATTTTAAAGACAGGCCAAGAAATACTATGGATATTTCAAAGGATGTACTTTTTCATAAAAACACCGTAGCCCTATTTTCTAAACACCACGATTCGTGCGATTTCAGATACCAAAAACTGTATGACTCTTATATAGGAATGTATATTTCTTTATTGCTCCATTTACTATTCATTTTCCATTTATTCTGCCGTTCGCATTGCATTGCATGCTTATATGTATTTTCATTAGTAATGATGAAACCTGTTGTTAGGACACCAGCACTATTATCGATGATGCGTATGCTCCACGTACACTCACTTGCCGGCTCACACACATCTTCATCGGTAATTGCTATGTCACGTACACTTTAGAGAATATAATTTCATTGACATGGCTTACTAGCTGACAGTTCCTATATGTTATTACTTTCATGTGCTAGTTTAGATATTGCATTCTTTACTTAGATACCCAAGCATTTTATATTCATTTGTCATGCAATATTATAGGCCAGTCCGGATTGCCGGAGCCCAGTATTCACTGTTATTTACACATGAGATTGTTATTTCGGATTTCCATGAGATTTCTAGATTTGGAGAAACCGCAAGGATTTATAAAACGTATTACCATTTTTAAAGATACAAAAGTGTGGTTTTCTCCTGATATGATTTGAGATATGTCCACCATGAGTTTTCTAGGCTCTTGAGCGATATCATACACCCGATTCGAGGAAGAGGAGGAACCGTCTGTGGGTGCATGGTGGACCCGGTGCGGTACCCTGGGGCGAGAAGGTTACAGATGATAGCGTTGAGCCTGAGACAAGGGAGCACTGCTGATCGGTGATTTTATTGTGACGCGCCGGATATCCGGAGGATACCGACGTGGTCTTTTATTTGAAGATTTAGGCCAGTCCGGATAGCCGGAGCCCTAGATATTGATATTTGATGATACAGGCCAGTCCGGATAGCCGGAACCTGAGATATTGAGATTTGATGATACAGGCCAGTCCGGATAGCCGGAGCCTGAGATATTGAGATTTGATGATATAGGCCAGTCCGGATAGCCGGAGCCTGAGATATTGAGATATTGAGATTTATATTTTGTGTCGATACTTGACACTGATTCTACGTTGATTTCATTGATGATACCTCGATTTAAATATACAGAAATCTCACTAAATTAAGAAAACGGTTTTCTCATTCATGATGTATTCTGTATTCATTATATTGCATTCATACCACATATTTATGATATGTTGTTACCTGAGGCACTGACACGAGCACTTGGTATCACACTTATGTATAGATATTTACCCTTGCCACCTTACCATTGTTTCAGGCTTTATCATATTGAGAATATATATTACTGATCGTATTGACCTAGAATTGAGTCATACATACGATTTTTGCTCTGTGATGTTTTCTACTAACGAGTTGGCAACTCACCCCCGTTGTGCCACAGTTCTTGGAGGTTTTGCCGTACAGGTTTCCTTGGCGGCTTTGCTGGCACACTGCTTCATTCCGGGTGATTGCTTTGGTAGGTGGGTTCACTCGCATCATGACCATCCTTGTATTTATTTATATTGTTGTATCTAATAAACTCCATCAACCAAACTTGTATATTTTATTAGACTTAGAAGACCAGTGTATATTCTTTTGACCTTAGAGTCGCGCATTGTATTATTATGGTTTTCTTGATGATTTTGAGTTTCCTTTTGAGTTTTGATCCTCGCTCTTGGCGTTGTATATTATACTGCTTGAGTGGTTGTGACCGTCAATTGACAAAGAGCTAGCTCTCACTTGGGGATGCCTTTATTCATATTATTCATGTTGTACCCCTTTTGGGGCCAGTATTTACAAAGGAGACTCTACCGAAATTTTCAGAAAAGATATGATGTTTTAAAAATGTTTACAACGACTTTTCAAAGTGATTATATGCAACTTTAAAATAAGTTTTCTTCACTTCTTCTTTTAATTGGTTTAGAATTCTGGGATTTTTGGCTTACTTGAATTAGATTGGGTCCTATAGACTTCATATGATTCAAATGCCAGTCACGTGCCATTTTGGGTCGTGACACTGGGATGTTGATTCTTGGTCGTGGGGTCTCTGGGGTTGTGTGTAGTCTCGTGGAACGTGCAACTTTCACTAATTATCTGTGTAGCAAAATCTGGGATCACTTTACTATAATCTAGTGTTTTGAATACGCGCGTTACGTTATCTGACACGGTTCGTGATCTTGTGTAGCTGCTGCACTTGGGTTGGTTTTGGTGTGTCGCCATGCACTTTAGCCATTGGACGAACACTTGAGAGTTGGATTGGAGTCGGTGCGTCAGTCAAGCGTAGTTTGTACGTGAGATTGATCGATTTCTGAGATTTGCACTTTCTATGTTTTGTGTTAATAGGATCGCAGGCGGGGACTTCGGACGCTGCGAAGAAATGGAAGTGGGTGTTTGGATCTACCTAGTTCGCGATTTTCGGTGAGTGGATTTAACATCTACGGGGAGATCGCCCGTATGGCGTTAAGCGTCAGGGCTAGATATGATATAATATTAGCTGCATGCTTATACGCACATATAGAGATTGTGCATGGACATCACTGTATATTATTACTTGTTGTGCCTGAACTTGTACCCATTGGACACTACACTATTATTGACAGTTCATGTTGCACGAGCACCAATTGTATGCTACACACACACTGTCGGTAATTGCCATGATACGCACAACAAAAATATTCATATGATATACATTGCTATTGGTTAGCGACATTGAGGCATTGATTCTTGTGCGGTTGCGCATATGAAATATAGCATACATGTATACCTACATGCTTCACATATGCCTTGCTATGCTACAGCTACACTTATATCCATATGGTATTGTATCATTATTGACAGGTGTATACACATATAAGATATAGCTATATGTACATCATGCATACATACAGGTACACCCATATACCTTGATATGGCTACACCTATACCTGTATGGTATTACATCATTATTGATAGGTATATACTCATATCTGGCTATAGCCACATGTTCACCTTTATAAGATGTTGCTTTGGGTTTTGGAGAATTGGGAACCACATGATATATTTAATAACTTGATGCATTTAAATAGCGGTTTTTCCTTGATATGCTCATATTACTGTTTTAGGTTGCATATATAATATTTTCTGGATATTTTACTCCTGATGATATATATCAGTGGTATGGGACACTGTTATATATGTATATATATATATATATATATATATATCAGTAGTATAGGACGTTATTATATATGTACATATATATAATATATATCATCATAATGATCTATGCAAGTATTCTTATTCATTACTTGATGGTTTCTGGATTTGAGAACCGTGGGGGTATTTCAAGAAACTTATGTATTGTTTGAAAACCCGGTTTCTCGAGATATTGATGTGGGCCGATCCGGACTGACGGAGTCCGAGATATTGATAAGGACCGATCTGGGCTGACGGAGCCCGAGATATGAGGATTTACGTGTCGATGCTGGACACAGGTTTTATTATGTTTCGAGTGTCGGTGTTGGACACTCAGGTTCCATGATTTTTATGCGTCGTTGAAGGACACACACACACACACACACACACACCTGCATATGGTTTCATGATGTTTTGGGTGTCGATGTTGGACACTCAAGTTCCATGAGACTTACAGGATATGAAGGCCGATCTGATGTTATGGTGGATGAGGATTTTGGGATTTGACGTGTCAGTGAGGGACACTGGGGTTTTTCCATGCTGATGATTTTTGCATGAGGTTTTATTATATCATCCCACACTCAGGATCATTTGTTATGCATTGCTTCATGTAGTTGTAGTACCCTGATGATGTACCTTTACATGATTATTGCATATTCATATTGCCATACTTATGCTATCAGATTACATGTGATAGATTTATCGTTGTTCGTGCATACTTGCGATTTTAGTATGATGTTATTTTCTATTCACGATTTGGCAACTCACCCCTATTGTGCCGCAGTGTTTTACAGGTCTAATCATCAGAGTAGTTGCGGCAGGGCGTCTTATTATCTCTACTTTTGCGGATACCGCTACGGTTAGCTGTAAAGCCTTTTGCTATTGGTGGGTTGCGGTTATCCGATGATGTACATTGTATATCCTTTGTATCTAGTACTCTCCATCTACCACCTTCATGTTTTGACTTAGAGACGAGTTGTGAGGATCGATGTTGTATATTCTTATGACTCTGGTTGCCGTGCTCGTGTGAACCGGCCTTTATTTATGTGGATTATCTCATTTCTTCGCTACGACGTCGTATATATGTTGTGGTGGTTGTTTCCGCCTTTGGGCGAGTTTTGCTCCCGTTTGGGGATGCTTTACTTATATCTTATGTTTGTACCCGTTTCGGGGCTGGCTTTTACAAAGGAGGTGCTGCCGAAATTTTTATGAAAAACAAACTTAAGCTTTAAGTTCTTACTTGAGATTTTTAAAGTGTTTATATCCTTTACTTCTTGGAATGGTTTAGACTGCTGGGTTTTCGGCTTACTTAAATTGCATTATGCCTGTTGATACGTAATCTAAGTGCCGGTCATGTGCCTAATTTGGGTCGTGACAAAGTTGGTATCAAAGCGCTAGTTTTCCCTTTCTGAGTGTAGCATGACCTTGGTATGATGGAGTATGTAGCTTAAATAGAGTAACGTAGCATGTGTATGTTACTTACGACACAGTACTCCGCCTAAGTGACCTTAAGACTTGTTGTTTGAAATTCTTTCTATGATTATATACATCCTTGTGATTCGATTTCTATGTTCTTATCGAATCCTGTTTCCATTTCCATCCTTTATGCCGCCGAAGACTACGAGGGCGCAGAGAGCGGCCGCGAGGGCCGAGGTCTGAGTTGACTTGTCCGAGATGAGGACTGACCCAGGCGGTACACCTATTGTGTAGGAGCAGATTGTTCCACCTTCGACAGACCATATGGCTATGCTAGGGGCTGGTATGCAGGACTTGCGCCAGATGATGGGGTCGTTAGTTGAGGCCATTCGAGCACACTGGCAGGTGGTTGTTACACCCATTATGAGGACCGTGTTGGTGCCTACTGTTCCAATAGTTGTACCTGCAGCTACGGAGGTGATCACCGTATCGTTATCGAAGTTCATAAGGCTGAGGCCTCCGGTTTTCACTGGCACCGATGCAGCTGAAGATCCGCAATCATTTATCGATCGGATGGCCAGGATATGTCGTTCGCTGAGATGCTCCGACACGAGATGGGTGGAGTTCGCGAGCTTTCGTCTGGAGGGTTTGGCCCAGAAGTGGTGCGAGTCCTTAAAGAAGGGCAGAGCCGCGGGTCTTTCTCCTATGACCTGGGCTGAGTTCGTGATGGTGTCTCTTGCGTGTTTTCTTCCACAGAGCATCAGGGATGCTCGAGCGTGCAGTTTCGAGTAGTTACGCCAGACTCCGGGTATGACGGTGGCCGAGTACGATGTGCGGTTTACCGAGCTGTCTGTGTATGCTCCGTATTTGGTAGCTACTGAGGAGATGCAGGTCAAGAGATTGGTTCGAGGCCTGCTTACCCAGTTGTTCCTTGCTATCAGCGTTCAGCATTGTGACACGTATGCAACAGCGGTGGACGCAGTCCTATTGGTAGAGGAACGTCTTTCTGAGACGTCGGTTGTTCCGGAACCGAAGAGGGTTCGTACTGGTGTATCAGCATGGAGACGGACGTTTGGACACCAGGACAAATTTCGTTCAGGTACTAGGGGTAGTGGAGATGTGGGATGAGGCCAGTTATTCAGCACTTATCCCCAGGAGGGTCAGCAGTCGACGTCTGAGTGCTTTAGGTGTGGCAGTCTATCTCACCTGGTTAGGGATTGTACCGTGATACGCTAGAGAGAAGCAGTCGTACCATATGTTACCTTACCACTTTCTCCACCTCAGAGGGCGTTGCCTCTTATGCCTGTTGTTGCTCCGCGTCAGACTCATGTTCAGGGAGGTCATGGTCGCGGTGGTTTTGTGCCGAGAGGACGGGGTAGTAGAGGCGGAGGTCAGTCAGTTGCTGGTAGAGGGCAGGCTCTGGTGTTTTCCTCAACTCATCAGGACGCGCAGGCGTCCAATGCTGTGGTTTCAGGTATGCTTTCTGTATGTTCTTTTGATGCACATATTTTGTTTGATCCGGGATCTACGCATTCGTATATTTCTACGCATTTCGTGCCGAGGTTGGGCCGAGAGTCGTGTTTGCTAGATCATCCGCTTGTTGTGATTACTCCTGTTGGTGATTCTTTCGTTGCGCAATATATGTTTCAGTCGTGTGCCGTTTGTATTGGAGATAGAGATTCGTCCGTCGACTTGATCCTTCTAGATATGTTGGACTTCGACGTTCTCCTTGGCATGGACTGGTTAGCTGCTTGCTATGCGTCTGTTGACTGCCGTGAGAAGACAGTCGGTTTTAATTTTCCGGGAGAATCTGTTCGGGTTATGCAGGGGGGCCGGGGTGCCGCCCTTCACAATTGGATTTCATCCCTTTGCGCTAGTCGGCTTTTGAGGAGGGGATGTCGGGGATTCTTGGCTTTCATTCGTGATACTGGAGCCACAGTAGAGTCGTTGGACCGGGTTCCTATCGTGCGAGAGTTTCCCGACGTTTTTCCCGATGAGTTACCTGGTTTTCCGCCAGAGCGCGATATTGAGTTTTGCATTGATCTGATTCCTGGCACGGGGCCTATTTCTATACCGCCTTAACGGATGGCTCCAGCAGAACTTAGAGAGCTGCAAAATCAATTGCAAGAGTTGCTTGATAAGGGACTTGTGCGTCCGAGTGTTTCGTCTTGGAGAGCTCATGTGCTATTCGTCAAGAAGAAGGACGGCAGTTTGAGGTTGTGTATTAATTATCGTCAATTGAACCGAGTTACAGTGCGGAATAGGTATCCATTACCTCGCATTGACTATTTGTTTGATCGGCTCCAGGATGCGAAACATTTTTCTAAGATTGATTTGCATTCGGGTTATTATCAGTTGCGGGTTCGGAATGATGACATTCTGAAGACTGCTTTTCATACACGCTACGGGTATTATGAGTTTCTGGTGATGTCGTTCGGCCTCACCAATGCCCCAGCAACGTTCATGGATCTGATGAACCGGATTTTCAGACCGTTCCTCAACCATTTTATTATTGTGTTTATTAATGACATTCTGGTCTACTCTAGAAGTCGAGAGGAGCATGAGCAGCACTTGAGAATTGCTTTGCAGACATTGAGAGAGCACCAGCTGTATTCTAAATTCTCAAAGTGCGCATTTCGGCTTGATAGAGTTTACTTCCTGGGTCATGTAGTGACGGGAGATGGTATTCTTATGGACCCGAGGAAGATCGAGGCTGTACAGCTTTGGCCCAGACCTGTATCCGTGATAAAGGTCCGCAGCTTTTTGGGTTTAGCTGGTTATTACCGCCGCTTCGTGCAGGATTTTTCGAGCATCGCTGCACCGCTGACCGGACTGACCTGGAAGGGGGTTCCTTTTCTTTGGACCGATGCGTGCGAGCAGAGTTTTCAGCAGTTGAAGACTCGGTTGACGACGGCACCAGTTCTATCATTGCCTTTTGGATCGGGTGGCTTTGTTGTTTACTGCGATGCGTCTTGAGTGGGGCACGGTTGTGTTCTGATGCAGTATGATAGAGTGATTGCTTATGCTTTTAGGCAGCTGAAGAAACACGAGCAGAATTATCCCACTCACGATCTTGAGATGGCCGCGGTGGTCTTTGCGTTGAAGATTTGGAGACACTACTTGTACGGGGAGTCGTGTCGGATTTTCCTGGACCACAAGAGCTTGAAGTACATCGTCTAGCAGTGGGACCTAAATCTGAGACAGCGCTGGTGGATGGAGCTTGTGAAGGATTATGATTGTGAGATCCTTTATCACCCGGGCAAGGAGAATGTGGTAGCTGATGCTTTGAGTCGTAGGCCCGGGGGTAGCTTGTTCCAGTTGAGTACCGTTCAGAGGCAGTCTTCTACAGATTGGCAGATCTTGTGCGATGGTAGAGTTTAGTTTGAGTTCACTTCCACTGGGGGACATCTTGCTCATGTCCGCGCCCGTCCACTTCTACTTGATCGTATCCGTAAGGCGCAGCCCAGTGATGCCCATTTGTCTGAAATTTTTGAGCTTGTTCGGCACAGTACAGATTCGGAGTTCTTGATTGATGACCAGGGTATGCTACGTTATGGGACTCACTTGTGCGTACCGGATATTGATGGATTGAGACGCGAGATCCTAGAGCAGACACGTCAGTTTGCCTTTAGCATTCATCCAGGCTTCACCAAGATGTACCGTGACTTGAGAGACATTTACTGGTGGGAAAGGATGAAGCGCGATGTTTTAGACTTCGTTTCGAGGTGCCTAACTTGTCAGCAAGTCAAGGCTGAGCATCAGAGACCGGCTGGAGAGTTGCAGCCTTTACCCGTTCCTGAGTGGAAATGAGAGCAAATTTCTATGGACTTTGTTGTGGGTCTACCCAGGACCAGTCGGGGGTATGACTCCATTTAGGTGATTGTTGACCAATTTACGAAAGCAGCTCACTTCCTACCAGTGAAGACCACTTTCAGTTATGCTCAGTATGCTCAGTTGTATATAGATGAGATTGTGCGTTTGCACGGCGTTCCTACATGCGTTGTATCCGACAGGGGCACCCAGTTCACTAGCCGTCTTTGGCAGAAGCTTCAGGAAGCTTTGGGTACCCGGTTGAGTTTTAGCACCGCTTTCGATCCGCAGACCTATGGTCAGTCAGAGCGGACTATACAGACTCTAGAGGATATGTTTCGGGCATGTGTGCTTGATTTTGGTGGAAGTTGGGATCGTCACTTGCCGTTGATTGGGTTCTCCTACAACAACAGCTTTGAGGAGACTTTTAAGATGGCACCTTTTGAGGCTTTGTATGGTAGGAAGTGTCAATCGCCTGTCTGTTGGACCGAACTCAATGAGAGTAGGGTTCTGGAACCCCAGCTAGTTCAGGAGACTACGGAGAAGATCCAGCTGATCCAGGACAGGATGAGCGCAGCCCGGTACAGGCACAAGTCTTATGCTGACCGTCGTCATCGCAGACTTGAGTTCACAGTGTTGGATATAGTGCCCTAAGAGTCAATTATTGGATCGTAGGCACGTGATTGCAATGATTGAGGGAGGACCTATGCCAGTAGGACAGTCTTACTCAAGATGATAGTATGGTATCTGGTTTATCTTTATCATCGTGTACAGCTTTAGGTGACATTACAGATCACTATTGCACGTTGATAGAGCCCATTGGATTCTTGCTTGACGGCCAGCAGTATGATGGCGATCATATACGTAGGAGTTGGGGTCTATAAGCACATCCTTAAAGTGGTCCCCAGTCGTGGGAGTTTCGAGACTGGGCATCGATACTCTATTAGTAGACTAGTGTATACAGTCGAGACCCCGATTAGGGACGGTGGCCGGTCTCACAAGCCATTGGTGTCAGTTGGTTCACCTAAGATGTATACAGGTGCTCATTGGGTTATGAGTACACCGGACAGGACTCGCCGGGAACATGCTAGTTGGTATTATACCTGACGTCAGATAGCAGTTCCCTGGTGACATGTGTACAAGTTAGTTAATCGACCTGAGATCGTCATTTGTCTCGTGTGAGTTCCCACTATGCTTTGATTACTACCCTACCACGGCTCAAAGGAGTCATGCAAACAGGTTTTAGTTGGGTACAATCCCGAGCAACATGGAGGCAGTGAGCGGATCAGCAGGGGTTTCGTCTCTCCCGGTATTGGGGGTGAGATCGTGCTGTGTCTAGGAGAGCCATTACATGAAGTCCTTGGCCAAGACAGGAGATTTACTGATAGGTATTCAAGTAGTATCTCAGGTTGTTCTGGGCTACACTCCGACATGACTTGTACCGCTTTTGGGGGTCTGACTTTTACCAACCCCCTAGGCCTGCCATGCGATGCTCATAGACGAACAGACCGGACTGTATGGATATTGTCACCGACAGGCTCAGTCGGGTGTCAGGTTGAGTACGCTTATCGACCTCCCTTTTAGTCAATACCTGGTAGCCCGTTACGTATGGCTAGTACCTCTGACGTGTTAATGGTTAAATCCATAGCCAAAGTATTGACGAGTCTTTAGAGTCCCCCACAGACAGTTTCTCAAGTTTCGGGCGAAACGTTGTAGAGGCCGTATGATATATGGCAGAGTTCGATCATATACGTGCAGTAGTGCACGGATCATGATCGGGCGGATCATACTAGTGGGCTTTGGTTTAAACCGGATCCTAGTATTGGATTTGTTGGATTACTTTAGTCTCATCGCATTCGCATTCAGTAGGAATGTGGATGCAGGTATGTATATACAGGTGAGGGGTATCCTTATGATCCGTCATGAGTTTACATTAGATGTTGCCATATTTTTTTATTGTTGTAAACATTTAGGTTAATGTTTACAAATGGAAATTATGAGCTAGAAATCATGATTAGGAGCATTAATTGTGACACATGCACAAGTGGTGACTCGTGGTCTTTTTCTTTGTACATGTGTCATATTATGTGATTGATTTATATGGTGAAATGGGAGAAAGAGAGAGAAAGGGCAGCCGTGTACATGGTTAGCTCTTGTATTATTTTCTTCTTGCTCTCTTTTTCATTTCATCACACATGAGAAAGAAAATGCCTCCTCTTCTTCTTCTTCCTCTAGCTCACAATCTCCATTGATGGCTTCACCTTCAACCTCCATCCATACAATGGATGCAAGAGACAAAGTTTTCACACACATTCTCTGCATCGCCTTGGACACGTCGGCTAGCGGATTTCGTATCCGAGTTGCTTCGGACGAAGCGGGAGCCCGTAAAAAAACTCGAAGATGTGGTGCCCTTTCCGACGAGGAGATCGATATCGGAGATGCCGCGAGGAGCTTGGGATGGTGGCCAAAGACCGAAGGACACGGATCGATCGGTATAGCTTTTCCAACCATTTCTCTAGTTGCTAGTTATAGGTTAATGGTTCGATCCGGATTTATAATATACGATAGCGCCAGTTTATAGTTTCGTAAAAGTTTTCGTTTCCGCATTTTGGCCTCGGACAGACGGCCGGGTCGCTACCGTAGACTTACATGGTATCAGAGCCACGCCATTAACCTTTACTAGCTTGCTCTAACGTGTTTAGAACTTCGATCGAACGAAATTTCCGAAACCGCGATTCCAATTTGTGCAGTTTCTGTTGAAATTTTTTTGTCGTCGAAAAATTATTTTGAGTGTGTCAGAAAATTAGGCAGGCATTTACAAGACCACTGCAGAAATTTTGTATCATGACGTCACTATAGCGCCGCGGAACCGCGGCATTACCCTTGTTTTGGCCGCGCTTCCGCCGCACTCCTGTAGCCTCAATGCACCAAACTTTCTGCAGTGGTCTCTGACTTGGAATTGGGGTTTCTGGTATTTTTTGTTTTGGCCCAGATTATTTTGAGTACTGGGAATTGTGCTTAGGGCCCACTTCGGGAAATTTTATCGATCGAAAATTTTAAATATGTTAGTTCACAGTGCTTACTTTATATCTGCGACCGTGAATGTCATTCGAGCGGTAAATCTTGTCTAATTGCTATAGTTCCTTTAGACGGATTTGCGAACGTGACATTCACGTTGATGTTTTGTGTTGTGCTATGATGTTGCGGATTTGTCGTGGTGGATAGCCTGGATGCAATGGTAGTACAGTTTGGTTGTATTTGTACATTTGATATTGCGGGGCGAGCGTCCGACATGTGGACTGCCGTCACTGCCTGTTTGTATATTATTCTTTTGGGGCACGACCGGGCTGAGTTCGATGTACCCGTTGTATATATTTTACTTTCTGTACTAGGATTACCCCGTGGTGGGGTGCACGGATAGCCGGGTTCTAGAGGGCAACGAGCCCGCATCTCATGGATTTGAGATGGAAGGGGCTTCACTTTAGAATTGGCGGGCTATTCGCCGCACTCGTAGGGGGTACAGGTTGACCCACGGAGGGGTGCTCAAGTTACCGGATTCCGTGAAGTGCTGGGTGGTCCATTCACTTTGTTGAAGGGGGCTGCCTCGCTTCAGGTTTTGGTGGGTAACTTGCCGCACCCGTAGGGGTCTAGGATTTCATTGCACAGGCTATCCATACGACCCGGGGAACGTCGGGTTTCAGTAGCGGCTCTATGAAACCCGGGGATCCCAGATTATCTGTATTGTTCTGTGATGCTTATTACATTTCTGTGATGTTGCATTTTATCACGCCTTGAGCGATTATTATATATTGATATATATACTAGTATGCTGTATATGTTTTACACCCGCGCTAGTCCAGTCCCTGCTCTGTCGTTAGTTAAGTAACCTAACGGGTGATGACGGGACCCAGTGGCGAATGCGGATGGCATATACGTACATCATATTTTCGTTCTTTTGTGGTGTGATTAATTGATGGGACTGCATTGATTCGGATCAATGCAAGCTAAACAAACCTATTCTGATGTTGTTGGAACATTTTTCAAAAAGCTGTTATTGTAAAGACGTTCTCTTTTGTTTTGCACAGTGGTATTCGGTTATGAATATCCAGCACCTTAGTCGACGAGGCAAGGGCCGAGATCCCTTCACCGGGAGTAACCCCTTGGACAGAAGTTTGCATCAGGGTAATAACTTCACTATAGTCGATTACTTTTTGCTTTGCATCATGGTATTCAGTTGGAATATCCTGCACCTCATTCTACGGGGAAAGAGCCGAGATCCCTTCACCGGGAGTGACCTCTTTAGCAAAGGTTTTCGCCACTATATTTTCATAAAAAGCTATCCTGTTCCTTCAACGATATCAAGTTCATTACGTTAAAGGTTTTTCACCAAAAACCATTCGTAGCCCTCCGTCATTTCAGAAAGGTAGCACTTAGTATTCATGCTATGTATGTTGGCCTTCGTCAAGGCATAGTGTATGGTAGTTATTTGTTACTTTTCTGCTGCATAGATAGATGCGTTAGTTTGGGACAGTCGTGCTACTATTTTGGCCTTCGTTAAGGGTATGTACGGGTGGGTTCAAATTAACCTGGACAATGACGGGTAGAACTTGACATGTGACTTACGATATGTTGGCCTTCGTCAAGGTTATAAGAGCATGGGGTAAAAATCACATCGGGAGTTTCTAAAGAAATTGAAACTTGCCAGATATGAGCATACCTTCTGGAGTGTGATAATGTGAGTGGATTCCATCACATTATCATGCGATGATAGTTGTATCCCGATTCCTACTGATGAGTTGGTATACTCCTCGGGTGATCCCGACTAATTCTTCTTTCAGGTTTGGAGGAGAATTTAACGATACAGTGGGAGGTTTCCTGATTAGATAAATTGATAATCATTCTGATCTAGGTTAGAGTGCATGCTGAGTGTTTCTTTTCTCTCTCTCTTTGGAAGCGACCATGATCCGACCCTTGACTATGACTCAGTGACCAAGTTAACCGAACTTTCTTAAAACACTGGCTTTTAGATTGTTTGAGTTGCATACCTCATTGCCACTCCTACTTTTACCCTTTTCTCCAGAATACCCCGTATTACTACGAACATCCACTTATATTGGATAAAACCATCGTATGGTTATATACGAACTCGAAGGAACTTGTTCCAGATTCGATGATGGTTTCTGGTTCTGGAGAAAATGAATAGGACTATTCAGTTGTCTTTTCCTTTTACCTTCTCTCAGGTTGCGAGTGCTCCTTGGATTAGGACAGTACACCTATTATACTAATTGGATAGTCTTCTTCCAAACCATAGGCAAGTGCCGAACGGTAGAGAATGAAGAAAACCCCGCATTGACGATTTATTTGATCAGCTCCAGGGTGCGAAACATTTTTCGAAGATTGATTTGCGTTCGGGTTATCATCAGTTGCGGGTTCGGAATGATGACATTCCGAAGACTGCTTTTCGTACGCGCTATGGGCATTATGAGTTTTTGGTGATGTCGTTCGGACTCACCAATGCGCCAGCAGTGTTCATGGATCTGATGAACCAGATTTTCAGGCCGTTCCTCGACCAGTTCATTATAGTGTTTATTGATGACATACTGGTCTACTCTAGGAGTCATGAGGAGCATGAGCAGCACTTGAGGATTACTTTGCAGATATTGAGAGAGCACCGGCTGTATGCTAAATTCTCAAAGTGCGCATTTTGGCTTGATAGAGTTGACTTCCTGGGTCATGTGGTGACTGGTGATGGTATTCTTGTAGACCCGAGGAAGATCGAGGCTGTACAACTTTGGCCCAGACCTGTATCGGTGACGGAGGTCCGCAGCTTTTTGGGCTTAGCTGGTTATTATCGCCGTTTTGTGCAGGATTTCTCGAGTATCACTGCACCGCTGACTGGACTGATCCGGAAGGGGATTCCTTTTCTCTGGACTGATGCGTGCGAGCAGAGTTTTCAGCAGTTGAAGACTCGGTTGACGACAGCACCAGTTCTTTCTTTACCTTCTGGATCGGGCGACTATGTTGTTTATTGTGATGCTTCTCGAGTGGGGCTCGGCTGTGTTTTGATGCAGCATGATAGGGTGATTGCATATTCTTCTAGGCAGCTGAAGAAGCACGAGCAGAATTACCCCACTCACGATCTTGAGATGGCAGCGGTAGTCTTTGCGTTGAAGATTTGGAGACACTACTTGTACGGAGAGTCGTGTCAGATCTTCACGGATCACAAGAGTTTGAAGTATATCTTCCAGCAGCGAGATCTGAACCTGAGACAGCGCCGATGGATGGAGCTAGTGAAGGATTATGATTGTGAGATCCTTTATCACCCGGGCAAGGCGAATGTCGTAGCTGATGCTTTGAGTCGTAGGCCCGTGGGTAGCTTGTCCCAGTTGAGCGCAGCTCAGTGTCAGTCTTCTGCAGATTGGCAGCTCTTGTGTAATAGTAGAGTGCAGTTCGAGTTCACTTCCGCTGGGGGACAGCTTGCTCATGTCCGTGCCCGTCCACTTCTTTTTTATCGTATCCGTGAGGCGCAGCCCAGTGATGCCCGTTTGATTGAGATTCTTGAGCTTGTTCGGCAGGGAAGAGTTTCGGAGTTCATGATTGATGACCAGGGTGTGCTACGATGTGGGACTCGCTTGTGTGTACCAGATGTTGATGGGTTGAGACGTGAGATCCTAGAGCAGGCACATCAGTCGGCCTTTAGCGTTCATCCAGGTTCCACCAAGATGTACCGTGACTTGAGGGACTTCTACTGGTGGGAAGGGATGAAGCATGATATATCGGACTTCGTTTTGAGGTGCCTGACTTGTCAGAAAGTCAAGGCTGAGCATCAGAGACCGGCTAGAGAGTTGCAGCCTTTACCCGTTCCGGAGTGGAAATGGGAGCAGATTTCCATGGACTTCATTGTGGGTCTACCCAGGACCAGTCGAGGGTATGACTCTATTTGGGATATTGTAGACCGGTTGACGAAAGCGGCTCACTTTCTTCCGGTGAAGACCACTTTCGGTTATGCTCAGTATGCTCAGTTGTACATAGATGAGATTGTGCGTTTGCACGGTGTTCCCACATGCATAGTATCCGACAGAGGCACCCAGTTTACTAGCCGTCTTTGGCAGAAGCTTCAGGAAGCTTTGGGTACCCGGCTGAGTTTTAGTACCGCTTTTCATCCACAGACCGATGGCCAGTCGGAGCGGACTATACAGACTCTAGAGGATATGCTCCGTGCATGCGTGCTTGATTTTGGTGGCAGTTGGGATCGTCACTTGCCGTTGATTGAGTTCTCCTACAACAACAGCTTTCAGGAGACTATTCAGATGGCACCTTTTGAGGCTTTATATGGTAGGAAGTGTCGATCGCCAGTCTGTTGGACCGAGCTTAGTGAGAGTTTGGTTTTGGGACCCCAGCTAGTTCAGAAGACCACAGAGAAGATCCAGCTGATTCAGGATAGGATGAGAGCAGCCCAGTGCAGGCAGAAGTCTTATGCCGACCGTCGTCGTCGCAGACTTGAGTTCGCAGTGGGGGATCATGTATTCCTGAGGATTTCTCCGATGAAGGGCGTTATGCGATTTGGGAAGAGAGGGAAGCTCAGTCCCAGATTTGTAGGTCCTTTCGAGATCCTTGATCAAGTGGGTTCTGTTGCTTATCGTTTGGCGCTCCCGCCCAGTTTTCCGGATGTTCACCCTGTTTTTCATGTGTCGATGCTTCGTAGATACCTTCATGATCCTTCTCACACGATTCAACACGAGACCGTTCAGCTTAAGCGCGATCTTTCTTTCACCGAGCAGCCGGTAGTTATTTTGGATCGGCAGGTGAAGAAACTTCGGTCAAAGGTCTTGCCATCTGTGAAAGTTCTTTGGCGTAGCCCGACTAGTGAGGAGATCACTTGGGAGGCCGAGAGCGAGATGCGGAAGAAATTCCCTCATCTTTTTGAAGGTACGCTTAGTATGAGATTTTAATTCGGGGACCGAATTTCTATAAGGAGGGGAGATTGTAACGTTTTAGAAATCGTTTTGCGAATTTTTCCGTTTTAGGGCAAAATTGTCGGTTTTTCCCGTTTTAACCCGATTTCGATCAAACGACCGTATAAGCTTACCGACACCTAATTTGGCCAAAATAAAGCTTGTGCGCGAACTTTGGGAGTATTTGGGAGGTTTTGGTTCAGATAGATTTTTTCCCGAATAAAATATTATTTTAAGCGGTATTTTGTGCACGTAAATCGGGAAAATTTTTATTTTGTGAATAAATTAATTTTGTCACTAGAATTATTTTAGAAGGTTCTTTTTAAATATCTAGATTTTTTTTGGTGACTAATGGTTTGGTTTTAAAAAGAAAAGAAAAGAGTGAAAGGTGGCAAAATAGCATTATTTTATATTAATTACACTCTTTCATAGCTATTTCCTCACAAATTATTCACAAAAATACCCCCCCCCCATCATCCTTGGCCGACCCACATCCCTCCATTTCTGTCCAAAACATTTCCAAACTCATTTCTCTCTCATTTTCTTTTGAAAACACAAAAATAAATCCAAAAATAAATCCAAAAATTCCTAAATAAATATTAAACCTTTTTTCCTTCACTAATCCTTCATGGATCTTAATCAAAGCTTGATTTTTGGAGGCTAAAGTGATGGATCTAACTTCTTTTTGGTGTTCTTGAGGAGGTATAATTTCTTACCTTAATCCATAATTAATTGCTTTAATCTTTAACTAGCTAATTTAGTTAACTAGTTAAGTGCTTAGTTTAGCATTTAATTCATGATTAATTCATTATAATTGGTTTAAGAAATTCATGTTAGGGTTAAATTTTGATTAAGTGATTAGTGTTTAATTCAAGTGTTAAATTGTGTTTTGGAAAAGATTAATCTAGTAGAAAATGTTAAAATTTGCTAATAAGCATTTTGGTTTAATTAAGCAAAATTGCTTATTAGATTTTTGCTAAAACATAATTAGCGAGTGTTAAAAATATAGGATTGGTTTAGATAGCTTAGTTAAGCTATTTTAAGGTATTTGTAATTGTTAGATTTGTGTTATCTTGAATCTAGTGCGATATATTGCGATAGGTTGCTTACTAGATTTCGGGGTTTTCCGACGTAGGGTTCGTTTGGTAGTTGCGAGGTTATATCCAGTGTATTCCTCATAATTTTTGTGTTGTGTTGCGCGATCGGGACGATCGGGGTCCAGATTTGGTGTTTTGTAGTTTAGCGCCCCCAATTAGGGTTTTGGCCGGTATCGTGCGCGATAGATGCGCTAAGCGCGCAGTGTAATTTTCCGGGCGTTTTCGTCGCGTTTCGTTGTCTTTTCGTCATTTTAGGATATTTAGCTTATGTGTTGTATTTATGAAATTTTAGGTTCGCAAGAAGGAACTTCGGGTGCTGCGGACAAGAGGAAGCAGGTGGTCGGATTTTCTTAGCTCGAGACCATCGGTGAGTAAATTTAACATCTACGGGGAAATCGCCCGTATGGCGTTATGCGTCGGGGCGAATATGATATGATAGCTGCATGTATTTGCATATTAGTTACTTTCATATGAATGCCATTGTATAGCATTATCTGTTATACTTGACTCGAAACTTTAGATATAACACATTACTGACGGTTCATGTTGCACGAGCACTAAATTGTATGCTACACCCACACCGTCTGTAATTGCCATGATACGCACAAACACCTACATATGTGATATGATTGTGGATAGGAATGATTGGAGTAGTAACTCTTATTCTATTGTGCTTATGAAATACTGTGAACACATACTTACGTGATATTGCATTAGGCAGGAATAGTTAAGGTAGTGAACCTTATTCCACTTCACTTATATCTTGCTATAATTACTTATTCATCATGCATACATATTGACATGTATACCTTCGTACTTTATTACATGTAGATACTTAAACCTTGCTACACTTACATGTACACTTCATATGATACTGCATTTATTTTCGAAGGAATTGGGAACCGCATGATATGTTTTAAGCTAGATTCAATTTAAAGAGAGGTTTTCCCTTTATATGCTCATATTGATGTTTTATGTTGCATATATCAGTTTGATATAGATTTCATATGATTTATGGATTTGAGAACCGTGGGGGATATTTTCAAGAAAACTTTGTATTGTTTGAAAACCTGGTTTCTCTTGATATGATATTTGATGCGTCCACCATGTGATTTTTCGGTTCTGAGATTTGGCTTGTGATACCCGATTCGAGGAGCGGGACGCACCGTCTGCGGGTACATGGTGGACCCGGTATGGTACCCCGGGGTGAGTGGTGATTTCGTGGTGTAGACGATAAACCTGACGGTGGGACCACTACCTACCGGTGATTGTATTTGGACTCGGCGGTTATCATGGAGATGCCGACCGGAGTGAGGTATGACATATCGTCAGGGCTAGTCATAGTGACAGCGCCTGAGTTATGAGGATTTACGTGTCGATGCTAGACACGGGTTTCATGATGTTTCGAGTGTCGGTGTTTGACACTCGGGTTTTCGTGAGACATACAGGATGTGACGGCCGATCTGAGGATGCGGTGCCTGAGGATTTGGGATTTGATGTGTCAGTGAGGGACACTGGTGTTTTTCCATGCTGATGATTTTTGCATGAGATTCTACATTATATCATCCCACACTCAGGATTATGTTGATATGCATTGTTTCATGTAGTTGTAGTACCCTGATGATGTACCTTTACATGATTGTTGCATATTCACTTATCATACTTATGCTATCGGATTACTTGTGATAGATAGATTGTTGTTCGTGCATACTTGCGATTACTGTATGATGTTATTAACTATTCACGAGTTGGCAACTCACCCCCTTGTGCCACAGTGTTGTGCAGGACTTACCCTCTGAGTAGTCGCGGCAGGGCATCTTATCATCTCTACTTTTACGGATACCGCTACGGTTGGCTGTGAAGCCTTGCTTTTAGGTGGGTTGCGGTTATCTGTTTGTACTTTGTATATTTTTTTGTTGGATCTAGTATTCTCCATCTACCACTATGTTGTATATGACTTAGAGACGACTTGTGAGGATTCAGTGTTATTTTGTGGTGACTTTGGGTGCCGTGCTCGTGGGAGCCGGTTTTGTTGAAAAGTTTTACTTCTTTATGCAGTTTCCTTTTATATTTCTTCGTTTCGGCCTCATATATATGTTGTGGTGGTTGTCTCCGCCGTTGGTCGTGATTAGCTCCCGTTTGGGATGCTTTTATTATTATCTATGTTGTACCCGTTTTCGGGGTTAGTTTTTACAAAGGAGGTGCTGCCAAAATTTTTAAGAACGAAAACTAAACTTAAAGATTTTTACTTTAAAAAAAATTCTGAATGTTTAAAACAATGTTTTCTCCGTTGATCCAGTTTTGGGTGGTTTAGATTTCTGGGTTTCGGCTTACTTAAGTTGCGTACGCCTTTAGACATTACGTAGTTTAAGTGCCGGTTACGGGCCAAATTTGGGTCGTGACAGGAAGAGGCATTACTTAGAATACCCGGATACCCCTTCGAAACATTTACATGTTTCAGTTTCACTGTGTATTGTTAAAAGAAAACTGATTTCCCAATTAGCCCTTGCTCCAGGGTATGTATTTACCAGGTTTGATTCTCACATCTGTATGGTTTTACAGATGATGAGTGGGAGTAAGTTATTGAGAATTGGGTGATCGTCCTCATTATATCGGGATTCATTGTAATTGGTGATATTTGAGGAGATCGCCTGGGTTGTTTGCCGGACGGCAAATATTTAGTTTTGAATATCCGTTGTTATGTACCAATTTCAAATTGATATATCTGTACGTTTATTTTTATAAAGTGAGATATAACTTTTTGAAATTATGTCCATGACATTTACCTATATCAGTGGATGGTTAGGTAAAGAGCATTAAACAACGGTGTAATTCTTCTTAACCATAAGTACAGTTTTCAACCTACGATACACAGGGAATGAGTTATTAGACTCAGGGGACTTATACAGAGTATTGTATGTTGTCCAGTGTCCATGAGGACAGAGGGGTTGGTACTCGTACTATATTCTATTTACTTGTGACTTCTCTAGTTCTTAGACATGTGTTTCGTAGAAATGCAAGGTCTAAGTTTTGAGAAGTTATAGGTATAATAATAAAGTAGAGAACCAGATGTTGCAAGTATCAGGATTCTTCAAGGTGATCGAAGATGTAGATACTTGTGTATGGTATTCAGTTGATAGTAATGATTAAGAGAACTTGCTTCTTTTTCCGGTTACTCATAATTGGTAGCACTCCTAAGTTGAGTAATGTTGATCGGCCTCTCTCCATTTAGTTGACATGCACTGGAGACAGCTGCATGATTTGAATCTGGTTCCAATTAAATCAATGTCTCTATTTCTATATTGGATATAGAATAGTTCATATGTTAACAATGTTAAGGTACGGGGAGTTGTCCGGCTTGTGCTTAAACCAGACTCTGGATAACTCAAGGCACGTTTCTGTAATGGCTGTTTGTGGGTTGACCCGGGCTATGACGAGGGTTGACTTTCTACCATCTGGAAAATCAATAGTGATATTATTCTTGACTCGCCACAGTTTTAGTAAAATGGATTTTTTCAGAAAACAGTAGTGGGACTATGGTAGAACTGGAAGTGATTCCAGAACCGCAAACGATTACTGAAAATTTGATAAGAACCTAAAGATTCGATCTGGTTTGACATTCCATTGGCCACTCCGCAGATATGGTGGGTAACCTCAGGCACCCGAGAGGTACTCCGGTAGCCTCAAGAACGGTGACAGGGAGGTTCTTGTTTACCCAGACTTGCCATTGATGTTGTTCTAGACTGTGAGACCCGGCAGGAGGATGAGTATAGTGTCGTTCTAAACTGGCTTTAGAAGTGTACGTGTATATGACTCTACCAGAGGGTTGTCGTAGTCGGTGGAAGCAGCGGAAGCATAGTGGACAAATAGCTTATGTCTATTTATGGACTAAAGCAGATATAGCGGAGATAGATCATCTATTTTTGATGTAACAGTCATAAGTTTGACTTCATCAGAATAGGGGATGGATCATTTAAGAAGGTAGTAGGGTGTGATGTCTTGGTATTTGGATGACATACATATAGTAGGAAATGATATTCCTGCACTACGATCGGTTATACTTTGGTTGTCACACAGTGGTTTCTCCACATAAAGCTTAGATATTATATCATACATTCTGGTAACTAGATCTATGGTTTTAGATCTAGATTTAGGTAGTTTCCCAATCTAGGTACTTAGACAGCATTCTAAAGGTGTTTTAGAATGGACGACTCCTGGCATGGTAGTGTACCTGCAGGTGATGGAGTCACCCTCTCTAAAGCTGTCTTACAGACTAAAGGGGAGAGGGATGTGCATGATTGGCAGATCACTTGCTTAGGCAATTGAGTTGATCATGAGATGTCAAGTACCACACCAGATGTTGTTTTTGCATGAGCTGCAATAAGTTGATATTTATCCAATCCTGGAGAAACGTTCGGAAGTAGTTTTAGAACATAAGTGGATGTTCTAGGGATATGATAACGGCAGCCTCCTTCGGAAGACGGTTATCATTCCAGGCTTCCAAGGTGACCTGGATGACAGAGTGACTGTCAGAGTTATAGTTTTTCCTCTGACGAGGGGTAGTTGTTTGGACAGGAGGTCCAAGCGGATATTGAGGGAGGCATGGCGCAGGATACTGATTAAGTTCAGTTGACGATACAGTCTAAGAAGTTTGGATTTGGAGTTCATTTATGAACTGGGTCCCATCAGATATCCAGACATATTCTAAGACAGGTATTGCTCATTTCGGGAGATGGCTTTCTCTGCGAACTTGAGATGAAGAGAGACATAGAAAGAAACATCAGGGCGGATCCACTCACTGAGGCTATTCCTCGAAAGCAATAGTTTCGCAAACGGGCTTTGTGAAACTGATTAGTAGAGGAGTTGGGTGTTCGGTATCACATGGGCTGTGAGTATGCGACATCGCAATAATTAGCATTGAGTGCAAGTGGGAGATTGTTGGATATAGTGCCCTCAGAGTCAATTATTGGATCACAGGCACGTGATTGCAATGATTGAGGGAGGACCTATGCCGGTAGGACAGTCTTACTCAAGATGATAGTATGCTATCTGGTTTACCTTTATCATTGTGTACAGGTTTAGGTGACATTACAGGTCACTATTGCACGTTGATAGAGCCCATAGGATTCTTGCTTGACAGCCAGCAGTATGATGGCGATCATATACGTGGGAGCTGGGATCTATAAGCACATCCTTAAAGTGGTCCCTAGTCGTGGGAGTTTCGAGACTGGGCATCGATACTCCATTAGTAGACTAGTGTATACAGTCGAGACCCCGACGAAGGGCGGTGGCCGGTCTCACAAGCTATTGGTGTCAGTTGGTTCACCTAAGATGTATACAGGTGCTCATTGGGTTATGAGTACACCAGACAGGACTCGACGAGAACATGCTAGTTGGTATTATACCTGACGTCAGATAGCAGTTCCCTGGTGACATGTGTACAGGTTAGTTCATCGACCTGAGATCGTCATTTGTCTCGTGTGAGTTTCCACTGTGCTTTGATTACTATCCTACCACGGCTCAAAGGAGTCGTGCAAACAGGTTTTAGTTGGGTATAGTCCCGAGCCACATGAAGGCAGTGAGCGGATCGGCAAGGGTTTCGTCTCTCCCGGTATTAGGGGTGAGATCGTGCTGTGTATAGGAGAGCCATTACACGAAGTCCTTGGCTAAGGCATGAGATTTACTTGTAGGTATCCAGTAGTATCTCAGGGTGTTCTGGGATACACTCCGACACGACTTGTACCGCTTTTGAGGGTCTGACTTTTACCAACCCCCTAGGCCCGCCTTGCGATGCTCATAGACGAACAGACCGGACTGTATGGATATTGTCACCGACAGGCTCAGTAGGGTGTCAGGATGAGTACGCTCATCGACCTCCCTTTTGGTCAATACCTGGTAGCCCGTTACGTACGGCTAGTACCTCTGACGTGCTAGTGGTTAAATCCACAGCCAAAGTATTGACGAGTCTTTAGAGTCCCCCACAGACAGTTTCTCAAGTTTCGGGAGAAACGTTGTAGAGGTCGTATGATATATGGCAGGGTTCGATCATATACGTGCAGTAGTGCACGGATCATGATCGGGCGGATCATACTAGTGGGCTTTGGTTTAAGCCGGATCCTAGTATTAGATTTGTTGGATTACTTTAGTCTCATCGCATTCGCATTCAGTAGGAATGCGGATGCAGGTATGTATATACAGGTGAGGGGTATCCTTGTGATCCGTCACGAGTTTACTTTATATGTTGTTGTATCTTTTTATTGTTGTAAACATTTGAGTTAATGTTTACAAATGGAAATTATGAGCTAGAAATCATGATTAGGAGCATTAATTGTGACACATGCAAAAGTAGTGACTCATGGTCTCTTTCTTTGTGCATGTGTCACATTATGTGATTGATTTATATGGTGAAATGAAAGAAAGAGAGAGAAAGGGCAGCCATGTATATAGTTAGCTCTTGTATTATTTTCTTCTTGCTCTCTTTTTCATTTCATCACACATGAGAAAGAAAATGCCTCCTCTTCTTCTTCTTCCTCTAGCTCACAATCTCCATTGATGGCTTCACCTTCAACCTCCATCCATACAATGGATGCAAGAGATAAAGTTGTCGCACACATTCTCTACATCGCCTTGGACATGTTGGCTAGCGAACTTCGTGTTCGAGTTGCTTCGGACGAAGCGGGAGCCCGTAAAAGGACTCGAAGATGTGGTGCCCTTTCCGACGAGGAGATTGAGATCGGAGATGCCGCGAGGAGCTTGGGATGGTGGCCAAAGACCGAAGGACACGGATCGATCGGTATAGCTTTTCCAACCCTTTCTTTAGTTGCTAGTTATAGGTTAATGGTTCGATCCGGATTTATAATATACGATAGCGCCAGTTTCTAGTTTCGTAAAAGTTTTCGTTTCCGCATTTTGGCCTCGGACAGACGGCCGGGGCGCTACCGTAGACTTACATACAGTGGGGGATCATGTATTCCTACGGATTTCTTCGATGAAGGGCGTTATGAGATTTAGGAGAAAGGGGAAGCTCAGTCCCAAATTTGTAGGTCCTTTCGAGATCATTGAGCGAGTTGGTACCGTTGCTTATCGTTTGGCGCTCTCGCCCAGTTTTCCAGATGTTCACCTCGTGTTCCACGTGTCGATGCTTCGTAGATACCTTCGTGATCCTTCTCACATGATTCAGCACCTGACCGTTCAGCTTGACCGCGATCTTTCGTTCACCAAGCAGCCGGTAATTATATTGGATCGGCAGGTGAAGAAATTTCGGTCAAAGGTCTTGCCATCTGTGAAGGTTCTTTGGCATAGCCCGACTAGTGAGGAGATCACTTGGGAGGCCGAGAGCGAGATGCGGAAGAAATTGCTTCATCTCTTTAAAGGTTAGCATAGTAAGAATTTTAATTCGGGGATGAATTTCTTTAAGGAGGGAGATTGTAACACCTTAGAATGCGATTAGTGTTAATTAAGCGTTAATGCGGGTTTTTAGGGAAAAGTTTACCAAATCGGTTTCCTCACATTTTATAACAATTAATTAATATTTTATTATTATTTGTTATGGCTTGCACACACATGTGCATATTAATGTGAGGGTTAGTTTGTGTTAATCTCGTGTAGTGACCATGACACCTTAACCTAATCCTTGCTTGTTTAACCTTAACCCTAGATATTTTGTGTGAGAAAATATCTTGTTTTGGATTGAGAGAGGTGGCTAGGTGAGTCATGAGAGCATTAATGAGAGCATTAATGGAGGTGAGGGAGAGAGAGTAAGAATAATGATTTAGCTCACCCTACACTCACCCTCTTACCCTTTTCTCTCCCCACTCTCTCATTCTCTCTCACTCCCAATTATTCTTCATCTCCTCACTCCCAAACTGAACCCTCACTACCCCATCACCAAAACCTTGCAAAACTTCACAAAAATCCCATTAAAACACTTTAAAAGTCTTGATTTAGCCACTAGGTTGCCTTGGAGCTTGGAAAGTTAGGATTTTTGAGCAAAAGTGGCTAGGTAATGACCTCTAACTGATAATTAGGTATTTATTTTGTTGTGTTGCCTTATAGTTATGGTTTAGAACTCTAAAGGTTTAGTTTTGAGCAAATATCGTATTTTTAGTGTCAACTTGAAGTCTCTGTGATCTGCTGTAGAACCAGGTGTTTATTGGAAAAGTTCCCATCACAGTGACCTAATGTTGTGAGTTAGAACCCACCATAAAAACCTGAGACCCATCCCTCTCTTCGTGGCCGTAGATTTAATGGTTCTGGCTGCAAATTACGGCCAGAGTGGGGCCTGGGATGTGGATTCTTGGTCATGGGGTCTCTGGGGTTGTGTGTAGTCTCGTGGAACATGCAACTTTCACTAATTGTCTATGTAGCAAAATCTGGGATCACTTTGCTATAATCTAGTATTTTGAATACGCGCGTTACGTTATCCGACACGGTTCGTGATCTTGTGTAGCTGCTGCACTTGGGTTGATTTTGGTGTGTTGCCACGCACGTTAGCCATTAGATGAACACTTGAGAATTGGATTGGAGTTGGTGCGTCGGTCCAGCGTAGTTTGTACGTGAGATTGATCGATTTCTGAGATTTGCACTTGCTATATTTTGTGTTAATAGGATCGCAGGTGGGGACTTCGGACGCTGCGAAGAAAGGGAAGTGGGTGTTTGGATCTACCTAGTCCGCGATTGTCGGTGACTGGATTTAACATCTATGGGGAGATCGCCCGTATGGCGTTAAGCGTCAGGGCTAGATATGTTATGATATGATATGATATTAGCTGCATGCTTATATGCACATATAGAGATTGTGCATGGACATTACTGCATATTATTACTTGTTGTGCCTGGACTTGTACCCATTGGACACTGCACTATTATTGACAGTTCATGTTGCACGAGCACCAATTGTATGCTACACACACACTGTCGGTAATTGCCATGATACGCACAACAAAAATATTCATATGATATACATTGCTATTGGTTAGCGACATTGAGGCATTGATTCTTGTGTGGTTGCGCATATGAAATATAGCATACATGTATACCTACATGCTTCACATATGCCTTGCTATGCTACAGCTACACTTATACCCATATGGTATTGTATCATTATTGACAGGTGTATACATATATGAGATATAGCTACATGTACATCATGTATACATACTTACATGTACACCCATATACCTTGATATAGCTACACCTATACCTGTATGGTATTACATCATTATTGATAGGTATATACTCATATCTGGCTATAGCCACATGTTCACCTTTATAAGATATTGCTTTGGGTTTTGGAGAATTGGGAACCGCATGATATATTTAATAACTTGATGCATTTAAATAGCGGTTTTTCCTTGATATGCTCATATTACTGTTTTAGGTTGCATATATGATATTTTCTGGATGTTTTACTCCTGATGATATATATCAGTGGTATGGGACGCTGTTATATATGTATGTATATATATATATATATCAGTGGTATGGGAAACTGTTATATATGTACATATATATAATATATATCATCATAATGATCTATAAAAATATTCTTATTCATTACTTGATGGTTTCTGAATTTGAGAACCGTGGGGGGATTTCAAGAAACTTATGTATTGTTTGAAAACCCGGTTTCTCGAGATATTGATGTGGGCCGATCCGGACTGATAGAGCCCGAGATATTGATAAGGGCCGATCCGGACTGACGAAGCCCGAGGGCCGATCCGGACTGACGGAGCCCGAGATATAAGGATTTACGTGTCGATGCTGGACACGGGTTTCATGATGTTTCGAGTGTCGGTGTTGGACACTCAGGTTCTATGATTTTTATGCGTCGTTGAGGGGGACACACACACACACACACACACATATATATACCTGCATATGGTTTCATGATGTTTCGAGTGTCGATGTTGGACACTCAGGTTCCATGAGACTTACAAAATATGAGGGCCGATCTGTGGATGCGGTGCCTGAGAATTTTGGGATTTGACGTGTCAGTGAGGGACACTGGGATTTTTTCATGCTGATGATTTTTGCATGAGGTTTTATTATATCATCCTACACTCAAGATCATTTGTTATGCATTGCTTCATGTGGTTGTAGTGCCCTGATGATGTACCTTTACATGATTGATATTGCCATACTTATGCTATCAGATTACATGTGATAGATTTATCGCTGTTCGTGCATACTTGCGATTTCAGTATGATGTTATTTTCTATTCATGAGTTAGCAACTAACCCTCGTTGTGCCGCAGTGTTTTGCAGGTCTGATTATCAGAGTAGTTGCGGCAGGGCGCCTTATTATCTCTACTTTTGCGGATACCGCTACGGTTGGCTATGAAGCCTTTTGCTATTGGTGGGTTGCGGTTATCCGATGATGTACATTGTATATCTTTTGTATCCAGTACTCTCCATCTACCACCTTCATGTTTTGACTTAGACACGAGTTGTGAGGATCGATGTTGTATATTTTTATGACTCTGGTTGTCGTGCTCGTATGGGCCGACCTTTATTTATGTGGATTATCTCATTTCTTCCCTACGGCGTCGTATATCTGTTGTGGTGGTTGTTTCTGGGTTTGGACGAGTTTTGCTCCCATTTGGGGATGCTTTACTTATATCTTATGTTTGTACCCGTTTCGGGGCTGGCTTTTACAAAGGAGGTGCTGCCGAAATTTTTGTGAAAAACAAACTTAAGCTTTAAGTTCTTACTTGATATTTTTAAAGTGTTTCTATCCTTTACTTCTTGTAATGGTTTAGATTGCTGGATTTTCGGCTTACTTAAATTGCATTACACCTGTTGACGTTACCTAGTCTAAGTGCCGGTCATGTGCCTAATTTGGGTCGTGACAGAAATACAAATCTGGTGCAACAAATGCACAAAATATAAATCTAGTGCAACAAATGCATAAAATACAAATCTGGTGCAACAAATTTACAAAATATAAATTTAGTGCATCCAATGCACGAAAACTCACCCATATCTCAAATGCTCACAAAAATAACAACGAGCATGCCAAGGTGTATTAAAATCATAAGCGTGTGCAACTGCATGCACAAAACACGTATCAATGCACTATAGGCACATGTGAGCTATACCGAATGCAAAAATCAAATCGAGTGCGTACCACATGCACAAAATCAAATCAACCGTATGAAATCCACGAAATCATAACCACATGCTACCAAGGCACAAAATCGACATCAAGTGCAATAGATATGCACAATTCATAAACCAACACAACAGTGTATAAAACATATATCAAGTGCAATAACTATGCACAAATTGTAAATACCCAGTAGGTGCAGCCATGGTGCACGAAAACAACATCTTGAAACTCAATCATCAAAACTCAAATTCAAGTGATATAAGCGTGATACTCGGATCACAAACGCAAATCGCAACAAATGACATTAAGGTACACCTCCTACAATATCGAAAAATGCCGGTGCGCCCAAAACTGGCAGAGCAAGAACATCCGTCTGCCTCCTGCTCACGGTCTGGCGTCCTCTGTCTCTGGGTCATCATTTTCTCTGTGGATTACCAATCTCGCAATCCATCGACTCGTCGGCCCGGTCAAGTGTACTAACGGAAACGATTCCGCTCTGACACTCCTCTGGTCATTTCTTGGCCAATTAGTATGACCATTCGTAAAGTAGCACTTCACTGACATCGGCCTCTGGACCTCTGAATACACGTGACACAGCTGATCCACAGTGCAAATCTTATCGCAGCAGTGTCCTGGAAGGCACCTGCTCAAGGTCTCTTCCGATCTCGCCTATGCCGAACTGTACGGAGGCTGGTACTCTTGCATAATCTTTTCTCGTTTTCTGGACATCTGCATTCTCAGCACAGCATTTTCTTGGAAACCGGCCGTATCCCAATGCCTTTGTATACATATCAGATCTCTAATCTCAACGGGGAGTAACAACATCTCGTTAACATCTCGCATGAACCTCTTGTTTCACCCATCTTCATTATCGTCCATATCAAAATCACGTTATGCTATCTGCGTACTGCAATTCGTCCTCGGCTACAGTCAATCCGGAGTCTCTCACACGGACTCGAAATTACAAACTCGGTATCTTCATCACTCTGTAGAAGATATCTAACCGAACACATCCTCGGGAACTCGTCCAAATCATCGGAGGAAAACACTTTATTCGTCCGTTCTCGATCGACTCACAACGCATCTGGGTGAGGTCCTTCTATCTGAAACTGGTCAACTTATCGATCTCACATCAGGGCATCCGACGAACAAAGTCATCTCTGGATCGATCTACTCTATATCTGAATAAGATTCTCCACACTGGAAATCTTCAACTCAACTGAGTCTGTGTTGGCGCATCAAATCAGACAAATCATCTCAGTCGCTCAACTCAACTCAAGATAGACTAGCTATCCTCTATCGCATATCTGCCTGAAAGCTCCAGCGATCTCAGCTCATAAGCTCTGGAAGCGACATCCCATCAATCTCAGCAACGGCTAGGTGATCTGTCTACACAGTAGACAACATTGCAAACTCTGAGGTAAGCTGTACATCAACAGTCCTCTCACAACGGGCAGCCTCTATCAGTGGCCCGATCATCCGGTGCAAAACCGAACACTCACCTCAAACGAGAGGTCACTACACAAACACTAAATCGAGACGTTCTCATGTCACCAGAAAACATGATGGTCAGTCCTCGTCCATGACGAGCTCGTCCTGGCCGCATCACTAGCAGCAGCTCAATCTGCGCTCAAACCATGGTGACAGGAACCTCAAGCATGTAACAATGAAGATAGATCAAAGGAATGAAAGGAATCAACAGATCCAAAATGGATACATGATCATAAGGAGGAACGGAATCAATGAGAGTATGATCATGGGAACGAATAGAATCAAGGATCTCAAATGGATATATGATCATGGGACCGAAGAGAATCACAGGTCTCGAGATAGGTACATCCTAAGGTCACTTAAGCGGAGTATCGTATCGTAAGTATTCCGCGGAACATACGCACGGTACATCACTCTACTTGAGTTGCCTACTCCATCAATCAGGGTCAACCTATGTAACGAAAGTTCGGGTCTAATACCCCCCTATTCAAATCTAAGTTCCGTAAGGTTAAGCCTAGCTTCCGAAATAGATTACGCCCAGACTCCACATAGTCAAACCTAGACTCGAACCAAGGTTAAACCTAACACTCTGATACCAACTTTGTCACGACCCGAAATTTAGTTCGTGATCGGCACTTAAATCACGCAACGTATGAAGGCATAACATAACTTAAGTAAGCCAAAGCCCAGAAATCTAAACCTTTTTAAATAAAATAAAAGAGGTGAAGTTTTGAAATAAAGGTATGATGAAATCAACGTTTTCTTAAATGCATAGATAATGGAACATAAAAATGCAAGTGGATTATACTAGTTGAAAAACATATTTCGTCTTTTAAAAATTTGGGCAGCACCTCCCTTGTATATTTTGATCCAAAACCACATATACATAACAAAAATAAAGGCATCCCGAAGTGAGAGCTAGCTCTTCGCCAATCGGCGGAATCACAACCACGCAAGTCAGAAATATATGTATACGACGCCCAACAGTGAAGATCAACACAAAAGGATAGTGAATAAAGCAAGACATCAAATCCACCAAGCGAACATATAACCCATCGCTATAAGTCTCGCAACCACAAGTCTTGCTAAGTCTTACTAATTATACAAATACTAGTTACTGATTGATGGAGTTGACTAGATACAACAGGGATAATAATATAAGGGTGGGCACGATCCAATATTCCTCACCTACTATAGCAAATCACCCGAATGCAAGCTGTGTGCCAGCGATATCGCTACTGATCCATGCGATCAAACGTATAAGAACTGTGGCACAACGGGGGTGAGTTGCCAACCCGTGAGTAGAAAACATCAACATGTAGAAATCGAATAAAACAACGATTTCCTAGGTCAACTATATCATGAAGGTAATACTATGATATCTAGGGTGACCGTGTCTGCATATATGCCAACAATAAACAATGCCTGTATGCATGTGGATATCATCCACGTATCCCTTAATAACACAACAACATCATAGAACCTGAGTGTCCAACATCGACACTCGAAACATCATGAAAGCATATACATGTAAATATGAGGATATCAACCAATGTGTGTCCATCAACGACACATCAAAATCATGGAACTTGAGTGTCTAATATCGACACTCGAAACATCATGAAACTCGTGTCCAACATCGACACGTAAATCCTCATATCTCGGACTCCGTCAGTTCGGATCGGCCCATGGGCTCCGTCAGTCCGGATCGGCCCATATCCATCTCACGACTCCGGTCGGTATCCTCCGGATAACCACTGGGCCCAAATACTATAACCTGTAGGTAGTAGTCCTTCTGCCAGGCTCATCGTCTACTTCACAACATACCTTTCTTGCCCCGGGGTACCATACCGGGTCCACCATTAACCCGCAAACGGATCATCCATCTCCTCGAATCGGGTTTCACATACCAATCTCAGAACCGAGAAAACTCATGGTGGACGCCTTGAAATATCATATCAAGAGAAACCGGGTTTTAAAAACAATACATACTTTCTTTTGAAATATAACCACGGTTCTCAAATCCAGAATCTCATGAAAACAGCATCTCAATGCGTATAATCATAAAGCATAAGGTATGCAAGCGTAGAACAGGAATGTGAGCATATCAAGTATATCATGCAACATAGCATAATGATGTGAGCATAGCAATATATCATGCCGACGAGTCATATGACAATACTGAACAATTAAGAGCAATAGCATGATGTAGAAATTTTGCTGTGTAAGTGACATAGCAATTATCGATGATGAAAGGGTGTGAGCCGGCAAATCTGTGTGAGTGTAACATACGCATCATCGATAATTGTGCAGGTGTACTAGTACAGGTATATGTAATGCAATGAGAATATCATGAACGTAGCAGAAAGTAAATCGTGAGAGCAATACTATAAGGTATACGTATCTAATCCAACATCTACGTAAAGGTTAAACTAAGCGGTGTAGACAGAGATTAAATATCTATAACATATCCGAATCGGTGAATCTATCAATCGCCATCCATCCTCACAACATCACGTACGGTACAATCCATCGTACGGCATCCTCTAGTCAAGGGTATGGATCAATCATTCGGTAAAACATCACGTGCGGTAAACCATCATAAAGCGGCAACAAACAGAATAGGGATTCTATTGACCTACACAACAATGAAGGTACGGATCTAAAGTCTCGTACAGCATATCACTCATTATTCATATAATTATATATATATATATATATATCAGGTCACATCCGTATCAACCTCATATCATGGGACCTGACAAAGGTATCAATATTATCATATCGCCTCGCATCCGTAACGACATATTAAGCCAAGTCATCATATTCATCATATCAATATCTCACATCAATGCCATCTTACATATACAATCTATCTTATTACTCTCATACCATATTTATCGACCTCATAACATGCCACCATAATCCCGTACTCATTCTCTTGCAACTACCTCTATATATCGTGATTCACATTCACATTTCATATCTTCATATATCAATTCGAGACATCCATTCTATCATATTCTTTCACACTAAAACCATTAACTATAACCTTAAGTCGTGGTATATCTTTTCTCCAAACTATAAATCACATATTAATGTTTGCGGGGGTGCTATACGCCATCCACCCGACTTCCCCTGTAGATATAAATCTACCTACCTGCAATCTCCTCGCTTAGCCGGAGTCGATGTGCTTCGTCATCTCGGAAGTCCACGCGAAGGTACCTACAATAAATACACAGTCACAATGCTATTAAAATCAAGTCTGGAAAACCGATACGGCACACGATGCGCTCATAGGTTAGAACCTATAGCCTATGCATGCAAAAACAACCAAACAACCCTCGTCGTTGACGTAAAAACATCCAACGACCAAATCTCATATCTAATATCAAAACCAAGAATTCCAATATCGGAAAACATAGCCAAAACCAACCCAATATGCTCCCAGATTTTGGCTCAGGTCAATTGGGACTAAATAAGCAAGTATAGGGGATAGGTTACAGGGTAAGTGAGCTACAGCCAAAAGCTCAACACCATGGCCCAACAAAAATCCGATGAAAACATCACAAAATCCGATCTCGCCGGCCAGAAGGAGGAGTTTTGGGTTTGTATTTTGGTGGTGGTCTACTGGTAGTTTGTCTAGGTCAATGGACTTGTTTGATTTTCTTGAAACTACCCTAGGTAACTCCAGATACCCTATAGGCTATTAAACATCACAAAACCGACACGGGACAATTTCTAAGTTCGTATTTTAGTGCTAATCTCGGGTCTTGGCCAGTAAAACACCACTAAGGGTTAAGTAAACACCCACTACCGATCACAAGTCCACACAAACACCTAAACCTTCTCTTGGAATTTCCAAACATCATTAATCTAAATCGATTTAACTCTAAACTACTATAGGGTGCTAGGAAACTCAAAAACTAAACTAGAAGTGTATGAATTACCTCATTTGGCAACTCAAGAATTTTCTTGAGTTGCTCAAAGTCTTCAAAATCCAACTTTGATTAGTCCAATGGGTTTGTAGAGAGGTTGTGATCATTTTTTGTGAAGGGGGTGTAAGGTTTCGGTGAAGAAATTGAGATGATACATAGAGGTGGAAGTGGAGGGAGTATAAGGATGGAGTTGAAGAAAAACAATGGGGGAGGAAAAGAAGGCAGCCCTCTCTCTCCTATCCTCACTCTCTCTTATTCTCACCCTCTCATAAGCCCATACCTCATCATTTGGTCCCCTCTCTCTCTCCAATAATTCTCTTTCTTTTCTTTTTCTTTTAAAACCAAATATCAACAATTACAAATGAAACAACATTCAATAAAAATGCAACATGTCATGGTGCACTAACCATGGAAAAATGTAGAAACACGGATTTGGCCTAATCGCGATTAATAGTGCACTAATCAAGTTTAATTTAAAACTTGAAAATAATTAATTATAAATGCCCAAATCCGATAAATATATTTTTAAATGAATAAATCATTTTAATCTCCAATTATTTCCCAAATATTGGTATATATTTATACCATTTTACGAAAACCCCAAATTCGCAAATCGAATAGTTTTCGCAAAATATATTATTTTAATATTAAATTCCAAAAATAATATTTTATATTTTCTGAAATGTTACAACAGGAGCAAGACACCAAGTTTTAGTACCTCGAATCCAAAGACAACCATAGCGTACCGCACATTTGTTCACGAAACACGACATACGAAATGTGGAGTGGAAAGAGAAAAAGGTCTCACCGGGTGTGCCAGAATCTGTTTACCGCCGGAAATAGAGACGGACCGGGATGGATCATCTTGCCTGAATCTAAGGGCAGATGCTATTTGGATTTATCTGCCCCCCTCTCCGAAGATACCAAGTTGATTTATGGCACCATATATCAAAGGTTTGAACAGATGCGACCATTGTAGCAGACTTTGTCAGATTCCCCCTCATTTGTGAGTGGTTTTTTGATTGTGGGGATGCTCTTCCCTGCAGGTGTAAGCCCCTGTGGTTAATTACGTTACCACATTCGATAACCACTTTCTACTCCGGCAGTTCACTTCATGTCGTGTGTGTTTTTGTTTGTTTTGGTTACCCATGAATTGTATACGGAAACTAGTTTATGTAGTCGTCCATAGGGCGCGGATCAATCCAAATCCGTATATTTTAGATTTGGGTTTGGGTCAAGGATTTGCTTGATAAGGTTTTGAACTGAGGTTTTATATTCCTTCAGGTTCAAAAATATTTTTTTTTCTTTAAGGACCGTTAATCTTGTTTGAGATTAAGATCAATTTAACTCTATAGGTGAGCATTTGGGCTCAGTTTGTTCTTGCTAAGGATGTGTTAGTCTTATTTGAGATTAAGATCAACTTAACAACATTCTATGATCAGTTTTGCTTAAGATCCAGTAAAAGATCATTTGGGCTCAGCTGCGAGAAGACTTCAAAGACTTAGCCAATTTGGGCTTGGTCTACTTAGTCTTTTTTTATTCAAAAGTGATAAGCACTTATTTGGGTTCTTTTTGTTCAGCTCTTTTCTTTTTATGTAAAAGTGCTAAGCACTTATTTGAGCTCTGACGCTCACATGTATATCATGTGAAGTATTCGGTCATGGGCGTTGCCCAATAAGTGTTGAACACTTTAGTTGTTTTGACTAAATGTGAAGTGCTAAGCACTTCTT
Organism: Agapanthus africanus; assembly: GCA_030015575.1. NCBI lineage: Eukaryota > Viridiplantae > Streptophyta > Magnoliopsida > Asparagales > Amaryllidaceae > Agapanthus > Agapanthus africanus. Next base: position 104,390,150 of record CM057347.1, on the reverse strand, counting down.
CTGGCATCCGCGTGAGGTACACGTGCGGGGCTGGGCGCTGCCCAATTAGTGCTAAGTACTCATTCATTTTGGCTACATATAAAGTGCTAAGCACTTTTTATATGGCGCCCACATGAGGAGCGCGTGCGGCGCTGGGCGCTGCCCAATCAGTGCTAAGCACATAGCTGTCTTCGACTGTATATGGAGTGCTAAGCACTTTTATTTAGCGCCCACATGTATTTCACGTGAGGCACTGGCCTTCTGTTTTGGGTGCCCGCGTGTTTTTCATGTGAGGCGCTAGGCGCTGTTAAAAGGACGCCCACATAGGAAGCACGTGAGGCGCTAGTCTCTTTTTTTATGGAGATTTAGTCTATGTTGATATTTTCATAGAGGTTAAATCACTATTTTTTAAGGATCTCGGGTTGAGTTTTTAAAAAACTAAGTTCTTGATTTGAAGGAACTGAGTTCCTGGAGTATTATGGACTCCATCTTCTTTCTTTTTAAATTTGTTCTTCCCTGAATGTTTGATTCTCAAGAACAAAATATTCCCGATGAGAATTAAATTCTCAACTTATGGGAGACTTGTCTTGTGGATCTCAGATCCAGAGAAAGAACTAAGTTCTTTTAAAAGGGTTAAACCCTAAGATGTGATATGACAGGTAATAGAGATATTTTGATCTCTATGTCTTCTTTACCACGGTTCTTTTTGAAAGGAAAGTCTTCCTCTTTGAGAATTAAATTCTCTGTTGTTTTGAAAGCTTTCTGTAATTTTTTTTAGAAGCTTATAGGGGGTTTCTTCTATATGAGACTTGAAGTCTCGGGTTCTTTATATAGTGGAGGCAGATTGTTAATTAGTTTTGAGAAAATCTCTCATTGAGAGGTTCCAATTGATTTAATCGGTCTCAAGATTAATTTGGGGAATTTTACCCACCGTTAGATCTTTGATCCAAGTGTTTCTGTTTTTACAGAATATGTTGTTCTTTTTTTTAACAAGATGGGAAAATATTTTCCTATATACAGAATTTATTCTGTCAAGTGATGATTTTTAATCACCATTGGATTTTTAATCCAAGAGTTTTCTGTTTTACAGAGAGCAATCTTTTTTTTTTGCTTAGAAAGATTGAGGAAATATATTCCTAAAATAGAATTTTATTCTATTATTGGATCATTGATCCAACCGAGAGTATCTTTCTTATTTAGAATGATTTGGGAGATATTTTCTCCTAATAGAATTTGATTATATATTTTGATGATTTATCATCCCCGTTGTATCTTTGATCCAACGGCTCTGTTTAACTGAGAGTATCCCAACTTTTTAGTAGGGAAACGTAGAATTTAATTCTATTTGGGTGCCGGAGCTCACATGTTGTGCACATGGGCACCACTTAAGAATTTAATTCTTATGATAGGTACATGTGCTTTGCATATTGGCGCCCGCGTGATGAGCACGTGCAGCACCATATAAGAATTTAATCTTTACTCGGAAAGTGCTTTTGTGCTTTGCACATTGGTGCCGGCGTGAGGAGCACGTGTGGCGCTGTATAAGAATTTAATTCTTACTCAAAAGCGTTTCTGTGCTTTGCACATTGGCGCTAGCGTCCTCATAAGAAGTACGTGAGGCGCTGCCCTAATAAATTTCAACAGAGCTTTGCTCTTTTAATATTGAGGAAACACTCACAGTTTGGACTGAGAAACCATGGGGTATTGAATGGGTACCCCGAGGGTCGAACGCAGGCCAACCCCCTACCCCGAGACCACCACAATGTGGCCTTGGAGGGTGGGGACCCGAGACTACCCCAAAAGGGTAGTCTCGGGTCTGCCCTCCCTTGTGGACCACCTTGTGGTGGCCCCCAGGGGTGGGTGCCCTCTAGCCCTCCAGGCGATAGTTAATTTTGGGTACTTCGCTATCGCGAAGGTTCGGGCGAGTTTCAAGTTCGTTTCGACTCCCGGATTGGCTTTAAACAATGAAATTTTGGGACTTAGTGAACTGTTTTTTCCGGGTTTGGGAAAACTTGCTTTGTTTTCTATTTGTGCACGGAATTATTTTGTCGTAGCCATCATTACTTGGTTATGTGATGCTTATATGTGTTGTGAACGTCTTCTAATTTCTATACGTCGATTAGAAAGGGTTACACGCATCTAGTTGTTGCGATATTTATCTCTGTGATGTTTTGGATGGATTATCGTAATAGATAGCCTTTTTTGCAATGTTAGTTGTACAGTTTTGAATTCATTTATATATTCATTATTACAGGTCAAGCGTCCGACATGTGGACTGTTGTTTCTGCCAGTTTGTATATTCTTTTATTGGGGCACGGCCGGGTTGAGGTCGATGTCACCGTTTTATATATTTTTCTTTTCTGTACTAGGATTACCCCGCGGCGGAGTGCTCAAATAGCCGGGTTCTAGAGGGCAACGGGCCTCCATCTCATGGCGTTGAGACCGGGGTGTCTTACTCTAGAATTGGCGGGTTATTCGCCGCACTCATAGGGGTATAGGATGACCCGCGGTGGGGTGCTCAAGTTACCGGATTCCGTGAAGTGCTGAGTGGCCCATTCACTTCGTTGATTGGGGTTGCCTCACTTCCGGGATTGGCGGATAACTTGCCGCACTCGTAGAGGTCTTAGTTTTACATTTCATAGGCTATCCACATGATCGGGGAACGTTGAGTTTCATTTGCGGCTCAAATGAAACCTGGGGATCCTAGATTATTCGCTATTCCATTTTGCTTATTGCTATTCTGTGATGTTGCTTATATCATGCCTGAGACAAATGTTATATATATATATATAGACACACACACTAGTAAATGTTGTATATGTTTTGCATCCGCGCTAGCCCTGCCCCCGCTCTGCCATTAGTTAAGTAACCTAACGGTGCATGACGAGGCCCCGTGGTGAATGCGGATGGCATATATGTACACTGTATTTACGTTCTTTTCTGGTGTGATAGGAATTAATTGATGGGACCGCATTAATTTTGATTAGTGCAAGAAAATAAACCTAATAAGATGTTGTTAGAACAAATTTCGAAAAACTATAGTTGTATTCTTTTGCTTTGCATAGAGGTATTCGGTCATGAATATCCTGCACCTCATTCAAGAGGGCAAGAGCTTAGATCCCTTCATGTGGAGTGATCTCTTGAGCAAAAGTTTATATTACTATAGATTAATCGGTTTTCTTCAAAACCACTAGTTTTCAAAAGCGGAGCCTAAACCACTCCTTTTCAAAACTGGTGGGTTCCTTCAACGATATCAAGTTCATTAGGTTAAATGTTTTTCGCCAAAAACCAGTCATAGCCCTCCGTCATTTCATATAAGTAGCATTTAGTATTCATGCTGTGTTTGTTGGCATCCGTCAAGGCATAGTGTATGGTAGCTAAATGATGCTTAACTGTAGCATAGAGATGCATTAATCTAGGACAATCGTACAGCCTTGTTGGCATCCGTCAAGGACGAGTACGGGTGGGTCTAAATTAATCAGGACAATGACGGGTAGATTTTGACTTGCGCTTTATGATTTGTTGGCATCCGTCAAGCTAATAAGACGCTTGGGCCAGAAACCACATCGGGGGTTTCAAATATACAGGAAACTTGCTAGTGTTGCATACCTTTTGAAATGTGGTAACTAGAGTAAATTCCATCTAGGTTATCACGCGATGATAATCGAGTCCCGATCCCACTGATGAGTAGGAAACTTTCTAGTGTTGCATACCTATTAGGTGTCTAGAAAGGTATTAACAGGGCTACGCCTCTGTGGAAACGAGGTTTATTTTAATTAGGTCCATGCGAGAGCATGGGGAACCTCCCTCGGAGCACCAACACCCACCTGGCGGAACGGTTAGCGAACTTGTAAGGTGCAAATGATCCCGACTAGTTCTCCTTTTAAGGTTTGAAGGTTAATTCGAGAAAACAGTTGGAACCATCCTCATTAGATAAACTAATAACCAATCTAATCTTACAAGAGCGCATACTGAGTGTTTCTTTTCTCTCTCTCTCTCTTTCTAGGTAGCAACATGCCATGCCCTAATCAAGATAATAAAATGTTTGACTTGACCGAACTAACTTATTACACTGAACTGGGAAACGTCGGTTCAGCTCTAACTTCTGACAACTATCTCGAGTATGGGCAATAGAAAGAGGACAGTCGGGAATTCCATATGACCCTAGTGAAGAAGAAGCATTCTAATACATCTTCTTTGGGTGAAACTGTTTTTCGGCCAACCCTATCTCCTAGACACTAGATACCGGATCAGGATCTCATATCTGTAATTTATTATAAGAACTGAGAAAAAGTAGAATGGTTGGACCGAGTGATATGTCCCTCGGAGTAGGGAACGGAGCACAAGTTAATGCTGTTGCCGTCGGCGAATATCACCTTGTGCTACCAAGTGGCAACACTATGATTTTGAATAATTATTATTATGTACCTTCCATGCTCTACAATATTATATAAGTTTCTTTACTAGATAAAAATGGATATAACTTTGTTCTAGATAGAAAGATCATGAACCTTTACCTTGATTAGGTATTGGTTGCAGAAGGTATATTTTGTAATGGTATCTATGTTCTTAATCAAAATACAGTTTTCAATATACAAAAGACACACAAGAGGAAGAGTTCATATACGAACGAAGCCTACTTGTGGCATTATAGACTTGGTCATATCAATAAGAAAAGACTAGCCAGGTTACATAAGGATGGATTTCTGATTTCGTTCGAATTTTCATCTTATGAAACTTATCAGTCATGTCTTAAAGGAAAGATGACCAAAACTCCGTTTACGGGATACGTAGAAAGAGCTACAGAGCTCTTAAGACTCATACACAGTGATGTATATGGTCCAATGTCTACGCATGTAAGGGGTGAGTTCTCCTACTTCATTACATTCACTGACGATCTCTCAAGGTTCGGATATGTGTATCTTATAAAATACAAATCTGAAGTTTTTGAGAAATTCAAAGAATATAGAGCGAGGTGGAGAACCAGACAAGAAAAAGTATCAAGATCCTTCGATCTGATCGAGGAGGAGAATACTTGAGCACGGAGTTCCTTGATTTTCTAAAAGAGAATGGTTTTCTCTCTCAGCATACTCCTCCATATACACCACAGCATAACGGTGTCGGAACGAATGAATCATACCCTATTGGATATAATTCGCTCAATGATGAGTAATACTGAGTTACCTCTTTCATTCTAAGGATATGCGCTAGGGTCAGCAGCATATTGATTGAATATAGTTCCGACCAAATCCGTGCCTACCACCCCATATGAAATATGGAGGGGAAGAGACCATATCTTAATTTTATTAAAATATGGGATGTCCTGCTTATGTAAAGAAGTAGAACTCGGACAAAGTCGAGACACGGTCAGTTTTCTGTAAGTTTGTGGGATATCCTAAACATTCGCAAGGACATCTGTTCTACCATACTGAGAAATAGAAGGTGTTTGTTGCTCGCCACGCCATCTTTTTAGAGAAAGAATTTCTTGTAAAAGAAATTGGTGGGAGTATGGTAGAACTGGGAAAAATTTCAGAAAGACAAACCATAGTTGAGAATTTAGTGGAACCTCCAGATTCAATAACCCCGAACGAACCTCGGCCACTCCGCAGAACAGTAGGGTTTCTCGTCCACCCGAGAGATACTACGGTTTTCTTATAGACAGGGATCGAGAGGATTGCATCTTGAAAGAAGATGATCCTACTGTTAGTTGTATATCCTAGAGGCCATTGTTGTACATGATTGTATATTATAATGGATGCTTGGACATATATAGAGAGGATTTTCTTGCTCGACATGATAGTATGCTATGTGGTTGCTCTTTATCTTAACATGTAAACTTGTATTATGATACTGTCTTGCTCTCGCATGTTGATAAAGCCCTTAGGATGTGTACTTGACTACCAGGACTATGATGGAGATCATACTAGTGGGGCCAGGGTAGTCCATAAGTACATCCTTTAATTGTTCCTAGTCGAGGGTGTATCGAGACGGGGCATCGATATTCCAGAGTAGACTAGCGTATACGCTTCTTGACCCATTTGATGGGCGATAGATGATCCCACATCCATTAGTGTTTGACATCAAAGATGGTATATGGGTGCTCAGTGGAGACTGGGTACACTGAACAGGACTCGCCGAGAACTCCTAGATGGTATTATACCTAACGTCAGATAGCAGTTCTCTGGTGACACTGGTACAGGTTAGTCTGTAGACCCGGGATCGTCATAGAGTTTTGTGTGATTCCCACTGTGCTTTGATTTCCACCTTACCACATTCAAGAGAGCATGCAAAACGGTGGTTTTTGGGTACAATCAATAGGAGGGGATTCGTCTCTCCCGGTATTGGGGGTTGATGTTGCGCTGTGTATGATTGGATATAACAGGAAGTCCCTGGCTAGAGCTGATACTGAGATTTACTGGTAGGTGTTATCAGTAGTTTCTCGACCCGTTATGGGCCTCATATCGGCATGACTTATCAAGTTACTAGGGTCTGACGTTTACCACCCCTAGACTAGATATACGATATATCAAACGAAGAGACAGGACTGTACGGTAGTGTTGATGTTGGATTCACAGGAGTATGGACAAGCTTGCTTGTTGATGTTGGATTCACAGGAGTATGGACAAGCTTGCTTGTTGATCTTCTGATCGCTCAATACCTGGGTAGCCGTTACGTCCAGCTAGTACCGCTGACGGCTTGTGGGTGACTGATATGATCATCACCTACTGCCGGCGTATTGACGAGTCATTAGAGTCCTACACAGAGGTTTCCTAGCTCATGCGAAACGAAGTAGGGCACATATGTGATATGTGCGGGACCGAGATCAATACGTGTATGTGATACCGTATTCCAATCTCGCGATACAGGTTATATATGATATAACCGGATTGTTGAATCAAGTGTTAATTCAATGATATGTTATATGTATATGTGATATACATATAAATGATATTAGTCGGTTATATGTGATATAGCCGGATTATTAAATCAAGTGTTGATTTAATAATTTAATGTATGATTATATATTTGATATATTAATTTTACATTAACTAATATTAGCTCACTTAAGCATTTATTTATCTCACTTATACATTTAATATATATGTGATATATATTAATGTATTTTTTATTTGTGTCATGCTTGATGATACATTGTACATGGGTGTATGAGACTCATACCATACTTTAGATAATTAGGGTTTTATTTATTCAAGATAAATACAAAATTAGGTAGAAATTAGTCATGGTTGATTATTAATGGAAGCATATAGAAACCATTGACTTAGTCCACTAATTTTGTTTTACATTAGATATTTATTAACCCAACCATTATCTTTAGCCATGGTTAAGTCTCTACATGAAAGAATATATGATATGATCTCACCCATGGTTGTCTAAACTCTCTCATTCATTCAACACTTCATCTTCTTCTTGATCTCTTGAAAGCTCTCTAGGTTTTCAAGAGGCGAAGAAAATTAGTGAAAAAAATAATTCTAAAGTGAGCAAAAAATCCTACTTTATCAACCTACACTAGATTAGCCATTTAGTTTAGGTTGTTTGCTTCACTAATTCCCAATTAGTGAAGAGGTAACTTGAGTTGGAGATTCCTCGACGTAGATCATCTTCGGCCTCGAAGACTTCAAGCAAGCTTGTTCCTTTCGCCTTGTGAACCCTTACTAGAGTCCAGGAGATCACTATTTGGAGCAAAGGACTAGTACACGGAGCTTTAGAAGTGAAGGACCGGTCTAGAAAGATTGTATTCCTCATACACTTAGTGTAATGTTTGATTACATGCTAGCTTACTTCTAATCCTCTAGTTAGATCCTTGGTATGGGTTGCTTAGCACTTTAGGTTTTTTAAAATTGAATGCTTGATGCCCTAGAAAATATAGTGAGGGTGCTAAGGAACCTTTCAGTGCTATCAGAACCAAGCTAGAGAATTAGACGATATTAGTAGAATTACGAAACCGAAACAACTTCGAAACCTCGAAACAAAATCCCTAGTTTCTGTCATTTTTAAAAAGTTCTCTAAAGTTTTTTTAAACAAGTGCAGAATGTTACATGTGATGTGACATGAACACCAGAGCAAAACGAGCCAATTCTACCGGATTTGACCCGGCGAAACTTGCATAAAAACCGGCATGGCCGGTTTTGGATTGTGTTTTTGGCTTCGTTTCACTTTGGTGTTCCAGTCTCTGGGGTTGGTATTTCAGGTATTGTTTTTTTTTTTACTAAGATTGCATGTGATATTATATTTCTGTAAAGGCAATTCGGAGTGTTTCGTAGTCGGAATTTTAACATTGTTTCGGATAACATAGACGATGTTAAAAAGTTCGAACGAACATCAAACACCACCTCAAGATTGCTCTCTGGAAATTTTTCAAAAGTTGGAATTTTTGGGTTTAAAAATGTTCAGAAAATTGTGCAGGGTATTGTGTAGACCCCTAAGAAAAACGAACTCCTAACTCGACCTAACGACTGCGGAACCGCGTCCAAAAGGTACTTTTAGTGACGGTTTCATGGCGCCGTTAGTGAGGCTTGGGACGTGCTCTCTTGTGCTGATCCTTATGTGCTTGTGGCACTGTTTGGGAATTTTTGAATCTAACTCAAGTGTTGAGTCCTCTGAGAATTTTGGATGGTTGATCGATCGATCGAAAAGTTTAACATCGCCTAGATTTTATTGATGTGTGATACAATATTTAGAATCCAAAATAATTAGTTTTATGAAAACTAGTTTGAATTTTGTAAACCTAAAAATTTAGTCTCATTTGATCGATTGCCACGGGGTTTTGATATAGATCAAAACTCTGTCGCAATCACGTAGTGTACGCGGATACTCGCCGGCTAAAATTACTAGATAGCTGTAAGTCCGCGGCAGCGCCCCGGCCGTCTAACAGACGCCGATATGCGGAACAAAACTTTTACGACTGGCGCTATCGCGTACTATATCCCGGATCGTCCATTAAAGCTAAACTAACAAGTTTAAAAGAGGGTGGAATTGTTATACCGAATGATCCGAGTCCTTCGGTCTTCAACCATCATCCTACGCTATGTTGCAACTGATCCGAACTTGCTCGATCTCCGGTCTCGTCGTCCAGGTGGCACCACGTCGACGGATCTTTAAACGGGCTCCCGCCTCTGAACCGAGGCAACTCGATCGTCAAGTTTGCCAAAAGAGACGACCAAGATGAAGTAGAGAATGAGTAGAATACTTTGTCTCGTTACGTCCAAGGTCACGGACGAACGGTTATAGAAGTTGCCATTTGGAATTGGGTAAATGGAAATCGGGTAAATGAAATTTCCATATACTAAACTATCATAATCTTTTGCAAATGAAATCAAATGAACAACCATAGCCTCACAAAGAGGGCCGGCCACAATAAATAGAAGAGGGAGGTGAGTGTAGGAGCAAGGAGGAGGGTGACCATATCCCTTCATGCTTATCACAAAGAATGAATCATCAAAAGACATTAAATGGAACCAATCACATTAAACCTAGTCACCTTGCATCATTAATGAACCATTAATGACACAAGTGAGTCATATGCCTAATCACCACTTCTAGAACCTTCTAGAAGCATGACTCACCCTGAAGACGAAAAGACAAATCCGTATTTAACCGAATGTTAAAATACGGCTGATAGAAAACTGGAAACTGGCAACTTCCAAAAATCATCCCGAAACGAATTTCAGGATAACCCCGTAACGGTATAAACATACCCGCATTTGTATTACGACCGAATACAAATGCAACTGAGACAAAGATATTATATCTACACAGTATAATACTGGGTTCCGGCTTAAACCAAAGCCTACCAGTATTATCTGCCCGAAAACTGACACGTGCGAAAATGCACGTGCATTTTCCGAACCTTGCCATAAACCCATACGGCCTCTACAACATTTCGCCCGAACTTGGGAAAGTGTCGGTGGGGGACTCTAATGACTCATCAACACACTGGCACTGGGTATAACCCTAGCACGTCAGAGGTACAAGCTGTACGTAACGTTTTGCCTATATATTGATTGGAAGGGAAGCTGACGAGCGAACTCATCTATAAACCCTACTGAGCCTGACAGTGACAATATTCGTACAGTCCGGAACATTCGTCTATGAGTATCGCATATTAGGCCTAGGGGGTCGGTAAACGTCAGACCCCCAATAGCGATATAAGTCGTGTCAGAAAGCAGCCCAGAACACCCTGAGATTCTGCTGGTATACCTACCAGTATATCTCGATTACCCTGACCAGGGATTTCGTGTAATGGCTCTCCTAAACACAGCGCGATCTCACCCCCAATACCGGGAGAGACGAATCCCCGAAGATCCGCTCACTTGCCTCCAATGTGGCTCGGGACTGTACCCAAAATATACCTGTTTGCACGACTCCTTTGACCCGTGGTAGGGTATAAATCAAAGCACAGTGGGAACTCACACGAGACAAATGACGACCTCAGGTCAATGAACTAACCTGTACACATGTCACCAGGGAACTGCTATCTGACGATATGTATAATACCAACTAGCATGTTCCCGGCGAGTCCTGTCCGGTGTACTCATAACCTAATGAGCACCTGTATACATCTTAGGTGATCCAACTGACACTAGTGGCTTGTGAGACCGGCCACCGCCCCTCGTCGGGGTCTCGACTGTATACACTAGTCTACTCTGGAGTATCGATGCCCTGTCTCGAAACTCCCACGACTACGGACACTTTAAGGATGTGCTTATAGACCCCAGCTCCCACATATATGATCGCCATCATACTGCTGGTAGTCAAACAAGAATCCTATGGGCTCTATCATGATGATAAAGACAAACCAGATAGCATACTATCATCTCGAGTAAGACTGTTTTATCGGTATAGGTCCTCCCTCAATCATTGCAATCACGTACCTGCGATCCAATAATTGACTTAGAGGGCACTATATCCAACAATCTCCCACTTGCACTTAAGGCTAATTATTGCGATGTCGAGTACTCACAGCTCGTGCGATACCGAGCATCCAACTCCTCTACTAATCAGTTTCACAATGCCTGTTTGGGAAACTAATGTGTTCGAGAAATAGCCTAAGTGAGTGGATCCGCTATGATGTTTCTTTCTATGTCTCTCTTAATCTCAAGTTCGCGGAGAAAACCATCTCCCGAATTGAGTAATACGTGTCTTAGAATATGTCTGGATATCTGATGGGACCTAGTTCATAAATGAACTCCAAATCCAAACTTCTTAGACTGTATCGATCACTGAAACTAATCAGTGTCCAGCACCAAGCCTCCCACAGTATCCTCTTGGACCGCCTGTCCATAATACTGTCCCTCGTCTGAGGAAAAAATATAACCTTGACAATCATTCTGTCATCTATGTCACCTTTGAAGCCTGGAATGATAACCGTCTCCCGAAGGAGGCCGCCGTTATCAAATCCGTAGAACATCCACTTATGTTCTAAAAACTGCTTCCTAATGTTTCTCCAGGATTGGATTAATATAAACTTATCGCATCTAGTGCAATAACAACATCTGGTGTGGTACTTGACATCTCACGATTGACTCAATTGCCTAAGCAAGTGATCTGCCAATCATGCACATCCCTCTCCCCTTTAGTCTGTAAGACACCTTTAGAGAGGGTGACTCCATTACCTGTAGGTACACCATCATGCCAGGAGTCATTTATTCTAAAATACTATTAGAATACTGTCAAAGAACCCACATTAGGAAACTACCCAAATCTAGATCTAAAACCATAGATCTTGTATCCAGAATGTCTTATATTATATCCATATCCTTTGTGGATAAACAACTGTGTGACGACCAAAGTACAACCGATCGTAGTATAGGAATTTTACTTCCTATTCTGTGTATGTCATCCAAATACCAGGACATCATACCTTACTACCTTCTTAACAGATCCATCCCTTATTCTGATGAAGTCAAACCCATGACTGTCACATCAAAAATAGATGATCTATCTCTGCTATTTCTGCTCAAGTCTATAAATAGACACTAGCTACTTGCCCACTATGCTTCCGCTGCTCCCACTGACTACAACAACCCTCTGGCAGAATAATATATACGTGTACTTCTAAAACTAGTTTAAAACGACGCTATACATTTCCTCCTGCCGGGTCTCATAGTCTGGAACAACAGTAGTGTCAAGTCTGGGTAAACAAAAACTTCCCTGTCACCGTCCTTGAGGCTACCGGAGTACCTCTCGGGTGTCTGAGGTTACCCACCATATCTGCGGAGTGGCTATTGGAATGTCAAACCTGATTGAATATATAGGTCCTATTAAAACTTTCCGTAATCGTTTGCGGTACTGGAATCACTTCCAGTTCTACCATGCTCCCACTACTGTTTTTCTGAAAAAATCCATTTTAATAAAACTGTGGCGAGTCAAGAACAATATCACTATTGATCTTCCAGATGGTAGAAAATCAACCCTCGTCAAAGCTAGGGTCAACCCACAAACTGTCATTACAGAAACGTGCCTTGAGTTTTCCAGTGTCTGTTTTAAAGCATATGCTGGACAACTCCCCTTTACCTTAACATCGTTAAGATATGAAGCAATCTATATCCAATATAGAAACATAGGCACTTATTTTAATTTGGAACTAAATTCTAATCATGCAGCTGTCTCCAGTGCATATCAACTTAATGGAGAGAGGCTAATCAGTATTATTCAACTTAGGAATCCATCCAATTACGAGTAACCTGAAAGAGAAACAAGTTTCTCAAAACCATTACTATCAACTGAATACTAATCACAAGAATCTATATCTTCGATTTCTTTGAAGAGTTCCGATACTTGCGATACGTGGTTCTCTACTTTATTCCTATACCCACAACTTCTCAGAACTTAGACATTGTATTTCTACGAAACACTTGTCTAAAAACTAGAGAAGTTACAAGTAAACAGAATATAGTATGAGGACCAACCCCTTTATCCTGATGGACACTGGACAACATACATTACTCTGTATAAGTCCGCTGAGTTGAATAACTCAAAACCTGTACGTTGTAGGTTGAAAACTGTTCCCAGGAGATTTCCTCAAATATCACCAATTACAACGAATTCCGATATAATGAGGATGATCACCTAATTCCCAATAACTCGCTCCCACTCAATATCTGTAAAACCATGCAGATGTGAGAATCGTTCCATGTAAATACATACCCTGGAGTAAGTATCCAATCGGGAAATCAGTTTTCTATTAACAATGCACAGTGAATATGAAACATAAATATGTTTTGTAGGGGTTTCCTGGTATTCCTAGTAATGCCTCTTCCATAATCCAAATCATGACTTTAACCGTATATTTCCCTGCCATCTTTCCAATTCCCTTTATTTGTCTTTAGTCGTTACCTTCTGTACACCATCATTAGGCTAAGTTGTTTTCTTCCTTCCCTACCGTTCGGCACCAGCCTATGGTTTGGAAGAAGACTATCCAATAAACGTAATGGGTGTACCCTCCTAATCCTAGGAGTACTCGCAACTTGAGAGAAGGTGATGATAAAAACAACTGAATAATAACTTATTCCTATTTCTCCTGAACCAGAATCCATCCTCGAAAAAATGTCCTTCGAGTTCGTATATAACCATACGATGGATTTATCCAATGGAATTGGATGTTCGTAGTGATACGGGTTGTTCTGGAGAAATCAAAGGTGAAGTAGGAGCAGCGATGAAACACATGGTTTGGTCGTGAATATGAATAGTCGCAATTTACTTTGCCCTCTTTCTAATTTCTTTATCTTGTCTTTACATATTACCTTTTGCACACCCTATTTAGGCTTAATTGGTTTTCTTCATTCCCTACCGTTCGGCACCAGCCTATGGTTTGGAAGAAGACTATCCAATAAGCATAATAGGTGTACTCTCCTAAACCAAGGAGCCCTCGCAACCTGAGAGAAGGTGATAATAAAAGTCAACTGAATAAACCAGTTCTATTTCTCCTGAACCTGGATCCATCCTCGAAGAAGTCCCTTCGAGTTCGTATATAACCATACGATGGATCTATCCAATGGAAGTGGATGTACGTAGTAATACGGGGTGTTCTGAGAAATACAAAGGGTAAAAGAAAGAGCAGCAATGACTTATGCAACTATAGACAATCCAAAAGCCAGTATGTTAAGAAGGTTCGGTCAACTTTGGTCACTGAGTTATAGTCTGGGGTCGGTCAAAAGTCGCTGCCATAAGAGAGAGAGAAAAGAAACACTCTGCATGCACTCTAGCCTAAATCAGAATGGTTATCACTTTATCTAATTAGGAAACCTCCCACTGTTTTCTCAAATTCTCCTCCAAACCTGAAAGAAGAATTAGTCGGGGTCACCCGAAGAGTAAACCAACTCATCAGTGAGAATCGGGATCCAACTATCATCGCATGATAACTTGATGGAATCCACTCAAGTCATCACACTCCAGAAGGTATGCGCAAGTCTGGCAAGTTTCTTGTATGTTTGAAACTCCCGATGTAATTTTTATCCCATGCTCTTATGACCTTGACGTAGGCCAACAAATCATAAGCAACATGTCAAGTTCTACCCGTCGTTGTCCTGATCAACTTAAGTCATCGTACAAGCCCTTGACGTAGGCCAACAAGGTGTACGTCTGACTTAAACTAATGCATCTATCTATGCAACAAATGAATACCCAGCAGCTACCAAACACTATGTCTTGACGTAGGCCAACAAACATAGCTTGAATACTACTGACCATCCATAAGAAACGACGGAGGATTACGGCTGGTTTTTAGCGAAAAACCTTTAACGTAATGAACTTGATCTCGTTGAAGGAACCTGATAGCTTTATAAAAATATATAGTAGCGAAAACCTTTTGCTAAAGAAGTCACTCCCGGTGAAGGGATCTCGACTCTTTCCTCATGGAATGAGGTGCAGGATATTCCAACTGAATACCACTATGCAAAACAAAAGGAAACGTCTTTGTAATAATTTCCTTTTAAAATTTGTTCCAACAACATCAAATATAGGTTTGTTTTATCTCGCATTGATAAGAATCAATACAGTCCCATCAATCAATCACACCAGAAAAGAACGAAAATAAAATGTACGTATATGCCATCCGCATTCGTCACTGGGTCCCGTCATCACCCGTTAGGTTACTTAACTAACGACAGAGCGGGGACTGGACTAGCGCGGGTGTAAAACATATACAACATCTAATAGTATATATACTAATATACAGTAATCGCTCCAGGCGTGATAAACGCAACATTACAGATAAGTAATAAGCATCACAGAACAATACAGATAATCTGGGATCCCCGAGTTTCACAGAGCCACTACTGAAACTCGACGTTCCCCTGGTCGTGTGGATAGCCTGTGCAATGAAACCTGGACCCCTACGGGTGCGGCAAGTTACCCACCAAAACCTGAAGCGAGGTAGTCCCCACAACATAGTGAATGGAATACCCGGCACTTCACGGAATCCGGTAAATTGAGCACCCCTCCTTGGGTCAACCTGTACCCCCTATGAGTGCGGCGAATAGTCTGCCAATTCTAGAGTGTGGTCCCTTTGCCTCTCAATGCCATGAGATACGAACCCGTTGCCCTCCAGAACCCGGCTATTCGTGCACCCCACCGCGGGGTAAACCTAGTACAGAAAATAAAAATAGTACAATAGGTACATCGACCGCAACCTGGTCGTGCCCCAAAAGAATATTATACAAACAGGCAGTGACGGCAGTCCACAAGTCGGACGCTCGCCCCGCAATATCAAAAGTACAAATGAATTCAAACAACACTATCATTGCACCCTGCTATCCACCATCACAAATCCGCAACATTACAGCACAACACAGAACATCAACGCGAATGTCACGTTCGCAAACCCGTCTAAAAGAACTATAGCAATCAGACGCGGTTTACCGATCAAATGACATTCCCGGTCGGAGATATAAAGAAAGTACTGAAAAACTAACAAGTTTAAAATTTTGATCGACTAAATTTCCCGAAGTGGGCCCCACATACATCTGGTGTACAGTAACAAAATTTTGGCCCAAAAGACATATACCAAAAATCACCATTTCCCATGAGAAACCCACTGAAAAAATTTGGTGCACTGTTCCCACAAAAGCGCGGCGGATCAGCGGCCAAACCATGGTTTGGGCCGCGGATCCGCGGTCGTTTTGTGGGATCACGTGCCCAAATTTCACCAGTATTCTTCAAAAAACCCTGCATGATTTTCTGAAATGCTCAAAATGAATTTTAGAACAGTTTAAAAATCGACAGAAACATCATGTACAGAAAATTGTGATTTCAGAAATTCCGTTCGATCGATCTTTTAAACGCGTTAGCACAAGATAGTATAGCTTAATGGTGAGGCTCTGATACCACTGTAAGTCCGCGGCAGCGCCCCGGCCGTCTAACAGACGCCGATATGCGGAACAAAACTTTTACGACTGGCGCTATCGCGTACTATATCCCGGATCGTCCATTAAAGCTAAACTAACAAGTTTAAAAGAGGGTAGAATTGTTATACCGAATGATCCGAGTCCTTCGGTCTTCAACCATCATCCCACGCTATGTTGCAACTGATCCGAACTTGCTCGATCTCCGGTCTCGTCGTCCAGGTGGCACCACGTCGACGGATCTTTAAACGGGCTCCCGCCTCTGAACCGAGGCAACTCGATCGTCAAGTTTGCCAAAAGAGACGACCAAGATGAAGTAGAGAATGAGTAGAATACTTTGTCTCGTTACGTCCAAGGTCACGGACGAACGGTTATAGAAGTTGCCATTTGGAATTGGGTAAATGGAAATCGGGTAAATGAAATTTCCATATACTAAACTATCATAATCTTTTGCAAATGAAATCAAATGAACAACCATAGCCTCACAAAGAGGGCCGGCCACAATAAATAGAAGAGGGAGGTGAGTGTAGGAGCAAGGAGGAGGGTGACCATATCCCTTCATGCTTATCACAAAGAATGAATCATCAAAAGACATTAAATGGAACCAATCACATTAAACCTAGTCACCTTGCATCATTAATGAACCATTAATGACACAAGTGAGTCATATGCCTAATCACCACTTCTAGAACCTTCTAGAAGCATGACTCACCCTGAAGACGAAAAGACAAATCCGTATTTAACCGAATGTTAAAATACGGCTGATAGAAAACTGGAAACTGGCAACTTCCAAAAATCATCCCGAAACGAATTTCAGGATAACCCCGTAACGGTATAAACATACCCGCATTTGTATTACGACCGAATACAAATGCAACTGAGACAAAGATATTATATCTACACAGTATAATACTGGGTTCCGGCTTAAACCAAAGCCTACCAGTATTATCTGCCCGAAAACTGACACGTGCGAAAATGCACGTGCATTTTCCGAACCTTGCCATAAACCCATACGGCCTCTACAACATTTCGCCCGAACTTGGGAAAGTGTCGGTGGGGGACTCTAATGACTCATCAACACACTGGCACTGGGTATAACCCTAGCACGTCAGAGGTACAAGCTGTACGTAACGTTTTGCCTGTATATTGATTGGAAGGGAAGCTGACGAGCGAACTCATCTATAAACCCTACTGAGCCTGACAGTGACAATATTCGTACAGTCCGGAACATTCGTCTATGAGTATCGCATATTAGGCCTAGGGGGTCGGTAAACGTCAGACCCCCAATAACGATATAAGTCATGTCAGAAAGCAGCCCAGAACACCCTGAGATTCTGCTGGTATACCTACCAGTATATCTCGATTACCCTGACCAGGGATTTCGTGTAATGGCTCTCCTAAACACAGCGCGATCTCACCCCCAATACCGGGAGAGATGAATCCCCGAAGATCCGCTCACTTGCCTCCAATGTGGCTCGGGACTGTACCCAAAATATACCTGTTTGCACGACTCCTTTGACCCGTGGTAGGGTATAAATCAAAGCACAGTGGGAACTCACACGAGACAAATGACGACCTCGGGTCAATGAACTAACCTGTACACATGTCACCAGGGAACTGCTATCTGACGATATGTATAATACCAACTAGCATGTTCCCGGCGAGTCCTGTCCGGTGTACTCATAACCTAATGAGCACCTGTATACATCTTAGGTGATCCAACTGACACCAGTGGCTTGTGAGACCGGCCACTGCCCCTCGTCGGGGTCTCGACTGTATACACTAGTCTACTCTGGAGTATCGATGCCCTGTCTCGAAACTCCCACGACTAGGGACACTTTAAGGATGTGCTTATAGACCCCAGCTCCCACATATATGATCGCCATCATACTGCTGGTAGTCAAACAAGAATCCTATGGGCTCTATCATGATGATAAAGACAAACCAGATAGCATACTATCATCTCGAGTAAGACTGTTTTATCGGTATAGGTCCTCCCTCAATCATTGCAATCACGTACCTGGGATCCAATAATTGACTTAGAGGGCACTATATCCAACAATAGCCACACCCCAAAGCCCCGACCAAGTGACTGTAGGAGAACCTCATTGCCAAAAGTATTCTCCCGGGTGCTCACGGCCGCGGTGTTCTGCCTAAGTGCACTTCGTTGACGGCATCGGGGGTGCGGCCGTCTACTGAAGTTTCCGATGAGCATTCGATCAAGTTGTCGGGAATCTTGTTGAATTACCCGAATGGTTGTTGAAAAGTTTTTTCAATATTGAGACTAAAATACGGGGTTTATAAGGTTAGGTATGAAATTCGGAATATGAGATATTCCGGGTTTATGATGTCTAAGGAATTCATATGGTTAGACATGAAATCCGAAGCATGTGATATTTCGGGTTTATGATGTCTAAGGTGGTTGCGGATTCCAATTGTTGTAGTTTTCACTTTCTTTTCTGCGACCGTAAGTGTAATATGTGGTGTATCGCCGGTTTCGATACTATACGTCAACGACAATTAGGATACGCATATTTACTTACGTTGATGACATATGATGTTATGTGTTACCGGGATATGTTATATTGGATCGTCGTGTTTGAATAGCCGGGGGGTTTTGCGTGAGATGAGAGTTTTCCATTTTCATTCATGTAAAAACTTGTATGTAATATTCTTTTATTGGGGAACTTACGGGTTGAGGATGATGTCAACATTGATGTATATTATTTACTTTTCCGCATTAGGATAGACCCAAGGCGGGGAGCACAAGTAACCGGGTTCTAGAGTCCAGTGGGAGACCAACTCGAGGAGTCGAGTCCGGGTCTCCTAACTCTAGAATTGGTAGGGTTGCTTGTCGCTCCCGTAGGGGTCTAGGGATGTGGGTTTGGCTATTTATCGCGACCGTGGACCCATGTTTTTTACTGTCTTAATTTAAAACACGGACCTTCTGGTGTATCCAATATTTCATATGTTGACTTCTGCTGCGATGTTCTGTGATGTGATCACTTTATATGATGAGACGAATGCTTAACATTATATATATGATATATAATAAACGTTACTTATATTTTGCATCCGCGCTAGTCCTGCCCCCACTCTGCCGTTAGTTATCTAACCTAACGGTGTAAGACAGGACCCCGTGGCGAATGCGGATGGCATAAGCTGAAAGTCTACCCTAGCACCAATAAGGGGTCCAAGTGGCATCAAGTATGCCAAATTCAAATTTTTAGGGTGCTAAGCTAGACTTACAAGATCTTTAACTAGGTGATTAGGGTTATGGTTTGATATCTACTAAAACTATACTAAGTGAAAGATGCTTATACACTCGTAGATCGAGTCCTTCACTTCACATGCTCCGTGTAGTAGTCCCGCGACTCCACTAGGCTCCACTTAAGGTTTTGGACGAGCTTCCTCCGATGACCTTCGTGCCAAAGATGATCTACGTGAAGTCCCTCCAACTCAAGCTATCTCTACACTAAACTCTTTAGCGTAGGAAACATGCTACACTCGATCGCTGGTCAAGTGTAGGATGGTGAAGTAGGGGATATTATTTTGTTCACAAGTTTGTGTTCAAGCTTCATGGTTCACATCACATGTGAGGGTTGAAGCTTGAACTATGACATTTGAGGAAGAAGATGAAGCTAGAGAGCAACCATGGGAGCAACTAAAGAAAATGGCTAAGTGTTGAAATGAGCTCAAGAATGAATGGCAACTCTTGACCCCCACTCATTCAAGCATGGAATTTTGCAATTAAAATTACATCCATGCTTGAATAGTGAGTCAAGATGAATAAACAAATATAAATCCCATACTTGCAACCTTGCTCTCATTTTCCATCTCATTTCTATTCTAATTTTCACAAAAATAGAAATCATGTCGTGCTTCATTATATATATATATATATATATATATATATATATATATATATATATTATGAAGAATAATTAGTGAGCTAATGATATTAGTTAAGATATAATTATATCACATCTAATATATATCACATTATTAAATCAACACTTGATTAAATAATCCGATTATATTACATATGACCGACTAATATCATTTATATGTATATCACATTATCAAATCAATACTTGATTCGATAATCTGGTTATATCACATATAACCGAACCGATAACAGATAACTTCCAGATTACAATGCGGTATCACATACACGTATTTAATCAAGCCCACACACATATTACATATGTGTCCTACTTCGTTTCGCTTGAACCAGGGAACTTCTGTGTGGGACTTTAAAGACTCGTCAATACGCCAGTAGTAGGTGATGATCACATCAGTCACCTACAAGCCGTCAGCGGTACTAGCTGGACGTAACGGCTACCCGGGTATTGAGCGATATGAAGATCAACAATCAAGCTTGTCTATAGTCTTCATGAAGCCTATCGGTAACACTACCGTACAGTCCGGCCTCTTCATCTGATATGTCGCATATCATTTCTAGGGGTGGTAAACGTCAGTCCCCAGTAACGTGATAAATCATGCCGATGTCTGGCCTATAACGGTTCAAGAAACTACTGATAACACTTATCGGTAAATCTCGGCAGCAGCCCTGGCCAGGGAATTCCAGTTATAACCAATTGAGTATAGCGCAACATTAACCCCCACTACCGGGAGAGAAAAAACCCCTCCTATCACTCATTGTCTCCATGTGACTCGGGACTGTACCCAAAATCCACCTATTTGCACGCTCTCTTGAGCGTGGTAGGGAGGAAATCAAAGTACAGCGGGAATCACACAAGACTCTATGAAAATCTCGGGTCTACAGACTAACCTATACCAGTGTCACCAGAGGACTGCTATCTGACGATAGGTATACTACCACATAGGAGTCCTCAGCGGGTCCTGTTCGGTGTACCCATTCTCCAATGAGCACATGTGTACAATCTTTGATGTCACACACTAATGGTTGTGGGATCAACCATCGCCCTTTAAGGGACAAGAAACGTACACACTAGTCTACTCTGGAATATCGATGCCCTAGTCTCGATATTCCCTCGACTAGGAACTGATTAAAGGATGTACTTTTGGACCACCCAGGCTCCACTAGTATAATCTCATCATAATCCTGGTAGTCAAGTAGATATCCTAAGGGCTTTATCAACATGTAAGAGACAGACAGTATAAATACCAGTTTACATGTTAAGATAAAGATAACCTGATAGCATACTATCATGTGGATCACGAAATTCCTCAATATATATGTCCAAGCATCCACTATATCATCAATAATGGCCTCTAGGGCATACATATTCCTAACAATCTCCCATTTGCACTAAGGCCAGTTGTTGTAGTATCTCATACCCAACGTCCCAAAAGTCTCTCGAATAGCATCTGGGGGATCGCCTCGGTGAGTGGATCTGTTGTGTCGTCCTCTGTGTCAACTCTCCTGACCTCGATCTTCCGGAGATCAACTATCTCCCTGATCAGGTGATACTGTCTAAGAATATGTCTGGATCACTGACGGGACCGGGGTTCCTAGGCCAAAGCCATAGCTCCATTGTCATCCTAATACACAGGTATTGGATGATCAATGGTAGGAACCTAGTTCATCTCATGAACTCTATTCATCCAGACAACCTCTTTAGCAGTATCGTTGGAAGCGATGTAATTAGCCTCTATCAATGAGTCTGCTATGGTATATAGCTTGGAACCCTTCCAACATACCGTCCCTCCACTGAGGGTAGAGACAAAACCCGAGACTGACTTTCAGTCGTCCTTATCACTCTGGAAGCTCGAATCAGTAAAGGACTCCATCTGGAGTTCACCGTTACCATACACCAAGAACATCTCTTTAGTCCTTCTCAAGCACTTATGAATGTTCTTCAGCTGTCCAGTGGTTTCCCTAAAGATCTTTTCGATACTTATTCACTACACCTAGTGAGTAAGCTACATCTGGTCCGGTACATAACATCGCATACATGATTGACCCGTCTGCTAAAGCATAGGGTATCCCATGTATGCGAGCCCTCTCCAAATCAGTCTTGGGAGACATCTCTCTAGAGAGAGTGATTCCTGAACAAGCGGGTACATAACTACGCTTAGAATCTTCCATACTAAACCCCTTTAGTATGGTATCTATGTGCCTAGATCGGGACAATCTCAAATCCGTTTAGATCGATCTCTATAGATCTATATCCCCGGGATGTAGGAGGTATCAGTTAGATCTTTCATGGAGAACCTGTGTGATAAGAGGTGCATGACCGAGTGTAGCATAGGAATATCATTTCCTATCAAGAGTATGTCATCCACGTACAATACGAGGAAGAAAACCATACTCTCTACAACCTTCTTATATATACATGGTCCATCTACCTTTTTGATGAAGTCAAACTCTTTGACAGCTTCATTAAAATAGATGTTTCATCTCCGCGATGTTTGCTTTAACCAGTAGATGGATTTAAGCAGCTTGCATATGCTTCCGCTGTTCCCACTGTCTATGAAGCCCTTTGGCAGTGTCATATACACGCTCTCTTCTAAATCACCATTTAGAAAAGCAGTTTTGACATGCAGTCTGCCAGATTTCGTAATCATGATATGCAGCAATGGCAAGTAGGATCCTGATGAACTTAAGCATAGTTTTGAAAGTCTCAACTTTTCCATTTACACTAAATTATCTTTCTCAAAGATCCCCGTGCTCCCGATGGATTTTACCCCTTCAGGAGCAACATCCAAAGTCAATACTTTGTTGATGTACATGGATTCCATCTCAGATCGCATAGCATCCAGCCATTTCACATAGTCTCCACTTGTGATGACCTGCTCGAAACTAGTTGGGTCATCATCTCCATGATGCAATCCTCGCTCCCACCGTCTATAAGAAAACCGCAGTCTCTCTGGTGGATGAGGAACCCTATTAGATCTGCAGAGTGGCTTCGGTTCGTCAGAGACTATTGAATCCTCCGGTTACAACAAATCTTCAATTATAGTTTGTGTTTGCTAGAACTACTTCCAGTTCTACCTCATTGCCACTAATTTCTTTGAAAAGAAATTCCTTTTCTAAAAAGGTGTCATGTGGAGAAACAAAACATCTTTGGTTCCTCGGTGTGGTAGAAGATATACCCTTGCGAATGGTTGGGATATCCTACAAACTTGCACAGAACTGACCTTGCCTCGAGCTTGTCCGGATTTTGCTTTTCAACATAGACTGGACAACCCATATCTTAACTCATTTAAGAGATGGTCTCTTCCCATTCCATATCTCATATAGAGTGGTAGGCAACGGATTTAATCGGAACTCTATTCAATAGGTATGCATCTTCTCAAGTGCATGTCCCTGAAAGGAAATAGATAGCTCAGCAGTACTCATCATATAGCGTACCATATCTCATAGGGTGGGATTCCTCCACCCCGATATACCGTTGTGCTGTGGTGTAAACGGAGGAGTAAGTTGAGAGAGAATCTCATTCTCTTTAGTCTCGGAATTCCGTGCTCTAGTATTCTTCTCCCCGATCATATCGAAGGATTTGAATACCTTTACCCATCTGGTTCTCAACTTTGTACTTATATTCCTTGAAATTCACAAAAGATTCAGTTTTGTGTTTCAATAAGAACACATGTCCGTATCTTGAGAGAACATCGTTGAATGTAATAAAGTACGCAGAACCATCCCTGGCATATGTAGACATAGGACCGCATACATCACTATGTATATGTCCAAGAGTTCAGTAGCTCTTTCTCCGTTTTCAGTAAACAGAGATTTGGTCACATTGGTCTTTGAGACATGACTGGCTAGTTTCATAAGATGTAAATTCGAACAGATTCAAATATACATCCTTATACAACTTTAGCTAGTCTTGTCTCATCGACATGACCTAGTCTATAATACCTCAAGAAGACTTCGTTCATTTCTGAACTGTTTCTCTTGTGTGTGTTCTGTACGTTTAGAACTGCGTTTTGATTCAGAACGTGTATACTGTTATACAACGTACCATACCCAATCAACACTTAATTCAGGAAAATATTCACAATATTTTGGTACGAAATAACAGTCGCTTAGAATCAATGTATTACCAGTTGATAACACTAGGTGATATCTGCCAACTACTTTCACTGCAACAATTGCACCATTCCCTACTACTTAGAAACATATCACCCTTTCCCAGTTCTCTACCTTTCTATAGCCCATGTAATAAATTACATATGTGGGATCCTGATCCGGTATCCAATACCCAGGACATAGAGTAAACCGAGAAACAGTTCTTGGTAACGAACACATCTGAAGACAATGCATCAACATGCTTTTTCTTCGTTTGGGTGGCGTGGGAATCTGAATTTTCCCCTATTTCTTGCTCAGACTTATGACAATCATAAGATAGAGCGGAACCTAGCCAAGTATAATAAGTAGGATCAGTCAAAACATCCATATTTTTATCTTGATTAAGGCATTTCATTGGTCGCTACCAGGAGAGAGAGAAGGATACGCGTTAGCATGCGCTCTTTGCAAGATTAGATTAGTTATTATCTTATCCAATCAGGATGGCTCCTACTGCTTTTATCAAATCTTCCTTCAAACCATAAAAGGTAAAACTAGCC
This sequence comes from Agapanthus africanus, assembly GCA_030015575.1. NCBI lineage: Eukaryota > Viridiplantae > Streptophyta > Magnoliopsida > Asparagales > Amaryllidaceae > Agapanthus > Agapanthus africanus. The sequence goes on along the minus strand of CM057347.1, from coordinate 104,365,251 downwards.
AGGATTAATTACACTATACAAGTTCGCCAATCGTTCGGCCAGTCCAGTGTCGGTACTTTGAGGGAGGTTTCCCGTGCTTTCGCACGGACCTAACTAAAATAAACCTCGTTTTCCCAGAGGTATGACCCCATTGACACCTTTCTAGACACCTACTTGATCGGCTAATTGTAATGTGCAAAACTCTCCCAGGAGTAACTCTTACTCGCAGTAGGTATCGGGATCCAACTATCATATAGAAGGTATCGAGAAATTTATATTCCCTGTGGACTATATTGTAATTGATACATAGCTTGTAGCGAACCCACGGAATCAAATTTCGGTAATTTTAGGTCGCTCCTTTTTGGCCACTTCCAATGCTATGATCAACTGTCGTAACGGTTCTATAACCCTATCTTTCGGGAATAGGTCAATAGAACTGAACATTTACAAGTTGGGAAGTGTACCCTCCGAACCTACTGCTCAGGTCTGTTCTGTCGACTTAATGGATGTCGACAGCAGCGAATTTGATGATCCTCCTGATACCGATCTTGACTTTTTTCATACGTTATTGTTTGACCCAACTATATATCATACACATACGGACTCTTCCACTGAGTTGTCCGGGTCAACAAGTAACACTGATTATGAACTGCTTTTAGAGTCTGAAGATCACCCCGCACTTTGTGACGATATTATTCATCGGGGTATAGATGGAACTTTTGAGGAGATCTTCGCTGATGAACTCGCATTTTTGAATGACACGGGTGTTGAGATGAATCATCTCCCAATCAATGAAATTGAACCTCCACCCCTTCTTCTGAACTGTAAAAAGAATGCGAGTAATCCATCACATTCACTGCATCGTTTCTCCAAAATAAGACGCACACACATTCTCTTCCACCACTTAATCTTTCCCCGCTTCTTCTTCCACCAACCAGAGCACTGCATTGATAAAAATTTTGAATGGTTGGTGTTGACATTCGGTCTTTGCAAAGCTTGGCATCGACCACTGATTTTTGACCCCCTCATATGATTTTCAAAGATTAACATTGCATAACTCAAGTTTGGGGGGTATAATCGAGCTCCTGAAAAAAAAATTTTTTACAAAATTTTGAGCCAAAAATAAGTTTGGGGGAGGATCTTCACTTAAATATTTTGCCCCCACTAATAAATTCCTCCCAAGCTTATGGGTTTTTCGAGATTTAGCAGATGGCAACAGTGAGGACACTGTTGAAAACAAGTTTGGGGGAGGTTTGTGCTTATTTTCGCATTATTTGCATATCATTTGCATAAGCACAAAACATTTTTTGAAAACCTATAAAAATTTAAAAAATTTCAAAAAGATAAAAATATTTTTGTATATAAATAAGATAATAAAAAATTAGATAGTGAAAAATTACATCCATGAGATTGGAAAAATTTAAGAAAACCAAGAAAATTAGAAATTTTCTTGTACGAACTAGTAATAAGTAGTTATGAGCCGTTGTCCCAAGGGTTAGTAAGATGGAGGAAGTCACTAATCTGAGGATAAAAATAAATCTAAAAAATAGTTTCTATTCTGGAAGCCAAACATTTTTGAACGTTGATACCCTGCTATTCGCACTTACACACGTCTTGAAGCCCGGGATAGTAGAGGATACCTTGAAATGCTATTGTCTTAAAGCCGATGTATGAAGGAAATAAAAAAAATATAATAAAATGAATAAAATATAAAGTGGTGAGAAAAATGAACACTGGTTTTGTTATCACCAAGGGCAATAAAAAATACATAGCGAGGGTGCCTCTTCACCTAGTGCCCTAAGGCCAACTGGTCTGGGAGTCACTGCTATGCCTGAGGTGGTGCAAGACGAGGAAAATTCACCAAATAAGCAAGCACATGAGTAATCGGTCGGTTAGTACCTCAAGAAGTATTAACGGTCGCATGAAAGTGTGTGAGCAATCTCATCTAAATATTCATTAATTAAAAAGTACTGAGGCTGATGGGCAAGAGTATGATAGCTTGAATTGAATTCTCCGGGTGTAGGGATGTCCTTTACACACACACAGGGTTATATGATCGATGTTTGGAAGAAAGATAGGAATGAAGAATAAGACGATATTTTATTGAGGGAGGACGTGATTTCTAACATCTTTTCATGACTATTAAGATAGGGCCCATGACAACCGAAAAGCTAGCTTAGTTGGAAACCCTAATTTTCAAAGTCTTTCTTTTACAATTCTTTTCTTTAAATGTAAATTTCATGATCTTCCTTTTATTATTGGATTTTGTGGGTGCAATCCGCTGAAAACCCTCAGGAGACAACACTCCTCCTACTAGGGACACCTAGAGGTTTAAAGGCTTGTTGCACGTGCTCAGTGCAATCGTGTTGCCTACGAAAGTGTGCTAGTTAGTTTTTCTCTTTCTTTATTTTCTCCTTCTCTTTTTAATAAAGTTCGCTCGAGACGATCGAAAATAAGTTTGGGGGAATTTGATCAGTCGAAAATACTGCATCTTTTAACCGGCAATTTCCCTATCATTTGCATTCATTTAGAAGTGTTCGGTATTCATAATGCACATATTAGCAAAACATCCCTGAAATACTAGAATGCATGTGTTAGACTTTTAAAACCGGTGTTTCTAGGGAAATTTACTGTATTTTATGGCATCGCATCATCCCTATATTGCGCAACACTTGTCTCGAGAAATTGTGCAGGAAATCCAGAAGAAATGCCAAAATTGTCATTTTTGCTGATCAAACATTACGCCAACTCAAAGACCTGAAAGCTGGTAGCAATCTAGAGGGAAATATTAAATTCAACATATCAGAAAAAGGCCCAAGTATTATCCCAAAGCAGCACCAGAAATCCCAAGCCCCAAGCCTCCAACATGGCCGCGGATCCGCGGCGGGAGCCTACTTGCGCCGCGGATCCGCCGCGGTTGTGCCACGTCAGCGCATAATTTTCAGTGCAGAATCTCAATCTCAAGGCCTACAGCTCAGAAATACATGTCAAATTCCAGAATTCTCTCGAAGATTCTTCCAGATCAGCAAAGATGATTAATTAAGCTAATCCTAATTAAGCTCCTAACAAACTATTTCTAGAAGCTCCCTCCTAACTAACCTCTTCTAGAAGCCTCTCTAGCTAACTAACTTTTGGAGGGAAATTCAAATTTCCTCAACAAACTTTTGGAGGGAAACTTAAAATTTGAAATCCTAGATCTAGGGTTTGGATATCTATAAATAGAAGCCTAAACCTAGGGTTAAACTTCTTCCATATTCCTAAATCTCTACTCTCTCATCTTCTTCCACAAGTCTAGTGACAAGACTTGTGCGAAACCCTAACCCTAATTCCAATCTAAATTCAAGATCCCGAGTACCAATCAAGCGAGAAGCCCTTCAACCTTTTAGGAGCGGAGCCGATCTCCAATCGAGCAAGTGATCCAAGCCGATCAGCGACTCACGGAGACGAGCGAAGCCAAATCGACGATCGAGTTCTTCCTCTTGTAGTTCTTGAGCGATTGTAATGAAATTGTTGATATAAATAAAAGGTGAAATTCTTTAATCTTGCTTTCTTTAAATTCTTGCATCATGATTCGATCTCAATTTGTAATTGTAGTTCTTGTTGTGATGTTTGAGTAAAACTCCGCTCGTCAAGGAGTCGAGAAGATCAATAGAATGATGATGTAACAAATCTTAAAATGAATCTTAAGTCCTACGAGTTTTGTAAACCCTAGCAAGTTCAAGAATCGATGACCTAGTTTCGTTGCGATACTTTCTTGATTGCTATCGCTCGAAATTAGGGATCTACGATCGTTTCTTGAATTTACTAGAGGCTAGAATGTGAATGATATCGACGAAGGAACAAGGGATAAATGATGAAACCCTAGTTTCACTAGAAATTCCTAATTCTCTTCGATCATCAATCTAGTATCAATTCATCGAAGGATAAGAATACGTCATCGTGAGATTGCATCACATCTATAGATCCGATCGATTCCTACGAGCCTCATTTCGATTCTTGATATTTGGTTGGAAAAATCATTAAACTCTCAATTCTTGATTCTATCTTTTTCTTGTTATTAGATCTAGATTTTCTAATTCTTGAACTTCAAATACAAATCATGAATTGTTTTCTTTTCTTTTCTTTAAAATTTCGACTCATCTAATTCAAAAGACGAACGATTACACTTTCCCTGTAGACGATCCGCACTTACTAACGCGCTACATTCGACACCGTTATTGATTGCGGTCAAAATATTTTTGGTTGTGATTTCTATACAATTTTCTCAATACTACACAACGAGAAATTCATTCAATCAAATGGCGCCGTTGCCGGGGATCATTTGATTCGATTTGATAAACACAACAAGAATTTATTACAATCACCGGTCGTTCATCAAAACCATATGCGCCCACACATATCCCTCGAGGAAAGGCTAGGACGTCCTTACTCGTTCCCTCGAGACAAAACAAAGAGACTGTTCGAGTTGGCAGTGCGCGACAGACTCATCAATTTGCCGGGTCCAAAACGTCCGTTGCGGCCTGGCGATGTCAAAGATTCCAATTATTGCCCTTACCACCAAACGGTAAGCCACCTGATTGAAAATTGCTACGTCTTCAAAAATTGGGTTGAAGACCAATACCAACAGGGCAAGTTCGTCATCTCTGAAAACTGGAAGGTGAAACCGCCACAACCGCACGCTCCGAGAAAAATGGATACGCCGGGGGCATCATGCTCATTCATAGGGAAAGCCCTATAGACCGAAAAGTCAATAAACTAGATATTCGCCTCAAATACTATGATGATGGACCGAAACGTTCTTAAACTAAAGACGGACTGAAACGTCCTTAAACTAATGGCGGACCGAAACGTCTTTAAACTAATGACGGACCGAAACATTCTTAAACTACAACCGCAGCATTCTTAGGCTGACGAGATAAATAAATATAAATAAAAAATAAATATAAATAAATAAAAAACGGTATGTCCAGAAGCAAAAAGGGCACGGATGAAAACCCGAAAGGGCTCCGTGAGTAAAAACAGCAGGGCTACCGGCGAGTGTTCGTGAAAACCCAAAAGGGCGCGACCTCGTAAAAAAAAAGAGAAAATAAAAAGAATAAAAAAAACGGTACGTCCATAAGCAAAATGGGCACGGATGAAAACCCGAAAGGGCTCCGTGAGTAAAAACAGCAGGGCTACCGGCGAGTGTTTGTGAAAACCCGAAAAGGCGCAACCTCGTTAAAAGACACTTATAGGGTCCTCTCGACCTTGTAAGGAGAAACCACCCGCGTGAGATCCTTACGACTCACAAGGAAGCAACACACTTAGGGATCCTCACGATTCCTAAGGAGAAAATACACTTGCGAGATCCTCACGACTCGTAAGGAGAACTCTCTTATGGGACCCTCCCGGCTCATAAGATTTGAAAGTCTTAAGTTACAGAGACCTAAACCTGTGCTTAAGTAAACCCCACAACTTTCGATATTTCCCTACAAGTGGTCCAATACTGGCCCTTGTATACAATCCACGGGCGCGAATAAACATTTCCCTAACTAAGTCCCATCCGTGACTGGGAATATGTTCGCATGACCCTTGTAAGTCCTCTCGATTTACAAGGAGAAAACCCTTTTGTAGGATCCTTACGACTTACAGAGGAACATACACTTAGGAATCCTCACGATTCCTAAGGAGAAAATACACCTGCAAGATCCTCACAACTTGTAGGGAGAAATACCTTTGTGAGACCCTTACGGCTCATGAAGTTAAAAGCCTTAGTCGACAGGACCTTAACCCTGTTCGCTAAGCCACCTTTGTTCGACATCGACAGAGGCAAATGATGATTCGCTCCTGGCAATATCCCTGTTGTAGCGGTGCTGATGCTGAAATCGGTGTCTAATTTCAGTTTTACGGTGAAAAGCCAGCAAGCCGCACATGCATACGAAATAGCCGAAATGATGTGGCAACTTGCAATAAAAAGCAGCAAGTAAAAATGTATGCATGCAAAATAGTCGAAATGATTGGGCAGCTCGCAAAAAAAACAGCGAGTAAAAATAAAATAAACAGCCGAAATGATTGGGCACCGCGAAAAATATCCGAAATGATTGGGCAATCGCGATCTTCGCGATATAAAAAGCTGAAATGATAGAGCATCGCGGAAAGAATAAAAAAAATGATGAAAGAATGAAACTTTTTGCCTTACAGGTGAGATCACATCGATCCCTGTATACAATCCAGGGGCACAAACAAAGAGAGAACATACCTTCCCAACAGGCTCCGTCAGAAAGCGAAGCCAAATCTCGACGGTTCATAGACGACCTAAAGACAATCTCGACATTTGTCGCAATACTGCAGGCACAAGGTCAACAAACGAAGCAAAGGAAGATCCCTAGCTTTAAGGTCTCGAAGTCAATATCGACAACTTAGAGATCACCAACGGCGTTCCTTCACAGTCCATCAAGATGCAGATATAACGCCAACAAAAGACCTCGCGGTCGAAACAAAGCGAAGCGACGGCAAAATCCCAGCTTCACCTCAGCATTCGTCTCGATACAGCAGACGAGATGTCAACAAAGGCGTTCCTTCGCAGTCCAACAAGACGCAGAAGCAACGTCAACAAAAGACCACATCATCAAACAAGCGGAGTAACGGCAAAATCCCAGCTCCACCGCGACATTCGTCTCGATACAGCAGACGAGATGTCACCCCAACGTTCGTCTCGACACAGCAGACGCAACATCATCAAACAAGTGGAGTAACGGCAAAATCCCAGCTCCACCGCGACGTTCGTCTCGATACAGCAGACGAGATGTCACCCCAACGTTCGTCTCGACACAGCAGACGCAACATCATCAAACAAATGGAGCCACGGCATAATCCCTAGTTCCAAACCTCAATGGTTCACCAGCAACCTAGAGACAACTACGACGTTCGTCTCGATACAGCAGATGAGATGTCACTCCAGCGTTCTTCCTCCAGCAAGGTTCAGACGCGACAATCAAACAAATGGAGCCACGGCAAAATCCCTAGTTCCCACCGCGACATTCGTCTCGATACAGCAAACGCGATGCCAGCAAACGAAGCAAAGGCCAAATTCCTAGCTTCAGGGTCTTGATGGCAACTCACATAAAACCTGAAAGACTATCGGAGATCATCCCACACCAGCACGGAGTGGTTATGACTCATCGGGGCTCGCCAAAATGAGCCTAACCTCAAGTAAAAAGCGGCATGGCAAATTCCTAACGCTTGCTCTTCCGACGGTCAAACTGCCTAGGAAGATTGCTTAAAGACGTCTTGTCCAGTCCCAGAAGGGATCAGAGACACGGCAGTCGCAGGGCTACTCGAACAGCACGATTTCCTATCGAGGAATATATCAGCTTATGCGACGGTACGACGGCCAAAACCCTAAGTACCACAGACCCTAACGGACTTCTGTCGTAAAGAGCAGAGGTTAACTGTGACGTTAGGATGTTCTTACGAGAAATGCTCGATTCGTCTCGACTTGTGAAGAAATTGATGTCTTTGCGAGAAATTCTTGATGCGGCTCGACTCGTGAGATAAAGCCTTAGGCAGCAGGCATAAAAGAAGCCTGTTTCCTAAGCACTGGGACCCTGCAAATTGGCCCAAAACGGTCTCTTGCATACTATCCACGGGTCTCACTCTCCAAACTCGAATCTCAACGAAGAGGAAAACAATCGCTTACGGGTCCTCTCGACTCGTAAGAGGGGAAAATTCTATTATATGATCCTTACGGCTTATAAGAGAAAACGCGCTTAGGAATCCTCACGATTCCTAAGGAGAAAAATACACCTACGAGATCCTCTCGATCCGTAGGAAGAAAAGTCTCTATGAGACCCTCACGGCTCATAGAGTTGAAAAGTCTTAGGCGGCAGATTTGAGCCTGCGGCCTAAGCCATCGTTATTTCTTGAGGAAATCAAGATGCTTGCTCTATTATCTGTCAACCATGTTTACTAAGGTGGCATGCTGATAATAAAAGAAAGAAAAGGTGGAGAAGTGACGCAAGACATTACAAAGAATGTATATCTTTTATTCATAAACTTGATTGAATACAAGATACATTGTAGTAAAAAGAAAATATATATACATTTTTTATTTACAAGTACAAATGATAACAAAAAGGGATAGCTACTGGGGAGGAAGTGTCTTTAACAAATCCGCGAACTGCTCTCGCACTTCCTTTAGCGCCTCCTCCTGAGTGGCTGCCGCGGCCAATTCCGCTTCCACCTGGGCCCACTGCTGCAAAAGGGATGAAAGTTGCTCCTCCTCCGCCTTCTGGGCTGCTTCCTGGCTAGGTGCATCCCGCTCGACAACGTCAAGCTGTTGCCTCAGTGATAACCCTTCGGAGAGGCATTGCAGAAGGCCCTCAAAAATAACCTTCAGCCGTGCAGCATTGGCCCCCACCCGAGCATGCAGTTGGGCAGATTTGCTCGAAGTCTCACCATGCTCCTTACGCCTCGAAGTAACTTCTTGTTCGAGATGGCGAAAGTAAGAAGTGCTCTGCTCAATCCATGCTGCTCTTTGATTGTTGGCGGCTAAGGTCTCGGGAGCGGGACGCATCGACTCCAGCTGATGCAAGCGAGCCTCGATCTCCCTGCAATAGTTAACCCAAGATGCGATGATGCCCTCGTCATGAAAGTTCACGAGTATCACCAGCATCGGGTTAACCGCCGTAGCGAAGTCTGCAGCAGATGTAGGAGTTTCAACGTCGAGTTCCTCGACGTAGTCACTCAACATGCGCAGACTATTCGCGGCCCCTTTCGAAGATGGACGTCTCAGATAAGGACCTGCCGGCATTGTGATGTGAGGCTCGAAAGGCGCCAAGACCGGAACGACAGCTGAAAAGAAACAAGATGTGATCAGATGACAGTTCAGGAAATAAAAAAGGGGGAAGTTATCAATATGATAGTCGTTGTACCAACTGAGGCAGGTGGCAAGGCCGGAAGGGCCGGTGGCGCGACCGATCTTTCGTCTCCTCCTTCAATTTATAGCACTGCAATCAGGACAAGGGAAAATTAGAAATAATTCCAGTACTAAAAAGAGAAAGACATCAGTTGGAAACTATACTCACCAATGCCACTGGAGGAAGAAGCAAGTTCAGATGGGAAGGAGAAGTGTGGGAGCAACACCTGATAGAGATGGTCAAAAAGCACTACAGAAAGACACAACAGTGTGACTTTAGTACACAAATTATACATCTAAAAGATAAGATCAATAAGTTGCAAACCCATACCTTCCAACATCTTCGATGGTATAAGAGAGGGCTGAGAAGTGACCACCGCCAAGGCAGTAGTTGAAGGCGCTCCCTCGAGCAATTGGGCATCGGCGCTGGCTGCACCTGCGTTACGAACAAATGTGAACTTGTCAGAAAGGATTGTAAGATAAAAAAGACAGTAACTTGGGATTTACCTGATGAACTGCCGGCCGAAACGGAGGCGACTCCCTCCTCCACCGACATGAGGCCACCGCCCGTGGCCTCATCATCCGACTTAATGGGGGCCGTCGTCGTACTCGCGTGGCCAGGAGACGGCGGAAGACCGTAGACGGGGAGGGCAATAATCGGAGCATTGCCGGACTCTTGAGAAAAAGCAGCTGGCTCTTCCCCAAGAGTCATGCCCATCTCACCCGCTACTTCTTCGAGCTCGGCAGTCGCCGTCGTCTCATCCGCCGCCGCCATGAGGTCGCCGGTCTTAAGCGCCTCGTCCGCCGCCGCCCCAGGCTCAGTAATAGTGGTCATCTCATTTGCCGTCACCTCAGGCTCGGCATCAACGACCTTTTCGAGTGCGGCTCCCCCAGCCCCCAACTCAGGCTCAGTAACCCTGGCGACGTTGCCCACCATCGGCTCGAGTTCGTCCGGTGCCTCCTCCTCTGTTTCCTTAGGTTCAACAGTCTCCGCCTCCCCCTCGGTCGGACTTGGCCCTGCAGGATAGAATATATAAGAACCGACGGCTTTATAATTCTTACAACAAGATTCTGAAAGACAAATTACCTAAAGTGGACTTATCATTAGCTTCCCGAACCGCACGCGCTACCTGTCTGCGTGCGGTAGATAGACTGGCCGGGAGCTCTTCAGAAGGAGAAGCAGAGAGAATAATAGTGCTTGGGCCCACTCCCATGGCCAAAGCAGCCCTGCGCGCTTTCGCCTCGCGCCTCAGCCGCTTCCTCTCCTCCTGAGCCATTGAGACGGACCTCACCAGAGCCTCTTTCATTGAGGCGTCTTCGTCTGTGAACAGGGATGCCTCCAAATTTTTCAAGGCATCCCTTGTCGTTTTGTCAAGTTGAGGCTCCCGCGGCAGCCCCGAGGAAGCTGGAACTTCAGTAAAGGATCCGGGGATAGTCCCCAGATCAGCTGGCGCAGCTCCTGCAAAGAAACAAAGGAAGGAGGTTAGATTGGCCATCAGAGAAGAAGACAAAAATTTCTGATAAGGCGATACGTACCAACGCCCGTTAAAGCGCGCTTATTCTCTTCCGCCTGGAAGGTTCTCAAAGAAGCAGCGATGGCTTCTTCGGTATTGACCCCTGTTTAAAAAAAAGAAGGAGAAAACATTAGTCAAAAACAATGATAAAAAAAATGTGTGATAAAATGACGAAGAAAGCAACTGATAGTTACCTGACTCAACAAGTTTACTCAACATCGCTTCGAGCCTCACTGATCGCTCAGAAGCTGCAATAGCAGCCGCCAAATCAATGTCTACGGGGTCTACCGAGAAGCCCTTATTGCTGCCATATTCGCTTATTCCTTCGGTAAGAGGGGCCTCAGGCTCTAAACCAAGGATCGCATCAAGTGAGAGGAGTGACTTCTTCTTCTTTTTCCCGCCGGCTTTCGATGCACTCAGGGCTGATTTGCGTTTTGGCAGATACCTTGGGGCGGCGGGTCCCGATATCCGCGCCTGCGCCGGACTTCAGCGATACCACCTTTACCACTTCCGCTGGAGCACGGGGGGCTGGTGGCGTATCCACAATATCACGAAGCGTCAATCCGTACGGAGGGTTCAACACGCGCGGAGGTCCAATTCCAGCACCTTTCAATAAAGGAATGACCGGGGTCCTCGGCTTCAGGGGAGCCTTGCGATCGCCCCCAGGAGGCGCTTCCTTGCGGTTGACCAGCATGCATTTTTCCATTTGGATAACTGGACCCATAGCATGCGCATACTAAGCCACGTACACGTTGAGGATCTTAGGGACGCAGCTTGGCTCGCTAATGAAGAAATAAGAACCCGTGTTAAGCCGCATGAAGTGGTGCATCGCGTTCTTTATCCCCTCTCGGCTATCCACGGGCTTTTCCAAGAAAGCTTCCATTAGGATCCCTTGGTTGTAGCTCGATTACTGAGCAAACCGGTGCGGATTATACCTCATAAAGAGTGCTGTCTCATTCTGCCTGAACACCAAGTAACCCGGCCGAATGGAATAGAGATGGAGGATTTCCCGAGCCTTCAATATGGAAGCCCCGTCTTTAAAATCATCGCATAGTGACACAACCGACTTAGTGGTCTCTGAGCCTATTGTTATGACCTTATCCAAGAAAGAAGTCTTCGCTCCAACCAGGCGTGGTCGAAGGAGCAATCCCCTAGCCTCCCGCGGAGGTGCAACTACGATCGAAGCCCCGACCAACCGTATGACCCTCGGGAGCCTGCAATTCTCAAAAAAGGGGGGAATCTTATGGGCGCCGAACACCCCGTGCACGTGCATTTCCATCCAAGAGGTAAAGTAGTGCATCGGGAAGTTGGCGGGTTGCACCCCAGGCTTACTAGCATCCGCCGCTACGCTAAGTCCATTATAAATGTAAACCAGTCCGGCGATTCCTACTGACAACTGTAAACCAGTCACCATCCGATGCGCTGGGTAGAAAACAGATGGCCGCATGTGGCGTGGGTGCATAGGGAGCGCAAAGCTGCACAGCCACAAGCCCAAGAACCCTGCAAAAAAAGTCTCCTCATCCATGCCCGGGACGGCAATTTCTGAAAAAGGGACGACGGCGGCACTGGGAGGTAAAAGTCTTTGTGGTCATCCTCCGATGTGGGTCGGCGATCCAAACCAAATCCAAAAGGGTCGTCGAGTGTAGGGTTCCCAGGCACACTAATGAGGTCTCACAAGGCATCAACCATGCCAATTTCAAAAATTACAAGTGCCGAGAAACCCTAATACGGATCGTTAACTAGAATTTTAGGCGAAACATGCAACTAGTTGTAAAAGAACGGAAATACAACCTTTGTAGATCCGGTTCTCCACTTCCTTAGCTCCAGGTAGACGTCCCTCCGCTGTACAAATCGGATCTCGGGCTCTAGCGTCGGCTTCATCGGAGAAATGGACGGGCTTGGTCGTCGGCTGCGATGCCGAAGATGATCTACGTCGTGGCATCACAAGATCAAGCTCCCACTTCACCAAGTCATGAAACTTGTGAAGAAAACACCCTATACTACTTAGCAAGAGGTAGAGAATGAAGAAATAGGAAGTGGGTTCACTTTAGAATTGGATTTCTCACTCTTTTTCTCAAGTTGCCATTGATGGAGCCAAGCTTTCTTCCTTTGTTCAAGAAGAAGAAGATGAAGAAAAGATTATGATCAGAATAATGAGAAAATAGAAAATAGATCATTCTTATCATAATTTGAACCATGGTTAGATGTAGAGAATAAACTAAGGTTAAAGTGAATGGTTAGGGTTAAGCATGAGACAAAAATGGTGGACTTGTTCAAAGCTTCATGAAGCTTCAACAAGCAAACAAAGAAAACCACCATTTCTTATTTATCTTTCCAAAATGAAAAATAAATAAATGAATAAGAAAAATGTAAACCCTAATCATCAACTTAACCATGGTTTAATTCTTTACACAAACCCAAGTGAGCATGTATCATCAAACATGATACAAACAAGTGCACAAAAGTATATCACATATACAACTTGTGTACATCAAGTGAGAAAATCCATTTAAAGTGAACCAATACTAGATAATGCAAAGTAATATATCAAATATATAATTATACATTAAATCGTTAAATCAACACTTGATTCAATGATCCGGTCATGTCACATATAACCGACTAGTATCTAATGTATCGACTTATCGAATCAATCCTTGATTCGATAACTAGGTTATATCGCATACAACCATTCGATACATTCATCGTGAGAATAGAATGCGGTATCACATACACGCATTATTCTCGGTCCCGCACATATCTCATATGCGCTCCTATTTCGTTTCGCTTGAGCCAGGAAACCTCTGTGTAGGACTCTAAAGACTCGTCAATACGCCGGCAGCAGATGATGATCATATCAAACACCCACAAGCCGCAAGCGGTCTGCTAAACGTAACGGCCACCCGGGTATTGAGCGATCAGAAGATCGACGAGCAAGCCCGCTCACACTCCTGTGAATCCAATCAGTAACACTTACCGTACAATCTGGTCTCGTCGTCTGATATGTCGCATATCTCGTCTAGGGGTGGTAAACGTCAGACCCCAACAGCTCGATAAGTCGTGTCGATATGAGATCTATAACAGTTCAAGAAACTACTGGTAACACTTACCAGTAAATCTCAGGAACCCTGGCCAGGGATTTCCAGTTATAGCCAATCGAACACAGCGCAACATCAACTCCCTATACCGGGAGAGACGAATCCCCTCCTATCGCTTATTGCCTCCATGTGATTCGGGACTGTACCCAAAAACCACCGTTTTGCACGCCCTCTTGGACGTGGTAAGGTGGAAATTAAAGCACAGTGGGAATCATACAAGACTCTATGACGATCTCGGGTCAAAAGACTACTCTGTACCAGTGTCACCAGAGAACTGCCATCTGACGTAAGGTATAATACCATCTGGGAGTTCTCGGCGAGTCCGTCCAGTGTACCCAGTCTCCACTGAGCACCCGTATATCATCTCTGATGTCAAACACCAATGGATATGGGATCATCCATCGCCCATCTGTATGGGTCGAGAAGGTATACGCTAGTCTACTCTGGTATATCGATGCCCCGTCTCGATACACCCACGACTAGGGACCTTGAAGGATGTACTTATGGACTACCATGTCCCCACTAGTATGATCCACATCATAGTCCAGGTAGTCAAGTACACATCCTAGGGGCTTTACCAACATGTAACAGAGAGACAATCAGTGTACACGTTAAGGTAAAGATCAACCAGATAGCATACTATCATGTCGAGCAAGAAAGTCCTCCCTATATATGTCCAAGCACCCACTACAATATACATCCAATGTACAGTAATGGCCTCTAGGGCATACATATAACTAACAATCTCCCACTTGCACTAGGGCCATCTGATAGCAGTGGTTGTAGTATCTCATACTCAACCATCCTATAATAGTCTCTCTCTGGGAAAAGCCCTTTGTGAGTGGATCCGCCGTGTTGTCCTCTGAGTCTACTCTCCTAACCTTGATCCCTTGGAGATCAACCATCTCCATGATCAGGTGACACTGCCTTAGAATATGTCTGGATCACTGATGGGACCGGCGTTCCTTGGCATAAGCCACAACTCCATTGTCTCACAATGGTAGGAACGTAGTTCATCTCATGAACCAATATATACCCAAACATCCTCTTTGGTAGCATCTTATATAGCGATGTATCCTGCCTTTATCATCTAGTTAGCCACGGTATCTAGCTTGGAACTCTTCCAACATACCGTCCCTTTACTGAGGGTAAAGACAATGTCTGTGACTGACTTTCAGTCGTCCTTATCACTCTGGAACCCTTCCAGTGATTCTCCCCAGGATCGATTGATACCATCTCACTACAACTAGTGAGAATCCTAACATCCAATTAGATCTATCTCATAGATCCAAAATCCAGGATTTAGGAGGTATCATTTTGATCCTATATGGAGAATCATTGTGATAAGCGGAGATTGACCGAGCGTAGCATAGGAAACTCCTTCCCTATCAAGAGTATGTCATCCACGTACTCTACGAGGATCATCACCATACTCCCTACTACCTTTTTGTATATACAAGGTTCATCTACCATTTTGATGAAGTCAAACTATTTGACTACAACATCAAAACAGATGTTCCAATTCCGCGATGCCTGCTTTATCCTATAAAGCATCTTGAACACGTTTCCGCTGCTCCCACTGTTTACGAAGCCCTCTGGCTGTGTACTTATAGACGCCCTTTTCTAAAACATCATTTAGAAAAAGCTGTCATGACAGCCAACCACCAGATATCGTAGTCATGGTATGTAGCCGTGGCAAGTAGGATCTGGATGGACTTAAGCATAGGCCCCTGGAAAAGGTTTCATCATTATCCACGCCTGGTCGATGACGAAAACCTTTAACAAGTCTAGCTTTGAAAGTCTCAACCTTTCCATCTACACCAAGTAATCTTCTCAAGATATACTTGCTCCTGATAGGGATTTAACCCTTTAGATAAAGCAACCAAAGTCCATACTTTGTTGGTGTATAAGGATTCCATCTCAGATCACTAAGCATCCAGCCATTCTTACAGAGTCTCACTCCTGATGGCCAGCTTGAAAATAGTTGGGTCATCATCTCATGATGCAATCCTCGCTCCCACTGTCATAGAGTAACCGAAGTATCTCTCAAGCGGGTGAGGAACCTTACTAGATCGACGGAGAGGCTGAGGTTCGTTGGTAACTATTGAATCCTTTGGTTCTTTCAAATCATCAGCTGCAGTTTGTATAGCTGGAACATTTTCAGTTCTACATAACAGACCTTGCCTCGAGCTTGTCCGGATTTTGCTTTTAGACATAGGCCGGACAACCCTAAATCTTAACTAGCTTAAGACATGGGCTCTTCCCATACCATATCTCATATGGAGTGGTAGGCTGTGATCTGATTCGAACCCTATTCAATAGGTATGCAGCTTCTCAAGCGCATAACTCCCAAAAGGAAACAGGTAATTCAGTAGTACTCATCATAGAGCGCACCATATCGAATAGGGTGCAATTGCTCCGCCCCGATATACCATCGTGCTATGGTGTATACGGAGGAGTAATGCTGAGAGAGAATCTCATTCTCCTTTAGAATAGTCCAGGAATTCTGTGCTCAAGTATTCCCCTCCCTGATCGCATCAAAGGACATAATACTTATACCCTCAATTTGGTTCTCTACTTCTAACTTATATTCCGTGAATATCTCAAAAGGTTTGGACTTGTGTTTCAACAGGAACATATGTCTGAATCTTGAGAGATCATCAGAGAATGTAATGAAGTACAAAGAACCGGTCTTGGCATGTGTAGACTGGGGACCTTGATACATCAACATGTATCATCCCAAGAGCTCACTAACTCTTTCTCTGTTTCCAATAAACAGAGCTGGTGTCATTATATCTTTGTGACATGACTGGCAAGTTTCACAAGATGTAAATTCAAACTGATTTAAATATGCATCTAAATGTAACTTCAGCTAGTCGGGTCGCATTGATATGACCTAGTCGACAATACCTCAAGAAGAATTTGTTCATTTCTGAACTTTTCTTCTTGTGTGTGTTCTGTAAACTAAGAACTGTAGTTTGATTTAGAACATCAATGCTTTTAGATAACGTGCCTGAACCGATCAACTTTTGATATAGGAAATGTTCAAAACATTATCCAACAATACAAAATTTTATCATTTCTTTACTGATAAAGAGACTGATATGATTTTGTATATCAGGTTCGGTATCTAGTAACATTCATTCAGAATCAATGTATTGGTAATACAGGGTGACAGTGACCAACAGACTTGGCTGCAACTCTTGCCCCGTTTTCTGCCTCATGAAACTTATCACCCGTTCTCAGTTCTCTACCTTTCTGTAGCCCTATGTAACAGATTACATATCTGGGATCCTGATCTGGTATCTCATACCCAGGACGTAAAGGATACTGAGAAACAGTTCTTTTGTAATGAACACACCCGAAGATGATGCATCATCATGCACTCTCTTCGTTTGGGCGGCACGGGAATTCTGATAATCCCCAATTTCCTGCTCTGTCTTATAACAATTATAAGTTGGAGCGGGACCAACGTTCCCCAGCTCAGTATAACAAGTGGGTTCGGTCAATAATCCGTATTATTATCTTGATTAAGACGTGATATGGTCGCTACCTGGAGAGAGAGAAGAAAACACTCAGCGTGCACTCTTGCAAGATCAAATTGGTTATTATTTTATCTAATCAGGATGGCTCCCGCTGTTTTTATCAAATCTTCCTTCAAACCCTAAAAGGAAAGACTAGCCGGGATTAATTACACGCTACAAGTTCGCCAATCTTTCAGCCAGGCCAGTGTCGGTACTTTGAGGGAGGTCCCCCGTGCTTTCGCACGAACCTAATTACAGCAAACCTCGTTTTCCCAGAGGCGTAACCTCGTTAACACCTTTCTAGACACCTACTTGATCGGCTAATTGTAATGTGTAAAACTCTCCCAGGAGTAACAATTACTCGCAGTGGATATCGGGATCCAACTATCTCATAGAAGGTATGCAATCTTATTGCAAATTTCAACACTTGAAATTCCCGATAATTTTGCCCCTAGCGTCCTATGACCTTGACGGAGGCCAAACTACCCGTAGTCCGCTAGTCAAGTTCAACCCGTCATTTCCTGATTGAATTAAACCCACCCGCACGACCCTTGACGGAGGCCAAACAACGCCGTACGAATACCCTAATCCAATCGCATCATATGCAAGCAGATAAGCACTAGTTAGCTACCGTACACTACGCCTTGACGGAGGCCAAACTACCGCAGCACGAATACTAACTAGTACTTATCTGAAATGACGGAGGGCTACGTCAGGTTTTTTCTGAAAACCTATTGCGTAATGAACTTGATATCATTGTAGGATCGAATGAATTTTGAAATGGAGTGTTTTTGAGGCTTTTCTAGTTTTGCTAAAGGAGTCACTCCCGGTGAAGGGATCGTCGGTCCTTTCCTCGTCGAATGAGGTGCGGGATATATCATATATATCACTGTGCAAAGCAAAAACTTTTAAAAGCAATCAAAAGACAAACCGAGTGTGTAGCATCTGCCAGTTATTACTAAAGGAGTCACTCCCGGTGAAGGGATCTCGGTCCTTTCCTCATCGAATAAGGTGCAGGATATATCACATATACCTCTGTGCAAAGCAAGAACTGTAACTACCTTTTTTATTTTGAAATTCGATTCTACAACATCATTAGGTTTCTTTTACTTTCATTAATCACATTAATGAAGTCCCATCATTTAAGTACCTAAACATCACAGATAAATACGACGTACACTTATGCCATCCGCATTCGCCTCGATGTCCCCTCGTGCACCGTTAGGTTAGGTAACTAACGGCAGACCGGGGCAGGGCTAGCGCGGGTGTAAAACATAAAGTAACGTCTATATAATATATCATATATACTATATACAGTATCCATCACAGAACATCACATAATCACATCATAGATATCGCAGCAGAAGAAACATATGAAATATTGGATATACTAGGACGTCTGTGTTTTCAATACGAACCAGTATAAAACACGGATTCCACGGTCGCGATGAATAGCCAAACCTACACCCCTAGACCCCTACGAGAGCGGCAAGTAACCCTACCAATTCTAGAGTTAGGAGACCCGGTCTCGACTCCTCGAGTTGGTCTCCTACTGGACTCCAGAACCCGGTTACTTGTGCTCCACTCCTTGGGTCTATCCTAGTGCGGAAAAGTAAATAATATACAAAGGGTGACATCTTCCGCAACCTGGAAGTGCCCCAATAAAAGAATATTACATACAAGTTTTTACATGAATGAGAATAAAAAACACCCATCTCACATAAAAAAAAACCGACTATTCAAACACGACGATCCAATATAACATATCCAGCAACACACAACATCACATGTCATCAACGTAAGTAAATATGCGCATCCCAATTGTCGTTAACATATAGCAACGAAACCGGCGATATCACATATTACACTTACGGTCACAGAAAAGAAAGTGTAAAACTACAACAGTTGGAATCCGCAACCTGCATAGACATCGCATGCCTAATCAAATGAACTCCTTAGACATCGCATGCCTAACAATTATAAACCCCGCATTTTAGTCTCATTATCGAAAACTCTTTTCAATATCAAGTCGGGCAATTCAACAAGATTCCCGACATTCTGATCGAATGCTCATCGCAAACTTTAGCAGGCAGCTGCACCCCCGACGCCGTCGACGAAGTACACCAAGGCGGAACACCGCTGCCGCGAGCACCCGAACGGATGCTTTCGGCGACGGGGTTCTCCTATAGTCACTTGGTCGGGGCTATGGGGCAAGGCTGTCTATTAAGTTTACCTGGCGAGTATCCGCGTACGCTACGTGATTGCGACGGACTTTTGATCGCATCAAAATTCCGTGGCAACCGATCAAGTGAGACTAAAGTGCTATGTTTATAACATTCAAATCAGTTATCTCATAACTGCTTGTGGATTCCAAGTATTGTATCACATTCCGGATAAATAGAAAATGTTAAACTTTCCGATCGAACAATCGAACACCCAAGTTTTCCCGACATTCTCAACATATAAAATAAGTTCAAAGACATTCACTTCATGCCTCAGTACCAACGGTCCAGCCGTAGAAGGGTCAAGCCAACGCCTCACATGTGGCGCGCCGTATTGCCCCAAACCCGAAGGTTCAAAGGGCAGTTCAAGACGGTCACATAATCGAGTTAAGGTTTGTTGTCTTCTAGAGGGACCATCGCGTTACTTGCACTACTTAGAACGTCATTAAACTACGGAAAAATCCAATACTTGGAAATTTCCCGGCAGGGGAAAAATTGGGTATTTATATCCGGTCGAACATTTTAACATATTCTAAATATCCGGAAAACACATAGACAAAGATTGAAATTTCCGATCGAATCATCGAAGCTCCAAAACACCCCAGAAAACTCAACTCTTGAGTGCAAATTAAAAATTCCCAGAAAACTCAGCACCTGAAAACATGAATTACTGTGCAAAAATTGAAGGCAGATTCCATCATATGGCCGCGGAACCGCCGCAGAAGGCATGCTTCTGCCGCGGTTCCGCCGCGCTTTAGACACATCTCTAGGTAATTTTTGCACCGTAATTCTTAGAATTCCCTGCTGAATTTTTTAAGCATTTTTAATCTGGAAAAAACCCAGTTTTGTAAAAATGTACAGAGAGGGGTCAATTTTTAGGGTTTCGGGTTCGTTCGGGTTTCAAACTTCGTCTACGCACCGCCTAAGGCTCTAGCTAGGCTCTGATACCACTGTAGGGTTCCTAGGCACACTAATGAGGTCTCACAAGGCATCAACCATGCCAATTTCAAAAATTACAAGTGCCGAGAAACCCTAATACGGATCGTTAACTAGAATTTTAGGCAAAACATGCAACTAGTTAACAACTTAACTAAAAGAACGGAAATACAACCTTTGTAGATCCGGTTCTCCACTTCCTTAGCTCCACGTAGACGTCCCTCCACTGTACAAATCGGATCCCGGGCTCTAGCGTCGGCTTCATCGGAGAAATGGGCGGGCTTGGTCGTCGGCTGCGATGCCGAAGATGATCTACGTCGAGGCATAACAAGATCAAGCTCCCACTTCACCAAGTCATGAAACTTGTGAAGAAAGCACCCTATACTACTTGGCAAGAGGTAGAGGATGAAGAAATAGGAAGTGGGTTCACTTTAGAATTGAATTTCTCACTCTTTTTCTCAAGTTGCCATTGATGGAGGTAAGCTTTCTTCCTTTGTTCAAGAAGAAGAAGATGAAGAAAAGAATATGATAAGAATAATGAGAAAATAGAAAATAGATCATTCTTATCATAATTTGAACCATGGTTAGATGTAGAGAATAAACTAAGGTTAAAGTGAATGGTTAGGGTTAAGCATGAGATAAAAATGGTGGACTTGTTCAAAGCTTCATGAAGCTTCAACAAGCAAACAAAGAAAGCCACCATTTCTTATTTATCTTTCCAAAATGAAAAATAAATAAATGAATAAGAAAAATGTAAACCCTAATCATCAACTTAACCATGGTTTAATTCTTTACACAAACCCAAGTGAGCATGTATCATCAAACATGATACAAACAAGTGCACAAAAGTATATCACATATACAACTTGTGTACATCAAGTGAGAAAATCCATTTAAAGTGAACCAATACTAGATAATGCAAAGTAATATATCAAATATATAATTATACATTAAATCGTTAAATCAACACTTGATTCAATGATCCGGTCATGTCGCATATAACCGACTAGTATCTAATGTATCGACTTATCGAATCAATCCTTGATTCGATAACTAGGTTATATCGCATACAACCATTCGATACATTCATCGCGAGAATAGAATGCGGTATCACATACACGAATTATTCTCGGTCCCGCACATATCTCATATGCGCTCCTATTTCGTTTCGCTTGAGCCAGTAAACCTCTGTGTAGGACTCTAAAGACTCGTCAATACGCCGGCAGCAGATGATGATCATATCAAACACCCCCAAGCCGCAAGCGGTCTACTAAACGTAACGGCCACCCGGGTATTGAGCGATCAGAAGATCGACGAGCAAGCCCGCTCACACTCCTGTGAATCCAACCAGTAACACTTACCGTACAGTCCGGTCTCGTCGTCTGATATGTCGCATATCTCGCCTAGGGGTGGTAAACGTCAGACCCCAACAGCTCGATAAGTCGTGTCGATATGAGGTCTATAACAGTTCGAGAAACTACTGGTAACACTTACCAGTAAATCTCAGGAACCCTGGCCAGGGATTTCCGGTTATAGCCAATTGAACACAGCGCAACATCAACTCCCTATACCGGGAGAGACGAATCCCCTCCTATCGCTCATTGCCTCCATGTGATTCGGGACTGTACCCAAAAACCACCGTTTTGCACGCCCTCTTGGACGTGGTAAGGTGGAAATCAAAGCACAGTGGGAATCATACAAGACTCTATGACGATCTCGGGTCAAAAGACTACTCTGTACCAGTGTCACCAGAGAACTGCCATCTGAAGTAAGGTATAATACCATCTGGGAGTTCTCGACGAGTCCGTCCAGTGTACCCAGTCTCCACTGAGCACCCGTATATCATCTCTGATGTCAAACACCAATGGATATGGGATCATCCATCGCCCATCTGTATGGGTCGAGAAGGTATACGCTAGTCTACTCTGGTATATCGATGCCCCGTCTCGATACACCCACGACTAGGGACCTTGAAGGATGTACTTATGGACTACCATGTCCCCACTAGTATAATCCACATCATAATCCAGGTAGTCAAGTACACATCCTAAGGGTTTTACCAACATGTAACAGAGAGACAATCAGTGTACACGTTAAGGTAAAGATCAACCAGATAGCATACTATCATGTCGAGCAAGAAAGTCCTCCCTATATATGTCCAAGCACCCACTACAATATACATCCAATGTACAGTAATGGCCTCTAGGGCATACATATAACTAACATCGAGCTGGGCAAACTTCTAGCTCCGCTCCGATAAGAACTCCGGTCGAATGAAGCGGGCAATAAAATCTGCGAAACTGACACCCCGGATGCCCGATTCCAGATAGAGTCCTTCATAGATCTCCAGCACTTTAACCAAGCCTGGGTGCTGGTGTTGAATAGCGTTCTCCGGCGTCAGGTCAAACACCAGCGGCTTGGTGGCAAAGACGTATTCATCGGGAAGAAGTAGCACCTCGTAAGGCTCTCCCCTCATCGGCAGACCCGAGATTTCAGCAAACTCCTCCAAGGAGATAGAGACTTCCCGATCCGTCATCAGGAAGGTGTGGGTGGGGATATTCCATTGCTCGATAAAATCCTTAACCCACCACGTTGGAGGAGAAGGATACTCAAAGAGCGAGACGTAAATGGCCGAGTACAAACCAATCCTCATCAGATGAGTCCTCTGTGTTGATAGGATGTACCGGGCCCATTGCAAATATCCGGCAGGCGGTCGTGGGATCAATCCAATGTTATAAGCCTGTCCCCAAGGGTGCGCTTCACCCTGACAAATTCGCCACCCTAAAATATTTATTGCTGGCGGCGGCTGCACGGGGATAGCACCAATCGCAGGCTGGAGGAGGTCATCCGAATTCCAATTTTTGACCTCCACGGCATACTTCACTGGGGGGTTCATTGATTTATCTCAAAAATATCTAGTACCGCAATCAAGAACGGCATCGCATGAAGCTAGCCGGTGAGTACGGGTCGGTCCACAGGGATGTTGTGAATCTCCTAGTCGCGCTAATGAGTTAATTCCGAAGGGTGTTCGGAGTGATTATTAAATCTAAAAACCTAAATTATTCTATACTACGATTATCTAGATCTAGTCTTGCTAGGGTTAGGTTTAGAGATGGTTTGGAAATGCAGGTAAATCTCAACGCTTTCTATACCCGAATGAAGATCTATGAGGAGTTATGGTAATTATCAACAAAGGGGATTAGATCCATTCGGGAAGGTGTTCCTTCCTCTAGGTTCTTGTCCTTCCTTTAGAGATCCTTACCCTAACCTCCATGGAAAACGCGCGCAACCGGGCTTTTATACTACGGTATCACCGCTACCTCGAGGGATAGGGTGCCGTAGGACGCGGTGTGTGCGTGTATGCATGGAGTCCTATTGAAAATATATTATAGGTAAGAAAGGGATGAGAGATCTCATCTCTCAAAATCCTTTCCCAAAGCTAACTCTAAGCAATTTATCTACGTCAAGGAATTAAATCTACCTAGGGCAAAGAATTGAAATATAAACTAGAGCAAGGAATTAAATCTACTTACAGATGCTCTCTCCAATCATCAATGCAGGGTTGTCAGATCTGAATTCATGAATTGAAAAGAAACACCGATGCTCTCCATAAAGAGATCTGAATTTATTATTAAAAAAGGCATAAGGTTTACAATGATTTAGAGTTCTATTTATAGGAAATAGAAACCCTAAGTTACATTTTGATCCGCATGTCTAAAATTACAAAAATAGCCCTAGAAAATCTTTTCAGCACCGCCACGACGTTTTGGTAAAAAAAACTTTTTCTTTTATCTTCTTCTGGCCACGGAACCGCGGCAACGGTGGGCTTGGGCCGCCGTTCCGCGGCCCTTTAGTAAGCTCTTCTGATGATTTTTCTTGGGCTTCTTCAGGTTTCTTTGGGGCTTCTGGTTCTTTGGTTCTTTTATCAATTGGGCTTCTATATTGGTTCCAGATCTTCAGTGAACATTTGTAGTGGATTTTTTTAACCGTTGCTTTGTGTTGACATCTTGAACCTTGCTTTGTGAACTGTTTCTTATGTAGGCTTCATCAAGATCTTCTGTTCATTGGTTAAAGTCCACTTTTTCATCGTCTTTACATCGTTTTCACTGTTTTCTGTCCAAGAACCTGTAACCTGTAACATGTAGCAGACATGCGTCAAAAGTACCTATTTATTTATAAAAAGAATAAGAATGGGGAATATAATAATGCAATATTCTGGTGTGAACATTCATCTGTGTAGGGAAGTGAAGATGTTGGCTCAGACGGCGTAGCGAAACCGAAACTTCGGCGACCCTGGACGACCTCATTGTACCACCTACCCCACAAGTGAAGACTCTTGTGCTCGGGGTCATGATCCTTGATGAGAGCGAGCACCACGCGGTCCATCGGTGCCTGGGGAAACCCTCCCTCCGAGCGAACAAACGGAAAAGACAAATTGGCAGACATGTTTCCTGCAAAGAGACAAAAATTAGCCGTCGGTGTTATAATTCCAATGCTCAACATTTTAAAAATTTTACACCACACCGCAATGCAGTGGGTAGGGGGACCAAATGGGGACCCACAAAATCTGGATGACAGTACATCATTTAATAAGATAGCCCCATCATTGGATGAGACTGTCAATTAAAGAAAAGATCCCCAAGAGAATATTCTCATCAGAGCAAAGCTCTGTCACAGAATGACACTTGTCAAATTCTGGTCTCAAAGGAATAAAATTCCTCTGTGGTAATAATGGAAAGATCCATTAAGAATTTTAACACTTAAAAGAATTAAAATTTTTGGAATCTTGAAAAATCCATGAAAACTTATAATAAGTTTTTCATTTTTCAAATCTAAAAGATCTACATTTGATCCAAGAGCAAAGCTCTGTTCGTGGGTTAGAACCCATGAACAAGATCTCTGTAGATCTATAAGTTTTGAGAGCAAAGCTCTGTTTATGAAACCCCAAAGAGATTTCTTAGATCAAAAGATCTATGAGAGCAAAGCTCTTTTGGTTAAGATTGATTTAAATTAATTTGATTTAAATTAATTTTACCTAAAGTTTCTAATTTTGGAAATGAGCAAAGCTCTGAAGTTCTTAAGCAAGAGCAAAGCTCTGTTGAAATCAAAAATCTTGAAAAAGGGTGAAGTTTTTTTTAAGGGCCAGAGGTCCTATTTATAAGGCGCTTGCGCCCCTTCAGCTCACCCCTTGATCCAGCGGTCAGGAGTTTGCCACCGCTGCACTCACGTGCGCGCCACGTGAGTACAACGGTGGGGGGCATTTGTTTCCCCCAATCAGAGCAAAACTCTGTTGGAAATTCAAAATTCAAATTTTGAAGCAACGCTTCAAATCCCGGGCGCAACGCGCCACGTGTCAGGCGCAGATACATCAGCGCAGCGCCCAAGGCAGCGCACCCAATCAGAGCAAAGCTCTACTTTAAGCAAAATCAAAGGAAGCAACGCTTCAGTTGCGCAAGCACTGCGCTGCGCGACACGTGCCAGCGCAGTCGCGCTGCGCTTTGCGCTGCGCGACACATGCCAGCGCAGATGCGCTAGCGCAGTCGCTCTGCGCTGTGCGCTGCGTGACACGTGTCACGCGCTGGGACATTTGCGCCAAACAGAATCAAGATTCTAAAGAAATCTTTCTGTTCTTGTTAAAACAAGAAGATTTTCTTCTGTAAAACAGAAGCCCTTGGATCAAAGATCCAACGGTGGGGAAAATTCCCCAAATCACTCAAAGAAAGATCTCTTTAACAAATTTAACTAATTTATGGGCACTATAAAAAGGACTTTAGACCTCAATTCAAAGGGATCAACATGGGGAGAGATTGAGAACCTCAAAACAGAGAGGAACTCTGAAGAAATTTCAAGAAGAAAGGTAAAAACCTTTAAAATGGAAGAATTTCTTCTAATAGATCATTGATCTAAGAACAAGATCAATGATCTTCACATAATAAACAGTGCTTTGCACTTTTTATGAACCACTGGTTCTTTAAAACAAGAAAAACAAGAAATACTTGTTTTCTTTGATTCTAATTAGATCAAAGAAAACAAACAGTGCTTTACACTTTTTCATGAACCATTGGTTCTAAAAGATTCTCAAATTAACAGTGCTTTGCACTTGAAAAATAGCACTGTTGCGTCTCTGAAATTGGCGCAACTCACCAGAGCGCGCCACGTGTCAGCAGCGCAACAGCGCAGCGCACTGACACAGCGCACTGAGCTGTTGCGCTTGCGCTCTTCAGATCGTGACACGTGTTGTCACCACAAGCGTTGCGCTCTTTGATTGGCGCAAAGCGCCTGAAAAATGCAATGCATTTCTTTTGCTAAAGGACCAGGCCCAAGTCGAAAAGACCTAACAGGCCAAAATAAATTGCAAAGCAATAAAAAGGGCAGAGCCCAAGTAAAATTGATGCTCTGCATCATTTATAAATGGGCAGAGCCCAAAACAAATTGATGCTCTGCATCCTTTATGGGCAGAGCCCAAATAAAAAATAAAAAGTAATGCTATGCATTATTAAAAATGGGCCAAGCCCTAGCACAGGTCTAACAGACCAAAAACAAATAAAAGCGTTGAATATTTTTCAACTGGACTTAGCCCAATCATGGCCGTAAGTCCTCAAACTAAATTGACTGAGCAAAATTGTTCTCCTAAATCAATTTACCTCCGATTCGAGGGTACATCTCCGAACTCCTCTGACAACTATCGTTGTAATCCCTCAATGACGTCAGAGAGGTGACGGGTCCCGACGACCACACATCAATAATGGACCAAAACGTCCTTAAACTAATATTGGACCGAAACGTCCTTAAACTAATATCGGACCGAAACGTCCTTAAACTAATGGTGGACTACCACGTCCCTAAACTGGAACATGGACCACTACATCCCTAAACTGGAACAATAGAGCCTCCAAATGCTCTTTTGCCAGATCTAAACGGTCCCGTTTAAGTTGATCTTAGCCCCAAATACGGCTAACGTATCCTTAAACATTTAAATGGACTATAAAACTCCAAATCGACTTTGGTTCAAGGGTACATCTCCGAACTCCTCTGACACATGTCGTTGTAATCCTTCAACGACGTCAGAGAGGTGACGAGTCCCGACGGCCATATATTAAATGGATCACCACGTTAAGTTGATCTTAGTCTCAAACAGGACTAATGCATCCTTAACGAATGTTGAAGTTGATCTTAGCCTCAATATGGCTAACGTATCCTTAAACTAAAAACACCAAACCTAAATCTAAGTAAATACGGATTTGGACTAATCCACGTCCTACGGGTGACGGCATTACTCAGTCTCCGTATACAATCCACGGGCAACCACGAACAAAACAAACACCCACGACACGAAGTGAAATTCTGAAGAAGGAGAAAGTGGCTACCGCGATGCGGTAGCGTAATTAACTGCAGGGGCTTGCGCCTGCAGGGAAGAGCGTCCCCACAATCAAAAACCCCTCTAGCGAGGGGGAATCTGACGAAGTCTGCTACATCGGCCGCATCCGTCTAAACCTCTGATACACAGTGCCATAAATCAACTTGGCATCTTCGGAGAGGTAAACGGATAAAACAATATAGCATCTGCCCCGAACCTCAGGTCCAGACGTCCCAACGTCGTGTCGTCACCGTCTTTCGGAGGGGAACAAAATCCACCTAAATTCCGAGTCGATATACCTAGTAGTCGGCGATCCAGCCTCATAGCGTCACGTACTGTATAATACATAGCACGGCATTCTTGAGTCAAGAGTGCAGATCAATTATCATATCTATACCTCGTACGGAAAAATCCACCGTACGGCATCCCAAAATCAAGGATACGGTTCAACTATCATATATGCATCATCATTCGTATGTCATCATCATCGAACGATATCATGATCAGGGGTACTGTTCTAAAATCTCGTACATTCCAATATCATCAACACATATTATCGTATGTATGAATACACATCTCCTAACGACCCACTATAATATCGCGTCATATATCATATCATGACTCAATCACATATCCGACCTTACGGCATCATGCCCGATCATATCGACTCACCTCCAAGTATTATATATTATCCTCATCACCCGTGTATACGTATATGTGTATATATATACACCAACGCATCCATATATATATATATATACACACACACACACACACCCATAATCATGTCACGTGTGTGCGTGTGTGTGTATCAACGTTTACTCTAGGGTTTCGCGACTAAGAACTAAACTAAAAGCACTCTTATCCATTTACGCTAAGACTAACACATGGTCTCCTAAAGCCTTTCTTGATAATTATTCACGTTTCACAATACATATATTTATATAGATAACATATTCGCATGCTACACTACGAAACTACGGGGGTGCTATACACCATCCATCCGACTTCCCCCATAGATATACATTTACTCACCTTGATCCTTGCTTCCCGAAGTCGATGCCGACATGCTATTCCTTGTTGTTCAAAGTCCACATGAGGGTGCCTACATATATAGACACATAGTATCATAAACATAAATCCGCACGAAAACCAAAACGGCACATGAATCACACATAGGTTAAAACCTATGGTCTACTCATGCAAGAATAACCAAACAACTCCCGATATCAACAACGTACAAACGTCAAGTGACCGAGACAAAACATAATATCCAAATTTCCAGTCATTAAAAGCCACAAAACAAAACAGTAACTCAAGAAAAAT
Organism: Agapanthus africanus; assembly: GCA_030015575.1. Taxonomy (NCBI): domain Eukaryota; kingdom Viridiplantae; phylum Streptophyta; class Magnoliopsida; order Asparagales; family Amaryllidaceae; genus Agapanthus; species Agapanthus africanus. The sequence continues at coordinate 104,336,399 of CM057347.1, read as the reverse complement.
GGTTCCAGATTTAGTCTTAAGTAAAATTAGGCTAAACAAACAATTACAGGGATATATCATCAAGAACGTGAGCTACTGCCAAAACCCCTACACCAAAGTCCACATTTGGCCCGACGAGATTGCCTATATATCCGATGTCGCCGGTTTTCCTATGGTGAAACGGTTTCATATTTTGGTGGTGTTCTTTTATGATTCTATCTAGGTTAATAGTGTTGCTTGTTTTTCTTGTAAAAGTCTCAGGTCACTGCAGATTCCCTGTAGTCCACAAAATATTTACAAAACCGACATTTGAAATATCTAACTCAAGTTTTAGGGTTTAGTCACTGGTTTGATCTGGATTTTTAACACTAAAGGGGGTTGTAGTCACCAATTACACTCAATAGCATCATCACAACTCATTGAAATCCTCAAATCCTCATCTTGGAATTTTCTAAGATCATTAAACCTAACTTAATCAATTCTAAACTAAAAAAGAATCTAAAGGAACTCAATTACTACACTAATGGTAAAAGAAATACCTCATTTGGCAACTCAAGAATTTTCTTGAGTTGCCCCAAGTGCTCAAAATCTTAACTTATTTGGTCCGCCATGCTTGTAGGGAGCTTGTGCACAATTTTTGTGAAGAGGTTAAGGTGTTTAGTGGTGGTTTTGGGGGGTGACCATGGGTGGTGGTGGAGGTGGAGGGAGTTGGAGGAGGAAGAGAAGGAGAATGGAGAGGATGAAGAAGAATAATGAGCCTTGGTTAGAAAATGAAACCCTCCCCCCCCTCTCTCTCTCTTTCCCTTTCCCATGCCATGCTCATACCCCTTTGTCCCCATCATACAATTATCTCTAATTTAAATATCCTTTTTCTTTTCTTTTTCCTCTTACAATTAAAACTAAAACCCATATATATAAAAGAAAAACAAAGATGCCATGGTTCATAAAATGAAAAAAATGTGTTTTGAAACATGACATGGTGCATGTCATATGCCTAACTAAGCTTAATGCATAATTAGTAGATATTAATCAAGTTTAGACATAAACTTGTATATAATTAATTGTATAAAATTTATAGAATGTCTAGATCATATAATATTCTTTCAAAATCAATATTCAGTTTAATTTTCCAATATTTTCCAACCTATCGATATATAATTATACCCTTTCATCAAAACAAATTCTCATATTTTTTATACTATTTATGAAATTGATTATTCTATTTATTTAAATTTCCACAATAATATTTTATTTTCTGAAATATTACAATATATGATATGCTCTCACGCATGGTTGCTTGGACTCTCTTATTCATTCAACACTTCATCTTCTTCTTGATCTCTTGAAAGCTCTCTAGGTTTTCAAGAGGCGAAGAAAATTAGTGAGAAAAATAATTCTAAAGTGAGCAAAAAATCCTACTTTATCAACCTACACTAGATTAGCCATTTAGTTTAGGTTATTTGCTTCACTAATTCCCAATTAGTGAAGTGCTAGTTTGAGTTGGAGATTTCTCGACGTAGATCATTTTCGGCCTCGAAGGCTTCAAGCAAGCTTGTTCCTTTCGTCTTGTGAATCCTTACTAGAGTTTGGGAGATCATTACTTGGAGCGAAGGGACTATTACATAGAGGTTTAGAAGTTAAGGACCGGTCTACAAAGGTTGTATTCCTCATTCACTTAGTGTAATGTTTGATTACATGCTAGCTTACTCCTAATCCTCTAGTTAGATCCTAGGTATGGGTTGCTTAGCACTCTAGGTTTTTTAAAATTGCATGCTTGATGCCCTAGAAAACATAATGAGGGTGCTAAGGAACCTTTCACCTACTAGTTCTGAGCAGGCCATTACTAGTAGGGACTCTGTAAAATGGCTAGCTGTTGTGCGATCCAAAATGGAGTCCATGTACACCAACAAAGTTTGGGCTTTGGATGTTGCTCCTCCTGGGGTAAAACCCGTTGGATGCAACTGGATCTTCAAAAAGAAGATTGGTGTAGATGGGTGGGTGGAAACCTATAAAGCTAGACTTATTGCAAAAGGTTTTCGTCAAAGACCAGGAGTGGACTATGACGAAACCTTTTCTCCAGTGGTTATGCTGAAATCCATTCGGATCCTACTTATCATTGCTGCCTTCCATGACTATGATATCTGGCAGATGGACGTAAAAACGGCTTTTCTAAATGGAAGTTTAGAAGAGTGTGTTTATATGGATCAGCCGGAGCGATTCGTAGACAGTGGGAGCAGCGGAAAGGTGTGCAAGTTGCTTAAATCCATTTATGGACTAAAGCAGGTATTGTGGAGCTGGAACATCTGTTTTAATGAGACAATCAAGGAATTTGACTTCATCAAAAATGAGGATGAGCCATATATCTACAAGAAGATTATAGGAAGAACTGTCGTATTCTTAGTCTTGTACATGGACGACATTCCCTTGATAGGAAATGGCATTCCTATGCTGCAATCGGTCAAGCTGTTCTTATCACAAAAGTTTTTCATTAAAGACCTGGGTGATGCTTCCTACATTCTGGGGATTATGATCTTTAGAGATAGATCCAAGAGATTGTTGGGACTTTCACAGTTCAGGTACATAGAGAACATGCTAAAGAGATTTAGTATGGAAAATTCCAAGTACGGTAATATACCCGCTTTGCATAGAATCACCCTCTCCAAAAAGATATCTCCCAAGACTGATGAAGAGAGAGATCGCATGAGCATTATACCCTACGCTTCGATGGTAGAATTTATAATATATGTGATACTATGTACCAGACCAGATGTAGCATACGCGCTTAGCGTGGTGAGCCGGCATCAGTCGAACCCAGGTGAGAATCATTGGACGGCTGTAAAAAACTGTAACACCTTAGGATGTGATTGGTGGCTAATTATATTTTAATATATGGTTTTTAATAAAAAGTTTACCAAATTGATTTTCAAATATTTTATCAAATTTAATGAATATTTTATTAGATTTTTCCTAGGCTTGCACACACATATGCATGCAAACTAGGGTTAAAATTTGGGTTAAACCATGTTTAGCAACCATGGTAGAATAACCCATCCTTCTTAAGTTAAATTGATTTTAATTAAGGGTATTTTTTTAAATGGAAAATGAATTATTGCTTTGGGTTTGACTTGGTGAGAGAGAGAGTGCATGATGGGCATCATGGCATGAGCCCATGCTTGCATTAAATGAGAGAGAGAGGGTGTTGACCTTTGTTCTCTCATTTCTTCTGTTGTGCTAACTCTTTCTCACTTCTCTCTCTCTCACTCTCTCACTCTCACACACACACTCACACACCAGCAGCTGCAACAGCAGAAGAAGCAGCAGCAGGAGCTTCAGCAGCAGCAACAAACAACAACAACAACAACAAGAGGTAGCAGCAGCTGAAGCAACAGCATCAGCATCAGCTTCAGCAGCATCAGCAACAGCCCCAGCAGCATCAACACCAGCAGCAACACAGCAGCTTCAGCAGCATAAACACCAGCAGCAACACAGCAGCTTCAGCAGCACCAGCATCAGCAGCAGCTCCAGCATCAGCAGCAGCAACAACATCAACAGCATCAGCACAGCAGCAGTAGCAGGCAGCAGTAGCTCCTTCCATTCTTCTCCTCCTCCCTTTTTCCTGCTTCCTAGGACCTTTTGGGGTATATTTCTTAAACCCAACTCCTTGTTGCTAAGTTTATGTATTGTTTAATACTTCGGTTAGTGGTTATTGTGGTTATTAGTGCTAGATTGTGTTTTGATGTAAGATTTAGTTAAGTTAGAGTTTTTATAGCCTAGTGAACCTTATTAGGTGATAATATTGCTGATTGAACCCATTAGTTTCACTAGATTTAGCTAGATCGCCTTAAGTCGCTAAACTTGAAGTTTTAGAATACGGTTTTGATATAGTGTGTAGGATATTGAGATCTGCTATATCTTTGCTCATTTCCTAGCTTAGAAAACAACTTCAGAATAGTGTACAAGGTAGTTAGGGTGTTGGGTTGAAGTTCGAGCCCGTTCCACCACCAAAAATCCGGCGACAGCCCTTATTTTTCCGTCGTCGCCGGCCCCCTATTGATTTGGGTGTTGTTACTGATATGAGTGGTTTCTGTAGGATTTTGTCTGTTGGTGAAATCTGGAATTATAATTTTAGTAAGAAAACTTATACACTAGGCTAGAAATTGTGCTAGGATCATAGTGTAGGAACCTGGACCCATTCCACCGGTTTTGGGCCGGTACGACACCAATAGCCGCCGGCCCAATTTTGAGGAAATGTGTTCGATTTTGGAAGGTAGCTGTCTGTAGGTATTGTGAAGGGTTTGGTCTTGTTTGATTTTCTTGTTTTTGCTTCAAATTAAATCTGGGACCGTTTACCTATTTTTAGCGTAGCGGGACTTGCGCGACACGTACGATGCGTATTGAGTTGGTTTGTTGTGTATCACAGCGTGTCGCTGTGTGCCACAGTGTGTCGCGTTAGGTTTTGGCATATGCACACACGTTACGTATACACACGCGTTTAGTTTGCGACGCGAGTTTCTCGTTTGAGTTCGATATCGTGTTTTCGCGAGATATTTACTTATATGGATTCTTTGTGTGAATTCTAGGTTCGCAGGCGGGTAAGTCAGGCGCCGCAAAGAAGGGGAAGCAAGTGGTCGGCTACACTTAGCACGCGACCAGGTGGGTAGATTTAACATCTACAGGGAAATTGCCCGTATGGCGTTAAGCGTCAGGGCGTGATAGGATTTTAGTCGTAGATGTTCATTTGGACTATAGTAGCATATCTTCTTGTTGCATATAGAAATGGTAGTATAGAATACTGCACTGTCACTAACGGTTCAAGCTACACAAGCACTATTTGTATGTTACACTCACACCGTTAGTGATTGCCATGACACTCGCACTATAGGATTGCTACGCATTATACATATCATTTTGATTGCCGCATCATTGATGATTGTCATGACTTGTCGCATATTGACACATATATTGATATCTTCATACCTGCGCACATGCACACTGTATATTCATACCAGTGCACACATATATTGATATCTTCATACCTGCGCACATGCACACTGTATATTCATACCAGTGCACACATATATTGATATCTTCATACATGCGCACATGCACACTGTATATTCATACCAGTGCACACATATATTGATTTCTTCATACCTGCGCACATGCACACTGTATATTCATACCAGTGCACACATATATTGATATCTTCATACCTGCGCACATGCACACTGTATTTTCATAGTAGTGCTACACTCATATTCGCGTATATATCCTTTTGCACATCCATACCTACATACATACATATGTTACATACATGGATGATATTGATTTGATTTCATGAGAATAGGGACCGCATGAGATATTTTCAAAACTAGATCCTTTTCAAAAGAGCGGTTTCCCTTTTTACTCTTAGTATCATACGACACATTGCATGGATTTACGCATTGAGTTTTGGATTCATATGATTTCTGGATTTGAGGACCGAGGTACTATTTTAAGAAAATACGCACTGTTTTAAAAACCCGATTCCTCTTGATATGATATTTCAGTGCGTCCACCATGAGTTTTCTCGATTCTAGAGAGCTTGTGTGAGTATACCCGATTCGAGGAGCGGTAGGCACCGATTGCGGGTACATGGTGGACCCGGTATGGTACCCTGGGGCGAGAACGGATCGCTGTGCAGTAGACGGTGAGCCTGGCAGAGGGACCACTACCTACCGGTGATTGGTTGAGCCTGGCGGTTATCCGGAGGATACTGACCAGAGCTGAGAGATGGATACGGGCCGACCCGTACTGACGGGGCCCGATACTTGAGGATTTGCATGTCGATGCTAGACACAATGATTTCATGATATTTTCGTGTGGCGATGCTAGGCACTCACGATTCTATGAGATTTACAGGATTTGAGGGTCGATGAGGATGACGATGCCTGAGTTTTACTGGGATTTGGGTGTATTGATGGACACCGATTATTTTCCACGTTGACCTTCCGTGTAGATGTTATTTATTCCCATGCTCAGCATTCAGTATTATACATCTCATCATGTATCTGTGGTACCTGATTAGATTGCATTTGCTATGCACGATTATTGCATACCCTGCTTATCATTTAGAGATGTTATTAGATTGCATTTGCTATGCACGATTATTGCATGCCCTGCTTATCATATAGAGATGTTATTAGATCGCACTTATTGCATGATTATTGCTCATATAGCTCATCATATAGATGTTATCTGTTGGCATAGGTTAGAGTAGCGCAGCATGTGCATACTCGCGATTACCTTTATATGTTATCTACTATTCACGAGTTGGCAACTCACCCCCGTTGTGCCATAGTGTTTGCAGGTTGCCCCCCAGCATAGTCGCGGCAGGCTGCTTTCTTGCATCTTTTGATACAGATACCACTGCAGTTGGCGTGTTAGCCCTTTGTTGATAGGTGGGTTTTTGTGCGGTATCTGTTTATTTTCCAGTTATATATATTGTTGTATCTAGTACTCTCCATCTACTTTCATGTATTGACTTAGAGATCAGTTGTGAAGACGATGTATATTATTTTGTACTCTGGTGTCGAGCTCGTTGTGAGCCGACTTTAATTATGCAGTTTTATATTTCATGTTGTCTTCACTTATCTTTGTTCATTCTTCGCTACGGCGTCGTATATTTTTATCATGGTGATTATTTCCGTCGTTCGGCGTGATTGCTCCCATTTAGGATGCTTTATTTTTATTGTATATCATTTTACTCATATATTGTCTTGTACCCGATTTCGGGGCTAGTTTTACAAAGAAAATGCTACCAAAATTTTTTAAATAATAACTTGAACTTTAAAGAATTCTATTAAATTACTTAAGGTTTTCTAAACGTTTTAACAAATGTTTCTATTAAATGTTTTAAACACTCAATACTTTTACTGGTTTTGATTTCTGGGTTTTGGCTTACTTAGTCGCATTACGCCTGTAGACGTTACGTGGTTAAGTCCCGGTCACGGGCCAAACTTTGGGTCATGACAAAAACATTCTTAAGTACCTGAGAAAGACTAAGAAGATGTTCTTGGTTTACGGTAATATAGACCTTCAGGTCGAGTCCTTTACCGACTCAAGTTTCCAAAGTGATAAGGATGACAGCAAGTCTGTCTCGGGTTTTGTGTTTATCCTCAACGGAGGGGCGGTCTGTTGGAAGAGCTCCAAATAGGACACTGTCACAGACTCAACAATGGAGGTTGAATACATTGCTGCAAATGATACCGCAAAAGAAGCGATCTGGATGAAAAAGTTCATTACTGAACTTGAGATGGTTCTGTCCGTTGTTAATCCAATACCTTTGTATTGTGATAACAATGGGGTTTTGGCTTTAGCGAAGAAACCACGGTCCCATCAGAAATCCAGACACATCTTGAGACGGTATCACCTGATTAGAGCCGGGAGATCGAGGTCCGGAGAGTAAATACGAAAGACAATACGGCGGATCCATTACCAAAGCCCTCCTCAAGCACAGTTCGAGCGACTTTTTGAGATGTTTGGTATGTGATACGCCAACAACTGGCCTTAAAGCAGACGTTGGGTATTCGGTATGCCGATTACAGGCCTTAGTACAAGTGGGAGATTGTTGGATATGTTTGTCATAGAGGCCTGTATTGTATAGGATGCTAGGGATATGTATGTAAAGGACAATCTTGCTCAGTTGTATAGTATACTGTTTGAGTTGTCTTTATCTGAACATGTGTATTTGTTTTTCTTACTGCTTTATATTGCTTATACACATTAATAAAGACTCGTTACAAGTATACTATTTTGGTTTGTCTTTATCTTAATATATACATATGTTTTACTTGATATCATATATGGCTGATACATGTTGATAAAGCCCGTAGGTTTTTACTTGACTACCAGTGTTATGATGGCGATCATACTTGTGGAGGCTGGGTAGTCCGCAAGTACATTCTTAAATGTCCCAAGTCGTAAGAGTATTGAGACCGGGTATCAATATTTCAGAGTAGACTTTTGTATACGTTTCTAGACCCCGACGAGAAGCGGTGGTTGGTCTCACAGCCATTAGTGTGATCACCTAAGATTATATACAGCGCTCACTGGGGGTGAGTACATTGGACGGACTCGCCGAAAACTTCTAAATGGTATTATACCTATCGTTAGATAGTGGTTCTCAGGTGACATGAATACAAGTTAGTCTTTACACGAGAGATCGTCATTTGTTTCGTATGAGTTCCCACTGTACTTAGATCACTAGCTTACCACAGCTCTACTGAGTCGTGCAAACAGGTTTTGGTTGGGTACAATCCCGAGCCATATGGAAGCAGTGAGCGATTGTCAGGAAGTCGTCTCTCCTAGTATTGGGAGTCGTCTCTCTCGGTATTGGGAGTCGATATCACACTGTGTCTGGTTGGCCAGAACTATAAGAACTTGGCCAAGGAAGTTGAGATTTACTGATAGTTAGATCAATAGTTTCTCGTATCAGTCCTGAGCCACATCGACACGACTTATCGTGTCGGTAAGGGTCTGACGTTTACCACCCCCTAGACCCGTAATGCGATATTCTTAGATGAAGAGACCAGACTGTATGGAGATTGTCACGAATAGGCTCAGTAGGGGTTCGGATAAGCTTACTCGTCGGCCTTCTTTCGACAGGTACCTGGGTAGCCGTTACGTAGAGCTAGTGCCGCTGACGTGCTTGTAGTTAAATACACTGCCAGCATACTGTCGAGTCTATAGAGTCCCACACAGAGAGTTTCCCTAGTTCAGGTAAAACGATGTAGAGGCCGTATGTTTATACATGCATGGTCCGATTAATTATGTGTACTAGTTGCGCGGAATTTAACCGGACAGATTATACTAGCGGGCTTAAGATTAAGCCGGTTTGTTAAATCAGATATTGATTTAATACTAATATTATATTGGTAGTATTATTCTATCTCTAGGATATTCGTATTTTAGTACAAATACGGGTATGTATATACGGTAGAAAGTATTTGTATTTATACAAAGTACCTTCTAGAAGATGACACCTTATTATGTATTTTTTTCTATTTATTAGAAATAGAAAATGAGGTAGAGGGACGAGGTGGATTCTAGCATGGTGAGAAGTATGACTATTAGTTTTGTTTATTCATTTAGGAAAACTATTCAAGCATGGTTTGTATTCTCTATTGAAAAATGGAAATGCTTGATATTTTCCTTAGCCAGTTTTCTTCATTCATTCTAACTTGACCACTCTCTCTCCTCTCTTGAGTTCATCTTCTTTCTCAAACCATAACCCTATCATATGTTGAAAAATATAGGGTTTAAAGATAGAAAACACTACTAAACATCTCTACATCACCTAAGCACTAGATTAGCAAATTAGTTTGTTTGGTTGCTTCTTTTTGAGGTTCAAGTTTGAGCCATATTCTCTCGGGTGGATCATTTAGGATCAAGAAGGCTCTCAAGCAAGATTGATCAAGGATCCCCAAGAACACAAGACGAAAGACTTTTGAAGTCCTGAAGGACACGTATTTTTAGGTATAACCCCTCTTCATAATAGATAAACTCCTAGTAGTTGCTAGTTTAGGGTTATGGTGTGATCACTTGGGGTTTAGTTGGTTGCGCTTGCTCAAAATTTGATGTTTTTACATTCCGCATCTCTATTTTCATTGTAGAGTGAACACAACTAACCAACATGTGTTTCATGAGCACGTAGAATGGAGGCTTTAGATGATTGCATTGCCTCGCAATCAAAACCATATTTAAGAAAAAATGTTCATCGTATAGAAGCTTATGCCGCAAATGTTTACACTCCAGCAAATTTTGTTTGGGTACAAGATGAAATTTTGGAATCGGCCAAATACATGATTGGCATGACCCATCAAGTGAACAATTACAGTCATTATCTTATTATGGATTGTGATACTAGCAATGAAGTTCATTTAGTTGAATTTGAATTAAACACAAGAAATCCAAACGTGACATGCTCATGTTTAAATCTTCTGTCTAAAGGTATTCCTTGTAAGCACATGTTTTGTATGATGATATCTCGTCAAATAGACTACATACCTATTAAATGCATATGGGATAGGTGGACTAAAAATTGTAGATTTTGTCCCTCTATATTCTAAATATCCTACTGATCCGGAAGAAATGGTTAGATATCAAGATCTCTTACACCGCGCTAGAAAAATATTTATTCAAAGTGCTAAAACGGAAGAGGAGAATTTGGAGACCAAAAATTGGCTTACTGATGGAGGTCATTTTCGGGCCTCCGTCAGATGTTGTCTTCCGCTGATCTCCTGATAGACTTAGGTGGTTACCTTCCGTTGCGTGTGGGTCTCAATGGGTTTTGGTGGAAGAGATGATATGAGGAGCTCGGTGCCGAGTACTTGCAAAGAAGTCCTGGGGTGGTTTGGTACCACCAAGGACCCTCCGACGATGAAGTTAGTCATGAGATCCGAGCAGAGTAACGGCTTAAAAGAGTAAAAAAAATGGCTCACTTGACCCCTCTGTGATGGGGGTTTTTATAGTGGCGGCAGCACGCAGCAGCAGGCGCGAGGATCTCGCCGGCAGTTACGCTCCGACGTCATGCCCGCGTAAAGAGCGGATCGCCCATAAATGGGGATCGTGATGGCGTGGAACGTGGGATGTTGCTGGCGGAGAATCTGCGCATGGCAAGGTTTGCGGAGCGGCGGTTACGCCTGAGTGGCGGAGTTGGTCGGTCGGAGGGACCGAGGAAGATGGCCTCGGTGGGAGAGCTCGGGAACGAGCGAGAGGGCCGAGGTATCTTGGTCTTGCGGTAGCTCGGAGGCGAGCTGAGAGGCCGAGGAGGCCAATTTGCAGGGGGCTCTGAGGTGAGCCAGCTTTGTGCTTGTAGATCGGGTATAGGGGTGGCCTAATCGGCCCTTGTGGGCCCTCTCTTCTGAGTTCTGGGACACGTCATCCGCCATGTGTCCTGATCTGGAAGGTCGCCAATATAGAGCATCATCATTATCCCCCCACTCTTGTCCCGACAAGATAGCGGGTCGGGCAAAGAGTGGACTGCCGGGCCGCCCGGGGAGAGCTCCCTCCTAAGATTTCGTCAGGACGCGTCCCCGGGCTGTAAGCTGCCTTTCCTGCCATCGAATCAGGGCGAAATCTCTACATTTAAGGAAGATGCGTCGGTTGCCTCTTGGCGAGGGCTTTGATCTCTATCTTTGTTTGGTAGGAAGCTACCCGCCGGGATGCGCCGAGTAGGAAGGGGCTCGGCGGACTCATGAAGAGGGCTTCAGATCCTCAGCGTCTGATGGGCAGGAGGACGACCACTAGGGATGCGCCGAGCAGGAAGGAACTCGGCGGCCTCGCGATGAGGGCTTCAGACCATCAGCATCTGATGGGCAGGAGGATGCCCGCTGGGGATGCGCCGAGCAGGAAGGAACCCGGCGGCCTCACGATGAGGGCTTGAGATCCTCAGCATTGGATGGGCAGGAGGATGCCCACTGGGGATGCGCCGAGCGGGAAGGAACTCGGCAGCCTCACGATGAGGGCTTGAGATCCTCAGCATCTGATGGGCAGGAGGATGCCCGCTGGGGATGCGCCGAGCGGGAAGGAACTCGGCGGCCTCGCGATGAGGGCTTCAAACCATAAGTGTCTGATGGGCAGGAGGATGCCCGCTGGGGATGCGCCGAGCAGGAAGGAACTCGGCGGCCTCGTGATGAGGGCTTCAGACCATCAGCGTCTGATGGGCAAGAGGATGCCCGCTGGAGATGCGCCAAGCAGAAAGGAACTCGGCGGCCTCGCGATGAGGGTTTGAGATCCTCAGCATCTGATGGGCAGGAGGATGCCCGCTGGGGATGCGCCGAGCAGGAAGGAACTTGGCGGCCTCGCGATGAGAGCTTCAGACCATCAGCGTCTGATGGGCAGGAGGATGCCCGCTGGGGATGCGCCGAGCAGGAAGGAACTCGGCGGCCTCACGATGAGGGCTTGAGATCCTCAACATCTGATGGGCAGGAGGATGCCCGCTGGGGATGCGCCGAGTAGGAAGAAACTCGGCGGCCTCACGATAAGGGCTTCAGACCATCAGCGTCTGATGGGCAGGAGGATGCCCGCTGAGGATGCGCTAAGCAGGAAGGAACTCGGCGGCCTCACGATGAGGGCTTGAGATCCTCAGCATCTGATGGGCAGGATGATGCCCGCTGGGGATGCACCGAACAGGAAGGAACTCGGCGGCCTCACGATGAGGGCTTTGATCCTTGACGCTGGAGGGGCCGTGAGAGGCCTGCGAAGGATGGCTGAGCAGGGTAGCTGCTCGGTGCCTCTTGGCGAGGGTATTGATCCTTAACGCTGGAGGGGCCCTGAGAGGCCTGCGAAGGATGGCCGAGCAGGGTAGCTGCTCGGTGCCTCTTGGCGAGGGTATTGATCCTTGACGCTGGAGGGGCCCTGAAAGGCCTGCGAAGAATGGCCGAGCAGGGTAGCTGCTCGGTGCCTCTTGACGAGGGCTTTGATCCTTGGCGCTAGAGGGGCCACGAGAGGCCTGCGAAGGAAGGCCGAGCAGGGTAGCTGCTCGGTGCCTCCTGGTGAGGGCTTTGATCCTTGACGCTGAAGGGGCTGTGAGAGGCCTGCGAAGGATGGCCGAGCAGGGTAGCTGCTCGGCGCCTCTTGGCGAGGGCTTTCTGATCCCTGGCGTTGCGGTAAGGAAGCTATCCGCCAGGGATAGCCGAGCGAGGGATCCTCGGGCTCGACTGCCTCTGGGAGGACTTTTGATCCTTCAGGACGGGGACCGAGCAGGGTTACTGCTCAGTGCCTCTTGGCGAGGACTTTGATCCCTGTCGGTTGTGGTAGGAAGCTACCAGCCGGGATAGCCGAGCAAGGACCCGACTGCCTCTGGGAGGACTTTAGTTCTTGGCGCGGGAAGAGCTATAGGGCTGTAAGAAGCCTACCAAGGACCCTTGGCCGGGCAGGGTTACTGTCCGGTGCCTCTTGGCGAGGGCTCTTGTCCTGAAGGATAGCCGAGCGAGGGATTCTCGGGCTCGACTGCCTCTGGGAGGGCTTTCTGATCCCTGGCGTTGTGGTAGGGAAGCTACCCGCCAGGAATAGCCGAGCGAGGGATCCTTAGGCTTGACTGCCTCTGGGAGGACTTTCTGATCCCTGACGTTGCGGTAGGGAAGCTACCCGTCAGGGATAGCCGAGCGAGGGATCCTCGGGCTCGACTGCCTCTGGGAGGACTTTCTGATCCCTGACGTTGCGGTAGGGAAGCTACCGGCCAGGGATAGCCAAGCGAATGATCCTCGGGCTCGACTGCCTCTGAGAGGACTTTTCGATCCCTGGCGTTGCGGTAGGGAAGCTACCGGCCAGGGATAGCCGAGCGAGGGATTCTCGGGCTCGACTGCCTCTGGGAGGACTTTCTGATCGCTGGCGTTGCGGTAGGGAAGCTACCCGCCAAGGATAGCCGAGCGAAGGATTCTCGGGCTCGACTACCTCTGGGAGACTTTCTGATCCCTGGCATTGCGGTAGGGAAGCTACCGGCCAGGGAGAGCCGAGCGAGGGATCCTCGAGCTCGACTGCCTCTGGGAGGACTTTCTGATCTCTGGCGTTGCGGTAGGAAAGCTACCCGCCAGGGATAGCTGAGCGAGGGATCCTCGGGCGAGGTGGTCCTCGAGCCGCCGTGGCGAGCCCCCTCTGTGCGACCCCATCTAGGGAGGGGGTGTCGGTCTATTCGGCCGTCAAGGGCGTTGATGACGGTCGCCGGAGGAGGTTCACCCACGCCACCGATGAAGGGAAGGCGGCGGCTGGTATCTGGATCTTCAGGGTGATCGCTTGCCATAGGGATGGAGATCGGAATGCCAACTTTTTTTTATGGAGCTTTCCCACAGACGGCGCCAATTGATGGAGGTCATTTTCAGGCCTCCGTCAGATGTTGTCTTCCGCTGATTTCCTGATGGACTTAGGTGGTTACCTTCCGTTGCGTGTGGGTCTCAATGGGTTTTGGTGGAAGAGGTGATATAAGGAGTTCAGTGCCGAGTACCTGCAAAGAAGTCCCGGGGTGGTTTGGTACCACCAAGGACCCTCCGACGATCAAGTTAGTCATGAGATCCGAGCAGAGTAATGGCTTAAAAGAGTAAAAAAAATGGCTCACTTGACCCCTCCGTGTTGGGGTTTTTTATAGTGGCGGCAGCACGCAGCAGCAGGTGCGAGGATCTCGCCGGCAGTTACGCTCCCGACATCACGCCCGCGTAAAGAGCGGATCGCCCATAAATGGGGATCGTGATGGCGTGGAACGTGGGATGTTGCTGGCGGAGAATCTGCGCATGGCAAGGTTTGCGGAGCGGCGGTTACGCCTGAGTGGCGGAGTTGGTCGGTCGGAGGGACCGAGGAAGATGGCCTCGGCGGGGAAGCTCGGGAACGACCGAGAGGGCCGAGGTATCTTGGTCTTGCGGTAGCTCGGAGGCGAGCTGAGAGGCCGAAGAGGCCAATTGCAGGGGGCTCTGAGGTGAGCCAGCTTTGTGCTTGTAGATCGGGTACAAGGGTGGCCTGATCGGCCCTTGTGGGCCCTCTCTTCTGAGTTCTGGGACACATCATCTGCCATGTATCCTGATCTGAAAGGTCGCCAATATAGAGCATCATCACTTCGAGAAAGAATGTATAGCTGAGAAACCATTGAGCAATCTATTAGAGTATGAATTAGATGGACGAGAGAGGGTCCAGGATCCTCTTATTTTGAGAACAATGGGTGTCCTAAAATGCATTAAATCAAACAATGAGAAACAAACAATTGTGGTAAATCAAACAACTCAAAAAGAACATGCCCATATGAATTTTGAAATGTAGATGAATCCGTTGGAGAAAAGATGATGGGTGAAGATTTCATTGAATAGTACAATCATTTTTTTATAAATTTTTGCTTAAAGAGGCCATAGCTCCTTTATTTACTCAGAGCCTGTTTGGTTCAAGAATTATTTTACACTGATTGGATTTTTGAATCGAAAAAAAAAGTGAGAAATAGGTAATTCTTGTTTGGTTGGAGAATTACAATTTTTTGGATTCCTTTGTTTTTTGTGTGGGGTCAGCTCGGCGAAGTTGTAGGCCTTAATAAATCAGATCAAGAGTGATTTCTCACTTATCCTATCAAGAGCCAAGTTGAACGCTCGAATATAGATTCCCTATGCTCATGTGAACGGCTGGCCCGTAGAACTAAAAGGATCCATCCATAGGCCTGACCGGAATGTAAAAAAAAAGGTCGTTCATGAGACCTCTCCCAACAAGAAAACGGATGCAGCAAGAAAACGGATGCGCTATCGCGCAACGGATTTCACGCTAGGCGCACACAAAATATAGGATTCATAAATCCTAAACTTTTGTTTGAATTTTACTGGATTCTCACTGTTCATGTGGGGCCCTCCGAACTTTGGTTATTAAAAAATCCCCTCTATCTCTCTTTAAGTTCTATACATATGATCAGCAACGAGAAAAATAAATGCATAGCTAAATGATGATGAGTAATATCGGTCAGCCATAAGTTTTGCGTTTGTGGGTGGAATCCCCCAAGAAAGGTTAGAATGGCAGTTCCTGCTCCTTAGGAGGTACCAAATAAATGATTGCTGGAATCAGGTTTTGGGCATAAAGATTCCACTGACCCGTAAGAAGCGGCTCCAACCCTTGGGGATACGGTAATACGTCTAAGAAATTATTCCATCTGACATATTCTTCCCTGGATCTGGAATAGGGACATGAACTAAATGTCCTGTCCAAACCAAAGAGCTTACTCCAAAGAGTCCTAACAAATGATGATTGAGGCAAGATTCGACATTTTTAAACCACGAAACGCTCGGTTATCCTCAAATCCAAAACCCACTTAGTTTTTTTAAACCAAATAAGAATTATAAGAATCTACAAATCCAATACTAGGAATTCAATACCAACCAAACACAAAATTAGATAATCCAGATTTTTTTAGTTGTACTGTTTGGGAATCCAAATTTCACAATCCTGCAACCAAACAGCCCCTTAGTCAGCTATCTAATTAATATATCACATGCTCTCTTTTGTCTCTCTCCCTTGGCACCCAATTCCTCCATCTTGCTTGCTACGACACCAGAGATTTGCACCATCGACGATCCATAGCCATCCTCTCTGCCTACAATAGAAAGCATAACTGCCATCGACCATACCGATCCGTTGGCTTCACACTGGCGTTTGCATGAAGTGATGAAATCGCAGATCGATGACTTTGTAAACGATGTTTTAAAGCTTTTTATTTTTCATTTGCAACATCTTAACCAAATTGTAGAGTTCATAACAAGAACCAGAGATTTGTAACTACTTAATATATAAGGAAAATAACATACATTTTTTTGAATGAATATATCGATTCACAAAAGAATAAAAATAGAAAAGAAAAGTAAAATGGCTAAACATAAGCAAAGCAAAGATAACATTTCAGATGACTAAAAAAAGTTTAAGTGTTACAGATCATCATCATCCCTCTTCCAAAATAAACAACAAAAAGAGAGGGTCTCAAAAAGTACACGAAGAAAAAAGGAAAAACTAATTAAAGCGGGAGATGGTCCTGCACCATCATCGGTCTAAATCGAGACGTGATGCTAAGAAAGTTAGAGTTTGGTCTCGTTGTGAATGGGTCGAATGGATAGGGGCATATAAAAGATACGGCTTGCTGTGGTACTGGAAAGGAGCTATGCGTAAACAGAGTGTTCCATATCGGATTGAATATTGGTCGATCATGCGTAGGCTGCAAGGAAATTGGTTGTGAAGCAAAGTGACCGATCCGTCGAAAATACTGCATTTTTATCACGGCAATTTCCCTATCATTTGCACTCATCTATCAGTGTTCGGTATTCATAATTGCACATATTACCAAATTATCTCTGAAATACCAGATTGCATGTGTTAGACTTTTAAACCGGCACTTTAAGGAAAATTGACTGTATTTTATGGTATCGCATTACCCTTGTATTGCGCAACTCTTGTCTTGGGGTCCAATGCAGGAAATTCCAGAAGCAGAGCCCAAATTGGGAAAAGAGCTGATAAAAAATACGCCAACTCAAAGGCTAAAGATCTGCTAGCGATACAGAAGGCCAAATAAAATTCAACATATCAGAATAAGGCCCATATGTCAGCCCAAGCCCACAGAAAAAAACACAAGCACCATGGCCACCAAAGGACCGCGGATCCGCGGCCCAAACCCCCTTGGCGCCACGGATCCGCGGCTTGATGATGAGATCATGGCTTCAGATTTTGTACACGTGTCCCCTCTAACGGCCAAAGCTTCCAGAAAACCCCAGAAGCTCCACGTGGCGCATCTAGAAGGCTCGGCTTAACAAACTATTTCTAGAAGGTTCTCTTAACAAACTTTTGGAGGAAAATTCAAATCTTTTGCTAACAAACTTGTGGAGGGAAAATTCAAATTTGAAATCTTAGATCTAGAGTTTTGAGGTCTATAAAAGAGAGCCTAGATCTAGGGTGAAGGTTGTTCAAGAATCATCCATCTTCAACCCACAAGTTGAGTGACACAACATGTGCCTCAAATCCTAACCCCAATTCCAATTCAACCTCAAGATCAAGATCCCGAGAGCAATTCAAGCAAGAAAGCCTTCAACCTTTAGAAGCGACGCCGGATTTCAACGGAGCAAGAGATCCACGCCGATCCGCGACTCAAGGAGCCGAGCGAAGCCGAAATCGACGATCTAGTTCCTTCCTTTTGTAAATTCAAGAGAGTTGTAACGAAATTTGTCGATAAATAAAGGTGAATTTTCTATATTCTTGCTTATCTTTTAATTCAAGCATAATGATTAGATCTCAATTTGTGATTGTGTTTGTGATCATGATGTTTGAGTAATCTCCGCTCGTGTAGGAGTTGTGACGATCTTTAGATGATGATGATTTAGATATTTTTACAATTCTTAAATTCTATAATGTTTGGAAATTCTAGTGAATCAAATGATTAATGACCTAATTTCGAGATGATGCTTTCTTGATCGTGTTCACTCGAAACTAGGGAACAACTATTGACCATTTGATTAACTAGAAACTAGAATTTGAATGCGATCCATCGAAAGGACAAAGGATGAGTTGCGAAATCCCTAATTCTCTCGCAAGATCCTTAAACCTCGATGAATTTGCATCGATCTAGTATCAATTCGTTAATGGATAAGTGTAATACCCAGCTCTTTTTATACCCAATCTGTATTTTGTTGCTTTATAATTTTATTCATTTTATTTTATAATCTTATTTATAAATTTACTTATCGCATTTGTAATTTTACCTATCCTAAAACCTAACTAAATTTTCCCGAGCCCATCTATTTTCCATCCTATATTTTTCCTCAGCCGCAGTTTAAAAGCCGTTCCCATTTCAATTTACTTCCTCAGTTTTTCCAGCAGCCCAGTGCCTCAGCTCACTTCCTTTCGTTTAGCAATTAATCGAATTTTAACTCAAATCCTCAGCCCATACCCTATATCTTCTAACCTATTTTCTCTCAGCCCACTGCCTATTTTCTTCTTTAATATTAATATTATGCAGCCCAGCCCAGCTGTTTCTATTTTTCTCTAATTAATATTTCTTTTCTTTCTTCAGCCCATCTCTTTTAACCTCTTTAATTTCTTATTCTCTAATCCCCCGGCCCCCTTTTCTTTCCACTATTTTATTGATTTTCAGCCGGCCCACACACTATTCTTTTTCTATTTAAATAGCTGCAGCCCATCTCCTCTTTTCTCCAATTTCCTTCTTTATTTCTCTGAGCCCGGCCCGTGTCTCCTTTTCCTTTTAAATTCATTTTGTTTGCAGGCCCGGCCCACTCTCCCCACATCAGACCCGACCCCCCTTCACTGTTCCTCTTCCTTAAATTTCCAAAGGCTCCTTTCCTTCACTCCCGCTCGCGACCGCCATTCTCGCGCGCCCGTTTCCCCCTCCGTCGCCCACGCCCACGCTCACGCCTGCGACGATTGCCACGCTCGCGAGCGTTAACCTCGACACTTGCCTCGTCTCCACTCCTCTCTCCCTCACGTCTTCTCCCCTCACTCTCTCCACTCCCGTTCTCTCTTTCTCGAACCCACACCCTCACCTCCACCGTCGACATCGCCACCATCTCCGCTCACTCCTCCTCCCCTCTTCCTCCACTGCCCGAGCGCCTTCGCCTGCACCAACTCACCCACACCTGAGCTCGACCTCCCCTGCACCCGAGCTCGACTCCCCTGCACCGTCGCCGTCGTCACACCCCCTGCACCACGTCGTCGATCTCATTATCATCGTCGACGTCGTCGTCGTCATTCCCTCTTTCTGGCTCCCTCTAACTCCCTCTCACTGCCCCTCTTTCTCTGTCTCTAACTCTGTCCATCTCTCTCAGTTTTCTCTCTCTGTGCCCCTCTGCATCTCACTCTCTGTTTCTCTCTCTCTCTCACCTCTCTCTCTCTCACCCTCTCTTTCTCTCACTGTTCTCCCTCTCTCTCTCTCTCTTCCACACTTCTCTCTCTCTTTCCTCTACAATTTCCCTTTCTCTCTCTTTCCTCTACAATTTCCCTCTCTCTCTCTCTACATTTTTCCTCTCTCTTGATCCCTCTCACCCAACCTGAACCACAACCGATGCTGACCCATCACCGGCCACCCAAACCCACTACAGCCCGCCATCAAAGAGCTTTGACCACCGCAGACACCCCGACGAGCCCCACTGCCCGAGAACAGACCCGGGCTCACTCGAAGCCGTAGCCGTCGCGGTGCTTGCCCGTCGCGCGTTCGTGCCTTTACCACTGCCGTGTATCGCCTAGACGCCTCCAGGCAAGTTTTTACTTGCTTACATGCTATTTACTTATGATACAAATATTAATTACATAAATATTAAAGTTGCAAGATTAGTTAAAATTATGCGTCGTAACTGTTCGATGCTTGTTCTCTTAGGAAAACATTATCTAATTTGATGGAACTCAATGGTGTAGGTTGGCCCGTAGGGCTGTGAACATAGTGTGTGAATTTTGTTGGATGTTGTAATCGATTATGACTAAAACAACTGCCCCCAAGTTTAACCGTAAGGCTGTAATTCTGTTGCACCTGAAAACCGTTAAATTCACCATAAATCATATACATAGTAGAATGGTGCGTTCGAGGGCTAAAATCGAAGCTAACTCGACGAAGTTTAACCCTAAGCTAGTTTCCAGACATTCCTGTACTTAAATCGTGAAGATAATTGTATCGGAGTACGACTCTGGACTGCAGTCCAGAGCGACTCAAATCGTGCTTGCTGTTCCGTAATGGATACCATGGGATTCCCTTAACTCGTAGGTTGTGGAACTCCGCTGCTTATTGTAGGTAACTCTGTTAGCTAGACAACACTTTTGGTCTCATCCTGTTTCGTCACCGTTTGATATTTAAACTGTAATTTAGAAGATCGGGACGCATAACAGTCCCAACAAAATCAGAACTGACATATTAGTGTTAAACAGTGTATAACCCTTGACGTACAGACGCGATCGAAGATACGTCTATTGAGTTGAAAACCATACTGAAAACCCTAGAATTCATCCAACTGTAGCGTCGCTAAAATCTGATCCCAACTGGGGTTAAAATGCGTTGCGAAACGGACATCTAATTCTGAAATTGGATTTCCAGCCGCGTGCGCTTAAAATGAAATGGTTATAACTTTTGATCCTGGAACCCGATTGGCTTGAAACAAAATTCTAAGGATAGATAACTGAACATACTAACTACTACCTGTTTATCATTTCGCTAAATTATATACGTACGTTTCATGATAAATCGTGCAAGTGAAAGAATGCAGTTTCATAACATCCTCATCATGTTTATATGCTGTTCATGCATCATATCATACCTATATCATTATAGTGATAACCTAGTGATATCGTGCATTCACCCAGTGTTAGATTTTAGTGATGATTGTGGCAAGTACGTCAGTGTTCGTGTATCCGTGATTAAGTGAAAGTGATACGTACTTGTACACAATCAGTGACCCTATTGTTCTATTGCATTGTCGACGTCTGTGGGATGCGTGTATGTGTGACTATAAGTGGTATGGGACACTTATGGAAGCGCTTGCACGGGTATCATAGATAAGGCATCCGACACTGCCATTTATCTTAGGTATTGGTCGGGACGTGCTTGATGGAGGTCCTGCCTCCAGTTCTCGCGCAGACTTGTCACGGATCGATTAGTATTTAGGATGATGGTTAGCGTTTGATGTAGACCACGGGGTGTGGGGTAGTTTAAGTGTGAGTTCAACAGAATCTCGGGAGTCCCATGCCGGCTTATATATTTAGGGAGTTATATGGAGATTTACAGGGTACGTGATATATACACCGTGATATTCTTGTTACATGTTGGGCCCGTGGTCCCTTGCCCTTGGGTTCTACCCTTGGATGGAGGACACTCACGAGTGGTTGACTCTCACACTTGGACTGACGATAGGCTTAGCGACCTGTACAGTGAGACTTAGAGACTGATAGGGATACTGGCATTTATATTACTTTTATACTGTGTTGACATACGTGATATATCGTATACTGCTTTACTGTTCCGCTGCGTTGATTACTGCACATGCATATTCATGATGTCATTTATTTACGGCTTCACATACCTATTATCACTGTTAGAACTATCACTTGATTTCATATATATATTATTGCTATTGTGTCGCTCTGACGACCTGAGTATGCATGCTCAGTGTGAGGAGAAGATCTAGCTTGGTTCAGAACTAGACGTGCATCACAGACTTTCTGACTTGCTACTCCGAGTTACTTTCGTTTGTTCCACTTCAGGTCAGTTTTTATTATTGCACCTTTCAGTTACTGCATTTCTCATTACCTGCGCATCGTTTACTGTTTACCATGATAAACTAGAAGCCGAAGTGTGACTACGGCAGGACTTTTCCTTGACCGTAGGAGCATGGCTGGTCTTGTCCACCTCTCGTATTCCGTATTTTGGGAAGCGGGGCGTGACATGGTTTAGTTGGTATCAGAGCCCAGGTTTTGCATCGATTGGGATTGCAGTTTTCCGTGTACAGTTTGGCAATCTAAGACGTCCCTCGGTCTAGATTGTAAACTTGTCACTCTTGATCCATATTCACATCGTGTGATCGGCTATCCATTCGCTATGGTTTCGGGTGACCTGACAAGATTACGTGGTTGCAATTGCACTACCGTATTCGGGTTAGGTGACTTAAAGTCATACGGTTGATTCTCCACTTGTAATAAAATTCATCATCTCTGATATTCTTGAATCCTTGTTCTATCCATATTATATTTTGATTCGTTTAGCTTGTGACTTATATTATCCTCAAAATCATTGTTCAGGATCATGTCTTCCAACGACTCTTCATCTATATCCGCTCCCCAGAATCAAACCTTTAAGATTCCGAGTGTACTGCAAGGTTTAAAGGAAGCCCAGGAGCGAACAAACGACCTATTAGCTGAAGGGCTGAGAAGACAGGTGAGTCAGACCCCAGCGGGAGCCTCCTATCATAAAGGGATCCCTATTAGACGAGGAAAAGAAAAGAAGATGAAGCGTCAACAGAAGCATCATAAGAACCCTTGCTGCGGATATTGTAAGAGGCCAGGACATCTTCAGAAGGATTGTCGCCGTGCCCAAGGGAAATGTCTGATATGCGGTTCCGACAAACATCTCATCAACGGCTGCCCAGAAAGGAAAGAACTAGGAGGAGGAGGCTCATCCACACTCCACACTTCTGCCAAGTGAGGATTACTGCATAGTTCGGACTTCGACGATAAGGCGGATCAAACACAGGATTCAACTCACGCGACGAGAATGCACGTTATAGTAGTCGAAGAAGAATTTTCATATTTCTCTACTTTCAGTAATAATATTGTCGTTTTTATGAATGTTTCCTTCCGTTTGAATCCTTGTATCCGTCGAACTTTTAGTTGAATGAAATAAAATTTGAATCACAAAATATATATCATTCTCATGCTTTCTCTATGTCAAATTCTATTCATTATCACAGTATTTCATTTTGATCTTTCAGTTCCTGCAACCGCATATTTTCCTATATTTCGTACCCTGAGCTTTCCTTGATGTATTCCACTATCTAATCATGACTTCTCTTTCTGGCCATGGCCCACCTTGGAGCTGCGCCGCATCTGGATGAGGATGCACAGTCATGCGTTTCCTTAGATCACACACCGACGAGTTCTGATGATGAGGTCAACGGTCCCCATGCCAACTTCGGAAACAACGATTCAGAGGACGAAGAAGTAGCCGCCCCAGAGTTTAACGTAATGGCTGACTCTGACGAAGAAGAAGGAGATCCTGAAGAGAACCTTATAGAGGAAGACCCAATAGAGGAAGACCCCGATGAAGACCCGATAGAAGAAAATCCAGTTGAGGAAAATCCAGTTGAGGAAAATCCAGAGGAAGAGAATCACATGGAATCGGACCTCGATGAAGAAGCTCCATTCGAGGAAGAAGGACCAAAATATCGAGACCCTGCTGTGGAAGAACTTCCAGTGGCGATGCCTGCGAGGCGCTATGGAAATGGACGCCTCTACCTGAGCGCGCGAGCCTACCGCAACCTGCTGAACCTCCACAACCGTGACTGACGGAATATCTTTTGATGTTGTCTTTCTGGCCAAATAAAATGTGTATAGTTTAGGGCCACTTTCCGTCTTTGAGAATGTCTTGTTTCAAATTTTCTTGAATGAAATAAATCTTCTGAATTCGTAAATCTTTTGACTATTGGTTCGTTTGATACTTGTTTATTGCCTATATCCGTTTATTTTCTGTGGAGATTCCTGACTGTCCACTCTTACTCGTTGTATAGTTTTCATCCTCGATTCGACTAGAAAATACCGCACCCTGATTCTGGGAATGAGTCACCATTCATCTTTCGTCGGTGCCTCGATTGAGATCTTTCTGGGAGGAGATGTTCATAATGAAATCTTCGAGTTAGTTAACTTTTCAAATTCTTGATTCGTAGGATTTACCGATCGTTAGTCTCCCCATATTGGTTGCCTTGTAGTCCTTTCGTTGCTCACCATTACTTTCTGTGCTGACCCGATCCCAGTCTCCTTGATCTTCAGTCTAAGGCCGCCGCTCCGACTTTCTGATTGAGCCACACCTTCTTTTAATTGCTACCCTATCTAGCTCTATTTGTGTTCTCCCTATTACCCCAAATATATTTAGAGACATTATTATTCAAAACTTAGTTTTCCTTATTTTAAATTTACCAAAGAGTACGTGCTATAGATTTCTCCGTTTTATGTATTTTAAGTGCATTATTATCATTTCCCTTTTCAGTAGCGCGACCTTACACCGCGCATATCTTGTTCCATGTTTCTTATTTTCACTATATAAGTTTCCCAAATTATTTTAAACTTACGTTACCGATGCAATTTCCCAAGATGTTTCGACCTACCGACAAAATATTTTCTTTTTCATTATCTTATTGTCGTTGTCTTATTTCCGAGTGCCGTGCCTATGCTTACTATCATGAGTGGTTGAGCCTTATATTTATTATCTCTGTTTGTTATTTTTGATATACTTAGATGCGCACACCTTCGGGTTTCGATTTTTTTGAACACGCATTGCTTATTTCCGTTCGTTATTGTTATCTATATTCTCGTGTACTTATATTTCGTCCTTATAGTTGTTCCTACCGTATACCTATTTAAATCCTTTCTGCTGTATGTTGTTCTGTATATATATATATATATATATATATATATATATATATATATATATCTTCACAAATTCCATCCACCTGTTTTAAGTAAACCATTATGAATTAGTTTATGATATGATAGCTTTTGTTTTGAATTTTACAACTTATCGTTTAGTCTTAAATTTCGAGGACGAAATTTTTGTAAGGGTGGTATGATGTAATACCCAGCTCTTTTTATACCCAATCTGTATTTTGTTGCTTTATAATTTTATTCATTTTATTTTATAATCTTATTTATAAATTTACTTATCGCATTTGTAATTTTACCTATCCTAAAACCTAACTAAATTTTCCCGAGCCCATCTATTTTCCATCCTATATTTTTCCTCAGCCGCAGTTTAAAAGCCGTTCCCATTTTAATTTACTTCCTCAGTTTTTCCAGCAGCCCAGTGCCTCAGCTCACTTCCTTTCGTTTAGCAATTAATCGAATTTTAACTCAAATCCTCAGCCCATACCCTATATCTTCTAACCTATTTTCTCTCAGCCCACTGCCTATTTTCTTCTTTAATATTAATATTATGCAGCCCAGCCCAGCTGTTTCTATTTTTCTCTAATTAATATTTCTTTTCTTTCTTCAGCCCATCTCTTTTAACCTCTTTAATTTCTTATTCTCTAATCCCCCGGCCCCCTTTTCTTTCCACTATTTTATTGATTTTCAGCCGGCCCACACACTATTCTTTTTCTATTTAAATAGCTGCAGCCCATCTCCTCTTTTCTCCAATTTCCTTCTTTATTTCTCTGAGCCCGGCCCGTGTCTCCTTTTCCTTTTAAATTCATTTTGTTTGCAGGCCCGGCCCACTCTCCCCACATCAGACCCGACCCCCCCTTCACTGTTCCTCTTCCTTAAATTTCCAACGGCTCCTTTCCTTCACTCCCGCTCGCGACCGCCATTCTCGCGAGCCCGTTTCCCCCTCCGTCGCCCACGCCCGCGCTCACGCCTGCGACGATTGCCACGCTCGCGAGCGTTAACCTCGACACTTGCCTCGTCTCCACTCCTCTCTCCCTCACGTTTTCTCCCCTCACTCTCTCCACTCCCGTTCTCTCTTTCTCGAACCCACACCCTCACCTCCACCGTCGACATCGCCACCATCTCCGCTCACTCCTCCTCCCCTCTTCCTCCACTGCCCGAGCGCCTTCGCCTGCACCCACTCACCCACACCCGAGCTCGACCTCCCCTGCACCCGAGCTCGACTCCCCTGCACCGTCGCCGTCGTCACACCCCCTGCACCACGTCGTCGATCTCATTATCAACGTCGACGTCGTCGTCGTCATTCCCTCTCTCTGGCTCCCTCTAACTCCCTCTCACTGCCCCTCTTTCTCTGTCTTTAACTCTGTCCATCTCTCTCAGTTTTCTCTCTCTGTGCCCCTCTGCATCTCACTCTCTGTTTCTCTCTCTCTCTCTCTCAGCTCTCTCTCTCTCACCCTCTCTTTCTCTCACTGTTCTCCCTCTCTCTCTCTTTCCTCTACAATTTCCCTTTCTCTCTCTTTCCTCTACAATTTCCCTCTCTCTCTCTCTACATTTTTCCTCTCTCTTGATCCCTCTCACCCAACCTGAACCACAACCGATGCTGACCCATCACCGGCCACCCAAACCCACTACAGCCCGCCATCAAAGAGCTTTGACCACCGCAGACACCCCGACGAGCCCCACTGCCCGAGAACAGACCCGGGCTCACTCGAAGCCGTAGCCGTCGCGGTGCTTGCCCGTCGCGCGTTCGTGCCTTTACCACTGCCGTGTATCGCCTAGACACCTCCAGGCAAGTTTTTACTTGCTTACATGCTATTTACTTATGATACAAATGTTAATTACATAAATATTAAAGTTGCAAGATTAGTTAAAATTATGTGTCGTAACTGTTCAATGCTTGTTCTCTTAGGAAAACATTATCTAATTTGATGGAACTCAATGGTGTAGGTTGGCCCGTAGGGCTGTGAACATAGTGTGTGAATTTTGTTGGATGTTGTAATCGATTATGACTAAAACAACTGCCCCCAAGTTTAACCGTAAGGCTGTAATTCTGTTGCACCTGAAAACCGTTAAATTCACCATAAATCATATAAATAGTAGAATGGTGCGTTCGAGGGCTCAAATCGAAGCTAAGTCGACGAACTTTAACCCTAAGCTAGTTTCTAGACATTCCTGTACTTAAATCATGAAGATAATTGTATCGGAGTACGACTCTGGACTGCAGTCCAGAGCGACTCAAATCGTGCTTGCTGTTCCGTAATGGATACCATGGGATTCCCTTAACTCGTAGGTTGCGGAACTCCACTGCTAATTGTAGGTAACTCTGTTATCTAGACAACACTTTTGGTCTCATCCTGTTTCGTCACCGTTTGATATTTAAACTGTAATTTAGAAGATCGGGACGCATAACAGTCCCAACAAAATCAGAACTGACATATTAGTGTTAAACAGTGTATAACCCTTGACGTACAGACGCGATCGAAGATCTGTATGTTGCGTTGAAAACCTTACTGAAAACCCTAGAATTCATCCAACTGTAGCGTTGCTAAAATCTGATCCCAACTGGGGTTAAAATGCGTTGCGAAACGGACATCTAATTCTGAAATTGGATTTCCAGCCGCGTGCGCTTAAAATGAAATGGTTATAACTTTTGATCCTGGAACCCGATTGGCTTGAAACAAAATTCTAAGGATAGATAACTGAACATACTAACTACTACCTGTTTATCATTTCGCTAAATTATATACGTACGTTTCATGATAAATCATGCAAGTGAAAGAATGCAGTTTCATAACATTCTCATCATGTTTATATACTGTTCATGCATCATATCATACCTATATCATTATAGTGATAACCTAGTGATATCGTACATTCACCCAGTGTTAGATTTTAGTGATGATTGTGGCAAGTACGTCAGTGTTCATGTATCCGTGATTAAGTGAAAGTGATACGTACTTGTACACAATCAGTGACCCTATTGTTCTATTGCATTGTCGACGTCTGTGGGATGCGTGTATGTGTGACTATAAGTAGTATGGGACACTTATGGAAGCGCTTGCACGGGTATCACAGATAAGGCATCCGACACTGCCATTTATCTTAGGTATTGGTCGGGACGTGCTTGATGGAGGTCCTGCCTCCAGTTCTCGCGCAGACTTGTCACGGATCGATTAGTATTTAGGATGATGGTTAGCGTTTGATGTAGACCACGGGGTGTGGGGTAGTTTAAGTGTGAGTTCAACAGAATCTCGGGAGTCCCATGCCGGCTTATATATTTAGGGAGTTATATGGAGATTTACAGGGTACATGATATATACACCGTGATATTCTTGTTACATGTTGGGCCCGTGGTCCCTTGCCCTTGGGTTCTACCCTTGGGTGGAGGACACTCACGAGTGGTTGACTCTCACACTTGGACTGACGATAGGCTTAGCGACCTGTACAGTGAGACTTAGAGACTGATAGGGATACTGGCATTTATATTACTTTTATACTGTGTTGACATACGTGATATATCGTATACTGCTTTACTGTTCCGCTGCGTTGATTACTGCACATGCATATTCATGATGTCATTTATTTACGGCTTCACATACCTATTATCACTGTTAGAACTATCACTTGATTTCATATATATATTATTGCTATTGTGTCGCTCTGACGACCTGAGTATGCATGCTCAGTGTGAGGAGAAGATCTAGCTTGGTTCAGAACTAGACGTGCATCACAAACTTTCTGACTTGCTACTCCGAGTTACTTTCGTTTGTTCCACTTCAGGTCAGTTTTTATTATTGCACCTTTCAGTTACTGCATTTCTCATTACCTGCGCATCGTTTACTGTTTACCATGATAAACTAGAAGCCGAAGTGTGACTACGGCAGGACTTTTCCTTGACCGTAGGAGCATGGCTGGCCTTGTCCACCTCTCGTATTCCGTATTTTGGGAAGCGGGGCGTGACAATAAGAATGAGTAATCATTAGATCTCATCACATCTATAGATCCGATCTACTCCTACGAGCCATATTTCTAATCTTGATTGTTGGTTGGAAATTATCACACATCTCAATTCTTATTTTTAATGTTTCTTTTAGATCTAGATTTTTCTTATTCTTGATCTTCAATTACAAATCATGAATTGTTTTCTTTTCTTTGCTTTAAATTTTCAACTCATCTAATTCGAAAATTGAACGGATCTCACTTTCCCTGTGGACGATCCGCACTTACTAACACGCTACATCCGACACCGTTATTGATTGCGGTCAAATATTTTTTGTTGTGATTTCTAAATTCTATTTTCTAAATACTACACTTCAAGAAGATCGAAAATATTCAATCAAAATGGCGCCGTTGCCGGGGATCGTGTGCTATTTGTTCATTTTTTGAAATTTGAGTTGAAAAGTTTATTCCATCTAAATTTTTAAGATCAAAACTTGCGCAAACACTAAACGAGTTGTTGTGGTTAATTGCAAGGAAATCTGGAACTTGCTGTGTAATTGGAAAATTATTTGGAGAATTCCAGAGGGCTCAGGAGTTGAACAGGAACAGTACCAAATTTTTCTGTGTAGAGATCCCACTAAGCCACCGCGTTTCCGTGTCCCTAGCTCCCTAATGCGGTGGTTTTGCGGCTTCTTAAGGGCTTCTCTGTAAAAATTTTCTCAGGTAACCTCTATCTTTCTTATCTTCTTCCTAAATCTGCTCCAATTAACAATTTGTTGCAGGCTTCTTTGCAAAAATCGCAGCGCCGCAAAAAGCAATATAAATTGTGCTTGTTTTTGATTTTGTGGTTGTTTGCATAATTAATACAGACATTAAGGGGCACGACCAAATCCATATTAGGTGGGGAGTTCATTACCCTTCCTAAGCCCCAAAAATCACAAACTTGCATCCGCATTACCCTCATTAACTAAAAAATATCTAGAGATGACTCTAAGGACCGTCGCACTCACTTAGGACAGAAGAAGGCCGTGGGTAATTCATTACTTATCCGCGTTTCTTTTTGTGGTGTCTAAGGCAAGTGTGTCGAAGGCTAGTGGTTACTTAATTAGGCCCACTACTTACGTAGTAGAGAACCTCCCACTTACCTGGCACTTACCTGGCCACAGGAGAAACAAAGAGGCAGTGGAGGATTTTATCCTGCGACTTGTCTTTTGGAAGTTAGGAGCGGTCTAGAGCTTTGACCTAGGTGACCATAGATTTTAGGGTTGCTTGTTGCATTTCTTGTAATCGCATCATATTTTCAAAATCCGTATCATTTTTCAAAACAAAACACCGCATTCATTCATTCATTCCCCTAATTATAAATCACGCTACCACTTATACTAACCCCTTTTAGTGCAAGATAGGCTGGACACGGGATTCTAGTGCCCGACTTGTCCGCGTCCCCTCGATCGACTCCGAAGTCGGTATTTCTCCATTTACCTTTCTTTTACCCACCACCACACCCACACCGATGGATCCGTCTCCATCGAACCTCCTTACCGCTGCTCTGCCGCCGTCCGTTGGTGCGCAGAATCCTCCCCGCATCTCTCTCCAAGAGAGGTGCTACCCTTTGCGAGGTCCTCTCTCAACCTGCTTATCCATTCCACCAGCCAACGGGGATAACTTTGAGATTAAGCCCCAGTACATCAACCTTCTACCCAAATTCCACGGTCTCGAGACTGAAGACACGTACGTTTTTATCACCAAATTTGAAAACGTATGCGCAATGATGGGTATATCACAACTTTCTGTGGATGCCATGCGTCTACGACTTCTTCCATTTACTTTGTGCGATATAGCCGAGAAGTGGCTGTATAACACCACCGCACATTCCATCACGAATTGGGAAGAATTCGTTGCGGCATTCCTTAAGAAATTCTACCTTATGCAAA
Source organism: Agapanthus africanus (assembly GCA_030015575.1). NCBI lineage: Eukaryota > Viridiplantae > Streptophyta > Magnoliopsida > Asparagales > Amaryllidaceae > Agapanthus > Agapanthus africanus. Next base: position 104,305,923 of record CM057347.1, on the reverse strand, counting down.
AGACAGCTCGAATCCGTAGCGAACTATATCAATTCACCCAGCTTCCAGCTGAACCATTCTCAAAATGCTTTGAACGATTCAAGGATCTTTTGGTTCAATGTCCACATCACGGCATCCCGAGATGGGACCTTTGCCGAATCATATATGAGGGCATTAACCCTACCACTAAACAAAACCTTGAAAACATGTGTCAAGGCACCTTTATGACCAAGGATGATGGGGAAGCTTGGAAATTTTTAGAAGAGTTCGCTGAAAAATCCTTACAGTGGGAGACTGGAACCCAGCCATCGAGCAGGGATGGCGTACACCAAATAGACGTGTCCATAGGTGTTCGAGCTAAGATGGCAGCGATGCAAAAGAAGCTCGACGCTATGGAACACAAATTCTTAGCAGCCTCCCTAAACCCGATGTCGCTCCCCAAAACTGTATGTGGGTGCTGTTCTGATCCGTCTCACTTAACGGAAGAATATCCATTAAACTCTCAGTTTCAAGGTCTCGAGCATACCAATGTCGCATTTCAAAGACCTAGAAACGACCCTTTTTCTTCCACATATAATCAGGGTTGGAGGAATCACCCGAATTTTGCCTAGAACCAATCTCAAAACACGGTTCCAAACCCGAATCAATTCCAAAGGGTCCTTCCTCCACAACAGCAACCATTTCAACTCACCCAACACCCCTACCAGTCACAAAATTTCCAAAACCAGGTCAACACTCCTGCACCGTCTAATCATATGCAGTCGACCTGTTCTGACGAGTTCTCTCAATTCACTCAAACCATGAAATCACTCTTGTCAAATTTCATGGAAGTGTCGGCTGAGGTTAGGTCTTCCGTCGATGAGATAAAGAAAAACTCGGCGTCCCAAGTTGAGAGTATCAAAATGATGGAAGCTGAGATTGCACGACTTAAGGCCGAAATGAGTGCGAGAGAAAAATGGAAACTTCCGTCTCAACCCTTACTGAATCCTGGGCATTACAATGCAAATGCCGTCACAACGTTGAGATCGGGAAGAGTGTTGGATAACCATGTTGAGGAAGAAGTTGATGATATTGAAAATTCTATCAACACCCCGGTTGAGACCTTTCCTCACACACACACTTCTACGTTTGATTCTTGTTCTTCTACCCCACCGCCTTCTCGCGAGCCTATTCTCCATTTCCCTCTAGGTTCGACACCTCAGCCCACCTCTTCTAGCTCTTCACAGACGATCCCCACTCCTCTTTTGGGATCTCGTCTACCCCCTCTTCCTTCTCCTATGATGGACCCAGCCTCATTGCTAAAGCACCTTAACGAATCGGTTAAGGGCTAACAAATCGAGTCCACATATGGAAAAAATTATGGAAATGTTCAAACAGGTTAACATCAACATCCCTCTCCTAGATGCGATTCAACAAGTCCCCGCTTATGCGAAAATTCTTAAGGACTTGTGCACTAGGAAGAGGAAGACTCAAGTGCCGAAGAAAGTCTTCATGTCCAATAACATTAGCACTGCTTTTATCCCTCAGCTACCAAAGAAACATAAGGACCCAGGATGTCCTACGATATCGATTTCTATTGGGGGTAAAAACATCAATCGTGCTCTTTTAGATCTTAGCGCAAGTGTTAACCTACTTCCATACTCTGTCTATGAGCAGCTAGGGATTGGAGAGTTGAAACCTGCTCACTGCACTCTCCAAATGGCAGACCGTTCAATCACCAAATCTCGGGGTGAACTAGAGGATGTGTTGATAAAGGTGGGGGAATTTGTATTCCCTGTAGACTTCATTGTTCTCGATACACAACCTGTAGCGAACCCCCGGAGCCAAATTCCGGTGATTTTGGGTCGACCTTTCCTTGCCACTTCCAATGCTATCATTAATTGTAGAAATGGTTCAATGAACTTATCATTTGGAAATATGACCATTGAACTAAACATCTACAAAATTGGAAGTCAGCCATCAGAACCCTCTGCTCATATCCTTGATGTGTGCTCTGTCCACGAGATTGCTCCCGAAAGTTGCGAAGTTGAGGAACTTTGCTTTACAGATCTCGACGACACTACCACATCACTGTTTGACCTGACACATGATCTTAGTGAGGACACCATTTCCGCGCTTGAGTCTGCCACTCCTGACTCATCACCATCCGAGTCTGTATATTTTACAGGCTATGAGCTTCTTTGGGACTCCGAAAATTATTCGATGATCCCACCTTCTATTATTTCTCCGCCAGCATTAGATCTCAAAATTTTACCTTCTCACCTTAAATATGCATATTTAGGTGAGAATGAATCTTTACCGGTTATCATTTCCGCTTCTCTAGCATCAGAGCAAGAGAATGCACTCTTATCGGTATTGAGATCTAATAAGGAGGCGTTTGGTTGGACCATGGCGGACATCAAAGGGATTAGTCCCTTGATTGTAGAACATCATATACATGTGAGGATGATGCCAAACCAACCCGAGAACCACAGAGATGGTTGAACCCCGTCATGAAGGAAGCGGTGATGAAAGAGATCGTCAAATGTCTTGATAATGGTATCATATACCCAATCTCCGATAGCCAATGGGTGAGTCCAATACATGTCGTCCCTAAGAAATCTGGCATCACTGTTATTACCAATGAGGCAAATGAGTTGATTCAGACACGCGCCCAAACTGGGTGGCGTGTATGTATTGATTACCGAAAACTCAATGCCGCCATGAGGAAAGACCACTTTCCTCTACCTTTCATTGATCAGATGCTGGAACGCTTAGCTGGACGTGCATATTATTGCTTTATGGACGGATACTCTGGCTATAATCAGGTCCCCATAGCCAAAAAGGATCAAGATAAAACCACTTTTACTTGTCCTTTTGGTACCTTTGCTTATAGACGCATGCCCTTTGGGTTATGCAATACTCCCGCTACCTTTCAGCGGTGTATGATGGGGATATTCTCTGACATGGTAGAGAATTTCTTGGAGATTTTCATGGACGATTTCTCGATTTTCGGAGACTCTTTTTCCGACTGCCTATCAAATCTTGACGCAGTTCTTACTCGTTGCAAAGAGAAGAACTTAACCTTGAACTGGGAAAAATGCCACTTCATGGTCCAAGAGCGAATTGTGCTTGGACATGTTATTTCACGGAAAGGCATTGAGGTTGACAGAGCTAAGATAGATGTCATTCAAAACCTTCCTCATCCCAAAAGCGTCAAGGACATTCGATCTTTTCTTGGCCATGCGGGCTTTTATAGGAGATTCATTAAAGATTTTAGCAAAATTGCTAGACCCTTAACTCTTCTCTTGGCCAAGGATACGACTTTCCACTTTGACTCAGATTGTGAGGCAGCTTTCGACTCACTCAAATATTCCCTCACTACAGCCCCCGTTCTATCGTCTCCAAATTGGGACTACCCCTTTGAGCTGATGTGTGATACATCTGATTTTGCAGTTGGTGCTGTCTTAGGACAGCACATTGAAAAGATGCCACACGTGATCTATTATGCGAGCAAGACCCTGAATGATGCACAAATCAACTATACAACTACCGAAAAAGAACTTTTGGCGGTTGTATTTGCATTAGAAAAACTCAGGCCTTACTTGATTGGCTCTCTAATAGTTGTGTACACTGACCATTCCGCCTTGAAACATCTTCTGGCGAAAAAGGATGCAAAAGGTAGGCTCATACGTTGGATCCTTTTATTACAAGAATTTGATCTTGTTATCAAAGATAAGAAAGGATGTGAAAACGTTGTAGCCGACCATCTTTCACGCATCTCTTCTTCCTCCGTAACCCTGCCGATCAATGATTCATTCCCGGATGAACAACTCTTGAACGTATCCAATGAACCTTGGTTCAGGGATATTGTGAACTATCTTGTCACGAGACTTATACCCAGTGATTGGTCAAAACAGGACAAACACCGTTTTCTATCCCAAGTAAAACACTTTTACTGGGATGATCCCTATCTGTTTAAGTATTGTCCTGATCAGATCATTCGCCGGTGTGTCCCGAATGAGGAGTTCAAGAGTGTTCTATCTTTTAATCATGATCAGGCCTGTGGAGGTCACTTTGGTCCTAAAAAGACGGCGGAGAAGGTTTTGCAATGCGGATTTTATTAGCCGACCTTATTCAAGGACGCATTTGATTATTGCAAAACCTGTACACAATGTCAGTACACGGGTAGAATTTCCCAGAGAAATGAGATGCCCCAGCAACCCATCCTAGCGGTTGAAATTTTCGATGTTTGGGGCATTGACTTTATGGGTCCCTTTCCCAACTCCTTTGGGAATTTGTACATACTACTGGCGGTTGATTACGTCTCGAAGTGGGTTGAAGCCATTCCATGTCCCACTAATGACAAGAAGGTTGTCATTAAGTTCTTAAAAGAAAACATCTTTTCGCGATTTGGACACCCACGCGCTATCATTAGCGATAACGGGACACATTTCTGCATCAGGTCTTTCGAGACTCTGATGCGGAAATACGGAATCAACCATAGACTTTCTACACCCTATCATCCATAAACGGGCGGGCGGGCTGAGATTTCGAATAGACAGATCAAACAAATCCTGGAGAAGACTGTTGCGAAAAATAGAAAAGATTGGTCGACCAAACTGACGGATGCTCTTTGGGCATTCAGAACTGCATTTAAAACCGACCTAGGGATGTCTCCATATAGGATAGTGTTTGGGAAGGCATGTCACTTACCTGTCGAGATTGAGCATAAAGCATTGTGGGCTATTAAGGAAATCAACTTTGACTTAAACCTAACCTGCAACTTTCGGAAGCTGCAACTAAATGAGCTAAGCGAACTCCGCGATGAAGCTTATGATAACGCTGTAATCGTAAAGAATAGGACCAAGGTTTTTCACGATAAAAACATTTTGAGGAAAACATTTTCACCTGATCAACAAGTCCTTCTTTATGATTCACGACTACACCTTCACGCGGGTAAGCTTCGATCTCGGTGGAAGGGACCTTTTGTTGTGCGGTCTGTATACCCGCACGGGACAGTAGAGGTAGAAAATGTTAAAAACGACACATCTTTCAAAGTGAATGGACATAAACTAAAGCCGTATTTTTCCATTGACCCCACGGAGGAGCTCCTGTTCTTACAGGAGCCAGTTTATCTTGATTAAAATTCCTCCGTCTCACCTCCATGTCCTGTATATTACTGCATCATCTTTTTGAATGGAGGTGAGTGAAAAGAATAAGTTTGGAGGAGGATCTTCACTTATATATTTTGCCCCCACTAATAAATTCCTCCCAGGCTTACAGGTTTTGTAGATATAGCGGTTGGCAACAGTGAGGACACTGTTGAAAACAAGTTTGGGGGAGGTTTGTGCTTAGTTTTGCATCATTTGCATATCATTTGCATAAGCACAAAACATTTCTTTAAAAAAAACATAAAAATATATTTAAAAAAATTCAAAAACCCATAAAAATTTTGTGCAAAAATTTTTTGTAAATAATTTTTCAAAACCCATAAAAACCTATAAAAATTTAAAAAATTTCAAAATCCATAAAAATTCAAAAATTTTCAAAACTCATAAAAAATTTCAAAATATAAAAATATTTAATATTTATGATAATAAAAGATTAGATAGTGAACAATTACATCCATGAGATTAGAAAAATTTAAGAAAACCAAGAAAATTAGAAGTTTTCTTATACGAACTAGTAATAAGTAGTTATAAGCCGTTGTCCCAATAGTTAGTAAGATGGAGGAAGTCACTAATCTGAGGATAAAAATAAGTCTGAAAAATAGTTTCTATTATGGAAAGACAAACATTTTGAATGTTGATACCCTGCTATTCGCACTTACACACGTCTTAAAGCCCGGGATAGTAGATGATACCTTGAAATGCTCTTATCTTAAAGCCGATGTATGAAGGAAATAAAAAAAATAAATAAAATATAAAGTGGTGAGAAAAATGGACACTGGTTTTTGTTATCACCAAAGGCAATAAAAAAATATATAGCGAGGGTGCCTCTTCACTTAGTGCCCTAAGGCCAACTGGTCTGGGAGTCACTGCTATGCTTAAGGTGGTACAAGACGAGGAAAATATACCAAATAAGTAAACACATGAGTAATCGGTCGGTTAGTACCTCAAGAAGTATTAACGGTCGCATGAAAGTGTGTGAGCAAATTCGTCTAAATATTCATTAATTAAAAAGTACTGAGGCTGATAGACAAGAGTATGATAGCTTGAATTGAATTCTCCGGGTGTAGGGATCTCCTTTACACACACGCAGGGTGATATGATCGATATTTGGAAGAAAGATAGGAATGAAGAATAAGACGATATTTTATTGATGGAGGATGTGATTTCTGACATCTTTTCATGACCATTAAGATAGGGCTCATGACAAGCGAAAAGCTAGCTTAGTTGGAAATCCTAATTTTCAAGGCTTTTCTTTTACAATTCTTTTTTTTAAATGTAATATTCATGATCTTCCTTTTATTATTGGATTTTGTGGGTGCAATCCGCTGAAAACCCTCAGAAGACAACACTCCTCCTACTAGGGACACCTAGAGGTTTAAAGGCTTGTTGCACGTGCTCAGTGCAATCGTATTGCCTACGAAAGTGTGCTAGTTAGTTTTTCTCTTTCTTTATTTTCTCCTTCTCTTTTAAATAAAACAGTTCGATCGAAAATAAGTTTGGGGGAATTTGATCAGTCGAAAATACTGCATTTTTAACACGGCAATTTCCCTATCATTTGCACTCATCTAGAAGTGTTCGGTATTCATAATTGCACATATTACCAAATCATCTCTGAAATACCAAATTGCATGTGTTAGACTTTTAAACCGGCACTTTAAGGGAAATTGACTGTGTTTCATGGCATCGCATCACCCTTGTATTGCGCAACTCTTGTCTTGGGGTCCAATGCAGGAAATTCCAGAAGCAGAGCCCAAATTGGGAAAAGAGCCGATAAAAGATACGCCAACTCAAAGGCTAAAGATCTGGTAGCGATACAGAAGGCCAAATAAAATTCAACATATCAGAATAAGGCCCATATGTCACCCCAAGCCCACAGAAGAAAACACAAGCACAATGGCCACCAAAGGACCGCGGATCCGCGGCCCAAACCCCCTTGGCGCCGCAGATCTGTGGCTTGATGATGAGATCATGGATTCAGATTTTGTACACGTGTCCTCTCTAACGGCCAAAGCTTCCAAAAGACCCCAGAAGCTCCACGTGGCGTATCTAGAAGGCTCGGCTTAACAAACTATTTCTAGAAGGTTCTCTTAACAAACTTTTGGAGGAAAATTCAAATCTTTTGCTAACAAACTTGTGAAGGGAAAATTCAAATTTGAAATCCTAAATCTAGGGTTTTGAGGTCTATAAAAGAGAGCCTAGATCTAGGGTGAAGGCTGTTCAAGAATCATCCATCTTCAACCCACAAGTTGAGTGACACAACTTGTGCCTCAAATCCTAACCCCAATTCCAATTCAACCTCAAGATCAAGATCCCGAGAGCAATTCAAGCAAGAAAGCCTTCAACCTTTAGAAGCGACGCCGGATTTCAACGGAGCAAGAGATCCACGCCAATCCGCGACTCAAGGAGCCGAGCGAAACCGAAATCGACGATCTAGTTCATTCCTTTTGTAAATTCAAGAGAGTTGTAACGAAATTTGTCGATAAATAAATGTGAATTTTCTATATTCTTGCTTATCTTTTAATTCAAGTATAATGATTAGATCTCAATTTGTGATTGTGTTTGTGATCATGATGTTTGAGTAATCTCCGCTCGTGTAGGAGTTGTGACGATCTTTAGATGATGATGATTTAGATATTTTTACAATTCTTAAATCTTATAATGTTTGGAAATTCTGGTGAATCAAATGATTAATGACCTAGTTTCGAGATAATGCTTTCTTGATCGTGTTCACTCGAAACTAGGAAACAACTATTGACCATTTGATTAACTAGAAGCTAGAATTTGAATGCGATCTATCGAAAGGACAAAGAATGAGTTGCGAAATCCCTAATTTCCTCGCAAGATCCTTAAAGCTCGATGAATTTGCATCGATCTAGTATCAATTCGTTAATGGATAAGAATGAGTAATCATTAGATCTCATCACATCTATAGATCCGATCTACTCCTACGAGCCATACTTCTAATCTTGATTGTTGGTTGGAAATTATCACACATCTCAATTCTTGTTTTTAATGTTTCTTTTAGATCTAGATTTTTCTTATTCTTGATCTTCAATTACAAATCATGAATTGTTTTCTTTTCTTTGCCTTAAATTTTCAACTCATCTAATTCGAAAATTGAACGGATCTCACTTTCCCTGTGGACGATCCGCACTTACTAACGCGCTACATCCGACACCGTTATTGATTGCGGTCAAATATTTTTGGTTGTAATTTCTAAATTCTATTTTCTAAATACTACACATCAAGAAGATCGAAAATATTCAATCAGTGACCAATATCCTAAAACTTTATAGAATGATCTTGAGTATGCCGCACAATATTGGTTGTGACTGAACGGCGGCCGGGAAACTAACATTGTCTCCAACATTTTTAATCAATTGCTTAGCTCTTTCTCTTTCCAATTTTGGAGCATCTTGTCGTCTCATAACATCCATTAAGAACTCAATTTCTTTTACGGGTGGATGGTTTTGTATTTAAATTGGATAACAACACTATTTCAAGTAGTTTCTTCCGAAAATACTTAATAATTTCCTTTGACGCAGCTTATGTTTAGAAAAGTGTGCAAGATATTGGAATGATTAAAATAAGTAAATACTTACCATATTTATCTCCGCGTCGACATTAAACTCATTCCAGCGTTCAATAAACTTGAGCGTAAATAAACTGCAATCAAAACCGTCTACAAGTTGAGGGTTATTTCCAATTAGAAGCCTTGGCCATCCATGCACATCCACGCCTTGTAACTTCTCATCGAGCATCCTCGAATACTCACGTGCACCTATTAGATGGAGTTGTATTCCTGCTCTCTGAAATTTTTTTTGTAATTATTTTAGTAATATTACATTTGGTGATTTAAGTATTGAAAATGTATTTAATTATTAATAGAATCACAACATCCTCACTATTTCTCACTATTTTCTCAAACGCCTTCGGCGTTCGGCACATCGCTGTGAGTCTAATATTTGAAATACTTTCTTTTCAACGTGCATCGGCACAATAAACTAATGATTGCTATGGATAATTGGCATGAAAACCTGTTTATGTTGCATCATCATTTAGGTGATAAAAATTTCAAGAAAACTGTAAAATTAAAAATTTATAAATAATGTAGATACAATAACATTTCGGATTCAGAAACCGCTGTGCACCATTTTATATATTCTCTCGCGCGGCGATGTTTGTCATCTATTTATCTTTGTGTGTCATATTCAAATATCTTCCAAATAAGAGATCTTTCATATATTTTCTTTTTGGGAATAGTTTCTCCTTGTCTTGCATCAACAATCCTCATATATTCCTCAATATTCTATTAAAAAAAGTGTTTTGACAATAAATTAAAAAATATGAAACAACAAAAAAAAAACCATAAATTTAATGAAAACTCATATCACTGTCCAACGATAAAGCATAGCCCAAATCTTCTACCAAACATGCAAAATCTTTTCGTATAATGTTCAAGTCGTCTATTATCACGATTGACACATCACTTGCACGGTATCTTTTAACAAAATTGATGGCGGCTCGTTCCTCAATATCAAAATCTAACTCAGTATTGTTTGTGCAATCATCTAACTGTCCCTCTTTCTCAAACCGAACTTTGCGGCATGCTCGTTTCGGGGTCGGACTTGAATGTTTGTTAAGACTTTCCTCTAAGTTTAATCTCGCCGAATAGTTCTTACTCTTATCAAGTGTTTCTCCGGATCTTTTGCCCTTTTCAACATGAGAGGAGTTTAACATCATTGGCGTTCTAGATGAAAGAGGAGTATCGTTTGCAATTCTAGGTTGTGAGCAATCATCTAACGGTCTCTCTTTCTCAAACTGAACTTTGTGGTATGCTCGTTTCGGGAACAAACTTGACTGTTTGTTAGGACTTTCCTCTAAGTTTAATCTCGCCGGGTAGTTCTTACTCTTTTGTCTCTACGGATATTATGCTTGATTGTGTACATGAAGAGCCATCCGGTAACACTGTAGCCAAATCTTTGGGTTCAATGTTTAAATCGAAGTTATTTTTCACGTTTTCATTTGCATTTTCATCTTTTGATGTTTCCGATTCAGAGCCTGAACTTCTGTGTTTCCGACATCTACATCTACATCTATATATCTAAAATAATATGAAATTTTATTAACAAAAACCGTGAAGGTAGAAACTTAAAACTCAATAAATTTATTTCAACATACTTTCCATTCAAGTTTGGTGAGACGCTCGTTCATATTTCTGAGATTAAGGCTCATCTTTTCCATCTTTTTGTAAATTTTAAAAGAATATTCTAAGAGAAGACATGTGTTGACTTATTAAAAATAATCGAAAACAATGACAATATGCAAATTATAGATTTCTATCCGTAGATTAGAATTGTCACGACCCGAAATGACACGTGACTGACACTTGAATCATATGAAATCTATAGGACCCCATCTAATTCAAGTAAACCAGAAATCTAAACTATTTAAAAGAAGAAAGTGAAGAAAACTTATTTTAAAGCAAATGGTTTTAATAACATAAGCCAAAATATGCATTTTTAAAGTCTCAAGTCTTTTCTGAAAATTTCAGCAGAGTTTCCTTTGTAAATACTGGCTCCAAAGGGGTACAACATGAATAATATGAATAAAGGCATCCCCAAACGGGAGCTAGCTCTTCGTCAATTGACGGTCACAACCACGCAAGTAATATAATATACAACGCTAAGGGAGAGGATCAAAACTCAAAAGGAAATTCAAAATCATCAAGAAAACCATAATAATACAGCGCGCGATTCTAAGGTCAAAATAATACACAACTGGTTTTCTAAGTCTGAAATAAATATACAAGTCTGGTTGATAGAGTTTACTAGATAAACTGAATAAAATAAGGTACAATGGTGGTCACGATGCAAGTGAACCCACCAACCAAAGCAATCACCCGGAATGAAAGCAGTGTGCCAGCAAAGCCGCAACGAAACCTGTACGGCAAAACCTACAAGAACTGTGGCACAACGGGGGTGAGTTGCCAACTCGTGAGTAGAAAACATCACCAAGCAGAAATCGTATATATGACTCAATCCTAGGTCAATACGATCAGTAATATATAATCTCAAAATGATAAAGTCTGAAGCATGATAAGGTGACAAGAGTAAATATCTATACATAAGTGTAATGCCATGTGCTCGTGTCAGTGCCTCAGATAGCAACATGTCATAAGTATGAGGTATGAATGCAATATAATTAAAACAGAATATATCATGGATGTGAAAATTGTTTTCTTACTTTAGTGAGATTTCTGTATATATAAATCGAGATATCATCAATGAAATCAACATAAAATCAGTATCAAGTATTGACAAAAAATATAAATCTCAATATCTCAATATCTCAATATCTCGGGCTCCAGCAATCCGGACGGGCCTGTAACCTCGAACCTCAATATCTAGGGTTCCGGCTATCCGGACTGGCCCATATCATCAAATCTCAAAATCTCAGGCTCCGGCTATCCGGACTGGTCTGTACTCCGATCGGTATCCTCCGGATATCCGTCGAGTCACAATACAATCACCGGTCAGTAGTGCTCTCCTGTCTCAGGCTCAACGCCATCATCTGCGATCTTCTCGCCCCGGGGTACCGCACCGGGTCTACTATGCACCCACAGACAGTTCCTCCTCCTCCTCGAATCGGGTGTATGATATCACGCAAGAGCCGAGAAAACTCATGGTGGACGTATCTCATATCATATCATGAGAAAACCGCAAATTTTATCTTTAAAAATGATAATCAGTTTATAAAATTCTTCCGGTTTCTCCAAATCCATAAATCTCATGGAAATCCGAAATCAACAAATCACGATGTAAATAAATAATGAACACTGGGCTCCGGCAATCCGGACTGGCCCTTATAATATTGCATGACAAATGAATATATAATATGCATGAAATATCAAGCAATGAATGCAATAATGAACTAGCATATGAAACAATAATATATTGGAACTATCAGCTAGCAAACGATATCAATAGAGCAATATTCTCTAAAGTGTACGTAATATGGCAATTACCGATGATGATGTGTGTGAGTCTGCAAGCAGGTGTACGTGGAGCATACGCATTATCGGTAATGGTGCTGGTGTCTTAACAACAGGTTTCATCATTTCTCACGAAAATACATATAGACATGCAATGCAATGCGAACAGCAGAATAAATGGCAAATGAATAGTAAATGCAGCAATAATATGCGGAAAATGAATAATAACGCAACAATAAGGAATCTACATTACTATATATGTGTTATACCGTTTTGCCATTTGAAATAATACGAATCATGGTGTTTTGAAAATAGGGCTACGGTGGTTTTAAGAAAAGGTGTGTCCTTTGAAATATCCGTAGAATCTCTTGCCCTGTCTTTAAAATACTCACGATTCGTTGGTTTTGAAATAGGTATGACTCGAGTCTAGTATAACATCTACAAGTAAACTACAGTACTAAACTAACAGGCTAATCGAAAAGGTAAGGAAATCCACCTAAATCTGAGTCGATCTATATATATATAATAGTCGGTGATCTCGCCTCAATAGTATCGCGTACGATACAATATATATATATCATATGACATTCTCGAGTCAAGAGTGCGGATCTATCATCAATATAACTCGTACGGTAAATCCATCATACGGCATCCCAAATCTGGGTACGGGTTAATATCACATTTATTTCATTATTCAATTGGTATCCTTATCCTCATATATCATGAGCTGGGTACTGATTTACGTCTAGTACATACTGATACCATCAATAATATATGTATGCGTGTGTCTGAAAATACATCGCCTAAAGATCTGCTATAATATCATGTCGAACCTCAAAATACGAACCAAATCACATCACTGATCTCGTATCATCATGCCCAATCTCATCGACTCATCTCCAAATATCATATACTATCCTCATCATCCATGTATATGTATACGTATATATATATACATAGTCCCATATCTATGTGTATATATATTAATATACACATCCCCATATATGCACAAGTAATAAAATGTATGCGAGTGTGTGTGCGTGCGTGTATGCAAATCATAAATCTTGGGTTTCGCAACTAAGAAGCTAAACTAAGTTACTTCAAATTATACTAAACTAACCCATGTACACATAAGCCTATCTAGATAGTCATCAATCTCACAATACACATAATTATATATATATATATATATATATATATATATATATATTCGTATACTACACTTCGAACTGCGGGGGTGTTATACGCCATCCACCCGACTTCCCCCGTAGATATATATCTACTCACTTTGATCTTCGCTTGCCGATATCGATGTCGCCACGCGCTTACTTGTAGTCTTGAAGTTCTCGTGAGGGTACCTACATATCATAACACATCGTATCGCATTTAAATCCAAGTCGCAATCGAATCGACACACGAATCACTCATAAGTTAAAACCTATGGTCTACTCACGCAAATCAACCAAACAACACCCAATATAGACGTACAAACGTCAAGTGATCGGTACCAAACACAAATATCAAAACTCTAATTCATAAACATCGCAAAACATAAAGAATCAACTTTGAAAACATACTCCAGATTTTACCCTAAGTGAAATTAGCCAATTTTGCATATGTGGAGGGTCTGTTTTACAGGAGATAAAGCCACAAAACAAACACGAGACCAAATGCCCCTACCCTGGCCGCAAATTGCAGCCAGATAGATTAAAATTGCGGCCTGGAAATGGGTTGGGGGCTCAGGTTTTGGGGTTTGCTTCCTAGGTGCCTGTCTCACTGTGTTTGCAAAATAAATTTCCAGGTCTCCGAGACACAGCAGATCTCAATACCTCACCACAATTTCCAGAAAATTCAATATCGGCAGATTTCAAAGTTCGTGTCTTGGGGTTTAGTCTCAGGTTTAGATCCAATATACTATCACTAAAGGGGGTTTGAGGTCACTACTGGACTTTTTTTCACTATCTCAATTCAAGAATCCCACAAACTTCTTCTAGGAATTTTCTAAGTTCACTAAACTCCACTAAAACATTTCTAAACATGTAAGGATGCTAATGTGAAAGAAATACAACTCTAATAGTAAAGAAATTATCTCGTTTGGCAACTCAAGAAATTTCTTGAGTTGCCCCAAGTCTTCAAAATCCAAACTTTCTTGGTCCAAAGGGTTTGTTGTAAGCTTGTGCATGTTTTTAATAAAGTGGAGATGATGTTTTGATGATGGATTGAGGATGTTTGTGAGGTTTTGAAGGAGAGGGAAGAAGGAGGCAGCCATGGTGAAATGAGGGGAAGAAATGATGAAGGAAAACAATAAAGGGAACAAGAGCCATGGTCCAAGGTTGACCTCTCACCTCTCTCTCTCTTGCCCATACTTCCCTTTCTTTATTCTTATTCATTTTCTTTTGTTTTGTTTTGTTTTCTTTTCTAAATAATCAAAGCCATGCTTGAAGGAAAGAGAAAAGCCATGGTAGAAAATGAAATAAAATGTGAAAAATGACTTGGTGCATGTCATGTGCACAAAACCGGATTAATACAAGATTAGCGATATTTAATCGCGATTAGTATTAAAATAGAATATAATTAATCGTAAGAATTTATAATTTGCTTAAATCACATAAAACACCTTCATTTTCGTAATTCCTATAATTTTCTAAATATTTCCCAATTTATCGGTATTTAATTATACCGCATTATTAAAATATTCATAATATTTATTATTTAATTTTATAAATTCCCAAAAATAATATTTTATTTTTCTGAAATGTTACAGTCTTTCCCCTTAAAGAAATTCGGTCCCCGAATTTAAATTTAAACCCCTCAAATACTAAAACATTTCAGTAAAATGATCAAGTCGTCGGGGCTCCGAAATCATAAATACATAAAACACATCGTAGCGCAATGCATGCGCATGAAAAACGAGTGTATAAGCCAAAATCAAAACTTCGTCAAACATCCCGTAATCATCGGAGTCATGGTGAAGACACCAAAGTCAAAATTCAATACGAAACCAAAATGATATACATCAAATTATACATGTACGCATCGTTAAAACATCTGAAAAAAATGCATGCAAAACTATTTTCCAATCATTGTGCAATGCGCGTATCACGGTACAGGGGCGGACGTCTATTGTAAGAAAATAACTATATCTATATATATACCCTTTGTTTAACATACACGTCCCACCGTTTTGAAAAATAATTTAGAAGGGTTTTCTTTGTTAAATGTCTTATGTCAAATTGGACACGTAGGTAAATACTGAGACTATACCTCCATTTTGGAAAATAATCCCGCTCTAGCACATCCTCTAAAGATCTCTGGCCAACTGTCATGGTCACTCATAACATGTCTCGTCGACGATGCCGAACTCTGGCTTACTGTGTGCGCGTAACATGACTGATCCTGGATCCAAGTCTTCTCGTATTGTATTCCAGAAAGGTTCTGTCGAAGTCTCTCCTAAATCTCTTTTCTGCCGGACTGCCCGGAAGTTATCATCTTTTACTAAATCTATTTCTTGTTCCGGAACGGCTGCATACTCATCACGACTCCTTCTGGAAGATATATCCATCTACAACGCCTCTGCATGCGTATCACATCTCTAATATCAGCGGAGTGGAACGTCATCTCATCCATATCTCATACGAACCTCTTACTCCACTTTTCTCTAATGTTGACTGATTCAGACTCGTCTCTTCGTGGCTGCATGGACTGCGCTCCAACGGCTATACTCGTATCTGGAGTCTCCCAAGCAATGTATCCCATCATATGATATCCGAATGACGTCGAACCTCTCGATCGATTTGTCAAAGTTCCATAATCCCCCAAGAGCTCAACATCTTGAGTACAATTTAATAGTATTCCAGTACATGCCACGGTACTTATGGACCAGCCGTAGAAGGGCAAATCCAAGCCTCATTAATGGCACTGCTGAACTGCTATAAACCCTCAGGTTTCAAAGCGTTCTCATGGTCATTATATCGAGTTAGGGTTTCATTATTCTAGAGGGTCCATGGAATTACTTGTATGTTTCTCCGAATACTTTAAACTTGGAAAAATGGGTTTCTGACATTCGATCGTCTTCTATCGACTCCCAACGTATCTGTGTGAAGTCGTCTCTAGCTGGAATCAATCAATCTGATGACCTCGCATCGGGGTAGGCAACGAACCACATATCCTAGTCATTCTTCCTTGAGTGAATGGCGATCTTCTATCATATCTCTCAGTACAACTCGTGAGGCAATAGCTCCAAACATCTGGGGCGATATCTCATCATTCGCAGCAGCAACTGGCTTATTCGTCCGCACGCTGAACAGTGCCTCAATAATCAAATAAACGATGTATTGACGGTCATCACATTCTGGCTGGCCTCTGGCAGTGGCCCAATCCTCTGGTGTTAATCTGCATGTCCGAGAAATCTCGTAAAAGCGATCCATCAAACGCTCATGGCGCGAAAATACAGTAGGACAATACATCTATGCAATCGTGTGTCCCTGGAATCACGCCCTGGTCAGTCCTCGTCCGTGACAAGCTCGTGCTGACCGCAACTCTAGCCGTAGCTCTCTCTGCCCGTGTAATCGTGGCAGCAAAAACCATAAACCAATATCGATGAGGATAGATCATAGGAGTGAATATAATACTGTGCAAGGAAATGTACATCCTGAGGCTTCTTAAGCGGAGTAGCGTATCGTAAGTATGCAGCGGAACATACACACGATACGTCACTCTCCTTAAGTTACCTACTCCATCAACCAAGGTCAATCTACGCGACGAAAGTTCGGGTCTAATACCCCCTCGACTAAGTCTACGTTCCGTAAGGTCAAGCCTAGATTCCGTATATATACAAACGCCCTAGGCTCCGCATAGTCAAACATAGACTCGAACCAAGGTTAACCTAGCGCTCTGATACTAACTTTGTCACGACCCGAAATGGCACGTGACTGGTACTTGAATCATATGAAGTCTATAGGACCCCATATAATTCAAGTAAGCCAAAAATCCCAGAAATGTAAACCATTTAAAAGAAGAAAGTGAAGAAAACTTATTTTAAAGTAAGTGGTTTTAATAACATAAGCCGAAGTATGCATTTTTAAAATCTCAAGTCTTTTCTGAAAATTTCGGCAGAGTTTCCTTTGTAAATACTGACCTCAAAGGGGTACAACATGAATAATATGAATAAAGGCATCCCCAAGCGGGAGCTAGCTCTTCGTCAATTGACGATCACAACCATGCAAGCAATATAATATACAATGCAAAGGGCGAGGATCAAAACTCAAAAGAAAACTCAAAATTATCAAGAAAACCATAACAATACAACGCGCACTTTAAGGTCGAAATAATACACAACTGGTTTTCTAAGTCTGAAATAAATATACAAGTCTGGTTGATGGAGTTTACTAGATACAACTGAATAAAATAAGGTACAATGGTGGTCACGATGCAAGTGAACCCACCTACCAAAGTAATCACCCGGAATGAAAGCAGTGTACCAGCAAAGCCGCAACGAAACATATACGGCAAACCCTGCAAGAACTGTGGCACAACGTAGGTAAGTTACCAACTCGTGAGTAGAAAACATCACCGAGCAGAAATCGTATGTATGACTCAATCCTAGATCAATACGATCAGTAATATATAACCTCAAAATGATAAAGTCTGAAGCATGATAAGGTGGCAAGGGTAAACATCTATACATAAGTGTAATACCATGTACTCGTGTCAGTGTCTCAGATAGCAACATATCATAAGTATGAGATATGAATGCAATATAATGAAAACAGAATACATCATGAATGTGAAAACTGTTTTCTTAATTTAGTGAGATTTCTGTATATATAAATCGAGATATCATCAATGAAATCAACATAGAATCAGTGTCAAGTATCGACACAAAACATAAATCCCAATATCTCAATATCTCTGGCTCCAGCAATCCGAACGGGTCTGTAAGCTCGAATCTCAATATCTAGGGCTCAGGCAATCCGGACGGGCATGTAATCTCGAATCTCAATATCTAGGGCTTCGGCTATCCGGACTGACCCATATCATCAAATCTCAAAACCTCAGGCTCCGGCTATCCGGATTGGCATGTACTCTGATCGGTATCCTCCGGATATCCGTCGAGTCACAATACAATCACCGGTCAGTAGTGCTCCCCTGTCTCAGGCTCAACGCCATCATCTGCGACTTTCTCGCCCCAGGGTACCGCACCGGATCCACCATGCACCCACAAACGGTTCCTCCTCCTCCTCGAATCTGGTGTATGATATCGCTCAAGAGCCGAGAAAACTCATGGTGAACGTATCTCATATCATATCATGAAAAAGCTGCAAATTTTAACTTTAAAAATGATAATCAGTTTATAAAATCCTTACGGTTTCTCCAAATCTATAAATCTCATGGAAATCCGAAATCAACAAATCACGATGTAAATAAATAAATAAATAATGAATACTGGACTTCGGCAATCCGGACTGGCCCTTATAATATTGCATGACAAATGAATATATAATATGCATGAAATATCAAGCAATGAATGCAATAATGAACTAGCATATGAAACAATAACATATTGGAACTATCAGCTAGCAAACGATATCAATAGGGCAATATTCTCTAAAGTGTACGTAACATGGCAATTACCGATGATGATGTGTGTGAGCCGGCAAGCAGGTGTACGTAGAGTATACGCATCATCGGTAATGGTGCTGGTGTCCTAACAACAGATTTCATCATTTCTCACGAAAATACATATAAACATGCAATGCAATGCGAATAGCAGAATAAATGGCAAATGAATAGTAAATACAGCAATAATATGCGGAACATGAATAATAACACAACAATAAGGAATCTACATTACTATATATATGTCATACCGTTTTGCCATTTGAAATAATACGAATCGTGGTGTTTTGAAAATAGGGCTACGGTGTTTTTAAGAAAAGATACGTCCTTTGAAATATCCGTAAGATCTCTTGGCCTGTCTTTAAAATACTCACGATTCTTTGGTTTTGAAATAGATATGACTCGAGTCTAGTCTAACATCTACAAGTAAACTACAGGACTAAACTAACAGGCTAATCGAAAGGGTAAGGAAATTCACCTAAATCTGAGTCGATCTCTCTCTCTCTCTCTCTCTCTCTCTCTCTCTCTCTATCTATCTATATATATATATATATAATAGTCGGTGATCTCGCCTCAATAGTATCTTGTACGATACAATATATATATATATATATATATATCATATGATATCCTCGAGTCAAGAGTGCGGATCTATCATCAATATAGCTCGTACGGTAAATCTATCGTACGGCATCCCAAATCTGGGTACGGGTTAATATCACATTTATCTCATTATTCAAATGGTATCCTTATCCTCATATATCATGAGATGGATACTGATCTACGTTTAGTACATACCGATACCATCAATAATATATATGCATGTGTCTGAAAACATATCGCCTAAAGATCCGCTATAATATCATGTCGTATCTCAAAATACAAACCAAATCACATCATCGATCTCGTGGTATCATATGCAATCTTATCGACTCATCTCCAAATATCATATACTATCGTCATCATTCATGTATATGTATACGTATGTAGACACAAACACACACACACACATAGTCTCATACCTATATGTGTGTGTGTGTGTGTGTATCCCCATATACGCACAAGTAATAAAATGTATGCGGGTGTGTGTGTGTGCGTGTGTGCAAATCATAAATCTAGGGTTTCGCGACTAAGAAACTAAACTAAATTACTTCTAATTACACTAAACTAACCCATGAACACATAAGCCTACCTAGATAGTCATCAATTTCACAATACACATAATTATATATATATGTATACGTATTCGTATACTACATTTCGAACTGCGGGGGTGCTATACGCCATCCACCCTACTTCCCCCGTAGATATATATTTACTCACTTTGATCTTCGCTTGCCGATGCCGATGTCGCCACGCGCTTGCTTATCGTCCCGAAGTCCTCGTGAGGGTACCTACATATTATAACACATCGTATCGCATTAAAATCCAATTCGCAATCGAATCGACACACAAATCACTCATAGGTTAAAACATATGGTCTACTCATGCAAATCAACCAAACAACACCCGATATAGACGTACAAATATCAAGTGATCTTTACCAAACACAAATATCAAAACTCCAATTCATAAACATCGCAAAACATAAAGCAGCAACTTTGAAAATATGCTCCAGATTTAGCCTAAGTGAAATTAACCAATTTTGCATATGTGGAGGGTCTAATTTACTGGAGATAAAGCCACAGAACAAACACGAGACCAAATGCCCCTACCCTGGCCGTAAATTGCGGCCAGATAGATTAAAATTGCGGCCTGGAAATGGGTTGGGGGCTCAGGTTTTAGGGTTTGCTTCCTAAGTGCCTGCTTGTCTCACTGTGTTTGCAAAATAAATTTCCAAGTCTCCGAGTCACAGCAGATCTCAATACCTCACCACAATTTCAGAAAAATCAATATCGGCAGATTTCAAAGTTCGTGTCTTGGGATTTAGTCTCAGGTTTAGATCCAATATACTATCACTAAAGGGGGTTTGAGGTCACTACTAGACTCAATTTCACTATCTCAATTCAAGAACTCCACAAACTTCTTCTAGGAATTTTCTAAGTTCACTAAACTGCACTAAAACATTTCTAAACATGCAAGGATGCTAATGTGAAAGAAATACAACTCTAATGGTAAAGGAATTGCCTCATTTGGCAACTCAAGAAATTTCTTGAGTTGTCCCAAGTCTTCAAAATCCAAACTTTCTTGGTCCAAAATGTTTGTTGTGAGCTTGTGCATGTTTTTAATGAACCGGGGATGATGTTTTGATGATGGATTGAGCGTGTTTGTGAGGTTTTGAAGGAGAGGGAAGAAGGAGGCAGCCATGGTGAGATGATGGGAAGAAATGATGAAGGAAAACAATGAAGGGAATAAGAGCCATGGTCCAAGGTTGACCCCTCAGCTCTCTCTCTCTCTTGCCCATACTTCCCTTTCTTTTCTTTTCTTTTGTTTTCTTTTCTTTTCTAAATAAACAAAGCCATGCATGAAGGAAAGATAAAAGCCATGGTCGAAAATGAAATAAAATGTGAAAAATGACTTGGTGCATGTCATGTGCACAAAACCGGATTAATGCAAGATTAGCGATATTTAATCTCGATTAGCATTAAAATGAAATATAATTAATCATAAGAATTTATAATTTGCTTAAATCACATAAAGCACCTTCATTTTCGTAATTCCTATAATTTTCCAAATATTTCCCAATTTATCGGTATTTAATTATACCGCATTATTAAAATATTCATAATATTTATTATTTAATTTTATAAATTCCCAAAAATAATACTTTATTTTTCTGAAATGCTACAAGAATAAACCCGAGCCTTAGACTCAACATCGAAAATACCCGCAACATCTACATGAGAAGCATTCTTTTTTGGGGTCCTCCTCTGTACAAAAATATATTAACCAACAACATAATTAAAATGCTTTCGATCAAATATATTAAATATTAAGTATTAAATATTGACAATATAGAAAAGACGTACCTTTCCAGTGTAGCCGGGTGTTCCATTCTTGGCTCACACCAAATAGGTTCAAATTGCTTTGGTGGAAGCAAATTTACTATCACGTTCATGCCCTGCAATTATGTAAAATCATTCACATTTTGAATTTTATTATTAAGGAAGTGCATAATGTCAAATGCGCTAACTGATAATACTCGATATCGGCCACCTCCTAGATCATGACACGTGGCGTGTGACGTGTCCCAGAACTCAGAAAAAAGGGCCCGCAGGGGACTGACCAGGCCACCCTGTACCCGACCTGCAAGCACAAAGCTGGCTCACCTCAGAACCCCCTGCAAATTGACCTCCTCAGCCCTTTAGCTCGCGCCGAGCTGCCGCAAGACCAGGACTCCTCGGCCTCCTCGCCCATCCCTAAGCTCCCTGTCGAGGTCGTCTCCCTCGGCCCTCCGACCAAGGTCACCGCTCACAGGCGTAACCGCCGCTCCGCGAATCTCGCCATGCGCAGAGTCTGCGCTAACACCATCCCACCTTCCACGCCATCGCAATCCCCATTAATGGGCGATCCGCTTTCTACGCGGGCGTGACGTCGGGGGGGCGTAACTGCCAGTGATATTCTTGCGCCCGCTATTGCGTGCCGCGACCGCTCTATAAACCCCCATCACAGAGGGTTCAAGTAAGCCATTTTTTACACTTACGCCGTTACTCTGCTCAGATCTTGTTACTGACTTGAGCGTCGGAGGGTCCTCGGTGGTACCAAACCACCCCGGGACTTCTTTGCAGGTACACGGTGGCAACCTCTTCATCCCACTTCGTCCTCTCAAAACCCATTAAGACCCACACGCAACGAAGGACAATCAACCCAGTTCACCTCGAGATCAACGGAAGACAACATCTGACGGAGGCCCGAAAAGGAGCTCCATCAGTTGGCGCCGTCTGTGGGAACTTCAAATTCCATAAAATATAAAGTTGACCTTCCTATCTCTTCTCTCATGTCGGACGACCATCCTAGGGATCCCGGTACCAGCCCTTGCCTTCTGCTCACCGAAGGCGGGGATGATCCTTCCCCCATGACCGTCATCAACGCCCTCGCAGGCCGGATAGATCGCTTGCAATCCCTCATGGAAGCCCTCGTCCGCGTCCAAACGACCGCGCCCGAGCCCCAGATCGCTGCTCCGCTGCCTCCAGAAGGCTCCGCCCCTGTCTGGATGGCCAACCACCAGCAGGCTGCATCCCCTCGCCACAGGTCCCTCGAACCGGTACTCCCTGAGGCCCGCTGGGCGCCCCAGGGCTCCACGCCGAGATCTGCCGCCAGGGAGCCTCGCCCCGAGCCTCCTCGCGACCCTTACCCTCCTGAGGAAATGTCGGTCACCTCTTCTATCCACAAGCATGGCCGACCCCATCATGGTCGGCGGGAACGCACAGAAGGGGTCCGTCCCGGCGACTCAAGGGCTTCCCTATCCCGGGACCTGAGGCACCTTATCAGGAGAAACCGGGACCGCTCCCAGACACAATCCACCCGCAGCGGGGCCCGGGAATTCTGAGGCGCCGATTCCTCAAGGTCCCACGGTCGGCTCGACGCCCTCGAGAAGAAGATCGAGGGCATGCGCCGAGAAGCTCACTTCTCGAGCGATGGGGCTAAGTATGCCTCCGACTCGCTCACGAAGCCATTCACCGAGGAACTGCTCGCCGTGCGCGTCTCCTCGCGTAACAAGCCCCCGAAGGTCTCTCTGTTCGACAGGAAAACCGACCCGAAGGACCACTTGGACGCTTTCACCACGGGGATGAGCTTCCAAGATCACTCCGACGCCGCCCAGTGCAGGGCCTTCCCGGCCACCCTCATCCGCGCGGGTCGGGACTGGTTCCGGGGGCTCGAGCCCCGCTCAATTTCAACTTTCGATGAGCTGGCCATCCAGTTCCTCGGCCAATTCGTGGGGAACCGTCGACAGAAGCGCACGGTCGACTACTTCTTCACGGTCAAAAGTGGGGACAAGGAAACGTTCAAGGCCTACATCACCCGCTTCTACAACGCCCTCCTCGAGGTGCCCGAGCACCGGGACGAGACCGTCATAACGGCACTTAGGTCTGGTCTGAGGCACAAAGAATGGTTGCGCTCCTTCGCGCTAGCTCAACCTAAGACCATGGCCGATGTCAAGGCGTGGACCGAGCGCGAGGTCCAGATGGAATCCGAAGTGAATGCCAACCTTCCTCGGGCGGATCGGCCCGACCAGAAAAGAGGATTCGGGAGGACGGGCCGGAGCGTCAGAAGCTCTACCACCCGAAATTCCAAGAGTACACCCCCCTCAACGTCTCCCTCGCGGTGTTGCTGGAGGAGACCCAAAATGAAGGGTTCTTCACGTTCCCACCGGTCCCACGTCAGGTCGCTAAGCGAGGTCGGGGCCCCTATTGCGCTTTCCACCGGACGCCGGGCCACGCTACAGAGGACCGCAAACAATTGAGGGACTACGTTGAGGAGCTCATCCGGTCTGGGCACCTCGCCTCCTACCTAAGGGACAAACGGCAGGCCGACCATGAGCAAGAGCAGCCTCACCCTCCCACCGACCTGACCATCGGCTAGATCATGCTTGTTTCAGCGGACGGCCAACCCGGAGCTCAGGGAGCCCTATGCCCTATGCCAAGCGCGGGGGCCGACAGCCCTTCAGGGAGCTCGGCCCAAGCCAATAAAGTCATCTTTTAGCCTGTACCCTTTTTTATTTTGTTTTTTTAAGCAATGCGATTCTTCCCAAGATCTACTGTTAAGTTTGATAAAGATCAATGAAGCATTGCGAAAAATAAAGGAAAGCATTGTTTTATTCAAAGGGTATTATGGGCTCCTCAGCCATACATATATAAAAAGGGGGGAGTTACAATAGTGGGGGAACGGGATGCAGAGAGCACTGTTCGTGGTACTCGGTAAAAATCTCCACCAGCCGGGGCCTCGCAAGTTCCAGCCTTTGCCCCCGGTTCCCCTTGCGGGCATCGACCCCGAGCCTCAGCTCGTAGCATTCGCGGACGAGCACCTCTGAGCGCGCCAGCCGGTTCGCGGAGATTAGGCCGAAGCGCCTCAAAGACCGCAGCTTGCTCATGGCCTCATCGAAGAGCAGCTCCGACACGGGGTTGTAAAGCCCCGGTGATGCCCTCCAGATGGAGTACATCAGTAGCTGCAGCAGGGAGGAGCGTCTGGGGAGCAACCGACCAAAGTGATCCTCAATGCGCCCGTAAACCAACTGCACCGTGTCCTCGGTGCAATAGGGGTCGTAGAGGTACACATCTCCAAAGCTGACGATGTCAGGGATGGTGAACGGAAAATCCTGCATTCTCGATGGCCTGTCTGCGAAAGGGGGGAGGACCAGTACTCCTTATATAGCCTGATGCACTGCCTAACAGTCGCCCGCTTTCGCATAGGGAGTCTCCGCCACGCGGCGTCCATCGAGCGTTATCTGGTGAGAACGAAGCGACGCATCCCTGTCGCTTCGCCTCCCCCCGCATTCAATGCGATCGCTGCAAACGCCGTTGCCCCGACCGTTCCCATCCCGCACCTACAGCTGATGGTCAGGCTACACCTCGTCGAGATTTGGCCCCGCGGCTTCCCTGCCTGGCCATCCCCGGCGGGCAGCCTCCCTGCCGCAACACCGGGAACCAAAAAAAAAACCCTCTCAGAGGCAGTCGAGGCCAGAGGTTCCCTCGCTCGGCTATCCCCCACGGGCATCTTCCCTGCCACAATGTCGGGGATCAAAAAGCCCTCTCAAAGGCAGTCGAGGCCAGAGGTTCCCTCGCTCGGCTATCCTCCACGAACAGCTTCCCCGCCACAACACCGGGGACTAAAAAGCCCTCTCAGAGGCAGTCGAGCCCGAGCTTCCATCGCTCGGCTGTCCCTAGCGGGCAGTTTCCCTGCCTCAATGCTGGGGACCAAAAAGCCCTCCCAGAGGCAGTCGAGCCCGAGCTTCCCTCGCTCGGCTATCCCCAGCGGGCATCCTCCCTGCCTCAACGACGGGGATCGAAAAGCCCTTTCAGAGCCAGTCGAGCCCGAGGTTCCCTCGCTCGGCTATCCCTAGCGGGCAGCTTCCCTGCCACAACGCCGGGGATCGAAAAGCCCTCTCAGAGACAGTCGAGCCCGAGCTTCCTTCACTCGGCTATCTCCAGCGAGCAGCTTCCCTGCCTCAACATTAGGGATCAAAAAGCCCTCCCAGAGGCAGTCGATCCCGAGGTTCCCTCGCTCGGCTATCCCCCGCAGGGAAGCTTCACTGCCACAACGCTGGGGATCAAAAAAGCCTTCCCAGAGGCAGTCGAGGCCCAAGGTTCCCTCACTCGGCTATCCTTTAGGACAAAAGCCCTTACTAAGAGGCACCGGGCAGCAACCCTACCCGGCCAAGGGTCCTTGGTAGGCTTCTTATAGCCCTATAGCTTTTTCTCGCGCCAGGGACCAAAGTCCTCCCAGAGGCAGTCGGGTCTTTTCCCGGCTATCCCCGGCTGGTAGCTTCATACCACAACCGACAGGAATCAAAGTCCTCGCCAAGGGGCACCGGGCGATAACCCCGTTCGGTCCCCGTCCTGAAGGATCAAAAGCCCTCGCAAGAGGCAAACCGAGCAGCTACCCTGCTCGGTCATCTCCGGTTGGTATTTGCCTACCCAAGACGCCAGAGATAAAAGCCCTCGCCAAGAGGCGACCGCGCAGCTTCACTGCCCGGTCATCCTTTGCAGGTCTCTCACGGCCCCTCCGGCGTCAAGGATCAAGGCCCTCGCCAAGAGGCACCAAGCAGCTACCCTGCTCGGACATCCTTCGCAAGCCTCTCCCAGCCCTTCCAGCGCTAAAGGTTAGAACCCTCGTCATGAGGCCGCCGAGTTCCTTCCTACTCGGCGCATCCCGGCGAGTAGCTTCCTACCCAACAAGAGACATCAGGTCTGTCCAAGCCTAAACAATCTCCCCTCGACCTCGGGGCCCAACAAGGAGATACCTCCTCAGAGAAGCTCGTCGGCAAACAACGGCAGTCAGCTCGACGGACGATCGTTGAACAGAGGACCAACCTGGCATGAAAGCACAACGGCGCAAGTAAAAATATCCCAAGCGAGTAGTCCTCACAAACAGATGCCAGAAATAAAAATTTATCACAGCCGGAGAAGAAAAACTTTTTTACTACTGCCAAAGATAGGTTTTTTACAGAAGGTATTTTCTGGCTCCTCAGCCTTACAAAAATTCAAAAGAAAAACAAAATGAAGATAGGGGAGCAGAGGCTCTACACCTCGGGCCCGGGCACAGCCTCAAGGTCCTCAACCTCCACCACTGGGGGCGCCGGGTCCTCGGGCCCCACCTCCCCGGGAACCTCTCCCCCTTGCCCGTCGGCACCCATGAGGGGGAACTCGGCCTGGAGGTCCGTGTCGTCGAATTCCGGCATCTTGGACTTCACGGCATCAAGGGCGTCGTGCCAGATGCGGGTCGTGGCCACGGCCAGGTCATCGTAAAAATCCCTTGACCTCTTATAGCTCGCCACGGCCTTCGATCCAGCCGACTTGAGGGCCTCGGCCGACGCCCCCAGCTCCTTCCGGAGGGTCTTCATCGTCTTTTTCAGGTTGCCGGCGAGCACCTGGGAGTCCCCGAGCTTTCCCTCGGCGATCGCGGCAGCCTCATGACACCGGGCGGCATCCTTTTTCCCGGCTGCCACCTCGCCCTCCAGGGCGGCGATCCTCGCCTCCTGCTCCCGCCTGGAGCTTTCTTACTGTAGGGTTCCTAGGCACACTAAGGAGGTTCCACAAGGCATCGACCATGCCGGGTTAAAATTTTTCCGGTGCCGAGAAACCCTAATGCGATCGTCAACTAGAGTTTAGGCGAAAACAAATGCGGGTAAACAACTTTACACTAAGTGAACGGAAATTACAACCTTTGTAGATCCGGTCCTCCACTTTCTTAGCTCTATAATGATGTCCCTTCGCTGCGATCATCGGATCCCGGACTCTAGCGATGGTTTCGTCGAAGAAATGATCAGGCTAGGTCGTCGACTTCGATGCCGAAGATGATCTACGTCAAGGCAACTCAAGATCAAGCTCCAACTTCACCAAGTCATGAAACTTGTGAAGAAAACACCCTATACTACATGGTAAGTGGTAGAGGATGAAAAAATAGGAAGTGGGTTCACTTTAGATTTGGATTTCTCACTTGATTTCATCACTTGATAATTTCTAGCAAGAGTTTTCTTTCTTCTTCAAAAAGAAGAAGAAGAAAGAAATGGAAAAATGAATTAACTAAAATAGAAAATCAAGTGACCCTTATCATATTGCAACCATGGGTGAATTAACAAGTGTAGAGAATAAACTAGGGTTAGGTATAATGGTTAGGTTATGGAACAAAACAAAATTGGCATGACTTTTTCAAAGATGCCTTGAAGCTTCATGAAGCTTCAAACCAAAATAACAAAAAGCCACCATTTAGTTTTTTCAAAAATAAATAAAGAAAGAAAATAAGACCTTAACCATTAACCTAAACCATGGTTTAAAATATACACACCCAAGTTTGCATGTATCATCAAACATGATATAAACTAGTGCACAAAACTATATCATATATACAATATGCACATCAAGTGAGAAAAATAATCTTAAGTGAACCAATACTAGTTAATGTAAAGTAATATATCAAATATATAATTATACATTAAATCATTAAATCAACACTTGATTTAACGATCCGGTCATATCGCATATGACCGACTAATATCCAATGTATCGACTTATCGAATCAATTCTCGATTCGATAACTAGGTTATATCGCATACAACCAATCGATACATTCATCACGAGAATAGAATACGGTATCACATACACGCATTATTCTCGGTCCCGCACATATCTCATATGCGCTCCTATTTCGTTTTGCTTGAGCCAGGAAACCTCTGTGTAGGACTCCAAAGACTCGTCGATACGCCGGCAGCAGGTGATGATCATATCAAACACCCACAAGCCGCAAGCGGTCTGCTAAATGTAACGGCCACCCGGGTATTGAGCGATCAGAAGATCGACGAGCAAGCCCGCTCACACTCCTGTGAATCCAACCAGCAACACTTACCGTACAGTCCGGTCTGTTCGTCTGATATGTCGCATATTTCGCCTAGGGGTGGTAAACATCAGACCCCAATAGCTCGATAAGTCGTGTCGATATGAGGTTTATAACAGTTTGAGAAACTACTGGTAACACTTACCAGTAAATCTCAGCAACCCTGGCCAGGGATTTCTGGTTATAGCCAATCGAACACAGCGCAACATCAACTCCCTATACCGGGAGAGACGAATCCCCTCCTATCGCTCATTGCTTCCATGTGATTCGGGACTGTACCCAAAAACCACCGTTTTGCACGCCCTCTTGGACGTGGTAAGGTGGAAATCAAAGCACAGTGGGAATCACACAAGACTCTATGACGATCTCGGGTCTACAGACTAACCTGTACCAGTGTCACCAGAGAACTGCCATCTGACGTAAGGTATAATACCATCTGGGAGTTCTCGGCGAGTCCGTCCAGTGTACCCAGTCTCCACTGAGCATCCGTATATCATCTCTGATGTCAAACACCAATGGATATGGGATCATCCATCGCCCATCTGTATGGGTCGAGAAGGTATACGCTAGTCTACTCTGGTATATCGATGCCCCGTCTCGATACACCCACGACTAGGGACCTTGAAGGATGTACTTATGGACTACCATGTCCCCACTAGTATGATCCGCATCATAGTCCAGGTTGTCAAGTACACATCCTAAAGGCTTTACCAACATGTAACAGAGAGACAATCAGTGTACACGTTAAGGTAAAGAGCAACCAGATAGCATACTATCATATCGAGCAAGAAAGTCCTCCCTATATATGTCCAAGCATCCACTACAATATACATCCTATGTATAGTAATGGCCTCTAGGGCATACATATAACTAACAATCTCCTACTTGCACTAGGGCCATCTGTAGCAGTAGTTGTAGTATCTCATACTCAACCATCCCATAAAAGTCTTTCTCTAGGAAAAGGCCTTTATGGGTAGATCCGTCGTGTTGTCCTCTGAGTCTTCTCTCCTAACCTCGATCACCGTGGAGATCAACTATCTCCATGATCAGGTGATGCTGCCTCAGAATACGTCTGGGTCACTGATGGGACCGGGGTTCCTTGGCCAAAGCCACACTTCCATTGTCACACAATGGTAGGAACCTAGTTCATTTCATGAATCAATATACACCCAGACTGCCTCTTTGGTAGCATCTTAAGTAGCGATGTATCCAGCCTTTATCGTCTAGTATGCCACGGTATCTAGCTTGGAACTCTTCCAACATACCATCCCTTCACTGAGGGTAAAGACAATGCCTGTGACTGACATTCAGTCGTCCTTATCACCCTGGAACCTTTCCAGTGATTCTCCCCAGGATCGATTGATACCATCTCACTACAACTAGTGAGAATCCTAACATCCAATTACTTCTATCTCATAGATCATAACTCAGGATTTAGGAGGTATCACTTTGATCCTATATGGAGAATCCTTATGATAAGCGGAGATTGACCGAGCGTAGCATAGGAAACTCCTTCCCTATCAAGAGTATGTCATCCACGTACTCTACGAGGATCACCAGCATACTCCCTACTACCCTTTTGTTTATACAAGGTTCATCTAACATTTTGATGATGTCAAACTCTTTGACTAATACATCAAAACAGATGTTCCAACTCTGCGATACCTGCTTTATCACATAAAATATCTTGCACACGTTTCCGCTGCTCCCACTGTCTACGAAGCCCTCTGACTGTGTACTTACAGACTCTCTTTTCTGAAACATCATTTTAGAAAAGCAGTCATGACACCCAACCACCAAATATCGTAGTCATGGTATGTAGCCGTGGCAAGTAGGATCTGGATGGACTTAAGCACAGCTACTTAGAAAAGGTTTCAACAAAATCCATACCTGGTCAATGATGCAAACCTTTAACAAGTCTAGCTTTGAAAGTCTCAACTTTTCCAAGTACACCAAGTAATTTTCTCAAGATATACTTGCTCTTGATGGGGATTTAACCCTTCAGATATAGCAACCAAAGTCAATACTTTGTTGGTGTATAAGGATTCCATCTCAGATCGCTAAGCATCCAGCCATTCTTACAGAGTCCCACTCCTGATGGCCAGCTCGAAACTAGTTGGGTCATCATCTCATAATGCAATCCTCGCTCCCACTGTCATAGAGAAACCGAAGTATCTCTCAGGTGGGTGAGGAACCCTACTAGATCGGCGGAGAGGCTGAGGTTCGTTGATAATTATTGAATCCTTTGGTTCTATCAAATCATCTGCTGTAGTTTGTATAGCTGGAACCTTTTCAGTTGTACATAACAGACTTTGCCTCGAGCTTGTCCGGATTTTGCTTTTAGACATAGCCCGGACAACCCCAAATCTTAACCAACTTAAGATATGGGCTCTTCCCTTTCCATATCACATATGAAGTGGTAGGAAACAGATTTGATTTGAACTCTATTCAATAGGTATGCAACTTCTCAAGCGCATAACTCCCAAAAGGAAATAGGAAACTCAGTAGTACTCATCATAGAGCACACCATATCACATAGGGTGCTATTGCTCCGCCCCGATATACCATCGTGCTATGGTGTATACGGAGCAGTAATGCTGAGAGAGAATCTCATTCTCCTTTAGAATAGTCCAGAATTTCCGTGCTCAAGTATTCTCCTCCTCGATCACATCAAAGGACATAATACTTATACCCGTATTTTGGTTCTCTACTTCTAACTTATATTCTGTGAATATCTCAAAAGGTTCGGACTTGTGTTTCAACAGGAACATATGTCTGAATCTAAAGAGATCATTAGAGAATGCAATGAAGTATAAAGAACTGGTCATGGCGTGTGTAGACAGGGGACCTTCATACATCAGCATGTATCAATCCCAAGAGTTCACTAACTCTTTCTCTGTTTCCAGTAAACAGAGCTATGGTCATCTAATCTTTGTGACATGACTGGCAAGTTTCACAAGATGTAAATTCAAACTAATTTAAATATACATCTAAATGTAACTTCAGCCAGTCGGGTAGCATTGATATGACCTAATCTACAATGCCTCAAGAAGGATTCGTTCATTTCTGAACTCTTCCTCTTGTGTGTGTTTCGTATACTAAGAACTGTAGTTTGATTTAGAACATCAATGTTTTTAGACAACGTGCCTGAATCGATCAACTTTTGAAATAGGAAATGTTCAAAACATCATCAAACAATACAAAATTATATCCTTTCTTTACTAATAAAGAGACTGATATGATTTTGTATATCAGGTTCGGTATCTAATAACATTCGTTCAGAATCAATGTATTGGTAATACAGGGTGACAGTGACCAACAGACTTGGCTGCAACACTTGCCCCGTTTTCTGCCTCATGAAACTTATCACCCGTTCTCAGTTTTCTACCTTTCTGTAGCCCTATGTAACAGATTACATATCAGGGATCCTGATCCGGTATCAAATACCCAGGATGTAGAGGATACAGAGAAACCGTTCTTTGTAATGAACACACCCGAAGGAGATGGATCACATGCACTTTCTTCATTTGGGCGGCACGGGAATTCTGGTAATCCCCTATTTCCTGCTCTGTCTTATAACAATTATAAGTTGGAGCGGGACCAACGTTCCCCAGCTCAGTATAACAAGCGGGTTCGGTCAATATCCGTATTATTATCTTGATTAAGGCGTGATTTGGTCGCTACCTGGAGAGAGAGAGAAGAAAACACTCAGCGTATGCTCTTGTAAGATCAGATTGGTTATTATTTTATCTAATCAGGATGGCTCCCACTGTTTTTTATCAAATCTTCCTTCAAACCCTAAAAAGAAAGACTAGCCGGGATTAATTACACGCTACAAGTTCGCCAATCTTTCAGCCAGGCCAGTGTCAGTACTTTGAGGGAGGTTCCCCGTGCTTTCGTACGGACCTAATTACAGTAAACCTGGTTTTCCCAGAGGCGTAACCCCGTTGACACCTTTCTAGACACCTACTTGATCGGCTAATTGTAATGTGTAAAACTCTCCCAGGAGTAACTATTACTCGCAGTGGGTATCGGGATCCAACTATCTCATAGAAGGTATGCAATCTCATTGCAAATTTCAACACTTGAAATTCCCGATAATTTTGCCCCTAGCAGCTATATGATCTTAACATAGTCAACAAATCATAAGTGCTAGTCAAGTTCAACCAGTCATTTCCCGATTGAATTAAACCCACCCGCACGACCCTTAACATAGTCAACAAAGTCGCACGACTACCCTAATCCAATCGCATCATATGCTTATACAGATAAGCACTAATCAGCTACCGCACACTACGCCTTAACATAGTCAACAAACGTAGCACGAATACTAACTAGTACTTATCTGAAATGATGGAAGGCTACGACAGGTTTTTCTGAAAACCTATTGCGTAATGAACTCGATATCGTTGTAGAATCAAATGATTTTAAAATGGAGTGCTTTTGAGGCTTTTCTAGTTTTGCTAAAGGGGTCACTCCCGGTGAAGGGATCGTCGGCCCTTTCCTCGTCGAATGAGGTGCAGGATATATCATATATACCTCTGTGCAAAGCAAAAACTATAGAAGCTATCAAAAGACAAACCGAGTGTGTAGCATCAGCCAGTTATTGTTAAAGGGGTCACTCCCGGTGAAGGGATCGTCAGCCATTTCCTCATTGAATAAGGTGCATGATATATCATATATACCGTTGTGCAAAGCAAGAACTGTAGCTACCTGTTTTATTTTTGAAAATTCGATTCCACAACATCATTAGGTTTCTTTTATTTCATTAATCTCATTAATGAAGTCCCATCATTTAAGTACCTAAACATCACAGATAAATACGACGTACACTTATGCCATCCGCATTCGCCTCGATGTCCCCTCGTGCACCGTTAGGTTAGGTAACTAACGGCAGAGCGGGGCAGGGCTAGCGCGGGTGTAAAACATAAGTAACGTCTATATAATATATCGTATATACTATATATAGTATTTATCACAGAACATATCACATGATCACATCACAGATAACGCAGCAGAAAAAAAAAACATATGAAATATTGGATATACTAGGACGTCCGTGTTTTTAATACGAGCCAGTATAAAACACGGATTCCACGGTCGCGATGAATAGCCAAACCCACATCCCTAGACCCCTACGAGAGCGGCAAGCAACCCTACCAATTCTAGGGTTAGGAGACCCGGACTCGACTCCTCGAGATGGTCTCCCACTGGACCCTAGAACCCGGTTACTTATGCTCCCCTCCTTGGGTCTATCCTAGTGCGGAAAAGTAAATAATATATAAACGGTGATATCTTCCGCAACCTGGAAGTGCCCCAATAAAAGAATATTACATACAAGTTTTTACATGAATGAAAATGAAAAACACTCATCTCATATAAAAAAAAACCCGGCTATTCAAACGCGAAGATCCAATATAACATATCCAGCAACACATAACATCACATGTCATCAACGTAAGTAAATATGCCCATCCCAATTGTCGTTGACATATAGCAACGAAACCGGCGATATCACATATTACACTTACGGTCGCAGAAAAGAAAGTGTAAAACTACAACAGTTGGAATCCGCAAACCCTTTAGATATCGCATGCCTAATCAAATGAATTCCTTAGATATCGCATGCCTAACTGTAAGACCCGGTTCTTTTATACGCCTAAAATCCGTATTTCCCTTTTTAAACCAAATTTTGTTATTTAATTATTTTAATAAAACCCAAATCCCATAGTATCCAAAATTGTCCCAAATTATTTCCTTCAGCCGGCCTCTTCCTTTTGTTTTACTTATTATTATCCGGCCCAACCCACTTTTTCCTCAGCTCATTTCTTTTAGTGAGCCCATTCCCTATTTGCTAAATTTAAGTTTTCCTATTATTCTTAAAACTCCAGCCTATTCCATTTTCCTATTAAAATTTTTATTTTTGACCGAGCCCCAGCTTTCATACTCAGCCCATTCTCTCTTTTCTATTCAAATTTTCCTTGCTTTTCCCTCTGGCCCATCTTCCATCCCTTTCTATTATTAATTCTTTGAAATTTATTGTGCTGGCCCAGCAGCCTCCCCAGCCCACTCCCTTTAAATTTTTCCATTCTTTTTCTCTTTAAAATCACCGGCCATTTCCCCCAGCCTACTTCTCAGCCGGCCCCCTCTTCCTATTTATTTTTTTGTTGTCTAAAATCTTGGCCCGGCCCAGCTCTCTCTCCAGCCCGTGCCTCTAATCCAACCCGACCCGGCCCGCTTCGCCACTTCTCATCTTCCCCGACGGCTACCCCGGCGTTTCCCGCCCATTTCTGTTTGTGGCAAACCCACGTCCCCGAGGCTTTTCCCCTCGAGCCACGTCGCCGCGCCGTGCCGCACGTCCCCGCGACCTCGACCACAACTCCCTCGAGCTCCCCGTCAACTCAAACTCTTCTCTCCCTCTCATTCTTCACCCCACTCTCTCCTCTCTCTCTCGAAAACTGCCGAGCCTCGCCACCGCCGTCGACGACGACGACTATAACCCCCTAGTCCTTCTCCCTCGCATCTCTCTCCTCTTCATACCCTACTCCACTCCACCTCACTCAACTTCCTCGTCCCCTTTCCTCGTCGTCACCCTTCACCGAGCTCTCCTCACTGCACCCACCCAAGCTTCTCACACACCCCTGCCGCCGGCCACCCCCAGAGCCACAGCGACCACCCCTGCAAACTCCAGAACGCCGACGAACCCCAAGCACCTAGCCTACCGCCCCACGCTGCACCAGGCCACCACTTTTCCGAACACTGCCTCGACAACCCTCCGGCCGACCCTATCACCTCAGCAAGCTCCTCCTCGTGCATCAACTTCCTCGTCCCTCCATCGTCGGAACTCGCCCCTCCAAGCTGCAGGCCCCTGCACACTGGAACCCGACGCCAGCGCAACCACCTCACTCCAAAACCCGAGCCTCGCCCCGGGTTCCTGCTCCCTCGCCGTGTGCCTCGCTGTCCCTTCCCTCCGGAGCCGACCATCTGCGACACCTTCTCACCGCTACAGCAAGCAACCCCGCCACCATTGATGCCTCTCCGTCGCAGTCGCAGTCGAGCTTGAGCCTAGTTGTTGCCGTGCCGTGTTTGTGATGCGAACGTGCCATTGCCGCTGCCGTACGTCACCAGAACGTCTCCAGGCAAGTATTTTACTTGCTTACATGCTATATACTCAAGTTACAATTTTAGATTTCTCATATTATAAAGTTACAATTTTAGAACAATAGTGTGCCATACCTGTT
Organism: Agapanthus africanus; assembly: GCA_030015575.1. NCBI lineage: Eukaryota > Viridiplantae > Streptophyta > Magnoliopsida > Asparagales > Amaryllidaceae > Agapanthus > Agapanthus africanus. The sequence goes on along the minus strand of CM057347.1, from coordinate 104,269,948 downwards.
CGACGTGTGTTCTCAATGAAAATACTCATCAAATTTGACGGAACTAAATGGTATAGTTTGGCCCATATGGCCATGAACCTAGTGTATGAATTTCGTTGGATAATATGACCGTTAACGACTAAAATGACTACCCCCAAGTTTACTAGTAAAACTGGAATTTTATTGTACCTGAAAACCGTTAAAATTATCATAAATTATATACACAATGGAATGATGTGTTCGAGGGCTCAAATCGAAGCCAACTCAACGAACTTTAATCCTATACTAGTTTCCTGATATTCCTGTACTTAAGCTGTGACGATAATTGGATCGGAGTGCGACTCTGGACTGCAGTCCAGAGCGACTCCAATTGTGGCTTGCTGTTCCGTAATGGGTACCACAAGTTTTCCTTAACTCGTAGGTTGCGGAACTCCACTGTTTATTATAGATAAATCTGTTAGCTAGAAAACTCAAGTGATTTCATCCTATTTCGTTATCGTTTGTTAATTAATCTGTAATTTAAAAGATGGGAACGTATAACAGTCTCAGCTGAATCAGAATTGACATATTAATATTAAACAGTGTATAACTCCTGACGTTCAGATGCGATTGAATATCCTTCTATTGCGTTGAAAACCTTACTGAAAACCCTAGATTTCATTCAACTGTAGCATCGCTAAAATCTGATCCTAACTGGGATTAAAATGTGTTGCGAAACAGATTTCTGATTCTGAAACCAGATTTCCAGCCGTTAACGCTTAAAATGAAATGGCTATAATTAATGATCCTGGAACCCGATTGGCATGAAACTAAATTCGATGGATAGATAACTGAACATACTAATTATTACCTGTTCATCGTTCCGCTAAATTGTAACCGTATGATTTATGATAAATTATGCAAGTGATAGATTATTGATTCAGGACATCCTAAACATGCTTTATATATTGTTTATGCATCATATCATACACATGGCATTGCATTGATAACCTAGTGATAACGTGCATTACCCAATGTTAGGTATTAGTGATGATTGTGGCAAGTACGTCAGTGTTCGTGTATCAGTGAATAAGTGAAAGTGATACGTACTTGTACACAATCAGTGACCCTTATTATTATATTGCATTGTCGACGTCTGTGGGACACATGTACGTGTGACTATAAGTGGAATGGGACACTTATGGAAGCTCTTGCACGGGTGTCACAGATAAGGCACCAGACACTGCCATTTATCTTAGATATTAGTCGGGATGTGCTTGATGGAGGTCCTGCTTCCAGTTCTCGCGCAAACTTGTCACAGACCGATTGGTATTTAGGGTTATGGTTAGCGTTTGATGTAGACCATGGGGTGTGGGGTAGTTTAAGTGTGAGTTCAACAGAATCTCGGGAGTCCCATGCCGGCTTATATATTTAGGGAGATATATGGAGATTTACAGGGTATGTGATTATCACCGTGATATACATGTTGGGCCCGTGGTCCCTTGCCCTTGGGTTCTACCCTTGGGTGGAGGACACTCCGAGAGGTTGACTCTCACACTTGGACTGACGATAGGCTTAGTGACCTGTACAGTGAGACTTAGAAACTGATAGGGATATTGGCATTGATATATCTTACTTACTGTGTTGACATACGTAACATATCATTCTACTGCTTTTACCGTTCCGCTGCATTGATTACTGCATGTTCATATCCATACTGCCATTGATCTACTGTTATACATAACTATTATCACTGTTAGAATTGTCACATGATTTTATGTATTATATTGCTATTGTGTCGCTCTGACGACCTGAGTATGCATGCTCAGTGTGAGGAGAAGATTTAGCCTGGACCAGGACTAGACGTATATCACAGAAACCTCGACTTGCTATCCAGAGTTATATCCCATTTGTTTCCCCTCAGGTCAGTTCTTTACATTGTTTTGTTTCAGTTACTGCATTTCTCATTACCTGCGTGTTATTTACTGATTACCAGTTAAAACTAGAAGCCGAAGTGTGACTACGGCAGGATATTTCCTTGACCGTAGGAGCATGGCTGGCCTTGTCAACCCCTCGTATTCCGTATTTTGGGAAGCGGGGCGTGACACTAACAATTATAAACCCCGCATTTTAGTCTCATTATCGAAAACACTTTTCAATATCAAGTCGGGCAATTCAACAAGATTCCCGAAATTCAGATCGAATGCTCGTCGCAAACTTTCGCAGACGGCCGCACACCCGATGCCGTCGACGAAGTGCACCAAGGGGGAACATCGCTACCGCGAGCACCCGAACGGATGCTTTCGGCGACGGGGTTCTCCTACAGTCACTTGGTCGGGGCTATGGGGCGTGGCTGTCTATTAAGTTTACCGGTGAATATCCGCGTACGCTACGTGATTGCGACGGACTTTTGATCATATCAAAATTCCGTGGCAACCGATCAAGTGAGACTAAGGTGCTATGTTTATAACATTCATATCAGTTATCTCATAACTACTTGTGGATTCCAAGTATTGTATCACATTCCAGATAAATAGAAAATATCAAACTTTCCGATCGAACAACCAAACACCCAAGTTTTCCCGATACAGCTCAACACATGAAATAGGTTTAAAGACATCCAGTTCATGCCTCAGTACCAACGGTCCAGCCGTAGAAAGGTCAAGCCAACGCCTCACATGTGGCACGCCGTACTGCCCCAAACCCGAAGGTTCAAAGGGCAGTTCAAGACGGTCACATAATCGAGTTAAGGTTTGTTGTCTTCTAGAGGGTCCATCGCGTTACTTGCACTACTTAGAACGTCATTAAACTACGGAAAAATCCAACACTTGGAAATTTTCCGGCAGGGGAAAAATTGGGTATTTATATCCGGTCGAACTTTTTAACATATTCTGAAACTACCTGGAAAAACACATAGACAAAGTTTGACAATCCGATCGAATATACGAACTCCCAATACAACCCAGAATACTCAACTCTTGAGTAGAAGTTAAAAATTCCCAGAAAATACAGCACCGACAGATAGGTTTTACTGTGCAATTTTCAAAAGCTAATCTGACTTAATGGCCGCGGAACCGCCGCATGAGCCATGCTCGTGCCGCGGTTCCGCCGCGCTTTAGATGAATCATGGGCACGTGCTGCACAATATTTCTTAAAATTCCCTGCTGAATTTTCTGCATATTTTTAATTCATGAAAATCCCAGTTTTGTAAAATTGTACAGAGAAGGGTTAGAATTAGGGTTTCGGGGTTTGATCGGGTTTCTAACATCGTCTACGCATCGCCTAAGGCTCTAGCTAGGCTCTGATACCACTGTAGGGTTCCTAGGCACACTAAGGAGGTTCCACAAGGCATCGACCATGCCGGATTAAAATTTTTCCGGTGCCGAGAAACCCTAATGCGATTGTTAACTAGAGTTTAGGCGAAAACAAATGCGGGTAAACAACTTTACACTAAGTGAACGGAAATTACAACCTTTGTAGATCTGGTCCTCCACTTCCTTAGTTCCATGATGATGTCCCTTTGCTGCGATCATCGGATTTCGGACTCTAGCGATGGTTTCGTCGAAGAAATGATCGGGCTAGGTCGTCGACTTCGATGCCGAAGATGATCTACGTCGAGGCAACTCAAGATCAAGCTCCAACTTCACCAAGTCATGAAACTTGTGAAGAAAACACCCTATAATACATGGAAAGTGGTAGAGGATGAAGAAATAGGAAGTGGTTTCACTTTGGATTTGGATTTCTCACTTGATTTCATCACTTGATAATTTCTAGCAAGAGTTTTCTTTCTTCTTCAAAAAGAAGAAGAAGAAAGAAATGGAAAAATGAATTAACTAAAATAGAAAATCAAGTGACCCTTATCATATTGCAACCATGGGTGAGTTAACAAGTGTAGAGCATAAACTAGGGTTAGGTATAATGGTTAGGTTATGGAACAAAACAAAATTGGCATGACTTTTTTAAAGATGCCTTGAAGCTTCATGAAGCTTCAAGCCAAAATAACAAAAAGCCACCATTTAGTTTTGTCAAAAATAAATAAAGAAAGAAAATAAGACCTTAACCATTAACCTAAACCATGGTTTAAAACATACATACCCAAGTTTGCATGTATCATTAAACATGATACAAACTAGTGCACAAAACTATATCATATATACAATGTGCACATTAAGTGAGAAAAATAATCTTAAGTGAACCAATACTAGTTAATATAAAGTAATATATCAAATATATAATTATATATTAAATCATTAAATCAACACTTGATTTAACGATCCGGTCATATCGCATATGACCGACTAATATCCAATGTATCGACTTATCGAATCAATCCTCAATTCGATAACCAGGTTATATCGCATACAACCAATCGATACATTCATCATGAGAATAGAATACGGTATCACATACACGTATTATTCTCGGTCCCGCACATATCTCATATGCGCTCCTATTTCGTTTTGCTTGAGCCAGGAAATCTCTGTGTAGGACTCCAAAGACTCGTCAATACGCCGGCAGCAGGTGATGATCATATCAAACACCCACAAGCCGCAAGCGGTCTGCTAAACGTAACGGCCACCCGGGTATTGAGCGATCAGAAAATCGACGAGCAAGCCCGCTCACACCCCTGTGAATCCAACCAGCAACACTTACCGTACAGTCCGGTCTGTTCGTCTGATATGTCGCATATCTCGCCTAGAGGTGGTAAACGTCAGACCCCAATAGCTCGATAAGTCATGTCGATATGAGGTCTATAACAGTTCGAGAAACTACTGGTAACACTTACCAGTAAATCTCAGCAACCATGGCCAGGGATTTCCGGTTATAGCCAATCGAACACAGCGCAACATCAACTCCCTATACCGGGAGAGACGAATCCCCTCCTATCGCTCATTGCCTCCATGTGATTCGGGACTGTACCCAAAAACCACCGTTTTGCACGCCCTCTTGGACGTGGTAAGGTGGAAATCAAAGCACAGTGGGAATCACACAAGACTCTATGACGATCTCGGGTCTACAGACTAAACTGTACCAGTGTCACCAGAGAACTGCCATCTGACGTAAGGTATAATACCATCTGGGAGTTCTCGGCGAGTCCGTCTAGTGTACCCAGTCTCCACTGAGCACCCATATATCATCTCTGATGTCAAACACCAATGGATATGGGATCATCCATCGCCCATCTGTATGGGTCGAGAAGATATACGCTAGTCTACTCTGGTATATCGATGCCCCGTCTCGATACACCCACGACTAAGGACCTTGAAGGATGTACTTATGGACTACCATGTCCCCACTAGTATGATCCGCATCATAGTCCAGGTAGTCAAGTACACATCCTAAGGGCTTTACCAACATGTAACAGAGAGACAATCAGTGTACACGTTAAGGTAAAGAGCAACCAGATAGCATACTATCATGTCGAGCAAGAAAGTCCTCCCTATATATGTGATCAGTCGAAAATATTGTATATTTTAGCCGGCAATTTCCTTAACATTTGCATACATTTAGAAGTGTTCGGCATTCATATTCTACATATTAGCAAATCTGTCACAAAATATGAGATTACATGTATTAGACTTTTAAACCGACACTTTAAGGGAAATTAACCGCATTCAATGGCATCACATCATTTCGGTATTTGCGCAACACTTGTTTCGAAGTCTGTGCAGGAAATTCCAGAAACCGAGCCAAATTGTCAAAAGTGCTGATCAAAATTACACCAAGTCTAAGTCTGGTGATCTGGCAGTAAAATTCCAGAAATTTATTCAAGGCCAATGGGCGCTTCCCGCCGCGGATCCGTGGCATGATGACGTCAGCAGAGAAGCAGATTTTCCCCATGTGCTTATTTCTAACGGCAAAGCTTCCAGAACTCTCCAGAAACTCCACGTGGCTTCATCTAGAAGGCTCGGCCTAACAACCTAGTTCTAGAAGCCTCCCTCCAACTAACTTCTTCTAGAAGCCTCCTTATAACAACCTTCTTCTAGAAAGCTCTCTCCAACAACCTTCTTCTAGAAGCCTCCTTGTAACAACCTCATTCTAGAATATTCCTTCCAACAAACTTTTTCTAGAAGATTCTTTCTAACCACCTCATTTTGGAGGGAAAATTCAAATTCAAATGAGGTAGTTCATTTTGGAGGGAAAAGTAGTTCATTTTGGAGGGAAAATTCAAATTCAAATGAGGTAGTTCATTTTGGAGGGAAATTCAAATTTCATCCAACAAACTTTTGGAGGGAAATTCAAATTTCATCCATCAAACTTTTGGAGGGAAATTTGAATTTCATTTAACAAACTTTTGGAGGGAAATTCAAATTTCATCTCAACAAACTTTTGGAGGGAAATTTGAATTTCATTTAACAAACTTTTGGAGGGAAATTCAAATTTCATCTAACAAACTTTTGGAGGGAAACTAAAAATTCAAATCCTAGATCTAGGGTTTTGATGGCTATAAATAGGAACCTAGATCTAAGGGATGAGGTTGTTCATTCTTTCATCATCTTCTTCCACAAGTCTCGTGACAAGGCTTGTGCGAAACCCTAACCCTAATTCCACTCCAAATCCAAGATCTTGAGTACCAAATCAAGCGAGAAGCCTTCAACCTTTTAGGAGCCGAGCCGATCTTCAATCGGGCAAGTGATCCAAGCTGATCCGCGATCCACGGAGACGAGCGAAGCCAAGTCAACGATCAAATTCTTCCTCTTGTAGTTCTTGAGCGAATGTAATGAAATTGTTGATATAAATAAAAGGTGAAATTCTTTAATCTTGCTTTCTTTTAATTCTTGCATCATGATTAGATCTCAATTTGTAATTGTTGTTCTTGTTGTGATGTTTGAGTAAAACTCCGCTCGTAAAGGAGTCGAGACGATTGTAGAATGATGATGTAACAAATCTTAATACGATTTTTAAGTCCTACGAGTTTTGTAAACCCTAGCAAGTTCAAGAATCGATGACCTAGTTTCGTAGCGATGCTTTCTTGATTGTGATCGCTCGAAATTAGGGATCTACGATCGTTTCTTGAATTTACTAGAGGCTAGAATATGAATGATATCAATGAAAGAACAAGAGATAAGATGAAATCCTAGTTTCACAAGAAGTCTCTAATTCTCATCGATCATCATCGATCTAGTATCAATTCATCGAAGGATAAGAATACGTAATTCTAAGATTACATCACATCTATAGATCCGATCGATTCTTACGAGCCTCATTTCGATTCTTGATATTTGGTTTGGAAAAATCAACAAACTATAAATTCTTGATTCTATCTTTTCTTGTTATTAGATCTAGATATTTTCTTTTTCTTGAAATACAAAATTTAAATCATGAATTGTTTGTTTTCTTTTCTTTAAAGTTTCGACTCATCTAAATTCGAAAAGACGAACGATTACACTTTCCCTGTGGACGATCCGCACTCACTAACAATCTACATCCGACACCGTAGTTGATTGCGGTCAAATAATTTTTGGTTGTGATTTCTATTCTATTTTCTACATACACAATCAAGAAATTTATACCAATCAAATGGCGCCGTTGCCGGGGACCGTTTGATTAGATACACTTTTACATCCAATCAAGAAATTTATTAACAATCAAATGGCGCCGTTGCCGGGGATAGTGCGCTAATAGTTCGTATTTTGAAATTTGAGTTGAACAATTTATTTCATCATAATTTTTAGATCTAAATTCGTGCAAACACTAATACGTGTGTTGTGATTTGTTGCGAGAAAATCTGGAATCATTGGAGCTGGAGAAAAAATTTTCTGAAACATTCAGAAAGCTGTGTAGATGAACAGGAGCTTGTGCACAAATTTTTGTGCACTGATCCCAAAATTCCGCGGCGGAAGAGCGGCAATAGTCAGCATTTGCGGCGGAAGCGCCGCAGGTTCATCTCTTCTCTGCATAATTTCTTCTCTGTAAGTCCTTCACTTTCTTATCTTCTCCTTTCTCTGCTCCAACTAATATTTTGTGCAGGTTTCTTTGCAAATAAATCGCAGCGCCGCAAAGCAATAAAAATTTTGTGCGTGTTTTTGATTCTTGTGGTTGTTGCATATTAATACGGAAAATTAAGGGGCACGACCAAATCCAAATTAGGTGGGGATTTCATTACCCTTCCTAGGCCCCGAAAATCGTCAAACTTGCATCCGCATTACCTCCATTAACTAAAAGAAATCTAGAGAAGACTCTAAGGACTGTCGCGCTCAATAGGACAAGAGAAGGTCGTGGGTAATTCATTGCTTATCCGCGTTTTCTTGTGGTGCCTAAGGCGAGTGTGTCTAAGGCTAGTGGTTATTAATTAGGCCCACTGTAGTGGTGGTTCCTTCCCACTTACCTGGCACTTATCCGGCCACAGGGAGACAAAGAGGCAGTGGAGGATTTATCCTGCGACTTGTCTTTTGGCAGTTAGGAGCGGTCTAGAGTTTGACCTAGGTGACCAATAGAATTAGGGTTTTGTGTGTTGCATTTGTTTTGTTGCATCATATTTTTCAAAAATCCGTATCTTTTCAAAACAAACACCGCACACTTCATTTCCTCTAATTATAAATTCACGCTGCCACTTGTACTAACCCTTTTTAGTGCAAGATAGGCTGGACACGGGTTTCTAGTGCCTGTTAGTCCGCGTTTCCCTCATCGACCCAAAGTCGGTATTTCTACATTTACCTTTTCTTTACCCACCACCACACCCACATCGATGGATCCGTCTCCATCGAACTTCTTTTCCACTACTCTGCCGCCGTCCGTTGGTGCGCAGAATCCACCTCGCATCTCTCTCCAAGAGAGATGTTATCCTACACGAGGCCCACTTTCCACCTGTCTTTCCACACCACCAGCCAACGGGGAAAATTTTCAAATAAAACCTCAATACATCAACCTTCTACCAAAATTTCACGGTCTCGAGTCTGAAGACGCATACGTGTTTATCACGAAATTTGAAAATGTATGCGCAATGATGGGTACTTCACAGCTTTCTGTGGATGCTTTCCGTCTACGTCTTCTCCCATTCACTTTGTGCGATTTAGCTGAGAAGTGGCTATATAACACTACCGCACATTCCATTTCAAATTGGGACGAATTCGTCAAAGCATTCCTTAAGAAATTCTACCCACATCACAAAACAGCTCGAGTCCGTAGCGAAATCTATCAATTCACCCAGCTTCCAAATGAAACATTTTCAAAATGTCTTGACCGCTTCAAGGATCTGTTAATCCAATGTCCACATCACGGCATCCCGAGATGGGATCTTTGCCGAATCATTTATGAGGGCATTACTCCTTACACAAGACAGACCCTTGAATCCATGTGTCAAGGCAACTTCATGACCAAAGATGATAGGGAAGCCTGGAAATTTCTAGAAGATTTCGCTGAAAAATCTTTACAGTGGGAGGGTGTGAGTCAATCACCTAGGGATGGCAATGATATTTCCATAGGAGTTAGAGCTGACATTTCAGCTATGCAAAAGAAACTCGAGACTATGGAAAACAAATTTTTAGCCGCCCTAAGTCAAATATCACTCTCCAAAACTGTATGTGGATACTGTTCTGATCCGTCTCACTTGACGGAAGAATGTCCGTTTCAAGGTCCTGAGCATACAAATGCCGCATTTCAAAGACCTAGAAACGATCCATCTTCCTCCACATATGATCAGGGGTGGAGGAATAACCCTAACTTTGCTTGGAACCAATCACAATTTCAAAACACGGTTCCAAACCAAAACAATTTCCAAGGGATCCCTCCACCACAACAGCAGCCACCACAATTAAGTCAGCACCCCTTTCAAGCACAAAATTTTCAAAATCTGGTCAACACTTTTGTTCCATCTAGTCCTTTGCAGTTGACCGGGACTGATGAAACCTATTCATTTGCACAATGCATGAATTTGGTCTTAACAAATCTCATGCAAGTATCAGCTGAAATAAAAACTTCTGTCGATTATATAAAGAAAAACTCTGCGTCCCAAAGCGAGAGTATTAAATCGATGGAAGAAGAAATTGCACGTTTAAAAGCTGAAATGAGTGCAAGAGAGAAAGGGAAACTTCCAGCTCAACCTTTACCTAATCCTAACTATTTACACGATGTGGATGCAATCACGTTGAGATCTGGAAGAGTGCTCGACACTCATGTTGGGGAAGAGTTTGATGATACTGATAAATCAATCAATAACACCCCGGCTGAGACCTTTCCTCACACACACACTTCTTACCCCAGTTCTTTTACCCTACCACCTTCTTCCGAGCCTATTCTTCATTTCCCAAAAGGCTCGCCACTACAGCCCACCTCTTTTACCCCTCCACGGACGATCCCCACTTCTATTCCGGGATCGATTCCACACCCACTTCCTTCTCCTATGATGGACCCAGCGCTTATTGCTAAAGCACCTTATCCTAATCGGTTAAGGGCTAACACACCGAGTCCACATATGGAGAAGATCATGAACATTTTTAAGCAAGTAAACACCAACATCCCTCTCCTAGATGCCATCCAACAAGTTCCGTCCTATGCGAAAACTCTTAAGAACTTGTGCACTAGGAAGAGGAAGACTCATGCGCCCAAGAAGATTTTCATGGAAAAAACAATAGACACGGCTTTCCCCCAACAATTACCGAGGAAACGTAAGGATCCAGGATATCCTACTATTTCCGTTTCTATTGGGGAAAAACACATTAACCGTGCTCTACTAGACCTTGGCGCTAGTGTTAACTTGCTTCCATATTCTGTTTATGAGCAATTAGGTATCGGAGAGTTGAAGCCAACCAATTGCACTCTCCAGATGGCTGACCGATCAATCACCAAACCTAGGGGTGAACTGGAGGATGTGTTAATAAAAATCGGAGAATTTATATTCCCGGTAGATTTTATTGTAATTGATACACAACCTGTAGCGAACCCACGGAATCAAATTCCGGTGATTTTAGGTCGCCCCTTTTTGGCCACTTCCAATGCAATAATCAACTGTCGTAACGGTTCTATGACCCTATCTTTCGGGAATAGGTCAATAGAACTAAACATTTACAAGTTGGGAAGTGTACCCTCCGAACCTATTGCTCAGGTATGTTCTGTCGACTTAATGGATGTCGACAGCAGCGAATTTGATGATCCTCCTGATATTGATCTAGACTCTTTTTATACGTTATTGTTTGACCCAACTATGTATCTTACACATACGGACTCTTCCACCGAGATGTCCGGGTCAACAATTAACACTGATTATGAACTGTTTTTAGAGTCTGAAGATCACCCCGCACTTTGTGATGACATTATTCATCGGGGTATTGATGGAACTTTTGAGGAGATCTTCGCTGATGAACTCGCATTTTTGAATGACACGGGTGTTGAGATGAATCATCTCCCAATCATTGAAATTGAACCTCCACCCCTTCTTCTGAACTGTAAAAAGAATGCGAGCAATCCATCACATTCACTGCATCGTCTCTCCAAAACGAGACGCACACACATTCTATTCCACCACTTAACCTTTCCCCACTTCTTCTTCCACCAACCAGAGCACTGCATTGATAAAATTTTTGAATGGTTGGTGTTGATATTCGGTCTTTGCAAAGCTTGGCATCGACCAATGATTTTTGACCCCCTCATATGATTTTGAAAGATTAACATTGCATAAGTTTGGGGGGGTATATGATCGGGCTCCTGAAAAGAAAATTTTACAAAATTTTGAGCCAAAAATAAGTTTGGGGGAGGTTCTTCACTTAAATATTTTGCCCCCACTAATAAATTCCTCCCAAGCTTACAGGTTTTTCGAGATTTAGCAGATGGCAACAGTGAGGACACTGTTGAAAACAAGTTTGGGGGAGGTTTGTGCTTATTTTCGCATCATTTGCATATCATTTGCATAAGCACAAAACATTTTCGAAAAACCATAAAAATTTAAAAATTTTCAAAATTATAAAAATATTTTTGTACATAAATAAGATAATAAAAGTTTTAGATAGTGAAAAATTACATCCATGAGATTAGAAAAATTTAAGAAAACCAAGAAAATTAGAAGTTTTCTTATACGAACTAGTAATAAGTAGTTATGAGCCGTTGTCCCAAGGGTTAGTAAGATGAAAGACGTCACTAATCTGAGGATAAAAATAAGTCTGAAAAATAGTTTCTATTCTGGAAGCCAAACATTTTGAACGTTGATACCCTGCTATTCGCACTTACACACGTCTTAAAGCCTGGGATAGTAGAGGATACCTTGAAATGCTCTTGTCTTAAAGCCAAAAGTATGAAGAAAAAAAAAATTATGGTGAGAAAAATGGACACTGGTTTTGTTATCACCAAGGGAAATAAAAAATATATAGCAAGGGTGCCTTTTCATCTAGTGCCCTAAGGCCAACTGGTCTGGGAGTCACTGCTATACCTGAGGTGGTGCAAGACTAGGAAAATACACCAAATAAGCAATCACATGAGTAATCGGTCGGTTAGTACCTCAAGAAGTATTAACGGTCGCATGAAAGTGTGTGAGCTCATCGAGAAAAAAATATATACTGAGGTTGATGGGCAAGAGTATGATAGCTTGAATTGAATTCTCCGGGTGTAGGGATGTCCTTTACACACACGCAGGGTGATATGATCGATGTTTTGGAAGAAAGATAGGAATGAAAAATAAGACGATGTTTTATTGAGGGAGGACGTGATTTCTAACATCTTTTCATGACCATTAAGATAGGGCTCATGACAACCGAAAAGCTAGCTTAGTTGGAAACCCTAATTTTCAAAGTCTTTCTTTTACAATTCTTTTCTTTAAATGTAATATTCATGATCTTCCTTTTATTATTGGATTTTGTGGGTGCAATCCGCTGAAAACCCTCAGGAGACAACACTCCTCCTACTAGGGACACCTAGAGGTTTAAAGGCTTGTTGCACGTGCTCAGTGCAATCGTGTTGCCTACGAAAGTGTGCTAGTTAGTTTTTCTCTTTCTTTATTTTCTCCTTCTCTTTTTAATAAAACATTCGCTCGAGACGATCGAAATTAAGTTTGGGGGTATTTGATCAGTCGAAAATATTGTATATTTTAGCCGGCAATTTCCTTAACATTTGCATACATTTAGAAGTGTTCGGCATTCATATTCTACATATTAGCAAATCTGTCACAAAATATGAGATTACATGTATTAGACTTTTAAACCGACACTTTAAGGGAAATTAACCGCATTCAATGGCATCACATCATTTCGGTATTTGCGCAACACTTGTTTCGAAGTCTGTGCAGGAAATTCCAGAAACCGAGCCAAATTGTCAAAAGTGCTGATCAAAATTACACCAAGTCTAAGTCTGGTGATCTGGCAGTAAAATTCCAGAAATTTATTCAAGGCCAATGGGCGCTTCCCGCCGCGGATCCGTGGCATGATGACGTCAGCAGAGAAGCAGATTTTCCCCATGTGCTTATTTCTAACGGCAAAGCTTCCAGAACTCTCCAGAAACTCCACGTGGCTTCATCTAGAAGGCTCGGCCTAACAACCTAGTTCTAGAAGCCTCCCTCCAACTAACTTCTTCTAGAAGCCTCCTTATAACAACCTTCTTCTAGAAAGCTCTCTCCAACAACCTTCTTCTAGAAGCCTCCTTGTAACAACCTCATTCTAGAATATTCCTTCCAACAAACTTTTTCTAGAAGATTCTTTCTAACCACCTCATTTTGGAGGGAAAATTCAAATTCAAATGAGGTAGTTCATTTTGGAGGGAAAAGTAGTTCATTTTGGAGGGAAAATTCAAATTCAAATGAGGTAGTTCATTTTGGAGGGAAATTCAAATTTCATCCAACAAACTTTTGGAGGGAAATTCAAATTTCATCCATCAAACTTTTGGAGGGAAATTTGAATTTCATTTAACAAACTTTTGGAGGGAAATTCAAATTTCATCTCAACAAACTTTTGGAGGGAAATTTGAATTTCACTCAACTAACTTTTGGAGGGAAATTTGAATTTCATTTAACAAACTTTTGGAGGGAAATTCAAATTTCATCTAACAAACTTTTGGAGGGAAACTAAAAATTCAAATCCTAGATCTAGGGTTTTGATGGCTATAAATAGGAACCTAGATCTAAGGGATGAGGTTGTTCATTCTTTCATCATCTTCTTCCACAAGTCTCGTGACAAGGCTTGTGCGAAACCCTAACCCTAATTCCACTCCAAATCCAAGATCTTGAGTACCAAATCAAGCGAGAAGCCTTCAACCTTTTAGGAGCCGAGCCGATCTTCAATCGGGCAAGTGATCCAAGCTGATCCGCGATCCACGGAGACGAGCGAAGCCAAGTCAACGATCAAATTCTTCCTCTTGTAGTTCTTGAGCGAATGTAATGAAATTGTTGATATAAATAAAAGGTGAAATTCTTTAATCTTGCTTTCTTTTAATTCTTGCATCATGATTAGATCTCAATTTGTAATTGTTGTTCTTGTTGTGATGTTTGAGTAAAACTCCGCTCGTAAAGGAGTCGAGACGATTGTAGAATGATGATGTAACAAATCTTAATACGATTTTTAAGTCCTACGAGTTTTGTAAACCCTAGCAAGTTCAAGAATCGATGACCTAGTTTCGTAGCGATGCTTTCTTGATTGTGATCGCTCGAAATTAGGGATCTACGATCGTTTCTTGAATTTACTAGAGGCTAGAATATGAATGATATCAATGAAAGAACAAGAGATAAGATGAAATCCTAGTTTCACAAGAAGTCTCTAATTCTCATCGATCATCATCGATCTAGTATCAATTCATCGAAGGATAAGAATACGTAATTCTAAGATTACATCACATCTATAGATCCGATCGATTCTTACGAGCCTCATTTCGATTCTTGATATTTGGTTTGGAAAAATCAACAAACTATAAATTCTTGATTCTATCTTTTCTTGTTATTAGATCTAGATATTTTCTTTTTCTTGAAATACAAAATTTAAATCATGAATTGTTTGTTTTCTTTTCTTTAAAGTTTCGACTCATCTAAATTCGAAAAGACGAACGATTACACTTTCCCTGTGGACGATCCGCACTCACTAACAATCTACATCCGACACCGTAGTTGATTGCGGTCAAATAATTTTTGGTTGTGATTTCTATTCTATTTTCTACATACACAATCAAGAAATTTATACCAATCAAATGGCGCCGTTGCCGGGGACCGTTTGATTAGATACACTTTTACATCCAATCAAGAAATTTATTAACAATCAATATGTCCAAGCATCCACTACAATATACATCCTATGTATAGTAATGGCCTCTAGGGCATACATATAACTAACACTTGCAACGCGGCGAGCTGGCCCGCGGCCTCCACCGCCTGGGCTACCACCTCGGTCTCCATGCGGAGGGCGAGGGCCACGTGCTGGAGAGTCTGTGAAGGAGCAAAAAGAAGAAGGATCAGAAACATGAAGGAAAACACTAAGTCTCACCGCGCAATGAGGGCTTACCTGTACGGCTTCCTGGGCGATCGATGTCAGCTGAGCTTTGAGGGTCCCCCTAGGAACCCGACCCCCGGCTGAGGTCTCTATCTCGTGGAGGAGGCTGTCCGCGACTGACAGCCCGGACGGCACTGCGAACCGACTCTCCCCTTCCTCCACCACGGTCGGCGAGGACCGACCCCCGGAAGGTCTCCGGGACCCCTCTTGAGCAGCTCCGAGGGGGAGCCGATCTCCTATTCCGAGGCGGTGTCCTCCGCAATCAGGGCCCGCTTCCGACCCGACGCTCGGCTGGGGCCCGGGGCGGGTTCCGCCGTCGATCGTCCTCGGGGTAACGCCACCTGGGCATTACGGGCCGGGGCAGGCTGCACCCGGGAAGAGCTGGTGCCCCCGGCCCTGGTGGGCTGCCTCGGCTGGCGCATAACATCCCTGAGAGCTTCGAAGTCCATGGATCCTGCACGAAACGAACACACCACTGATCAGTAACGCGAGTAAAACATAAACTCAGAAAGCAAGCCTAACTTACCAACGAACTCGACGGGGCTAAGCTCGACCCAGCTCAAGACCCTCTCGAACAGCAACACGTCATGTCGGGGGATGGGTTCCCATGACGACACTCTCACCGCGGCGGGGTCGTTGGACAGGCTCCCCGGCAGGCACTTCTCCCTCGACCATTTGGTGGGCACTGGCCAGTCCTCGCCCTAGGGAGGGAAAACGAAGAAAAACTTATTTTTCCAATCATGAATGGAGGAGGGCAAGGCCAAACACCGGACCCGGCAGCCACCCCGGGCAGCTTCCTAAAGGAAAAATACACCCACCTGGGGTCACCAGCTTGACCGTCGGGGTGACTCTTGAATGCAAGGGAGGAATCAAGAAGGGAAGGACTGAAGGGAACCGCATGCAGTCTCAGGCGGATCAAGAACCCAAGGAGAATCCTCCATGAGTTCGGTACTAGCTGGCCGGGGGCCAAACCGAAGAAGTTTAGAGCGGCGATGACCTCAGGAGAGAAGGGCAGGCGTATTCCGTCCCAAAAAGCTTCCAAGTATAGGGCAATCTCCTTGCCCCACACCTGATCGGCCCTCTCTCCCTCCTTGGCCAGGCGAAGCGTGTAGCGCGGGGGAATGTGGAAGCGAGCCCGAGCGTTGACGAGCTTGTCCTCATGCTTCATCCAGTACGGGGTGCTGGGGGCCATGTCTGCCACCTCCTCCCTGGAGGCGGCCCCCGCCTCACGGCCCCAGGGGGAGGGACCGGCCCCTGCCCCTCGAGGGGACTCAGACACAACTAAAGGAGCCCTAGCATCTACTCCTACAACGTCTACTGATTCTATAGAAGAGGAAGACATCTAACCTTAGAAAAGAAATTCTTCAGGGGCTGAAGCGAAAGAGGGGAGACGAGCGCCGAGCAACTGGGGCCTGAGAGAGGAAAATATGAAGAGCAAGGGCCCTGGGGCGGTCCCCACCCAAATTTATCGCCGCATACGACCTCATCCAATGACGTCCATCGTCTCCTGCTGAAACTACCCTCGCGCCCAGCGGCTCCGATCGTTCCATGTGGCGGCCCAGCGTTGGGCCGTGTCCCTTCAAGCGCCGCAGGCCTGCACGCATCGCATCGGCTAATTGACGCTCGACACATGGACTGTCGCTTCGACTGCAGAGCGCACGAACCGGCGCACCTTCTTTAAATGCAAAGATCTCGTCTTGATTCGCTGGCGAAAAAGACAACCGATGACCCGAGGACTCATCCCGACGAAACCCTAGAAGGGATCTCACCTCGGGAGACCTGGCAGTCCACTCCTGACCCGACCACTATCTGGTCGAGACAAGAGTGGGGGGCTAATGATAATACTCGATATCGGCCACCTCCAAGATTATGACACGTGGCATGTGACGTGTCCCAGAACTCAGAAGAAAGGGCCTGCAGGGGGCCAACCAGGCCACCCTGTACCCGACCTGCAAGTACAAAGCTGGCTCACCTCAGAACCCCCTGCAAATTGACCTCCTCGGCCCTTTAGCTCGCGCCGAGCTACCGCAAGACCAGGACTCCTCGGCCTCCTCGCCCGTCCTCAAGCTCCCTGTCGAGGTCGTCTCCCTCTGCCCTCCGACCAAGGTCACCGCTCACAGGCGTAACCGCCGCTCCGCGAATCTCGCCATGCGCAGAGTCTGCGCCAACACCATCCCACGTTCTACGCCATCGCAATCCCCATTAATGGACGATCCGCTTTCTACGCGGACGTGACGTCGGGGGGCGTAACTGCCGGCGAGATTCTCACGCCCGCTACTGCGTGCCGCCACCGCTATATAAACCCCCATCACAGAGGGGTGAAGTAAGCCATTTTTTACACTTACGCCGTTACTCTGCTCGGATCTTGTCACTGACTTGAGCGTCGGAGGGTCCTCAGTGGTACCAAACCACCCCGGAACTTCTTTGCAGGTACACGGCGGCAGCCTCCTCATCCCACTTTGTCCTCTCAAAACCCATTGAGACCTACACGCAACGAAGGACAATCAACTCAGTTCAGCTCGAGATCAACGGAAGACAACATCTGACGGAGGCCCGAAAAGGAGCTCCATCACTAACCAACTTCCAAATACCAAAAAACAGTCGTAACCATACTTCATATGAAATCGATCTTGTGCTACATATCAAGCCCTATCCCAATGAGCCATCATAGGTAAAGATGGACTATCCAAATCGAATTCTTCTCCAAGAACCCGGATATGTTCATAGTAACAAAGCTAAATCACAATTGTAAGAGAAAAATAAAGAGTTTTAACACATTTACACAATTAGACACAACCATACTAAATGAAATGGAGATATATGTGTCTGCAAAAGCATAGGACATCCAATTTGAATTGTTACGCAAGCACCCTTATACCGACGTCGAAGCCCATTCAAAACATGGTCTATCGTAAACCTTGCCCAATTAAGTCTACTAATTTGGGCTACATCTTATATAACCGACAAGGTAACATGCTGATACGTCGATAGATGAATCCGGGGCAAGAAGACAACCGATCAATAATAAAGTAAATGAAATTTTAAAGCTGTCATGGGCTTTGGTTCTCGTTTGTAATTCTTCTTCTAGATCTGATAGAGGAATCTTCCCATTCATTATTTGATAGAAGACAAATTTTTTGAGTCTATAGAGGCCAATCTCTCTACTTTGATCTCATTCCCCTCATGTTTTACACCCATTAAACAGTAGGCATCTATATCTTTAATCTCAATTACTTCACCATTAACGCATAGATTTCTAGCATCTAAGCTCATGTTCCGTCCTTACCAAGTATACAAATTTTTATCAACCTCTATACCGTTAATTAAAAGGATTCCACGAAAACCAATTTCAATCACCGCTTCTGGTTTTTCATTGCTCAATAAATCAACAGTTTTCCTCAAACGTGTAGCTCAAACGTGTAGGAGAACACCGCGAACAAACATCCTCCATATCTTCACAAAAAATTCTTAAATGGACTTCAATCTTACCTTAAATATGGAGGAGAATTTCCTTAATGTGAATAATCCCCCACCAATTGATAATCGGAAGCAGGAGAAGACAGTATAACGAGATTAATTGAAAATGGGATGTTAAAATTTACTTAAACATCACTCTGGTTAAGGTTATTTGCATGCGGGTCGGGTCGTTCATGGGGCCGAATCCAAACTTATTAACCCAATACCCATTACTTGAGAAGCCAATTGAAGATGAGGAGGTTTCTTTAATTGATGCATATCCCAAGAAATATACATATAAAAAAACCAACAATAACCGAGAGCTGTCAAAATTAAATGAGAACGAAGATGTTTCACATTTCACTTTGACTGCATCACTCACTTTTAGGGGCTGTTTGGTTGCAGGATTATGAAATTTGGATTCCAAAAATAGTACGGTTGAAATTTCTGGATTTGGTAATTTGTTGTTTGGTTGGTTTTGGATTCCTAGTATTGGATTTGTAGATCCTTGTAATCTTTGTTTGGTTGGTGAAAAAAATGGGATTTGGATTTGAGGATTTTAGAGAGAGATAGAGAGAGAGGATTGTTAAATAAATAAAGTACATGGGCCTCATATAAAAGTACAACGAATAGTGCCAAATCCTTGAAAATCCTTGAAATTTTTTTGGATTCATGAATCCTTGTTTTGTGGTGGGCCCCCCATAAAAAACAAAGTAATCCTAGAAATCCTAATCCTGCAACCAAACACAAAATTGTGGAATCCTAGGATTCCACAATCCAAAATCCAAATCCAAACTCATAATCCTGCAACCAAACAGGCCCTTAGAGAATTGCACCCTCCGTCTTTGTTTACTTGTCATTTTAATATCAGCAATTAATTTATTACCACACCACCAATAAAAAAATCATATCATTTTCGCCCTCAACCATTAAGGAAAGTATTATCACTTTTTTAATATCAGCAATTAATTTTCTAGGATATTTTTGGTATTGTATCATTTATTGATATCTTTATCATTAATGACTTTCTCGTTATTCTAAAGACGTTAAGTAAAATAAGATATTTTTCTCTCTGGAAAAACAAGTAAAAAAAGAGTAAATTTTATCACACCACACGTGTGAGTCTATGCATTTTTTCTTTGGACCCTCTTCAAGACTTGACTGGAGATGCAAATTCACCGGCATGTGGCACATCTTTAATGGTTTACCTACATGCAGTGACATTTGATTGGGTCTCAAAAGAAGCTATTGCAAACACGTCGAAAATCAAAAATTCTCTTTTTGGTGGACGCCGGAACCATCGGGTAGTTTCTTATAAGCCTTCCATATAAAACTTCCATTTGCCCTTGTAGAATCTGGCCCTTTGTCGCTACACACTTCCCCAAAACCAACGAATCAAATCGTCCAGATCCTCATCCAACGGCTGTAAATCTCAGATCACGTTACGTAAACGCCACTCGCGTTACACTGTACCATCGAACATCAAATTAAATCAAACCCAAAATAAAAATAAAAAATCAAGGAAGAAAATATAAAAAATAAAAATTAATAGACAGCGGGCGACTCGATCGGCGACTCGCTTCTTGGCATTTCGAAGGTATCCCTTTGATCGAAATCCTTCTTTAAATTTGTTTGTTTTTTAAGTTCAGATCTTTCGTTTTGATGTCAATAGGTTCGAGATTTAGGGTTAGGGTTTGATCTTTGTGTTGTTGGCGCAGTTATTTGTTAGTTTAGGTGGGGATTGTGCTTTGATGAAAACTGATGGAATCGCAATTCATTGTATCTTCCTTAAATTCTTTATATTTGATGAAATGCATGATTAAGATGTTTTGTATAAAACTATCAAATTTAGCTCTTTTTTTTGCAATTTTTAACCACATGCTTGTTATTTGTTAGCTTGCTAGGGCAGCACTATAACCCCTCGAATAATATATCAGCACAAACACCCCCTCTCTGTTCGTCGACCAAAACCCTAATAAAGAAAAAACACAAGTTTCTACCCTCAAAGAATTCTGAAGTTGAATTAGATAATCATTTGAGTTGTTTAGAGTTGAATTTGATTGTTTTAAAGGATTTTAATTATGAGGGGGGGGGGTGTTGTGCTTAGAAAGTATTTGTGGGGGTGGGTATAAGTGGTATCTGCAGTAAACTTCAGGGGTGTTATATGCAATTTACATTTTTAATTAACTGCCTTGGAGCTTTTCTTTAATACGGAAAGCTCTCAAACTTTATTTTTTGAAGTAAACTCCCTAAACCGTGGTTTAAAAAGAGTTGTTTCCCCACTAAGATACTCTTAAATGTAGCACTTTAAGGGAGCTAATTGTAATAAAAAACAATTTAAAATCTCATGTTAAGGGTAGTTTGATGAAATTTAGCCAGCATATTTATGTCATCTTGTCCCCGCCAACAGAAGAATTACTCCTTTGTACCATATATTTATGTATGTAAATATGTATGCATGTATATGTATGTATGTGTGTATATAAGCGGCTAATTTACTTCCTAGGTGTAACTAAAGTTAGTTAAACCCTATGCAAAAACAATATGATAGAATTTCTTTTGGATGCTCATCTTGATCTCCATGTTTCAATATATGTGCATACTAAATTGTCGTTTGGACATTTTTTTTACCTATGCGGTACCAAAATGAATGGTTTTCCTACAACATAACATATTACTTTTCCGACAACAGAATATTTTACAAAGCTAGATCAATGGGCAAAAAGTGTCCAAATCATATGAAAATTTGTTTGCCCATTTTTTTGAACATGAAGATCAAGATGAACATTGATGATGATCCGAAAAAATGATTTATCATGTTTTTGCATAGAATGTAACTAACTTAGTTACACCTATAGAGTAAATAAGCCGCTCCATATATATATATATATATATATATATATATATATAGGATGACTAGGTTCCAATCAGTAGGATTTGGAAATAAATCCTACAAAGTTTGAAACCATTAGATATGCATTAAGATTTATGCAAACAATGATATCATGATTGAAATAAATGAGAGTTATTCTTCATAATTTATTGCAAAATCCTAAAATGAATCTAATGGCTACAAGCTTGGTAGAGTTTGTTTCCAAATCCTATCGATTGGATCCTCGTCATCCTCTCTCTATATATATAATGGAGGAAAGGGGTCATAGGAGGGAATTTCCTCCTATGATATCGATAAAATCAACCATCCAACATGGTATTCGACGATCAGCACCGATCATCATCTAAGATGTGGATATACCAAACTTCATGTGATTCTACAACTTTTTCACCGTTGAATTAGCAATGTAAAAAGTTTATTGTCGGTAAACCGTTAATTTTGCACTCACTAAATCAACGGTGAAAAAGCGGTAGAATCATATAAAATTCGGTGTATCTAGATCTTAGATGATAATGATGAATGCCAATCGTTGAAAAAAATTGTGGCGTGTATTTTTTCGACGCCATAGGAGGAAATTCTCTCGTATGACACCTTTCCTCAATTATTCTCATATATGTATGTGTGTATATATGTATGTGTATATGTGTGTGTAGAGAGAGACTAATAGAGGAAAGGTGCCATAGGAGGGAATTTCCTCCTATGGCATAAAAAAAAATACACCTTCCATGATTTTTTTTTACGATCGGCATACATCATCTTTATTATCTAAGATGTGGATACACCGAATTTTCTATGATTCTATCATGTTTTCACCGTTGATTAAGTGGGTGCAAGATTAACGGTTTACCGACAGTAGAAATATTTTCATTACTAATTCAATGGTGAAAAAGTGGTAGAATCACGTGAAATTTGGTGTATCCACATTTTAGATAATATAGATGAAGATGATTGCCGATCGTGGCAAAAAATCGTGGAGGGTGTATTTTCTCGATACCATAAAAGGAAATTCCTTCCCATGCCCTCTTTCCTACATTATTCTTATATATATATATATATATAAATACCTTAGAGGGGGGTGAACAAGGTTCCTAAGTGTTATATGGCAAATTTAAAGTATAATTACTATATTGTGTTTTGATTAATAAGTTTCTGCGGAATAATCTAAACAAGTTAAATAATGAAACTTATTGCAATAATCTAAACAACAAAGAAAAATTAGAGTAAAGAGCAATGCAAACACGAGAGAATTGTTGACTAGAGTTCACCACTCCCAGTGGGTAGTTCTCGTCTGAGACCACTTCTCAGGATTTTTCAATGTGAATAACACAATCCTTCATCTTGAGAAAAATTCTTTTTTCTCACTTGAATCTGCGATTCCTTAGGTTAACTCTTTTTCCATTTGAATCCACGATTCCCTAAGAAAAATCCCTTTTTCCTTTTGAATCCACGATTCCCTAGGAAAGACTCCTTTTCCACTCGAATTCGCAATTCAAGCAACGAAAGACCCCTTCTCGCGTAAGGAAGAATATTGAACCTTTTTTTATGGATTTACAATCGTTTACAATGTTCACAACTTGATCCTCACTCTCAATCTTATGATCTCAAAAGATTAAGACTAGTTAGGCACGAGAGTTGATTTGAAAGATTACTGAAACTTTGAGGCTCTTGAGGAAAGGAAAAGAGTGAAAGTTTAAGGCATAAGATTTTTTTAAAAGATTGATAAATGAATGTATGAGAAAAATGTTTGATTTCATAGGAATTTATAGGAATGATATGGGTTGTCATTGGGACAAAATCATAATTGCCAAAAACAATTGACAGTTGGAAACGCTTTAGAAACAAAATGGGTAAACACTCGTTCAATTGAAAATTCAAACAGAAAAATAACTGTCAGAAACGGCCATGGCAGGTGTTTGTACCAGACGTCTGTTGGTCAAAAATTCCTTAAGGAGACGTCTGTACTAGACGTCGGTACAGACGTCTCTATTGAGAGATGAAAACTGATATATTGAAAATTTTCTTAGGAGACGTCTGTATCAGATGTCTGCAATTCAAAAATGTATTCAGGGGACGTCTGGTGAGACGTCTTTAAAATAGAAACAGAAAATGAAAAATGGAAATTTCCTTCTACGGACGTCTAGTGATTAAAAAAATTATTAAGCAAACATCTGGTACAGACATCTGCAGTCTGACTTGTTTGAATATAAGTTTTGAAAGTTTGAGCAGTTTGAATTCCAACGGATATGTTAGACGTTTCTTGAACAAAGAGGAGACATCTGAAAAGTAGAAATATGTTGGAATATGGTTTTTAACCTTGTAAGATCAACACTAGACTCAATATAGAACTTAAAACTATATTCTTTGACTTGATTCTTTTTCGGTCTTCATTTTCTTGAATTGTTACTTGAGACGTCTTTGTTTCTTGATAAAGCTTGCATCACGTCATTTGCTTGCGTCAAATTTTCATGCCATATCAATGTTTTGAGCGTGAATCTTATTGAAGGCAATCACTGCTTGATGTTGAAATATTGTGCTAGCTATACTCAAGATTAAGAACTTGAAAACGTCGTTAGTAACATATGAATTTTTTAAATATAGTTTTGTTCTAAATAATCAAAATAGAAGATCATATGATACACGTGTCAACAATCTCCCTTTTTTTATATTCAGTAAAGTTTATTTAAAGTATTCATGATATATATAAAAAGATAAATTAGAATTAAATACTCCCCTTCAATTTATACTCAGTTGAAAAAAATCTTTAAACTCGTATTAGTGTCCCATACCATTAATACTATTTTTCAGGGAGCACTTATGAAGACGAGTGTATAACTCAAATTTTATCAACATTGTATGAAATTCATGAATATTCTCTCCCCTTTTTGAAAAATATCAATAAGTTTAAAAACAATCAGAGCAAAGGGTAAAAATATACATGTTTATATAATTGAATCTTGAACTTTCATTTGAACAGAATTATAAACATGAATAAAGCATACCAAATGAATAATTCAAGCACGAGATTAAGCATAAAGAACCACTTTATAATAATAACTTGAAATATCACAATGTTCAAAATGACATAATCATAGAAAACTCACTAATACAAAAGCAAATCGATAGACTCAAGACTATTCTTCAGGAGGTTTTAGGTCTTGGGAACTTCCAAATGGTGGCGGAGGATCAATATGAAGTTTGGAATAGAGATAGGCCACATGATAATCGAAACTCTTAGAATGATGATCCAAATGCCCCGTAATTCTATCAAGTTGCCTGGTGATTCGATCCACAATCTGGTTTTCCAAACCGTGATAATCGAACTCTTGCGGGGGGATTGTTTGAATAGGAGCGTCAATGGGAATTTGTGGAGTACGGGAGGAGCTTGATGGGGGTGGAATCGAGGAAACCAACTTCATCGAGTTTATGTTCCTTGCTCCAAAATCAATACCAGGCTTTACTTTATCTGCTAAATCCGGTAAAACAACTTTGCGATATTCCAATAGTTTAGTAATAGCCTTTCCATAGTGAAAGTTCCCGTGCCCACTCGATAAATCCCACATGCTATGGATGAGGTAGAGAGGAAGATTAACTCGAATGCCCACAAGAATGCAATAGGTCATAAGTTTGTGGCATCCATAGTCTCTACTTCCGGACTTAGAGAAAATAGTATGGCCAAGGAGATTTGCAAGAATTCGAGCACGTTTGGTGGGAGTTTGACTTGTTGATTTGCATAAAGGTTTAGGTTATCTTGACCATGCAGAATTATTGACGCCTTCCCCTTATCCATAGTTTCAGAATACTTAAAGTCGCTCAAAGTATTGAGATAAATATCAACACCTTCATTGGGAATATCTAATGCCCTAGCAAAGGTTTCGGGGGTAAAATTGAATGTGGAGTTGAAAACTTTGGTTTCGGGGGTCTTCATTGGTGCCGGTGAAATTAGCATAGAATAATTTGACGGACTTGTCATAGGTTGGACAATCTAATGTCAAGAAGAGCATCCAACCTTGAATTTGAAAAAGTTCTTGAAAACCAAACTCGCTCAAATCTATAAACAAAACTAAAGCATCTCCATGAATAGTTTTAGAGATAATTGATTGAAACCTCTTTTTGCACTCTTCATAGAGGAAGAGGAAAATGTTGGCTTCTTGTGTTTTCTCGGTCGAGTGAGACTTTCTCTTCTTGGAGGACTCTCTGGTGCTTTGCCCTTATCCTTCTTTGGGGCCATGAAGAAAATTGTGAAGGAAATTTGAAGAAATTCTAGGAGTTTTAGAGTTGCAGGAGATGAGGGGGGATACTGAGAAAGATAGTGATAGGAGGGGAGACGTCTAGGGTTAAGGAAATTTAGGGGGTAAATTTTAGTTATATAGGTTTTTAGACGGTTTTGATCTGATTAGAGGAAATCGAATGATCAGATTTAATCTGATCGTTTGAAATTGCTTTGAGCAGACGTCTGGTGCTAATAAAAAAATTTCAGATGCCAATTTTGAACGAGCAGACGTCTGATGCCAAGGACGAGACGTCTCTGATGTAAATCTCCACAGAATATTTGAACCGGCAGACGTCTGCAGCACAAAATGATTTTGGTCCAGATGTCTGATGTACAAAAATATGGTCCCACATACGTCTGATGTACAAAAATATGGTCCCACACACGTCTGATGTGGTTTATTCAGGAAGTTAATTTATGATCTGAAATGAATTTTACACAGAAAATCAAAACATTTTCATTCATTTAAACACACCACATTATAAAGTGAAACGACATTACATAACTGTTCGGGTCGAAAATTGCACCCCGGTTGACCAAGTCAAAGTCAAGGTCAACCCCAAGCCAAGTGGGCCCAAGCCTAGATCAAGTGGGTCCATGCCCAAGTCAAGAACATGAAGCGGCCGGCCCCCGATATATTCAAAACACCTTCAAAACACAACACTGCACATTGAGTTCGCATGACCTGTTTGACCCGTCAATCGGAGGTTCTCTCGCTCCAAAGGCGAGGGGTAATTAACGGCAGCTTAGTTCGCGGCTGCCGGAGATTCAGATCCCCACAATCAATAAACCCCAGCCTACCCTAGGCAGGGGGAATCTGTAGTACGCCTGACAAGCGCGCGTATTCCTATCTCAATGGGATGACGAAAAACACTTTACAGATTCTGGCACGCTCGGTGGGACTCGATCTCTCCTCCCATATTTCGGGTTAAACGTTCATGTGAACTCAATCAATATACATATCAATTGCCTGTACTGAAATCATGCTTCTTTGTGCAGGTTAACAAATTTGAAATTGCTATCTCCGGACGCAACAAAATGTCTCTAAGGATCAGCTCAGCTCTCGACACAGCTCCCATCTCTTACACGATGAAGATGGACGCCAGGACGGTCCTCCCAGCCAGTCTCGGGCAACAATGGGAGGAGCCGCCGCTACCATTTGGCTCTATTCTGTTCATGTCAGCTAACGCTATCCCAGCTTCTCAAGCTCCAGTAACTGACAAACCGGCCTCAAAAGGCAAAGGCCAAATGTGGTGATCTCGAGGGCACTACTACCCAAACGCAAGTCGTTGTTTGAACGACTTTCCTTGGCCCCAGCTGGGGGCAAGGCCATCAACACCAACAAAGCAACAAGGCATCTCGGGCAAGCTCCAGCGGCGTTCCTGACAACTTCTCAATCGGGTATCTTCTCTAAGCTTCCTATCAATCGACTCACGGTGGATTCCCAGAAAACGGATGCCCGCCAAGCTCTCAAAATCGAGAAGCTAAAACAGAAAAGGCTCAGATACAGAGCCAACAAAAGGGCTAGGGCTCATGCTATGCTGAACTTTATGAGGTTCCATGAACATGGTCATCCCGCCAAAGATGAGGAAATGGCTGGATATGTGGTTCACACTGTCTACATGGTGGGCACGCCAGCAAAGATGAGTAAATGGCTGGATATGTGGTTCACATTGTCTACATGGTGGGCACGTGCAGCAAGAGCAGAGACGAGGCCACCACATCTCAAATCCAATCTGGTATGAATGTGGCTGCCACTTTCCAAGACCAGCCTTCTCTGGAAGGTAATGAAAACCCTTCCAGTGAGGCTGATAAGCAGAGAGATCCTTCGGTTCATGACTAGTCGGGCTCAGAAAGCGAAGATGAGCCAATCTTCCGTCCTAAGAACGCAGAGCAGCAAGTTCTCCAAGAGCTCCGAAAACAGCTCAGAAGCAAAAACAAAGAGATGACCAAGCTCTACAAAAAAATTGACGACTTGACGAATGTCGTGATGCAGCTTACGACCCAAATTGCCTTCAGCCGCCCAATCAAGCTCAGGGTTCTGCTCATGAACCGGGAAACAGTGTCCCGAGACAGCCGACGCCTATTCTTTCAGATCCAAAGGTGGGCGGACCGCATGAAAGTCAGTCGCATCCTATCTCGAGAAATGTCTTGGCTACCGATGATAGTAGCCCGCTAACTCAAGATCAAATCATGGATTTGGTTGCCAACAAAGTCAAAACATTGGTAGCCGAAGTCGGAAAGCAAAAAGATGTCAGCAGTAGCGGGAGACCATATCCTGCTTGGTATGATCTTGTGGAGTTTCCCACTGGCTATATCGTCCCTAAATTTGAAAGGTTTGATGGGACGGGAAATGCGAACCGGCACATTGCCCAATTTAAAGCATCATGCGCGAATACTGGGGGCAATGATGCGCTCCTTCTCCGTCAGTTTGTCAATAGCTTGACGGATGTTGCTTTCGATTGGTATGCAAGCATACCAGATGACTCGATCACGACGTTCGCTCAAATAGAATCCATGTTCAAGCAAAGATTCATAAGTGTCAGTGATAAAATTACCATTGCCGACCTCGTAAGGACCGAGCCAAGGAACAACGAAAGCAACATGGATTTTATAGTCCGACGGCG